>VBSM01000361.1:23430443-23453676 GCA_008086735.1 Cheirogaleus medius
AAACAATATTTGTACCCCCATTACAAGATGGAATAAAAAAAAATTAAAAACAAACAAACAAACAAAAAAACACACAAAAAAAACAAAACAAAAAGGTAGTTCAAAACTAACAATAAGAGGCCTAAACAACAAGGTGAAATGTCATAGAGATAAATGTACATTTCTGTGTTTAGGTTAAAAAAAGTCAATTGCAAAGATGCAAGATGATGTTAGAACTGGCTTGACAGCAGTTCATTGAGAAAGAACCTAGGTTTCAGCTGAAAACAAGTTCAATAGTACCCAATAATGTGGCATAGCCACTTAAGAAAACCACATAGTCAGATTATGTTGGAGAGCTTTGAAGCAAGCAGCACAGGATGTCAACAGTGCCATTTCTTTGTGCCAGCCAACTCTCTCTCATCTAGTATAATATAGCCCAAGAACACTGATCAAATTTTAAGATGGGACACTTGAACCACTGGAATGGTTTTTTTATTAATAGAAGAGAACTAAGATACTTGGTGAAATGGGGATCATGATATTCAAAGAAGAGTTGAAGAACACCATGTCTTATGTGGGCATTTACACTGGATACCAGTTTGTTACTGGCACAACAACACTGCATAACAAACAACAACAAATGATGAGCATCATACAACAATAAGAAATTATTTAGCTCATGTGTTTGTGGTTTGGCTGGAGGTTGGCTGATCTAACATGGGGCTGCTGGGGGCTCTTGTTCCAAGCTATGGACGGAGCTGGGCTTGGCCCTCCCTGACGTCTGGGCTCCACATGTGTTCATTCTGGAGCCCAGATTAAGTGAAGAACAGCTACAGGGGGAGCTCTTCTCATGATAATGGCAAGAAGGCAAGAAGGAAACACACAGACCTCCTAAGGCCTAGGTTTAGAAGTGACATTATTATATTAGTCTAAGCAAGATACATGACAGTAAGAATTCAGGAAAATATACTCTGCCCCTTTTTTTGAAAGGAACTGGAAAATCACACAGCAAAGGGCATGAATGCAAGGAGGGGTGAAGAATTGTAACCAAGGATGCTCTACCACACTCTGGATTGGATATTGATCGAGGGGCGTTATATTCTTTAAGAAAGGCTGATATGTGGGAGAAAAAAACAAGCTAGATTTATTTAGATTCACAGGGCAGATTAGAAACCAATGTATATAAATGGAAATTACAGAGAAGTAGATGTTACTTCAGTTTAAGAATTTCCTAATCAGCTGAGGTGTTTAAAAAAGGTATAAAGTATTTGGGAAACAATATGGTATTAGTACAAAAGGCTCATTCTTTGGAATTGGACAGAACTATTATAGTTTAGAATTTGGACCTTTTACTTATTAAGCTATAAAATCCTGATAATGGGAAACATTCTTAGTCTTGTTTCTTTATCTGTAACATGAGGATAAAACTATCTACCTCGTTAGATAATGTTTGTAAAATACGTAATATAGGCTTCTGGCACAAAACAAATGCTCAGTATTGTGCCTATTATTACTATTATTAGAAATTTACTACTTTTGGAAATGCTCCTGTTCTCTGCCTAGCCCTTCAGACTTCTCTTTTGCTCCTCTCACACATTTCCTATAATTTAATTTTAGTGAATGTTATGTAATACAAGTCCACAATTATTTATCCTCAGACTCCAAATCCAAAAGCCCTGAAACCGAAAGTGTTTTTCTTAAATTGGGTATCTAAAATAATTAGGCAACAAAATTATGACCTAAATTTATAGGAAGCTATTTATTTATATCTTGCTTAGTGTAGTTATTCACATATTCAATACAATAATATTAATATGCATTTTTGGCCCAGATGTCACTGGGGGTGATATGCAATATATACTATATACATTGTATTGCCTTTCTAAAATACAAACAATTCTGCATATGAAATATCTGGTCCACAGTATTTCAACTATAGGATTATGAATCTGTTATTTTATCATATTTGGTCACCATTCTATTTCCAGCACCTAGCAAATATCAAACTCTTAATAAACACTAACTTAATGAAATAGCAAAAGAAGATGTTGAGGTTATTAAAAAGGGAATTGTAATTATGGAAAATGAATACTATCTCCATCTTCTTTTAACTCTATCCCACATTCCTCTCAGGCAAATTCTATTCCCTTTTCTGAGGTCCTCCCAGGATATAAGGTGAGTCTTGTTTTTGTTTTTCCAACTCTACAATTTAAAGATCACAACGACTCATCTTTCCCATTTTGACCATAATGTCAGAAGAAAAATATCTCCCTTCTCTCATTACCTGTGTGCAAATACAAAACAGCAGGACCTGAAGGTTGTTTTTTTTTTTTTTTTTTTAAATGCAAATCGATTAAGAAACCAAAAAAGCAATGAAAGCACAGAAAGGTTGTTCAGGAAAGCAATGGAATAGCTACTAGTGGAGAACTTGGGCTCAGATGACCAAATTGGCCTGTTACAGAAAAAAGATGATCATGGTTTTTCTCCAAAGATGAATTTGGCTTTACCAACTTCTAGGCTGGATGAGAACCTCAGACTCTATCCAAATATCAACTCTTCCTTATTTTTGAGTGCTGTATTTACGCTTTCTTGTTTCCTTCCTATTATTCCAACTACATGCCCAAATATCTTATAATCTTATCCTCTTGAGGGACATGTACTTCTTTAATAATAAATCATATTCTAATTTCATTGCCTTTGCACTTGTTGATGCCCTTGCCTGGCTAAATATTACTTACTAGTCAAATCTCAGTTTGGTATCAGCTCTTCTGGTAAGCCTTCTGGTGTTTTCTTTTAACCCTCCACATAGATGGCCTCCCACATTCTTTTATATCCTCTAGGACATCCTTCTAGCATAGTACTTATCACATGCTATGTATTTAATTGAATGTCTGTCTTATTCCCTCATTGTTCACAAATAGTCCCCTGGATTTTAGGACATCCTTCACAGACCAAATAGTGTCCTCATATAGCTGTTCTGAAGGACTACTTGTTACTAGGCCCCAGAAGCATTTTCTGTATACTGACTTTTCCATCCTGATTATTTTGTATAGAGCAGAATTTAGAAAACAATGGCCATGACTATCTATAGACATGTCTGGTTCAATTGCCAAAGTGCTTAATTTCTTTAAATTAGTTGCCAGCATCTAAAAATCAGGGTATTGCACTGAAAAACTGATGCAGCAGATTATATATTCCAAAAATTGGCTAAACGATATTTTCCATCCTTGAATTATGCCAGTCACCCATTGACTGGTAAGGTCTAATATTCCTCCTCTTGAATCTGGATGAACTTGTGACTTGTCTGTAACTAACAGAATGAGGCTAATTCATAAAAAGCAGCGCTGCCTCTGTTTGGCTCTTTGGGATACTCATATCTGGTGTCCTGAGCTGCCATGCTTTGAGGAAGTCTAAGTGACATGGAAAGCGCTATACAAGTGTTCCAAACAACAGCCCTAATTAAGGTGCCAGCATTAACTGCTAGATATGATATGAAGATTCTTTGGATGATTCCAGCCCCCAACTGTGGAGTCTCCCTTGGTTTCTGAGCCCTCTCAGCTGAGGCCCCAGACATAGATGGAGGAAAACCAAGTCATCCTTGTGCCTTGTTAAAATTTCTGATGTGCAAAATCCATGAGCATAGAAAAAACGGTTGTTTTATACCACTAGGCTTTGAGGTCATTTCTTATGCAGAAATAATAACTGAAAAACCTATATTTCCAGCTTTTCCTGGGGAGAAAAAAAATAACCAGTGCTACTGCACCCCCCTTTATTATGTAGACTACATGGCCACAATATCCTAGAGATGAACAAAAGATAGCTGCCTTAAATAGGACACATACCTTCTAGTTTGCCATATCTCCACCACTCCTTATTGTATACTTTTACAAGCACATAACATTCATGAAACTTCCTGACCCCTTAAGTATATTTTTAGATGTTAAATTAGTTTCTTTTTTTTGTTAAAGCTAGGTTTCTCCTCACCTGCCAATGAAACCAGAATTTCACTTTAGGTTTCTTAACTGGCCTTAATGCTGGACGTTTTGCAACACATCAGGTTCTTTGAGAGTTTATGATGATCTAACTCTTCCCACTTCTGAAGCTCTGATTATGTATGTATTACCAGGGTTGCCCAATATCATCTTCTTTCCTGCTGCATGTCTCCAGTTCTAAACCAATCTGGTGAAGAGAAATGGCTGACACATTGGCATGTCTTGATTTCAATGAATGGTTAAGCAGGTTTTAGTGCCTAACTCGGACACTGCCTTAAGTCCTCTTGGGAGACTTGTCATTCATATGAGGAAATGTTTTTTTCATAGGGAAAATGGTTTTTCTAACTCTTCTTATTAGAGTTTCATGAAAAGTACTTTAATGGTATATTTTTAAATAGAAATTGAGTACTTAGGTGAGTAGTTGTTATCATAGAAATTAAATTAATAAAGAAATCAACAAATGCAATGAATAAATAATGAATAATTTAAGGAAACACATTGTTTCCTTCCTAAAACACATAGCAATTATCCTAAGTGCCTAAAATAAATATGTCCAGTAAGGACTAAAAAAGAAAAAAAAAAACAACTAATGTGTATCAAGAGATGGATTCTCCTTTGGTTAAGGTAAATTTAAACAACATCAAATCTACTGTTTATGCATGCAGAGGTCTGTAGATTGCAGGAAAATACAACTAAATTGTAGAATAACTGTGGGAAAATACCTCAAATCCAATAACCTTCTGTAAATTCAATCTCATCACTGACTATAGCATTGAGACATAAGAGGACTGAATTACAAAATGAGGGTGAGTCACTTTACAGTGAACAGTGCTACTTAAATGAATAGGACAAGCTGTTATATACTTTATAACTTTTATTAAATTACTGGGTAACTATAGTGCCTCACACTTAAGTTTTCATTGGAAGTGTTTCTGTAGACTCAGTATGAAATATGAGAGTTCACATTAAATTAATAGCCTAAGAAAGCAATTAAATAATTTAATTTTTTTTCTTGCTTAGAAGTGTCTCTTGGTCAGAACTTTTTGAAAAACATCCAACTAACTTCCTACATTTTTATTATATTAAATACATATTGTCTCTGGCCTATTTAGGTACATAGCAAAAGTCTGAATTGATTCATATTTTCAGGCAGTATGTTAGTCTTTATGTCTAAGGCTCTGAACTTAGCAGACATGAGTTCAAATCCAACATTTACTACTTAAATGTACTTGGAAAAGTCACCTAGCATTTCTAAAATTCAATTTTTCTTTATATAAAATGGGGGAAAATCCCTGCCTCATGTGTTGTTGCAAGGATTAAATGTGATGAAGCACCCCTAAACACTTAGCATAGCAGCTAACATAAAACTACTGTTAACTATTATAAACCATTAGTTCTACATAGCCTCTGAAGAATAAAGCAGTGGTACCCTCCTGTAGACTCTGACCCTTGAGGAGCTAAAAAGTTGTGCAAGGGATGTGAGAACCCATTTGTCCACCAAATGTATATATGCATGTTCACTGTATATTCTGATTTTTAAATTTATTTTAGTATATAGATGCTTTCTCATAAATAAAATACAAATTCATTTGAAGGTATTAATGATTCCCTAACACTTTCATGTCATTATTTATATCATCAAGCAACTGACACTAATATGTACAATTACTAGTTGCTGAAGTGTTATACAAATTTTGGATATTGTGCTAGACCTCTTCCATTTGCCTTCCCACTTTTGTTCTCCCCTCCAGCCTGCTCTCTACCTGGGGAATGACGAATGGCAGCGCCATCTATTGGCTCTCCTGCCCTCTGCTTCCTAATGAGTCCAGCGAATGGGAACAATGGTAAGCAACTGGAGGGAGGGAGGAGAGTGAGGTCAGGATTCTAGGGATAGTCTGCAGCTGAATATAGTTCCTTTATTAAACTCTCCTCAAATTGTCCTAATTTAAGAATATCATTTACTTCCCCTTACTGTGGGCCTTGACAGTTATAGATATTCGAAAAGGGTGTTCATCCTAGAAAACTTTGACAACTACTGTCATATATTTAAGAGGTAGATTTATCTTTTCCCTCTTAGCACTTTCGTTTATTAATCCACAAAGGGGCAGCTTCTTTTCCTAGGTTGTGGGAGTTCCTCACCTGATTTGTGCTTCAGAGAAAGCAAAGGCTTTCATTTTAAAGTTAAAAATTTACACGGGAAAATTATATGTCTTTAACGTTTCATATCCAAATAAAATAAAATTACTGTTAGAACTGAAGATCAGAACTGGTCTTCTGACTTTTATTTGCAATAGTACCATTCGTATGGAAGTAAATGAAAGTTACTTTTTTCTGTACATATGATTTTGTTTGGTACAGATTCTTTTCTAAACTTTGGTCGTTGGGAAATGTCGGCAAAACCTTGTGAATTTACATGATATCAAAAGGTGATCTCTGAATATGTTAATGCCTTTAAGGAGTACATAAAAAAATAAAATATCGGAACATGAATAGAATTTAAACGTTTGGTCCAATTAAAGGTGTTAATCACAGGATATAACTTGTCTTAAGCCAAAGACTTCAAGTAAGTGAGTTCCCCTGGAAACTGCAATACTAGTCCTGCAATTTGAAGCTTGAATAATAAACTCATCAATCTCTTTCTTTACTTTTTCTCTTCACAGACACAGAGCAAGAGAAAAAGATGGTCAGAAACTCCTCATATCATCTTTATCAGCCATTAATATGTCATTCAGTTAAGCTGCCTCCTGATGAATCTTTGAAGTACCTTTTCTGATCCATTTGAAATTTTCCATAACTAACGATACCTTACAAGATAACTGGGGATTAATTAAAGCTGTTATAGCTCCTGAACTCCAGGTGAACCTTTGTAGGGTTGTTACCTTGTGAACTTCCCCAGAATCTCTATTGAGGATGATATAATTATTCCATTTAGGCACCTGCCAGATTCTACTTTATAATCTCCACAAATTCTGTGTTCACCTGTGCTAACTAGTCAATTAAAGACCATTTTCTCTAAAGATTTTAATCTATTATTTCAGTTCTGCTAAGTCACACATATTCCACTGTTGTATTTTCAAGACTTTAAATCAGCATTTCTTCTGATTTTGAACTCAACAATGCCAAAATAATATTCATACTGCTTGTAAATGCTGGACTTTTATGCTCATATATTTCTCTTTATTTTACTTCTTTAGAAAACATTTCCTTTTATCAATCCAAATCTTATATTTAATTGTCCAACTAAAATGCCACTACTTGAAAAAAAAAAACAATACTAGACTGATTCTTATAAGAAATGAACTTTCTCTCACTCCTAATTCCTAATACTTGATTAACTTCTTATTGTTCAACTTATATTTGTTTAAATATATATATATATATGCAGCTTGCAAATGACTCTTCAAATTATTCAAAGCAAGTATATTAAAATATATTTAAAAATTAACAGTATGTATTATCACTGTATGGTTAGTATACTCTCTGACACAATCACTTAATAAGTGCTTATTTAACTGAACTGTTAGTCTTTCTGCCAGTATAGTTGGAACAATAGAAATAATCTAAAAGGTAGGGATGAAATATATTATTTAATAAATGCTTTAGTGTTTATCCATTTCTATTACAAATAGTATTATATTAAAAAATTCTTCCTCACAGACTTTCTTGAAAAAAAAATAGTTCACTCATACTCATTAATGCATTTATTTATTTTTCACTCATTCATACAAAAAATCTTTATTGAGAACCTCTAGTGCTCCAGAGACTCTGCTAGTATTGAGGGCATGATTTTGACCAAAATAGACATTTTATAATTACTTTATTATTATATAATTATTGTAATATTTAGCATTAGTATCATTGCAACTTATTTCATGACTTTTTTTGGCCCCTTCTGGTTTAGCACTAAATTATCTGAGAATCATATATGTATTTTGCCAGTAAATATTAGACATATAATTCTGAATTTTGTATTCTATTTGAGGAATGAGGCTCTTATTTTGTGTCCTTATAGTATAAAATAGAATATATTAGGCCTGACATTCATATATTCAACAGTCATCCGTTTAGCACACACCCCATGAGAGACCCAGTGCTTGGTATTGTGAGGGATAGGAGGGTGGATCAGACAAGGATTTGGAGCAAGTAGTAAGGATGTAAGTGGAATGTATACAAATAATCTCAATGTGAGCCAGAGAAAGTCTATAGAAAACTAAACATGTGGTGCTATTGAAATTCAGGACAGAAATCGATCATTCCCAAACAAAAGGTTAAGGTAAGACTTTTTGGAAGAATTGGCTTTTCAGCTAGATCTGGAAATATGGGAAGAATTTAGCCATAAAAAATTTAGTGGATAGGAAAGGGGAAGAAGAATGCAGTAAAAGTGCATAGAAAATGTCCTTTTCCATACAAACGACACTTCATTAAAATAATATAAAATATTTTTTCCCAAAATTATTCTATATTACCATTACTTTTTATAAATAAATTTGTTCAATAATTATAGTAGTCACTTTTCAAATATTCAAAGATAAATTATCCTACTCCTAAATTTTTCTTCATCCTTGTCTCTTAGGGGTTAGTTAAGCCCATTTAAAATATCACCAGAAGAAAGACACAGAATGTTCCTCATTTTCATAAAATTATTCCAAAAAATCTCTATGACCTAAATGTAGCTCTACAGAGCTAAATCAGGGAATTATTTTAGTCCATTCTAATTGTGTTTGTAGTGTGTGGTAGTTGTTTTCTATCAAAGATTTCTGAAGCAAGTTATAGAAGTCTGTTATCACTATTTTATGTATTAACATGCAATGATGAACTAACAATTTGATTGAAAATATTAACAAATGTTTTAAATATGTAGCCAATTTCCACACAATATTCTGCTCAGTGTCTATGGTATAATACAAAACTTTCCCACATCCTAAATATCTGTGTTGTGTTACAATATGTAATTGGGATTATTCAGATATTACCCATAGCAGAAGCTCTTTGTTCATAATGGCTTCTTTATATAACCTACTACAAATTAACCAATTACTCGATGTTGAAGGTGGTTATTTCCACAGTGGTATCTTAACTCATATTTAGCTTTAAATCTAACAGTTCAGTCACCTTTTCCTTAATTGCCCACAGTATTGTTCCTAAACAAAATTTCCCTTCACTCCTTTCATTATGTTGTCTCTTGGGCCATTGGAAAACCCAAACTTTTGTACATGTAGATTTCTTCCACTCCATAATGACCTTAAAGTTGTTTCTTTCTTTGTCCCCTCCTGTTCCTCAAATATTACTTAATAACTCTTAAAGGAGACTTATTAGTTAAGTCTCCTTGTGTGCAAATAAAATTGGTCAATAAATAATCAATGCTATAATGATTTCACAACAATTAGTTCAACTGGCTTCTGTCAGTCACATAAAGGGGAGAATCACTTAAGTATCACATGAACTTCCTCTATTTTCCTGTGAAATTTGTAACTGTTTTTTAGAAAAATCCTAGATGATTCAGTTTTCTAAAAATTCATTTGTTTTACACAATTTCATTCATAATTGCCAAAAAATAAAAACCAAGCTCAAAAGGCTACATATTGCTTTGTTTCTACTTATATGACATTCTAGAAAAGGCAAGACTGTGGTAACAGAAAACAAATGGCGATTTCCATGGCCTGGGTGATGAAAATGCATTATATTCTAATTTTGGTGGTGGTTACACAGTAGTTTGCATTTGCCAAACTCACACAAATTTACTCTAAAAGGGTAAATTTTATCATGTGTAAATAACACCTCAATATATCTGACTTTGAAGAATGAAAAATTCATTCATATCACAGATTTTTAGTCAATATATATATATATATATTTCAAAAATCTTTAAGAGATCCATCAAAAAGGAAAAGGAATTCTTGGTTCCATAAGATGTTTTAAGAATTTCCCTTTTTTCAGAATACCAATAGTATTTTCCTATCTTTTGTTTTACAAATACAAATTATGTTTTAGGAAATAAAACCATATTGCTTTGCTTTTATCATTGTCTTAACTACAAGTTTACTAAAAAAAAAGAAAGAAAACCTCTAAAATTAAGAGTATTTAGTTAAACACCAGCTTGTTTAATGAGTTCATGGGTTATGATAATCATCTGGTCTCAGAATGACACACTGCTATTTCAACGTTTGCAATTGCAAGATTATTATATTTTACATCTCACAGTCTAGTAAGCAACTTAATAATTCAGAAAGATAATGGGAAAAAAATCACTGCTAGAAACTCTCACATAATAATAACTGATATTCAGATTCAAGAAACAAAATAGCAGGATTAGAGATAATCCTAAGAAGGATGCTTTAGACAGCAAATGCCTTACCTTTGCGTTTGGGTCGCATAGCTATTATCATAAGCCTCATAGGTCGGGTCCTCATATTCACCCCCATAGCCATCATCGTACCCCTGAGGCAGAAAATGGTAGAAATACCTATTAGCAATCCATTTGGATAACTTTGATATCTTTTTCATTAATAAGATCTTATACAATGTGACCTTGGTTTAGTTTTATGTTTGCTTGGTGACCATATATCACATTTTACTAGATTAGCAATTCCCACATAACCTTGAATAATATTTCATGGATCAGATATTAATGTTTATTAATTAAAATCAGCATATCATTGAAGTAGCAACACTTACTCTAAGATTTATTTAGAATTTTCATCAGTAATATTGAAGAAAAAATTATAATGAAGACAATTTAATAAATTCAAAATATATTTTTCTTTTGAAAATGTTTGGTTAGTTAAGAACAATTGTGATACACTAATGGTGGTGCCAACATATTTGTTACAACCCCACTGGGAGTGTTTCTTTTTTCTTCTCCTAATAATAATCATAATTAAGATAGAAACTATAAAGTGCAGGATCCTTAAACTGTAGCCAACTTTCAGCAAAAAAGGAGGCATTACTTAAAAAAATAATAATAAATAAATAAAAGAAAGAAAGAAAGGGAAGAGGAAAAGGGAAAGGAAGGAGTGAAATAAAGACCTTTTATTTTCTTGCACATTCTATGATTTTTAAATCTCTTAAGTAAAATTATGTAGTATAGTGAGTTTTATTACCTGACTAAATTACACTAACAAAGCTAACGCAGATTTTGTCATTGCAGCATGTGCAAACAAGCTAGCAATTATACACTTCAGTTATCAATCACTCTATAAATGATTTAGTTTTATTTCCCTTTGTGGTCATTGACTTTAAACCCTAGCCATCCATCTCAATTACTCCATATTTCTGAAAAATCCTTCAGGTTTTCTGACTCTGGTGCTGGTGCATCACTTTCCCTGGAAAGCACTTCCACCCAATCCTATCAATTCATAATTTCATTTCAGTTTGGAGGCTTATAAATCTCTCTTTTTAAATCTTGTTCAAAAATTTCAGCAGAAAATGTCTAGATGTGATAGTTTCCACATTAATCTTAATTAAGACTTTTGAGCCCATTTCATCCAAAGACTAATTTTTTTTATCAATTTAGGAAGTTTTGAAAATTTTATTTATTTCTTCTTTTCCATAAGGTTTACTCTTTAAAAAATGCTATTATTTACATATTAGGGTTTCTAAATCCAACTTCCATTTCCTCTATTTTTCATTTCATCATATTTTTGCTCTACGGCATGGAATAGTTTCTCTAATTGACCTTTGAATACTCTAATTTGAGTCCTATTGAATTTAAAACTTTCAAAAAATTACAAAGTTAACTTTAATATTTATTAAAAAATTACATGCAGATTATTTGAAAATAGTGCTAAAGGGTTCATTTCCCCAAACTAGTAGCTTCTTGTCTTGTTCTTCTTCAACCTCCAGTGTTCTTTCAGTCTTTTCATCTATTATTTTAGTATTTATTTTTGTGTTATTAATTAATACAGTTAACTTAATGTTGCTTGATTTATGAATTTTAGTCATTTTCTATTGACTGGCCATTTAGATGGTTAAGAATTAGTTCTATTATAGATTCTTTCTCATATTTCTCCCTATGCCTATCTTCCTAATGTTATTTCATCATAAGTTTTTATTAAATTAATAGTCATTTCCTTTTGTGTTACATGGAGACTGCTTTGTGAAGAACCATAAAAATTAAACCAAGGTCACATTGCCACAGGTGCCTCATGGGGTGCAAATTTCTTTTTACTTATCAGGCTTTTGATCCTCTACCAAGATTATAAAAATATGGCTTCATTCATCTTAACTTTTTATTCAGACTCAAGAGCTCTAGCTTCCAAAAGGAGGCAAGGGAGTTCTAATTTCTTTTGTTGTGTACCATTTTATTTTTGTTTGTGTCTTACAGCAAGGAGCTAGAGGAGCCGGGGGTGGAGGTAGGTACATGTCTTCAGGGCCTCAAGTTTCCTGAATTCCCTATGTTTTCCCCATTTTTATCCATTGAAATGCTACTGATTCTTCAAGGTCAGTACAGATGATACTATCTTCAGGAAGATTTTCCTATTCCTACTAACCATATGGTAACTCTTAGTCCTCTGAATTCCAATAGCCTGTTGTTTTTTCTCACCATTACTTAGAATTTCTAAAAATGTGCTGTATTTATTTTTCTACAATTTTCTTTCTTTGTAGAATTTAAGCTTCTGAAAAGCAAAAACTATATCATAATCACTTTTTTGATGCCTTATGACATTTAGCATAGTGTATTCCATAGAGTAGTCATTCACTAAATATATATTGACTTGTTAAGTTAGCACAAAGGAGATCATTCTCATCCAATGCAGATATGGATTGACATAAATTAATCACCACTAAAAGATAACTATTTCAAATGATAAGTATACAGTAGTATTGTGTCTATTTATGAAAAATAGCTTTATTATTTGGTTTGGGAAGATTATTTCATTTTACTTCTTCACTTCTACACTTTTTAAATGTTACACAGAAAATCCACAAAATAGATAGAAATTTTTCCTGTTAAGCTACAATTTCATGAAGTATATAACGCAATGGCTCCCAAATAGCTGTACTTACTGTAAAAGAGAAAGTAAATGTGGATACATGTACATAATCAATTTTTGTTTTCTAATACTTGATGTATTTTTTAAAACCATCTTTTTAATAAGGAATATTTATAAACATAAATATTTGTAAATGCATATGTATGTGTATAAATATTTGTAAGCATATAGTACTACAAAAAAGTAACCTATCATTAGACCAAAGTCACAAAATTGAAAGTGTCACAATGTTTAAGATGCCAACACTGTATCCTAAGTGTCAAAAATAAACCATAAATTATTCATGAGTATATCCTCACTGCATAGATCACATAGTTTTCCTAATGCTGACAGTATAGAGAGTGGGTGGCTTTCTGAAGAAGAGGAAGGAAAGCAAGAGTGTCCTGAAACCTCGGGTAGGGAAAGACAATAGCATGACCATGAAGGGCGTGGACTTCAGCTTTATTCCACCTGAATCAAACCCTGGATCTTCACAAGATTCCCATATGTGGAACCTTGGCCAAGGTTTTACCTGTTTTGTACTTCAGTTTCCTCATTTGTAAAATAAGAATATCACCAACCTCATGAATATTTTAGAGGAATTTAACCATAGAGTACTGTACCTGTAAAGCACGCACACTGTGCCTGACAAAGAGCGATTGCTCAGGAACTATTCTCCATTAGGAGAATTAAGCAGGCTTTTAAGGACATGTTATTTTTATGCATACTTCAGAGACAGCATGAAACTCTTGAAGGCAAAAAGAAGCAGAATAAAATTTAGGAAAAAAGGGAAGAGAGCTAGGGAATTCTGATCTATTTTGAGATTTTATCAAGGGTTAGGCCCACCTCATTTCTTGAAAATTTGGAATTAGGACTGAGATTCTGGTTCAGTTTAGGTTCATTTATTCATTCATTCATTCCATAAACATCTGTTGAACACTTATTACATGCTAGGCACTGTGTTAGGAGCTAGAGATTTGGCAATGAAAAAAAAAAAAGAAAGAAAATAAAAGAGAAACTGGGAGAATTATATGGATCTGTAGTCCCCAACTACCTGGGCCATGGACCAAGGTCGCACCTGTTAGGAACTGGACTGTATCATTGAATAAGCTCTGCACCCCACCTCCCCAGTCTGTGGAAAAATTATCTTCCATGAAACTCAGGAACCCCGTGCACAGAAGGAAGTGAACAGTGGGTTAGCAGCAGGCAAGGAAGCAAAACTTTATCTGTTATCTGTATTTACAGCTGTTCCCCATGCTGGCATCACCACCTGAGCTCCACCTCCCCCACTGAGCTCTGCCTCCCAGCCCCAAAAGGTTGGGGACCACTGATAGAAGTTTTGTTACAAAGGTCTATACCTACAAATAGGAAATGGAGCAGCTAGGCTGAGGTTCTCCAGATGTTTTGTGAAAGATGCCCTTCCTGTGTTTTTCTAAGCCTAGAGATGAAGGGCTGGCAATAAGGTCCTGGGGGAAAAGAAACATACTGAGAAGCAGGGAAAGGTGATGGCTACTGACTGAGTATCCCTCTGACACATTTGAGAACAATTAGCTGGTCCTGACATACTAATTTTTTTTTTAATTTCAGAATATTACAGGGGTACACATGTTTTAGTTATATAATTTGCTTTTGTACAGTTTGAGTCAAACTTGTAAGTGTGTGTACTTTACCCAGATAGCATGCATTGTCCCTTTTAGATGTGAATTTACCCATCCTCTCCTCACCCCTCCCACCTATTTGACTTCCATATGTGCATGGAAGTGTTGGTTGATGAGTTCCAGTTTAGCATTGAGTACACATGGTCTTTGTTTTCTATTCTTGTGGTACTCCACTTAGAAAATGGTCTCTAGTTCCATCTAGGTTGTTACAAAAGATACTAGATCACCATTATTTTTATGGCTGAGTAGAACTCCATGGTATACATAGACCATATTTTATTAATCTGCTCATGTACTGATGGGCACTTGGGTTGTTTCCACATCTTTGCAATTGTGAATTGTGTTGCTATAAACATTTGAGTGCAAGTGTCTTTTTTATAAAATGTCTTTTTTTTGTCTCTGGGTAAATACCTATTAGTAGGATTGCTGGATCAAATGGTAGGTCTACTTTTAGTTCTCTGAGGTATTTCCATACTACTTTCCATAGAGGTTGTACTAGTTTTGCAGTCCCACCAATAGTGAATAAGTGTTCCTTTCTCTCTGCATCCACATCAGCATCTGTTGTTTGGGACTTTTTGAATAAGAGCCATTCTCACTAGAATTAGGTGATCTCATTGTGGTTTTGATTCGAATTTGTCTGATGATTACAGACATTGAGAATTTTTTCATGTGTCAGGAGGCATCACTTTACCAGACTTTAAGCTATATTACAAGGCTATAGTAACCAAAACAACATGTTACTGGCACAAAAACAGGGACATAGATCTATGAATCAGAACAGAGAACCCAGATATGAAACCATCCCCATATTGCCATCTGATCTTTGACAAAGCATACAAAAACATACATTGGGGAAAAGAATCCCTGTTCAATAAATGATGTTAAGAAAATGGGATAGACACATGCAGAAGACTGAAACAGGACCCGCACCTCTCACCACCCACAAAAATTAATTCATGATGGATAGTAGACTTAAACCTCAGACAGAAAACTGGAAGAATAAGAATTCTGGAAGAAAATGTTGGAAAAACTCTTATAGATAGTGGCCTAGGCAAAAACTTTATGAAGACCCCATAAGTAATCACAGCAGCAACAAAAATGAATAAATGGGACCTGATCAAATTAAAAAGCTTCTTCACAGCCAAGGACACAATCAATACAGCAAATAGACAACCTACAGAATGGGAGAAAATATTTTCATGCTATACATACAACGAAGGGCTGATAACCAGAATCTACAAAGAACCCAAGCAAACCAGCAAGAAAATAATAATAAAAAAAAATTAAAAAGTGGGCAAAAGACATGAACAAAACTTTTCAAATGAAGATAGACAAATGGCCAAAAAACACCTGATGTACTAATTAAAGTCACAGGATTAGTAAAATTTGTGGGACTTTCTGAAGAACCTGAAAATTCTTAAGAATTAGGGAAGGGTAAAAAAAAGCACATGTAATATTTTACATAATACAGTTTTTACTAAGTCCAACAAAGTTCTAGGCAACCATATTTATGTGTTTTCTTTTCTTTTCCTTTCTTTCTTTTTCTTTTTTTTTTTTATTGAGACAGAGTCTCGTTCTGTTGCCCAGGCTACAGTGCCGTGGTGTCAGCCTAGCTAACAGCAACCTCAAACTCCTGGGATCAAGCAATCCTCCTGCATCAGCCTCCTGAGTAGCTGGGACTATAGGTGCATGCCACCATGCCTAGCTAATTTTTTCTATTTTTAGTAGAGACGGGGTCTTGCTTTTGCTCAGGCTGATCTCGAACTCCTGATCTCGAGCTATCCTCTTGCCTCAGCCTCTCAGAGTGTTATATGTTTTCTTAAGACAAGTAAAAATATGGATTGTGCTGGTGATATAAATATAAATGCTCTCTAAAAAGCCAGTCAGTATCTGCAAGGGACTCAAATTAAAAATGAATATTCAACTAATAAATCAAAATATAAAAGCTCAAAACTTCTGAAAATAATATTTTTTTTCGATTTTTGCTTCATTGTTTTTGTTGTTTCCTTTGAAGAAATTACTATCTTATTATGTCCTGGACTATTATGATAGTACACTTCTACTAAAAAATTAAGACAACTTTATGCTACTTAAGTTATCAGAATCTCAAAATAGATTCCTAAAGTAGAAAGAGTATATTTGATGTGCCAGTAAAAGAAAAACTTCCTTAATCAATTAACAGTTTTAATTTTATTTTCTCCCAGCTATAGACAGATGATTTGGTATCTCCCACAAAAAAAGAAAATACCCAAGGAGATATGGTTCATTCCTTTCTGGAACATGGTCATGGAGAATATCTCTCTAAGATTTCTTCAAATGTGTGAAGTTATAAAGTCTTTAGTTTTCTATTCTTTCAGCCAAATAAGAACAGGTCCTTACAGGATCTTTATGAAACACAATCTTGGTTATTTTCTGGATCTTTGCTAAGTCCCCCACAATTTACTCAAGGTAAAGGTGAAGTATAAGCCTAAAACAAAAGCCTAAGCAATAATGAAAGAAGAAAATTTCTTTGTAGTTTCCTATAAATTATAGATCACTTTATGTATTTGAGTATTTGGGCAAAGCAACATACAGGACGGATATATATATATTACTATTAATATAAACACATAGCAGTACAAAGCCAGCTCTTTTCAAATCTACTCTGGAAAAGATATTTTTTTTGTCTTTAATATGCCTACTAATTTCTCAACTTAATGAGGTCATTGATTAAACACTGAGTCTTGAACTATAATTTCTATACCAATTTTGGGTTGTCAAATCTAAATAATATTGGGTCTACACAAAAGCTCAAAATAATAGCAATTCATCAGACTTTACATTAACCACTGACTTACCTATTATCCAGGCATTAGACATAAAAGAAGACTAAGACATAAATCCCCTCTTGAGAAGTTCCAGTGGTGTTCTGGTAAATGCTTAATAATTGCCTCTTCAAAAAAAATTATATGTATATGTGTTTATATGCATATGTACATATCAATTCATCATACATTCTACTAGAATAAAGCACACAATTTACAAATAAAATATAGTATTTATTATAAATTCTATACACACATAACTTCAATGTGACTTATAAAATTCAATGTTTTTAAAATTTAATTGTCACAATAATCTCCAATAAATCACAGCACAAATACTTGATTACTATCCAACTTAGCAAAGAAGATGGTCATGTTATGGATGAACATGTATGGTTCTGATGGGAATGTCATTTGACATTTTCATTATGTTGACCAGTAAAATAAAAGTGAAATCTCTAATATGTCAGAATTTTACTTGTTCGTTAGTGATAGGAGCAACTTTCTTCTGAATTAGACAATGGTTTTCACATATTGGAAAAATATTTCTTCAATTTTGTGTTTTGTTTACAATGTAAAGACTATTGACATAAGACACGTTTAAGTTAAATCTGCATTATTAACATTTTCTCAATAGCTTTCTTAAGTCTAGATAATGAACTAAATAAAAAGTCAATTCCTGGCTTTTAGCATTTGTCAACATCTGTGGTATAAAAAATCAACTCTGGTTGATTTCAAGCTATCAACATGATGTCATTGAAAACAGATTTGGGGAGAGATGAACATTTGCACACTATTATATATAATTTCCACCATGAAGATACAATGGACATAAATAACATAAAGAGCATAGATTATAATAAAATAGATAATAATGAGTTTGTAAATGTTTACTATCTTTATTTTTAACATAATTTAATTTTAAGTTCATTGAATTTAATTTTTAATAATGGCTGTATTTATCAATTGATTCACAAAATTCCTAAAAATTTTATAAGAAATCTGGTGAGCCAGTATGAGTCAGATCTGACACACCACTGCTCTTGGCCTACTAGCAGAGATCAACAAATTTATATACAATTGAAATATTAATGGAAAGTATTCCATTAGAGTAGGAGGAATGCCTAAATTGGTTTGAGGGTTTCAAGAAAAATTTCTCAGGGAAAGTCTTATTTGAGATAGGTATTTGGAGATAAGTAAATATTACCCAGGTGAAGAAGCAGGTAAAATGAGAGCATTCCATTTCCAGGTACACCAAATGTGAATACATGGTGTCATGAAAGAAAACACTTTTGTGAACTGCTAGTTGCTAGAGCTATTTAGGTCATTAAATATAAAACGTCCGATTTCAAATCGAAAGTGTAGTTTATTATATCCCAAACAAGAAGCAGTACAATTAATCAAAGTATGGGTTTAACCTATTGACACAGTTTTGCCATGTTAACAGTAGCTTGTTTACACCAGCAGTGAAGAAGCCTGGAGAGCAAGGAGCTATGAAAGCATGAAAGGCGTTTTCCACAGCTTGTTGAGAATTGAATATTTTTCCTTGCAAGTAGTGGTCTAAAGCCTGAAAGAAGTGGTAGGCAGTTGGTGCAAGGTCTGGTGAATATGGTGGATGACAGAGAGTTTCCAAGTCAAACCTCTGTAGTTTGAGCAGCATTGTTTGTGCGGCATGTGGTGGGTGTTAGCTTGCAAGAGAATTGGCCTGTCTCTATTGACGAGCTGCTTAATTGCAAGCATCGTCATCATTTCATCCAACTAGCTGAAGTACACATCCACTGTAATCAATTGACCAGGTTTCATGAAGCTGCAGTGGATAATACCAGCATTGGACCACCAAACAGACATCATTAATTTTTTTTTATGAGTATTCTGTTTTGCACTGTTTTGGTACTTTATCTTTATCCAACTATTGTGCTAAATGCTTGTGATTGTCAAAAAGAATCCATTTTTCATCACACATAATGATATAATGTAGAAATGGTTTGCCTTTATGTTGTGACAGCAAAGAAAGGCAAGCATTGAGATGATTTCTCTTCTGATGCTCATTTAATTGATGTGGAATCCATCTTTCTAGCTTCTTTACCTTGCCAATTTGTTTCAAATGGCCCAATATTGTTGCAATAGTAATGTCATACCTTGCTGCTAATTCACGTGTAGATTGAGATGGACTTGTTTCCACTACAGCTTTTAGCTCATCATTATCCACCTTGCTCTCAGGTCGCCCACATGGCTCATTTTCAAGATTAAAATCACCAGAATTGAACTTCTCAAAGCATTGACATACTGTGTGTTCATGAGCCACATCCTTCCCAAACATTTTGTTGATATTTCGAGCTGTCTGTGCTGCATTGGTTCCATGATGAAACTCATTCAAAAATAACATGAATTTTTGACTTGCCCGTGGTTTCACAAAAATTGCTCTAAAAAATAATTTGAAAGATTATCACAAGCCAAAATGTATGTTTGAAAGACTGATGATTTATGTCCCTTCACAATAAAAATAAAACAAGAATTGTCAAAATGAAATGTCAGAGGTATCAACTGTCAAACTTATAATTTAAGGAAATTGACATTTCATATTTAATAACCTATAATTAAAGCACAAAATGCCTAAGAAACAGTAGGCAGTTGGGTTGAATAAACATAGAGGGGTCAGGTCTGAAGAGTTTCCTATAACTTGGTAAGAAGTTTATCTGTATCCAGTAGGCAAGCGAGCCATTGAATGATTTCAAGCAGTAGGATGACAAGATTTAGATCTTGTAACTTTTATTTGACTCAAAAATAAAAATGTTCTGGTTTTTGGGGAGTAGGCTCCTTTTTTTCCATGATTTTCTTGAACATGCTAATCATAGTTACTATAAAGTTCCTGAAAGATAACTCCAACAACTGAATCACCTGTGACTTTATTTTTTCCTCTTGGTTTTTGTAGATTTGATATGGTTTTTTTAAAACATGTCTTGTAATTTTTTATTGAACTCTTAATATTGTGTACAGAAATTTGTGAAGATTTTGGGTGATGATATTTTTCTCCAAAGAGGATTAAGTGTTTTCCTGGCAGGCAATTAGAATAGCAACAGATAACCCTGATACCATTAAGAGTTGGTTTTAGGCAAATGGAAGCTTAGTCTGAGCAAGAGATATAGTTCTAGTAGTCATCAATATATAGATGACAACTGAAATGACTACCATTGTGCACAGTGTCTAATGAGAAGGGAAGTTTAGTCTACACCATGCTCTACATGAACACAATGTTACATGCCCTACTCCCCCTCTAAGAAATGAGGGCACAAGCATGAGCCATAATAAATATATTTTATATGAAAAGACTCCATTCTATAAAGAAAGTCAGTCTTTATAGACTGATCTTTGAATTTATCCAAAAGATATTATTTTTAGAAAGGCCTTGTAAAATCCCCATGCCAATGTGTACGTGCATGTGTGTGTGTGAGTGTGTGTTTTCCCCTTAGCATTGACCTGTAAAATTTCTGGCTTAACTTTTGTGTGCATTATTAACCATAGACACAAAATCAAAATTTTTTGAAGAAAACAGAAACAGAAGAGGTATTAAATTGCCTCTAGATATAGCTAGAGTCTTTCTAGTCAGCATTAATTTATGAAGGCTAAGGTTTTTGAAGATTTCTTGTAACTCCAAAAAAGGAATCATTACCCAAAATAGTTTAGAAATGTCTCTCATTATATATTTTGGGAAATGCTATGTTTCCAAAATATCATATTATGTCTTTGACAATTTGGCTAATTTTTGTTGTTGTTGTTGTTGATGGTGGTGGTGTTTTAAATTTACCTACTTAAAAAGTTAAGAAGGACTACAGGAAATTGCCATTTTTGTAGGTCAAAAATGGTCAAATGTTGGCAACCTAATACTAATATTAGAAACTATAAAATTGCCATGTTTTTGTCAACTAAAGAGAGGCAAAAATGTTTTGTGATGTTACTAAGTTATTGTGGCTCTCAGAAGAAAAGCTTTCGGGAACTTAAACAATATGAAATGTTATCCTGAATCTGTTACACCCCATATTTTCTTTAAAGACTTTAAAATTTACAGGTCTTGGTGACAGATTTAGCATTTGGCCATTATCTTTATTTTGGGTTTTATTTTCTGTAAAAAGTCTGTGGGTATTAAAGAAAATATATAAATTAAAGGAAATAATATGAAATTTTCTAATACAATTGAGAGAAAAAGAAAACAAAGTTAAGCAAGCTATAATAATCAAGAGCTAGGAAACATCCTACAATAAAGTAGTTTGATTATAAGGGTTGAGATTATAAATTTGTCACCAAAACCTAAAATGGTAGGCACAGAAGTAATTTGCAAATGTTGACCTTTAATATTATTGAATGGAATTAATAGGTCAGATAGGAACTTGACATTTAACTTTCTTTACGAAGTGCCCTTAATTCTTATTATATAAATATGTTCCTTTCTTAACATCGCAATTTAAACCATAAAATGCACAGAATGTCTACTTTATATATGAGCTCTTGTTGCTACAAAAGCACTTCATAGAAATAATTCTAATTGTATACCCAAAATCTACAAAGAATGCAAACAAATCAGCAAGGAAACGACAAATAACTCCATTAAAAAGTGGCAAAAGACACAAACAGATTTATTCAAAAGAAGATATGCAAATGGCCAATAGACGTGAAAAAAATGCTCAATATCACTAATCATGAGAGAAATAAAGATTAAGACCACAATGAAATATAATAGTACCTTACCCCTAGTAGAATGGCCATTACTAAAGAATAAAAAAAATAGATGTTGATATGGATGTGGTGAAAAAGGAACACTTACACACTGCTGGTGGGACTGTAAATTATTACAACCTCTATGGAAAACAGTATGGAGATTCTTTAAAGAACTAAAAGTAGACCTACCATTTGATCATCCAGCAATCCTACTACTGGGTATCTATCCAAAGGAAAAGAAGTCATTATATCAAAAAGACACCTGTACCTGAATGTTTATTGCAGCACAATTCACAATTGCAATGATATGGAATCAAACTAAGTACCCATCAACTGGTGAGTGGATAAAGAAAATGTGGCATATATACACCATGTAATACTACTCAGCCATAAAAAGGAATGAAATAATGTCATTTGCAGCAACTTGTGTGGAACTGGACATCATTATCCTAAGTGACATATCATAGGAATGGAAAAATAAACACCACATATTCTCCCTAATAAGTGGGAGCTAAACAATGGGCACACGTGGTCACAAAGTGGTATAAAGAATATTGGAAACTAAGAAGGGGGACAAGTGGGGGAAGAGTGAGAGATAAAAATTTACCTATCGGGCATAATGTATAATATTCTGGTGATGGGCACACTAAAAGCCCTGACTTCAGCGTTATGCAATTCTTCCATGTAACAAGAACACCCGTACCCCTAATATTTTGAAATAAAAATCATTAAAAAATAAACAAACAGTGCTATTGCTGGATCTAATGGTATTTCTATTTAAGCATCTACCCAAAAGAGCAAAAGTCATTCTATAATAAAGACATCTGCACCCGAATGTTTATGGCAGCACAATTCACTATCGCAAGGATGTGGAAACAACCCAAGTGCATGTCAATTCATGAGTGAATTATTAAAATTTGGTATATGTATACAATGGAATATTACTCAATTTTAAGAAATGACAGTGATCTAGCACCTCTTATATTTTCCTGGATTGAGCTTGAGTCCATTATCTGAAGTGAGTTAACACAAGATCGGAAGAATAGGCTCCACTTGTATTTGCCATCAAATTGGTACTGACTGATTAACACACTGGTGCTCACATGGTAGTAATA
>VBSM01000361.1:23453776-23497649 GCA_008086735.1 Cheirogaleus medius
AAAAAAAAAAAAAAGAAAGAAAATTTTAAAAAATCATAAAATATTATTAAAACAAAAACTAAACATGAGATGCCAATATTGTAATAGTAACTATTTCCTCAAAATATAAATTTGAAATGCTTGTGACAAGTAGACTCTTGCCCAAGGATTATTTATACTTATTCATATTTATTTTCTTATAAGTTTTATATGACTATATCCCTACATTCTTATCAAACATTCTATCATTGATTTTATATAGATAAATTTCTTAGAAAATAGAAAAGATTTTTAATAGCATATTCCATTTCCTCTTACCCACTGAACCAATGGCTGCCTATTATGGATTGTTGGCTGGTTTGGGATAGCACTACAATGGATACTCCCCAATGTGTAGCTTTTGTTACTGATGTAGTAGGATAGTTCTTTTGCTATGAGAAATCATTATGTGTTCAAAACCAAACAAAAGCATAAGGGTCCACATCATCAGTGAGGAGTCACTACACCGAACAGTCTGGCTCTGCAATTAAGCAATACTTACATTTTTGAAGTTTCCTATGGAAATCAGTGAATAAGTCCCAGATAAGTGGAGGGTATTCTATAATACCTTAATCTTCTCTGTAAATTATAGCTAGCAAACAATTTTCCTGTATGTATGACTATGTACACTCAATATGAAGGCTAGAAATTGTATATTTCTGAAATCTTGCTTCTTTGGAAATTAAAAGCTCCCAAAGAACTACCAAACCGTCTCTGATGGCCAGGAATATGCAACCTGGTATTCTACACTACCAAATTAATCTCTGGGGAGGCAAATTCTAACTTTTAAATCAACCCACTAAAATCAAATAACAAACCTCAAGAGGGACATGTGGAGGTTATGCATACATAAAGATAAAATTAATAGTATTCCATTCAAGTGAAAAACATTCAGATTTATATAACAAGCACATATTAGGAGACCACTAAGTGCCAGTATGTGAAGTGTTTATACACACAGTATTTTGTTAAGAACCTAAATCAACCCTATATGGCATGTACTATATCTTTACACTCAACTAACAGATCAGGAAAATGCGACATAATTTCATAAGGCCATAGCCCACTAGGAAGTGTCCTGGCTAAAATTCAAACTCAGTTCTCTGGCACTGATGAGTATTTAATCTCTAGAGCGTTACTAAAAGCCTAATATCATTAATGGCAAAATAGAATTCTCATGACTTTTTTTAAATCCTTTGACTAAGTTGACAATAATAGTAACATGTTTGAGGTTTTAGATATTAAAACATGCACTGAAAATAAAATGAAAAAACATATTGGGTTAATGATTTTGTATTATATTTTAAGAAGACGTGTTTTATCTTTAAATGAATATATAGTTTAATGAGAACGTAAAATGTCAAGAACTCTGCAGCATCTGGGATTTTAATGTACTTCTAAGTTAACAACCTAGCCTGTTATTGTTTCATGGATGCTAACAGAAGACATGAAACTCCAGGGTTAGAAACAAGGGACTTTATTACTCACAATAAAGTAATAGCCAGAGCTTCATATTGGTTTGTCTCAGTTCCCCACGTGCCCCACATCCCGTAGGGGCAATGCAGGAGGAGTGAAATTAGATGCCTGCATACTCAGTGGACTGTATTGTAGGGGAAGGACAATGAGCTCAGGAAGTCTCTCAAGTAAATAGAAGCAAATCTGCTTCTCTTTTGGGGAGATGTTACCTCATTTCTTAATGTTGCTGGCCGCAACACAGTCCCAATAAACAGCACAGGTAAAGAGTAGTTAGAGCCTTCTATTCTTGGCATACTCAGCCAGAAAGTGCAGGAACACTCAGGGTCCATGATGGATGGTGTCTTCCAACAAGAGATGAGCAAAACACATGAAATCTAGGAGTCCTTCAAAAGTGATTTACTATATTGAGGAAAGAAGGGCAGATTAATTATATTGTTTCATTATTTATTATTTGATATCTGAAATCTAGGTCAGCAGATGACAAGGTATGCCTTTAATTTTATCTCTTCAGCAAAATTTAATATGCTATCTTCTTCTTTTTTTTTTCTGTATTCCTGTTATCTCCTAGATTTTCTCTATTGTTTTACCCAAAGGGAGTATTGGCCTCTAACTCCTTTCTATTAGAAGCAATAAGCATTGGCAATTGTGGCATACTATTTCCTAAAAACATAGATACATATTTTTAGTGAAGTTCCCCAGTTCCTACAGAATATTGACATTTTCTACCATAACAGTTACAAATCTGCTTCCCTTTACTGAAAACAATGACTGAAATTAATTTCCAAAGTTTCAAAATTCATCTATTTTTAGTGATCAACACTATTATTGAATGTGATTTAGGTTTCCAAGTAGGTAATTTCTAATCATGAACAGTTGCATTAATTTTCTGTTAGAAAGGAAACGATGTAATAAAGGTACATCATAAACTCTAGATTAATAAAAATAATAAAATTTCGTGCTTATTGGGGACAGAGGAAAGCTTGGTTACTTATAGTATGCTTGTAAGCTATAATTAAAATTAGATCTCCTGGAACATTTTAGTGACTTTTCCCTAGTAAGCCATGAAAGGATATTAACTTTGTATTTTTCGAAAAGATTCAGTTGTCAGTAGAATTCCCCCAGCCCCATTTTTATAAATTCCTTTTAACACTTTAGAAGTCAGACAGTAATATGTTCAATTCAGCTAATGAACAGAACAGCGACTAATGAAACTGGAAGTTTAGAGTAATGTAGTGCTAGTTTTTCAATGGATCTATTTTAGATGTGTTAATGCTTTATGTACTTCACATTGTAGGCATTGTCGCTACTTCAGAATAGAGCTCAAAGCAAATGCATTAAAGGCAATGGCATAAGTCTCTAAGGCCTTCTAAGACATTCAACAGAAAAAAACAGATAAAATTGGTAATGCTGTCATGACTAAGAACAGAATCAAGTTTTAGGACACAACCCTGTTGTTCATTTGTAAGTTATAAAAGGTTAAAGATGAATACAAGGGCATTGGCATATCTTAATGTATATCTAATCATAGGAATTCAATGGGCTGGCCACACAAGAGGAGAGTTTGTTGTTGTTGTTTCTAAAGGGTCTTTTAACCTCCAATTATTATTAATATATAGTGTCTTGAGATTGCTGCTGTGTGTTTTATATTGATATTTAAGGCTATAAAAAACCAAAACCAAAAAAGATGCTGTGGTTGACATCATCATAGCTGATCTGATTCAGATGATCTAATTCAACCTGTGTATGACAGAGGATGAATTAGGAAAAAACAAAGAAACAAACAAAACCCAAAAAGCATTAAAAAATCAACATTCCGTAATGACTCCTGCCACACTTCTTGGTAATATGCTGAAAGGCATTTTATAGCTTGTAAAGAAGAGCATGATGGTATGATGTATCTATTGAATATTTTTCCATTTTTCCCCCAAATATTTGAGTTCTGATCTATAGAAATATTTTTCTAATTAGAAAACAACTTAAGAACCTATCACATTAATAAATAAATAAAGTAGTTTTTGTATTTGGTTTCATATAACTATCACTTTCTAATTATACATGATAAATGCATATCAAAATGAAATAACTAATTTCACATAAACCATTTAAGTAGTTTTCATTTTTATGGTGGTTATTTTTCTGTTACATGGTACCAACTATAACAAAAATTGCTTTATTATCCTGAGAGAAAGACGTTTCTAATCTTTTTGGAATTGCTGTAATTAGAAATATACTAAAAATGTCCTTGTATTCATCATCTTTAACCTTTTGGTACTTATGAGTAAAAAGCATGAGTTGCCTTTGAAAACTTAATTCTGTTCTTAGTCATGAAAGAATTACCAATTTTGTTTCCTGGAATGTGGTTTCTATTCCAACAGTGCTGATTCATGGATAAAAGTAAATGTTGCAGTTAACTATATTATTAATAAAGTATTTTGATACTGAATAGACAGTGGCTTCACTGCTAAATTAGGCTTAGTTTTTGGTCTTTAAAATTCTACTTTTTAAGCTACTCTCTTGTACTTGGTCAGGGCGTTTTTTTGCTGCTGTTGTTGTTAAAGATAGCTCAGACTGGGCTGGGCACAGTGGCTCACACCTATAACCCTAGCACTCTGGGAGGCCAAGGCGGGAGGGTCGCTCGAGGTCAGGAGTTCGAGACTAGCCTTAGCAAGAGTGAGACCCCATCTCTTCTAAAAAAGAGAATGAAATTAGCTGGACAACTAAAAATATAGAAAAATTTAGCCAGACATCATGGTGCATGCCTATAGTCCCAGCTACTTGGGAGACTGATAGCTACATATATATATAAATATAATATATATATTTTAACCTGCAGTCCCTTCCACCTTTCATCTTTTCCTGTCCCATTATAGAAATTACCCCTGATTTTCTCTTTTGTGATTTCGAGTGATTCGGCTTTTAAATGAAAGAGATAGATTGGGAACTTGAATGGCATTTTCTATATGACTTACTTTTTGGTAGAGTATTCAAAATAAATGCAGGAAACAAGAATGACATGATAATAGTTGAGCGTTCTGAGGAAAATTTCAACATGAAAACATCCACACAACAGCAAAGGGCAATGAACTTACGGAAAATGAAAAACAGTTGTTGACTCTGCACTTATCCTTCTTAAAATCACTTCAAAGAATCAACAAAAGGGGGAACAAATAGATCCATATATCCAAACTTTTGATGATTTGTTTCAGATTTGAATAAAATCTGTTATTTTAAAGCAGAATCTTGTGTCATCAGGTCTGTTATTCCTTATTGTCTCATTATAAACTGGTAGAATGACCTCTGGATTTTATGCTTAAGGAGGCTTTCAGTATTCACAAAATTGATAATGAGGAAATACTTTTAAGAATGTATAAGATTAGCATGTGGAAGGAGTAAAAGACACCAGAGATGTTTTACATGTGATATTGTCCATTTTTAAGGCAGCAGCAACAACAACAAAACAATATTCTTGCCACAAGTAATATCTTAAAAACAGAAAGAAGAAAACAGGGATTGAAAAGAGCACTGAAAGAGATTAAAGGTCATTTCATAAAAGTCTATGAGGTATTGAAATCTGAGATCCATGTATATGGGCTTTCTTTAATTCTAGCTCAAATGGAAATTGAACTGAAATAATAATAAGAATGGTAGTGAAGCTTGCACAAAGATTGGTAAGTGCAGGAAATAACAAGGGGAATAAGCCAGGCCAGTCTATAGGGTTCAGGCTCTTCTCGGCTGGATTTTTGTTAAGTCTCCTTGACTGACTCCTAGCCACGCAGCTCACAGTAGGCTTTGTCTTTCTGAAATTCTGCTGTTCTTCTGATATATACTGTACTACTTGTTCTGGACTTTTAGGTACAGATGCTGTCAATTATGACAATTCGACTCGCTGATCCACTGGTGGTCCTTGCTCATCTCTACTCCACTGCTTTGGAAAGCAACCAAGTACTTTCAGACAAATCCATCTTCTGATTCTATACCTCTGTATCTCCTTTTAAACTTTCTTCATTTCTCTATTTCACATTTTCCTTTTCCCAAAGTGACTGCCTCTCTTCTTCTCATTTATGGCCAAAGAAAAAAAAGAAGTAGAAGGCAATAAATCATCATAGGGATAGTCAAATTTGACAAATGTTATAGTTCCTTCCAAGGTCAACTTCCTAGGTTTCTAATTTTATCTTGAGTAGCCTACATAGAAAGTGTCGTAATATGTCTCTATCAAAAAGAAGGTAAACGATGACAGTAATTATCATGGTAGTGCTATTATTACCATATACCACTAAAAAATACAAATATATAATTTTTCATAGTAGTACAGTAAAAGAATTTTGAATGACATATTCTGGGACCTGTGCTAAACACTTGCATAGATTAATCCATTTCTTGTCAGGAAGCTGCTACTTTATCATATCGATTTTCTAACTTCATAAACAGAAGATGTGCCCTATTACAGGAGCCCAGACTTTAATAAGAAGACACATGGAGATGCTCAGATAAAAGGGGACATGGCCATCAGGTAAGTGACACAAGGCTGAACTGTCTATGATGCAATTCATCTTTAGAGTTCTTCACATTTTTGCTAAATAAACATAACATCTAAATGCTGAGTGGTGCTGTATTTTATCTGGAAAAGCAGGAAGGAGCTGCTATTTCAATTCTGCGGATTAACCAAATTGGCATGCTCTGATTGATGGAAGGACCTGCTGGCAAAAAGAAGCTTGAGGAAGTGTGTTAGTTTGCTACAACCGCTACAACAAAATAGCACAGACTGGTGGTTTAAACAACAGACATTTATTTTTCTCATAGTTCTGGAGGTTATGAGTCCAAGATCAAGGTGTCAACAGGTTTAATTTCTTCTGAGACCTCTCTCCTCAGCCTGCAAATAGCAACCTTCTCATTTTGTCTTCATAGGGTCTTTCTTCTGTGCATGTACTTCTCCCTCTGTGTGTCCTACAGCAGCCATAGGTAACTAACACAGATGTGGAGGAGCAAAAAGGCAGGAACTTACCTGGAATTCTCAGCAAGTTGAGAAGTTAAAAGATGTCTGCATTAAAACAAAACAATTAGCCCAGGACTTCTGGTGGGAAGCCACAAAAAATGGAATGATGAGCTGTCTCATTATTCATGAGTGGGGCAAGAGAACATTATGGGTTTGAGAGCTCACCAATCTTCAGTTCTATGTGCACTGCAGATTTAATGTTCAATAAGTGATCAGGTGAGCCTATTATTACTTCCCAGTGATTCTCTCTAAATTGAAGTACAAGTCTGAGAATCAGAGGTTACAAATCTGGATTACATTTAGAGCCACATAGGGGAAGGATTTCATGAACTCATAGAAGTGACCATCTTAAAGGTAAAGAATCTGTCTTATGCTTTTTTGCATAAGCCTTCCCCTTGATGCAGCGCCTTATACAGGACTTTGCTCATGGTTTTTACAAATCTTTGTAATACATTATTGGAAGAAAATGCAATATTGGGTGTGGAGCCTACTTACTGTGGAATGAACATAAACCAAGGAATAGATGGAATAGAAAAAAGAAAAAGCTAGGAGTGCATAGAGAAATCAGTAAAAAATAAGCATGAATTTAGTAACATCTTTCTTTAACTATAACTTTGAGGGCTAGTACCAGTTGTTGCTTGCTCTGCTAAAATGAAAATAACAGCAGTGTTTTTGAACCGTTAGCATTAATCAATAGAACATGCTCAATGTCAGGTTTTTCCTCCACAAATTTTCATTATAATTTTGATATCAATACTAAATTTATAATAGAATATAGCATAACATAATATCTGTTTGAGCTAAAATTACACACTTATCTATTTTACATCTAACAAATCAATATGTCATGGAATTTTGCAAAGGTTACTTTCAGGCAGTCTCTTCTCTGAACAGTTTAACAGGTATGAGTTTATGTTATCCTACATATAAGATATTATTTTTGAGTTCAAGAATCTTTGAGAATAGAACATCAATAGAAATTAGCTATAAAGAATTTTTTTAAAGAAATGCTTTAAAAATTAGATATCAAAATGGATCATTTAAGGGAATCTCTTGATATTTTCCCTCATTCCCATCCCAACATTCCAACTTAATTGGTCTGTATTAGGGACTGAGGATTGGTAAATTCTTAAAGCTCTCCAGGTTATAGAAGTGAGCAGCCAGTTTGGGAACTACTGCTTTGGAGCCTTATTAGGTCTGGACTATGGAGGAAACTTCCTAATGAGGCTAAAAGTTCACCAAAACCAATCTACCAAATAAAAGAAAAAAAAAAAAAACAGAGCCTATAAGAAAATTTAACTGCCATGAGAACCTACGCAACTTCTGAGGTCATTAAACTGAGTATGTGCATAAAATTCAGTAGATTTTTTGAAAAAGTTACTATAATAATTAATCGAATGGGGTGAAGGCCCAATAAAGACTTACTGGGCCAGTAGGTAGAGATTTGAAAACTTCTTGTTCTGAGGTCTTTCACCTTTCAGGTGATTAAGCAACATCTCCTGGTCAATGTATTGCTCTTAGGGAAAGTATTGGTAAGAGTGACATATTGATATGATTTTAGTTCTGAACATATCAACATCATTATTGACTGGCCTGTTACAGTGGCTTTTGGCAGGGAAAGTTTATTCAATGACCTATTTTCTAAACCACACACATAGTTTTGACAAGTATAATACATTTATGGATATACTAATTGAATTAGGACTAATTTTCACTCATTAAATATTTATGGAGTGCTTACTATATAATAAGTGCCTTATGACTCCTACATGTTTCAAAATTGACATACTGGTTAATCTTGGACACCATTCATTTTCAAATAACTCATATCTGGAAATTCCGATCAGAAAATAAGAAGCAGTACATTTTACTAAACTGTTCTACTCTAAAAAGTAATAATTTAACTTAACAGTAAAATTCACAAACACTTTTCAAGTGTACAATTTGACATAGGTACGCACCAGTGTTTTGAGACAGGTATACTGATGAGGGGTAACTATCACCACAATCAGTACTATGAACATACTCATCATCCCCAAAAGTTTTCTCAAGCCACTTTATAATTCTTCTCTCCCTTACCTCTACACCCCAGCCTCTGTCCCCAGGCAACTGTCAGTCTGTTTTCTGTTACTATAGTGTAGTTTGAATTTTCTAGAATGTTATATAAATGGAATAATATGGTATGCACTCTTTTTAGTTTACCTCCTATTTCACTCAGTGTAATTATTTTGAGCTTCATCCATGTTTTGGCTTCCATCAAAGTTCATTCTTTTTGATTGCTGAGTAATAGTCAATGGTATGAATTTGTTTATCCATTAATCTACTTCATTTGTGCTTGAAAGGAATATGTATATGCTGCTGTTGTTGGATAGAGTGTTCTACATACATCAGTTAGGCCGAGTTAGTAGTGTGGTTCAAATCTTCTATAACCATAATGATTTTCTGTCTATTTGTTCTGTCAATTATTGAGGGAGGTATTGAAATTCTCACTATCATTGTTGATTTATCTGTTTCTCATTGTAATTCTATCAATTTTTGCTTAGTATTTGAAGATCTGTTATTAGAAGATTAAATATTTAGGAATGTTAGGTTTTGTGATGTTTTGTGAAATAATGTTATTGTAAATTGGCCCATTAGCATAACAAAAAGATTCTCTTTACTTCGATTATTATGCTTTGCTTTGAAACTTACTTTGATATAAATACAGCCACTCCAATTTTCTTTGTAAACAGAATTTCTTGAAATATGATTTACATACCATAAAGTTTGCATGTTTAAAGTTTACAATTCATTGTTTTTAGTATATTTATAGGGTCATGCAAACACCACCATAATCTAATTTTTGAATATTTTCATCATTCCACTAAGAAAACTTGTACCCATTAGCAATCACTCTCCATTCACCCCAGCCCATTAAGTCCCTCACTTGGCCTAGGCAACAATTAATCGAATCTGTCTCTATAAATTTGCCATTCTAGACATTTTACATTAGTAAGATCAAACAATATGTGGTCTTTTATAACTGACTTCTTCCAGTAGCGTAATGTTTCTGAGGATCCTCATCCATGTTGCAGCATGTATCAATACTCCATTTGTTTTATTGCCAAATAATACTCCCTTGTATAGATACCTGCACTATATTTTGTTTACCTAGTCATCAGGTTATGAGTAGTTGGGTTGTTTCTACTTCTTGGTTATTATGAATAATGGTGCCTTGGGTATTTGGGTATGAATTTTTGTATTGACATATGTATTCATTTCTCTGGGATAAATACCAGGGAATGGAATTGCTAGATCATATGATAATTCTGTGTTTAGTATTTTGTGGGAGTGTCAAACTATTTGCCAAAGTGAATGCACCATTTTACATTCTCACCAGTAATGTATGAGGATTCCAATTTTTCGCATACTCATTATTAACTCTGTTTTGATTGATATAAGAACAGTATATATATTTTTTTCTATTTTTTTTTAATTTTTTTTATTTCAGCATATTATGGGGGTACAAATATTATGGTTATGTATATTGCCCATGCCCCCCTCCCCACTCAAGGCAGAGCCTCAAGCATGACCATACCCCATACGTTGCACATCTTACTCATTATGTTTGTATATACCCATCCCCTCCTCCCCCCTCCCACCCGCCCAACATCCGACAAATGTTATTCCTACATGTCCACTTAGGTGTTGATCCGTTAATACCAATTTGCTGGTGAGTACATGTGGTGCTTGTTTTTCCATTCGTGAGATACTTCACTTAGTAGAATGGGTTCCAGCTGTATCCAGGAGTATACAAGAGGTGCTATATTGCCATTGTTTCTTAAAGCCGAATAATAGAACAGTATATATTTTTTACATCCTTTATAATTAACTTATTTGTATCTTTACATTTAAAGTGTGACTTTTGTAGGCTACATACAGTTTGAGTTTTTTTATTATTCAATGTGACAATATCTAACTTTTAACGGGTATTTAAAACCATTTTGTGTGATTATTGACAAAGGTTTAAAACTATCATCTTAATACTTGTTTTCAACTTGTCCCATTTGTTTTTTGTTCCCTTTTCCTTCTTTTTCTAACTTGCTTTGGATTAATTCAATGTTTTTATAATTCCGTTTCATATTCTTTATTGTCTTATTAGCTAAAACTTTTGTTTTATTTTGGTAGTGGCTTTATAAGTTATAGCATAAATCTTTAGGTTATCACAGTCTACCTTTATGTGATATTATACCATTTCACTTGTTGTATAAGAATCTTACATTACTTTACTTTGGTTTTTCTCCTACTGAACTTTTAGGTTATTGTTGTCATACAATTTATTTTCATATATCTTTCATGCCCCCATGGCTTGAATGGTATTTTGCATATACTAAGCACTCAACAAATGTTTGCTGATTTTGAACAGTTAAACAAAAATCCAAGTTGGTATTTGTTCAGTGTCGTACTTGGTACTTTCTATAACTTAGAAACATGAAAAGTTAGACATCACTCACCTCACCCTATTTTATCATATAAATGCACCAAAGATAGCCCACAAGAGTTCATAACTTTTCCAAAATTAGAGTTTGACATAAAATGTAGTCCAATTATATGACTTTAAGCAAAGTACTTAATCAACCTATGGTTTGTTTTTCATATCTATCACATGAATATAATAATACTGGCTATAACTAAATGATTGTTGTAATAGCTATTACATAGAGATATACATTTAGGGTATGGAGACATGTACATCATTGACTAAACACATTCTAACAGGTGATCTGAAGCCATTCCTGTTGGTTCACAAATAATGCACCATATTTACAATATTGTAAATAAAATCTCACATTTTCATGGTAAATTGTGAAAATATCTGGACAATATTATAATGTGCTTTGGTACCATAAAATTACACAGGATTTGTATGGAATAGATATCAGCAGCTACCTAAGATATTAATGAAAACAATGATTTTGTGTATAAAAAGTTTAATGTTCAAAGGATGCCAAACCTTTCAAAGTATTCAATGGAAAAAAGCATAAGAGAATAGTCACTATGTCTTTGTTCAAAAGAGAAAGTACAACATCATTAACTAGACATCTGCTTGTGTATACAAGTTAACAATGTTGATAACTACATAATGGATACTGACCTATGATTTATCTAACAATGTATATCCAAAGTACATATACTCTCATATTGCCTTATTTGTGGTTTTTCTTTTTGTCTATTTTTTGTGACTCGTCTTTTATGTGCTTGTTAAAAACACAAAAGTCAAAATGCAATGCCATTCCCTTGTATAGCACACTTGTAAATGCATATAAGAGAGCAGTTTTAATAGTAATTCTCAGCTTTCTTGCATCTCATAATTTAAAATATCATGAAATATTATTAAAATAGACTTACTGTTCTTAATTATTTTTTAAAGTATTTTTTGATATAGGAATTTTACTCTGCTATATTTCAGAAGTACCCCCATAGTTTTCCTTGAAGACGCAGTCAAGCTCACCACGCAACTTGTTCCCAGTAGGTAACTTATTTCTTGGCATTAGTAAAACACCAAACTATTTTGGGAAATGTTTGAGCTGTTTCATATTCCCTGTTAGCATAATTCAGCCTCGAGTCATGCTGAACAGGCAGGATCTCTGATACAATGATAGGCATCATAATAGTAGGATTAGGCTAATCAACAAAAATTAAATGAACACTAGCAGCCTAAAGGAACTAGAATGTGTGAAAAGGATTGTGTCTTTCAGCTTTAATTAACTTTCCTCTTTGCCTGGAACATGCTGCCTTTTAAGCCTGGCCAAACTTTTTTAAAAGTCTGAGCCTTTGGGCAGGCAGTAAATGGCAAACCTGACTTACTGGAGAAGAATTCAGTTTGCTTGTACTTGTTTACTTATTCACAAAATAATCTTGAAAAAATAACATGCACTTAAATTAAATTTTTTTCCTCTAATGTTGAACCTCATCTAAAAAGAAGATGAGCTATTTAAAATGAATCCTGTGTTAATTTTATTGGGTAATTCAATTATACATGGTCCTAAACATTCTGAATACATTATAAGTGAGAGAAATTCAATAAATTTGTAATTGCTTTTCTAAAAGCATTTGTATGGTTTGTGTAGAGAAAGTTTGCAAGTAAGTATGGAAACAAAAGAACAAGGCCCCAAACTGTTCTTGATACCAGTAGACCAAGTCCAGCTCTGGAGAGAATGATTTCCAAAGAAAAGCCATTACCAACAGAATAGAAAACATACATTCTAGGAATATTTTATGATACTACTGGTTTTAGCATATTTGAAATGGATATAAGGAATCATGGAAATTTATAGAAAAGAAATAATTTGGCAAAGTACCTTCACATTAAGTACAAAATCTAAATATATTGACAAATATAACACAAATAAATTCATTAAGTGACATTTTTGGAAATACCATGAGGAAATGCTGAGTAGTTTTAAAAATTTCTTCAATAACCGAGAGGCAAAAATTACTGAGTTTTGTATTGCATGTTGTTTATTATTAAAGATATTTTTAATGGTAAGATTCAGGCAAATAGGGTTGTAAAGGTATTGGAAGTGAAATTTGCAAAGCTTTGCTTTCAGAATATCTTCCCAAACTACATTTCTGTGGATGAATTCCATATGCTATAGGGAATAGCTACTTCTGTTGTTTTTTAGGTAAGATTTCCAGAGAAACTGCTTTTAAGGTTTAAGATGCATGGTCAGTGAAGAGATGTAATGCCTGTATGATGCAAATCAGAGAAAGATGTTGTCAATCAGAGGGTCTGGCCTCTTTTGGAATTAATCAAGGTGGTTATGTTTGAATTTAACTGACATTTTAGACCATTACATAGTTTAGAAAACAAGTACATGTCTGTTTAGCTATTCCTATAAACACCTATTTGATTTTGTGCCAGTAACACACAGTATTTGTTTATGTTTTCTATTATAATAATATGCTCATGATATCAGCTTATGAAATTCTAATGGTTCATTTTATCTAGGAGATTTTACACACACACCAACTAATGTCCCTGAATATTTACAAAATGGAACTGCGGATCATTGCATTAAAGTATTTGGTACTATTTGCCAAGAGACTAACATCATAAATGTCAAATAAGATCAACTAGAACAGGTTCTTTAAACCTACTGATGAAAATTCTATGAAATATGTACATATATGCTAAATGGAACTGTCATTACAGGGTAATATAATAAAGAACTATGAAATTTGAAATCAGATTAGCCCTTATTTGAATTTTAGCTTTGACACTTTTTTGTTTTTTAAAATAGTGATACTAATATGTACATTGTATTTGGGGTGAAGGAAGAGAATTTAAGTTTATCTGTACAACTAAATATAGATGCCCTAGTGTTAAGGACAGAAAAACAGGAGATAAGGGAATGATAGAGGCAGAAAAACAAGAAGGAGGAAACAGTTAAAGAAAAACAATAAGAAGGGAATAGTTACAGAAAAATAACCAGGGAAAATAGTTATTTCAGTCTTAAAGAATGGGGTAATTACACAATGGAACAGGGACCACCAATCAGAAAATAGAAAAACACCATAAACTTTGACTTTTCCCGTCACACGTAAAGGAGAAAGGAATATCTGGAATATAACCTTTAAGTTATGTCTATACCTGGAAAAATACAGACTCCACAACCTGTAACATATAGTAATAAGTAATTATACCTGACCTTTACAACAACATATACTACAAGCATATAAAAGGAGAAACACAGAGGTAGACAGTGTCTTCTCTGCTCGTGGAGACAGACCCATTTCCCCTTAGGAAATGTACTTTCGCTCTGCACCCTTAAACTTTCCTTATAATAAATTCTTCATGCATACTTGTTGAGTGTCTGTCATCTCTCTTTGTTGCGTGTGCCAAGGCTTGTGATTCTTCCAAGCCAGGAATCCAAGAACTGGGGAAACACTCAAAGTCCAGCCATGGGCAGGACCATGACACTAGTACCAAAAAATTATATAGGATCTAATTTTTCCTACATTTATTTTGTCCTTTTAGTCTTTTTAAAAAAAACCCTTCATAATAGCTGTTGTTAATAACAAAATTATAAGTTCAGTCATATCAAAAACTAAAAAATAATATTAAAAGATTATGTGTATTTCTTGATGTAAGGGATAATAAATAAGACTGAAAACTCTAGGTATTCTTCATGGCAATGAGCAATTAGATACCAATACAAAATGATTTAAACTGACAAAAGGATAATTTTCATTGGTGATGCTTCATATAGTTCAGTGACCAGCCTAGCATAACTCTGAAATCCTGCACAACCTTGCTATACTGATTTCTAAGATTTAGACGTGGAGAAATTAGATACTTTTTCATTTCCATTTTTTTTGTCCTCAGAAGAGTCTTCTGGGGACTTGTGTATCCCTAAGAAAATAGGGCTGATTCTTAGCCAGTAACAGCATGGTGTCAAAGAGAAAGAAGCTTAAATTCAGTGTCTCTCAAACAGGTAGCAATGAAGCCTGTATCACAGAGCAGAAAGTTCCATCCACATCTCATTTGCTCACCTCTCTTCTCAAATCTCTCACCTTTCTTGGCTTCCCTCAACTCCAACAGTCAAGCCAGCAGTGGGGATGAGGGGTGGGGAAGAGGTGGCTCTTCTGTCTGCTCCTCCTTGGCTTTTAGCTCACCTCCTCTCTCCCTGTTCTGTCTTGGGATCTATTCTATCTACTCTTCCATGAGTAGCTCCATGTTCTTGCTCATATATGTGTATATACTTGTGTAATCCCCTTCCAATTGCCCAATTCCCATCATCTGCAACCTCAGTAAGAACAAGAGAAGGCCTAGGAGCTGAGCAGAGAGATCAAAGGAACCTTCTGGAAGTGAGGAGTAGAGAAGGAGGAAGCCAGCAGGGCTGTCTGTCCAGGAGTGTGTTCTTCTACCTCGGGTGCATGGACAGGGCTTGATAAATGTTATGGAGTAAATAAATAACTGCATAAAGAGACAAATGTTTATACACTAATATTTTGATCCCTAACACTCTTGTGTCCTTAACTTTTACACTGTGGAGGCAATATATGTAGGTCTCTCAGATTTTATAGTGAAGAATTTGGAACATTGTCTGAACAGAGCTGGAAGGTGGAAGGGTAAAACGGGAGGCCATGAGTCCCTGAAGAGCTTGTGCTGCCAAGCAGTAAACAGAAGTTTTTGGATCAGGTTCAAAAATGAAAGGAGATCATTAGGAGCCCTTTCAAAGTGGAAAATGGGGCGAGATTCCAAAATAAAAAATTAACAAGCATCTATTTTTAGATAATGAAAACACATATAAGTCATATAGTATTGAAATCAAATCCAATAACAATAGAGATCTCAATGTTTTAAAAGTCTGGAGGATACTTCACACTTTGGACTTACATGGAAACTTCAAGTCACTGTATGATTCACAATAAGTGCAAATTGTGAATTTCTGTGCACAATTGGGTGCATTGGGACTATCTTTTGCCTTACATTTCTACATCACATTTCAGGTTTTCCTGTGTGCTTGATGTTATTATTTTTTTAAGTCAGAAACTAAAAATCTATATTAAATTAAATTTTCAAAAAAACTAAATTAAATCTACATTGAAATCTATATTAATGAAAATAGAACTAAACATTAGAGGTAATTGTTCACATCTCAGTTGTCAACAGAAGGGTACAGAGAATTTAAAATGGTGAGCTCATTGGTTTTAAAATTTGATTCAACTTACAGGGAACTTAGAAGAAACCCACTTTCTTTTTAATTCAAAATGTATCTGTATGATTTTATTCTGTAGTGGAAGAAGCATATTGCCAACCCTCTTTGATTTCTAGTTTTTCTTCCATGCCTTTGGCAATTTATATTTGTAATGAGCATGCTCTTTTAAACCATTTTTAATAGTTTGGTATGTTGGATTTTAGGCTGAGGTTAAGTGGAGTCCACCTAAAAATATTTATGATTAAACATTTATGATTAAACATTTCACTGGCTATAACAAAATATAAATTTCCAGTTTTGTTTTTAGAAAAGGGCCCTCATAAAGGAGGGGAAAAGGCAGTTTGCTGTGCTACCAACTCACTGATGAAGAGATAACAATGCTAGAGGTTGTTGATAATGCAAAAAAAAAGTAATGAAGTTATTGTTTCTCTTTTTTAACGAAACATTGAGGCAGAGAATGCCAAGAACCCTGGGAAAATACAAAAAAAAAATCTTTCTATTATTCATTTAGGAAAGGACAGAGTGGAATTATAAAGTGACACAATGGCAGCCTCCAGAGAAATATATGTGTAGAGAGAAAAACTATATATATAGGATGTCTATGTTCTTTGATGATAGAAATCTCAAAGGAAATACTCTCCTTAATTTGTGAAAGAGCGTAAGAGCATATATTTGGTATCTTTCTAGGATTCCAGCACTCTTATTTCAAAGGTATGAAGTAAATAATATCACATAGCTGTAAAAAGAAGATTAAGATTTTAATTTTATATCAGCTGGCACACTGCTTAATAAAAATCATTTACCAGAGTTTGTCTTGGAAACAATGAATAACTACTAAAATACATTAATACCAGCTCTAAGAGTCAACCTTACGAGGATTTAACTCCATGGATTAACATAGTACCTGGCACTAAAGCATTTGGGTTGAGTTGGTTCTGTCTATTACCAGGGATTGTGCAAGATACACTCTCATTCCTGATCTCAGGTGATCTTTACCTGATCTTTACTGTAACTTGATGAAACAAGCAAGTATTTCTCTTTCAAATTACCATCACAATTGTTCTGATTATAACCTCAAAAGGCAGGTACTGTTCATACCCATTCTATTGATCATCATCAGACACAGCCAGGATGTATCCAAGCTGGTAATTAAACCCAAGTCTGTCTGTCTCTAAAGCTGATTGCTTAGCATTTGTGGATGGAACCAAATTATAAAATATTATAAGCATAGAAGAAACTTACTAAATTGTATTAATTCATTTCCTCTGTGGGTTTAAGTTTCTGGTACACTAACTCTCAGTGCATCTTATAAAAACAGGCAACATGAATTTATAAGTACATTTTTATCCATGAAATAGAAAATTTTAACCAATGACTTAAGAGTAGTTGTCTGAGTAATTAAATTCAGTTATATTTAGAATGCTTTTTTTTTTCCATTGCAAAATTGGGAAAAAAATACATCTTTAGAACCAAAATGCAAAACATTTGTTGATTTTGGAAAGCTTGTAATACTATATTCTACCACATGTGACAAATATTTCTCTTACTGAAATCACTGAATCTATCCAGGATCATTTCACCACCAAAACAAATCCAGCTATGACTGTCTAGTAATTTCCTTCTAACGAACAACATTCATCTAAATCTAATTATGGATTAGAAATCCATAATCTGAAACCTAGATTTTAGCTGTTTGGGAAAATAAGAAACCATTTATAATAAGTATATACCTCTTGCTATCCACTGGTGCCCATATGAGAAGCAACCTGCCTATAGTCAGAGTTTCTGCCCTTGTGAGTTTCACTTGGGCACACCTATTTGAAACCAGTTTGTGTAGCATCTTCATAAATATTAGGCATCTTTCCCATTTAGCAGGTATACAGGTCTCTCCCTGTATGTGTTTCATTTATTACAGAAGACAATGGCCTTATGCTTTTACATGCCTGGTAATGTTTGAAACTGACAGTTGTGTTAAGCCACTAGTCAATATTTTAAAACAGAACATCCCAAACATATGTTCCAAATTTGAGGAAAATATGCCCAATCATTTTTACATGCTGCAATAACATAAAGATAGAAATTTAATTTTATTTACATAAATAACCTAGCATCCTTTGCATTATATCTCTAGACACAGAATGATATTACAAATTTTAAGACAGATGTGCATACGATTTATTCTCACAGTAACTCTCAAGTCCATGTTCATAGGGAACGATTTTCCAAAATAATGGATAAAGAAAAAGCTGATGAAATATGGATAATATTCACAATATAAAATGAATATCCCCCTTTAAGAAATCAACCTTTAGAAATCCAATATTCAAAACTCAGGCTAACACTTTCTGCAAATTTGTTTTTGAAAATCACACTGTGTAGACACCTCCATGTCATCAGTAAGGCCTATAATTCAACACAAGCAAATAAATAAAAATAGATAAAATGAGCAAAACTAGATTTTCCTGGTTAGAAATTTGCAGACTTTTTGCTTTCTCTGAATGGGAAAGGGTAGATGCTGCTAATGAAGCTCCAGGGAGAGGGAGAAGGATCCCCGTTGTGATCTGACTTTTCCCCCCTTTTGAATCTCATACTGAAAAATCTGCATAACAAGAGAAATGAATTGTGTCCAGGGAATACAAACATGATACTGAACACTTACAATGATTCCTGAATGCCAAAGTTAGAATATTGGACAAATGTGGGGAGGGGATATCTTCAAGGCTCTATCTCCAGGAAGGGAAATTGGGACATGGTTTTCTGATTTGTTTGCTTGGTTTTGTTGTTATTGTTGCTTTGGTTTGGTTTGGTTTGGTTTTTTAGAGCTGAAAATCCAGAGTCTCTGTTGCATATTAGGAAATCAAAGACTGACAACTACTAATTGTGCTGATTGGCTGGTGATATTTGTGCTGATTATTTAGGCATTGTGTAGACAATGAGCTGTCTGTGCTTATTTTTTCCAGAAAGTGTTTTTTCTTGCTGTATAAATGAGGCATCAGTTACTTTAATTCTTATTTTATCAGGATTTAGATTTGTACCTACATCACAGGTTGGATCACTGGTTATGTCACTTCATGGGTTTAAGACCAATCAACTCATTTGAGCTGCTAGTTTTATGCTCTTGTTACAACCCTTATGAAATGCCATTTCTGAAGGGCTCAAATATAGCCTTTTTGCATTAGAACCTTGATTTATTTTTGCAATTGCAAGGGAATTATATAAACATTTAATATGATTTACATAATTTAGATAAATCTAGTTCTCAAAAAATCTATCACAGAGTATTGACCACAGCATGGCAGTATTTGTGCTCTAAATTGTGTATTGGTTAGCTATTTCTGCATAAGAAACACCACACAATTTCAGTAGTGTATAATAATAAGCATATATTTTTTACTTGTGTATATGGAGTGTGTCTGGTTAGGCTGATCTAGGTTGGGCATAGCTGGATTTACCCAACCTGATGGTTGGGTCCAGATGTCTCTCAACATTCTTGAACTAGATGACTACTCAGACCATATCCTTCTCATGGCAATGGCAGAAGCAGCGTGTGATGCAAACACATTCCATGCTTTTTCTTACAGTATTTACGCTACATTGCATTGGCCAAAGCAAGTCACATGGTCATATTCATAGTCAAAGGATAAGGAAGTATACTGCCCACCAGGTGGCTGTGGCAAAGATATGGATTAGTAATGCTATTACAGGTGAATGAATAATTGAGTACAGTACTTGAAACTATTACACTTGGGAAAGAAAATGAAACTTTTATAAAATGAAAATCACTTTCTTGGAAAGAATAAAGATCCTCCATACTTCATCAATATACAATTTATTGGTAATCAACTGTTTCCTATCATTCATCTCCTATGCATTCTCACAGGCTGCTCCTTCTCCTAGAGTCTCTTGCTCCTCTTTTTTAATTTGATACATTTTTACTCATCCTTTAAGCTCAGCACATGTATCAGCTTTCATAGAAGGTGCGAGCCTCTAGCCCAGCACTTTCCATGTTTTGTTGTAATGATCTATTTGTCAGCCTCCCCAGAGGGCTGAGAACTCCTTTGAATCTTTTGTTGCTAGCACTGCATCTAGCAAGCACTCATTATATATTTATTAAAGGAAAAAATAAATAAAAATGAAAGAAGAAAGACAAAAAGACATAATCCCTGCCTTCAAAGTTCATGTTTTATGCTCTAAAAATATTTATTTTCTTGATAGTTTTATACAAGTGAATGTGAATTATGAAATCAAATTATTTTCTTGCTGAAATGAAAATCATGTAACTAAGTAGATTATTCATTAAAAAAATTAGTACCCCATTACCTCCTTTAAAACAATGTAACATGTATTTATTCCTCAAAACTAATTATATTTTTATTTTAAATAAAACCATAATATGTGTAGGAGATTAATAATCATAGCCATTACATATATAAACCTGAGTTTTGTTGTTAATCATATGTAAACTAGTGAACTGTGATATTAGGAGGAAAATACAACATTTGATTATTATGAATGGTTGTTAAGGATTATTTGATAATATCTGGCATCACTCTTTTGAATTATAAAATGTGAATCATTGAAGCAATTAAATCACAGCACTCAAATCTCATTAAAGAAGTATGAAAACAAACCTTAGAATGGCTCTATTAAGCAAGTTTTCTTTCATTCAGTTAGAAAAGGATAATAAACTCTGAAATTAAATATAGCAATAAGAACAGGCTTTCCAGCTAGGAATATTTTTTGAAAATAGTCATCCAAGCCAGAATTACTTTAGTATTTGGATTCAGATTTATTGAAATATGAATTATTAAAGTTGAAAACACATACATATCCATAAAGGGTTGTAGTGATTTAGCAATCTTAGCCTCATATTCTGGGGTATAGCTTCTCATTAAGCATATGAAAATTATTTAATTATTCTAATCATTATAGTAATTGGATAACTTTTAAGTATGATCTACTTCATTTAATGACTTTGTCAAGAAATGCACTGTCATTCAGTAATTTGTTTCTTTTCAATTATTTTGAAATGGTAAATTAAAAAATTCTATACGAAAAATTCAGTATGTGTAAGAAGTAACTCAAAATATGAGGAAGAGTACTTTCTTTTAAAACATGACTCGTTCATTACATACCAATTTTTTAATGAATCAATTTAATCTAGAAATTAGTATGGTATGTGGCACATCCTTAACTAATACATGGTATAAATATTTGATGCAATTAAATACTTAAATATGAACTGTTTCACCTTAACACTGTCATGTAATTTCTGGTGAACACATTAGGTTAAGCCACATGAAATTGATAATATCTATTGAAATTTTTACCTACAAAATGGTAAATTCACATGGTTCAACGTAAAAAAATGTTTATTAACAGAACACTCTATATGTATTCATTTCCATATAGTAATATGTTTTATTTTTAATTATTACCAATATGAGGATTTTAAAGTTACTACAAATTTTATAATTTTTAAAAAATATATGCAGGAAAGTCAAGCAAGATGTTTGACTATAGACATTGGTTGCCTGATTGTCTCAGAAAGAAGGAAAAGTTTTAGATGAAAAAAACAGAAAACAAAAAAAAGCTCAGGTGTAATTCTGAGGGAAAAGTGCCAGAATCTGCTGGAAAGTTTGCAGGAAGAAGTTGCAGATCAGAATGGGAAGGAGCAAGATTTTGGCAGAGATCAACCCCCAAGAAACTTGGAGTTCTGTGGAAAGGGTAGGTGGGGGTTTTGTTTCTCCCCCCCGCACACACCTGGAACAGACTGCAGGCTCCTGAGTTGCTGGAGAGCTTTTCAATCCTCAGGAGCCCAAAAGCTGTTGCAGCCAGGACCTGGGAGCTTCTTGAAAACAAAGCACTGGGCTGCCAGCCCCTTCAGGGTCACTCATTGTCACCACAGACCTGAGCTGATGCAGTGGGTGGTATACTGCTTCTCCACCCATTGTGTGCCTCTGTCCTCCCCAGGGAGCTTCAGCCCGTCAGTTTTTGTGTCACTGGTCCCCATATAAACATTTCTCAGCCTCTGCCCAGATTGTGGTGGCCACAGGGGTTGAGAGGGTCTTGGGGAATGATGTGATCCCAGAGCTTGGACATTCTGGGTGGCTGCATTCTGGGGAGAGGGACAAAGGGGGCCAGAGTCCCAGCTGTCTTCCACTCAGACCTCTTTCCTCTCCTTCCTTCTCCCACTGTTCCTGAGTGGCATGGGTGCCCCAAGGGATAATTAAGCTGGGGCTCTCTAGAGTGGCTGCTTCCCCTCTGTTGGTGAGTCTACTACATGCAGGCTCTCAAAGAGAGTGGGGTTCATATCTTTCCTCTTAAAGACCTGCAGCAGACCAAGGGATGCTCAGACTCTGAGCTAACTCTGCTAGCACTTCCCAGTCCTATTCGACTGGCTGGTCCAGCAAAACAGGGCACATGTCCCTGAAGTGAAGGGACATGAAGCCTACTTGAGCATTCCAGGGACAACTTGGGACCAGCACACTCCACCCTGGAATGGTCAGGGATTGAACTTGTGAGACCAGGGGACAGTCCCATAGGCTGGATGCCATACCCCCAGGACTTGATCGTGTTGCTTGGGAACACAGAGGGGAGATTTGTGAACTAATCTTGGGAGGTGATGGAGTTCACGTGGGCAGAACTGAAAGGAAAGTGTAGCATAGGACCAAGTTACAGTGTACACATAAGCAACAACCCCCGCCCTGCAGGCTCCACCGCCCAGGGAAGCTGCACTTTTGGTCCAGGGTGGGATCCTGGTATGGGAAGCTCTCAGGCTGGGGGATCATTGCTGGTGAACTCAGCTAATTTGGGCAGCTACTTGAAGCCAGATGCCAGGAGTAAAACCCATCCCTGACAGCCAGACTGTGAATGCCAGATGGCCCTTCCCCCATGAGCAGACTTTCTGGTTTGGTAGGGTCACTTCAGCCTCTCCCGGGTGGCTTTCCATAGTGGCCTGGGAACTGATCCTCAACACTGCAGAGACAACTCTTGTCCCTACCTCTGTGGAGCCTGAAGGTAGGCTTGTCTGACCCAGCCTAGCTCTGCTACCCACTTCTGCTGTGGTAGAGAATAAGGAGTCCCCTGGGAGCTACAGGGCTCTATCTACTACCTGGGACATCAAATTACTTCTCCTGATTACTACAGCTAGTCACAGGACCCCAAAAACACCACTGCAGGTGGCTCTTTCCTGCAAGTGCCCCCTACTGGGAGGGAGGACAACTTGTACAGCCCTACAGCATTTACTGACTCAATCATATAGGGCATGGCTGGCTCTTGCCCACAAGTGCCGCCTACTGTCTCAGAGATTAAACTGGGTGTCCCAATATAATTAACACTGTTAAGAGGACCACAGGGCTGAGGAAAGAGAAAGGATTTCAAAGACCTCCATTTTCTCTCATCAACAAGAGACAGGGAATCTGCCCATGCACATAGTACAACACCACTACAGCCTCCAAGTAACTAGAAATTGAGAAAAACACCACACTAAGGATATTTATAGCCAAAGTATCCATCCAGAACCTAGACACCCATTAAAGTAGCCACAAGCAAAGCCAAAGGTCCTTACCCGACACATGCTACAGATACACCCTTAAGAGTGAAGAGAGAAAGAAAGCCCTGCCTAAAAAATATAAAATCCAAAATCAGAAAGTGGTACATATTCCAAATGAGAAGGAATCAGCATGAGAACTCTGGAAGTATTAAAAATCAAAGTGAAAGGATACCTTCAAAGGAGCACACCAGCTCTCTAGCAATGAGTCCCAACCAAAATGGAAATACTGAAATGACAGATAAATAATTCCAAGTATAAATTGTAAAGAAGCTCAATAGGATCCAAGAGAAAATGAAAAAAAAAGTCAAAGAAACCAGAAAAACAGTTCAGGAGATGTGAGATAAATTTACTAAAGAGATAGATATATTAAAAAAAAGAAACCAAATAGAACTTCTGGAAATGAAAAATTCATTTAGGAAAATATATAACACAGTGGAATGTTTTAAGAATAGACTAGGCCAAGCAGAAGAAAAAATTTCATAGCTTGAAGACAGCTCTATCAAATTAACCACTAAGTCAAAATTAAAGAACAAAGAATCAAGAGCAAAAAGTCTACAAGAAATATAAGATTATGTAAAATGGCCAAATAGGCTGGGCACGGTGGCTCACATCTGTAGCACTCTGAGAGGCCAAGGCAGGAGGATCACTTGAGGTCAGGAGTTCCAAACCAACCTCAGCAAGAGCTAGACCCTGTCTCTACTAAAAATAGAAAAATTAGCTGGGCATGGTGGCATGCGCCTGTAGTCCCAGCTACTCGGGGGACTGAGGCAGAATATCTTGAGCAGAGGAGTTTGAAGTTCTTGTGAGCTAGGCTGACACCAGGGCACTCTAGCCCAGGTGACAGAGTGAGACTCCATCTCAGAAAAAAAAAGAAAGAAAGAAATAAAGAAAATGGCCAAATATAATAATCATAAGCATCCCTGAGGGTGAAGAATAAAACCCAAATGGCCTGGACTTTTTACTTGAATTAATAATTGAGGGAAAGGAAAACTTCCCTGGTCTTGCTAGAAATGTAGACATCCAGATATAAGAAACTCAATGAGCACCTGAGAATTCACTGCAAAAAGGGATTCACCAAGGCACACAGTTGTCAGACTTGCCAAAGTCATCATGAAAGAGGAATTCCTATGAACTGTGAGGTGAAAACATCAAGCAACTTATAAAGGGAAACCCATTAGACTAATAGCAGAGTTCTGGAGGGAAAACTTGTTGAGAAATATGATTAAGGAATTAATGAGATGTAGCTCACAAGACCATTATTTTATTGTATAACCCAATATTACTATATTAAAGACAGAAACAGGAGTTTGCAGGGTTTTGCCCTGAAGTTACATGTGAACTCAATGGTTCACTTATTAGAGGCTGTTATCATGGGAGACCTCTCAAATCTCTGGTAGCGATGTTTTCCAGCAAGGCTTCCAGGTACCTCAAAATCTGTGAGCTTCCCTGTGTCTTAAAAGGCAAAACAAGGTGAATATGGCCCACAGGATGGGAGCCGGAAACAATGAGTGCCCTTTGCCCAGAGATGAGCCCCGGTGGATATACACAACCTGTTTTATAGAGATGGGTTTCCTGCTCTCTCCTGTCTGTCTACCTTTGAGTCCACAATAGCTAATCAAAGAAATATAGAGTCACTATACCTCTTTTGTTATACCTTTGTTAATTGACAACTACCTCTTAGAACTTAGAAGTTAGCCCCTGAAAGACTTTGTACTTGTTTGTTCACCTAGATAGATTAGAAGCCCTTTGAGAGGACTTTTGACCCCAACCCACTACCTGTATCCCCTAGCAACTGCATTCCCTGATATGCAAATATGTTACCCTGACAACTGGTAATTGATGTCTGTGATTTTAAAAACCTGTATGAATCTAACCATATGGCTGGTGTTCATGGGTATGCGCCAGTCTTCTGAGTACCCTGCTGCGTTATATCTGATCTTTTTACATAAAACTATAAACCATACCTTAGTCTCTGTGTATTCTTTTATTCTCTCTATTTACTATCAATTTCCTTATCCTCTGTGGCGACCCCTATCTTAGGGACTTGGCTCCATGGGGAAAAGGAGTTGATCTCCTCATGGGCCTGCCTCAACTACTTCCGTGCAAAAACTTGAAAGGAATAAGGATCTGTCTTTAGTCTTCTTAAACAGAATAAATTCCAGTCAAGATTTTTTTATCCTGCTAAACTAAGTTTCATAAATAAGGGAGAAATAAAGTCTTTCTCAGACAAGCAAACATCAATGGAATTGGTCACTACTAGACCCACCCTACATGAAATGCTCAAAAATGCATTATACATGCAATAGCATAAGAGGGAAAACAAAACAACATGTCGAACAGAATAGCATCCCACATATTAATACCAAGACTCGATGTGACTGGTCTGAATTTCCCATTTAAAAGACACAGACTGGCTGAATGGATGAAAAACCACAACCCAAATTTTTGCTGTCTCCAAGAAACGCATCTAGACCACAGGGACTCACACAGACGGAAGGTAATGGGATAAAAATAAAATCCACACAATGGAAACCAAAAGCGAGCAGGAGGAGCCATTCTCATATGAGATAAAATACTTTAAATAAACAATGCTAAACAAGACAAACATAGTCATTATATAATAGTGAAAGGAGCAATTCAACAAAAAAGACATAAGAATCCTAAGTTTTATTCAGTTGAACTTTATTCAGGCAAATATAGCCACTAATTATATGTTTTACTGCTGACTATATCCTTGATATCCTTGGCTAATATCAAACCAAGACACACATACACAGACTCAGAGTGTCTCTCTCTTTCTCTCTATCTCTGTTCCTCTCTCTCTCAACTCTGTCTTTAAGTATGAGTTAGTAGTTAATCTTGGTAAGCAAACTGTTCAGTTGGATCAGTCTTAATGTCCAGAAGCAGGCACAGTAGCTTAGATATTTTTGCTGGTTCTCAGCATTGCTTAGCAAACACATTCACACATATACACACACACACACCCAGGAATGCATGCTTTGTCACAAAATTGTCTAGCACAGGGGTAGGAAATTATTTTTGTTTTGTCTTAATCTCATAATTTTATAATATAAAATTTTATAATATAAAATTATGAGATTATTTTATAAATACTTTTATATTATGAGATTAAAACAAATAAATTAAGAGCATAAATTAAAAATTTTTTTCCTTACCATATTTTCCTTTGCATAAATATCTATATACATTTTATATAATTGTCAGTATTTTATATATAAAATATACATTATATATGATATTATATTAAGCAAGTTATTTTCTTTATTCTTGAATATTCCTAAAAGTATGCCATTTTGGTGTATAGAGTTATTGTGTAGTTTGGAATGTACAATGATTTATTTTACCAGGTCCTTTTTATTAGGTATTTAGTTTGGTTTCAACATTTGGCTACTATAAATAATGCCGAATGAATATCTGCGTACATAAATCTTTGACCTCTCTCTCATTATCTCCTTAGTACAGATTTCTAGAAATAAAATTAATTGCCAAAGGATGTCCATCTCTATTTAATATAAAATTGTGAATGAAATTATTTATGACATTACCATGATCACAGTTTCAATCTGCTTATAATTTCTGAGAATATTACAAGAAAAATACTATTCTAGACTGTGAATAATTTACACATTTTAACTCTTGTGGTTTTTTATCACATATTAAAACCATGGAGTAATTTTCTTTAGAAACTGATTACTCAGGCTTACCTATGCGTCTCATGAAACAAATGTGAAATGTTTCCTATTAAGCGCTTCATCCTTGACCCTTATTGAGGTTTTTGGATTTTTTTGCTATTTTTTACTATGTAAAATGCTCTGACTTATTATGAATCCAAAAAGCCCTGGTATTCTTCACTAATGTTAAGGTCTTAACGTGTGTTCCAGACTATGCCAATTTGAGTAATTGCATATTTTCTGCTGTCTTCCAATCAGATTCATTTGGGAAAGTTATTCTCTTCTTCCATGGAAATGAAAGTTTAATGTTACTTTTCCAGATGAGTTTTGAAAAGCAGACTGGATTTTAACACTAGCAGTTTACAATAATCTCAGCTCAGCTCAGGAAACTTGAAAAGTAGTCTGCTCTCTAAAACTGCATGCCTCTAAAAAGCTTTTTTATGACTAGTTCTGAAGAACAACACAGAGGTGTCCACCATACATTATATATCATTGCTAGAAGCATTCTAATGCCTTAGCTAAGTAATATATTTTAGTGAAAGTGCATTAATACATTTCTTGGAAATAATTTTTTTCTAAATGTATTCCAAATCAATGTTGGCCAATAATTTGAGAAGTTTTCAATTTACAGATATGGGCAAAAGAGTGATCTCATAAGTATTACAAAACAAAATCCTCTGTTAGATACTGTTGGTAAAGAAAACCTTACTCAGCCATTTTCATGGTCTGAAATACTGGTGTGCTTTTGACTCTGGCCTATGTCATCAATGGCTAAAGAAAAAAACGCCAGGGAACACAAAATATTGAAAAATTTTACTACTTATAGCTCTTAGATGAGATTTCAGTGGTGATTATTTCTAGGCTTATCATCATTTCAAACAAATCATTTGTGTAACACCATTGTATTTTAATGAGAGTGAGAGAATAGTTTTTCTTCCAGCTGGAGCTCAAATATTGCTTTATTTTATAATGCAAAATATGCATAAGAACAATTTGTTGGCATACATTTGACATCTAATTGTGAGACATTTATGTAGTATCTCACACATATTCTTATTTGGCTTTTGGAAAAGCATTTTGCATATTTTATGCAAATGTAATATTCCCTTGTTCTTAAAGATAGACAGCACATATCTAATTAAGTAAAATTCTATTACAGAGTAAATTCAGATAGGTTAATTTTATTTAAACTGAAAACTCACAAGTTTTTTTTTTCTTTCTTAAGCTAGAGGGCTGATTCTAAAAGGATAATTTTCAATTACAAGTTTTACTGAAACCAAACTGACTGGTTTATATAGAATATGTCATTCCTGGAAAGTGAAATGGTCATTGATTACATTTATAGAAATTGTATGTCATGATGCTTGGAAAGATGCACACAAAATTTTCCCTTAAATATATTTTTATATATGAAATCCAAGGTACACGTAAAAATGGTAAAGATATATTAGAGATGCAATAGGCTAAAGCTGTTAATAGTGGGGTCTCCAAACTCAAATTCTTTGGTTTAAATCACAGATTTACTATCTACTTACTTGGGCAAGTTCTTAGCCTCTCTTTGCCTCAGTTTTCTTATCTGAAAAGTGGTTATTATAAGAGTAGATATCTTGTAATTTATGTAAAACAGGATAGTGCTTGGCATCTAATAACCTTCAAAATATTAATATCACATTAGTAGTACCTTATTCTGAAAAGTTCCATATTCACTCATTAATGTTTGTAAACCTCCCGTATGCAGAGCAGCATGTATAAATATTAGCAATTTGAAAAGATAAACTGGAAAAGCAAATTATGAGTATTGAAGACAGAAAAAAAGGCAGTAGGAAAAAAATAGGCATTGTAAGAAGGTAGATAAAGTTATTACAGAAATTGGCAGTAAAAGCAAAAATCATAATTATATAATAGAATTATTAAACATGAAAGAATAAAGAAACAAACTTAAAAAGTGAAATTGCTAAGCACACAAGCATGGAAAGAAGAAAATTATAGCAATAGTGTTTTGAAAAGGACTATTTGTATAGGCAGGTAATGTGTTTTGAAGACTGATATGTAGGGATTAGCCAAAAGAAAATTCAATCAAATAAATTGGAGACCTTATAAATTGTTTTTATCATTTTGTTTCAGTCACACAAAAACCAGACTTTTAGACTGCTCTTAGAGGAATGGCACTGGTTTGCCATAATTTCTTTACTTATAAAATCATTCATGACTAGGAGGATAATTTTCAAGATTATCTCTTTGAGGTTAGAGTTTCAGAGTCTGGTTAGTAAATGGAGTAACTTTACTGGATGCATCTATATTGGTAACCAGTGAAAACCTACCTAAGCACGTTTCTCTCACTTAATCTTCACAAAGGTTCAGTAAAGGCACCTCTATTTTTATTTTATTGTCAAGGAAAAAACTAATTTTCTTCATATCATTAATGACTTACAGCTTATAAGTGGCAAATAAAATCATTTGAAGTCCTGCCTGACTTCTAAATTCATCCTTTTCTCTGGAAATCACACTGTCTTGATAAAACATGCAAGAGAGAGATTATATAGCATAGAAATCACAAGGAATTAGAAAGGAATGAGAAAAGGAAAACAGTGAAGATTTTAAAAACACTATTTATATACACAAATACATTAAGGATAAAGAGCAGGCGATGGCACATTTGTTTTCAAACTCTGAAGAGAGAAGAAGAGTACTAAAGGAAAAAATAATTTAGTAATTATGAACTTTCATACAACAAAAGGGTAGGCTCCATTGTAAAATTCCATAAGATTATTATTATAAAGTTAATTAAAATTCTTGGGAAATAATGTTTTATGTTGGTTTAGGTGCTACTGAATTGATTCAAACATATAACCCCTGGTAAAATTGATGGAATTTTATATCCAGAGCAAGATTATAGATTGTATTGACCAAAACAAGAAATGTGCTTTCCATTTAAGGATGCTTTTCAAAAACATGTCTTTATAAAAAAATAAAATAGAAATCTGTGTAAAAGCAAAATACTAGCAGGATTTCCTCACTGGGTGCTCACCAGGGCATTCTTCTACCTTTTCCTCTACTTATTTTGAAGAATTTGCCTTTTTGTTTTATCAAGATTTCTAATCTATTCGATTTGAAAGATGCTTAAGTGAGTGCAATTTAAAGCAGCAATTGGTAAAGAAATTAATCAAAGCCTTCACAATACACCTTACTTGGGAGTTTTTGAGAACAACAGCAGAGGCAGACAACAGCAGTCTGAATCAGCAAGAATAATTCTTTACCAGCAGTTCAACTTAAACAATTCTTCACCTGAATGGTTCTACCTGGTCCTCAAAATAAACTCCAAGTTAAAGAACGATCACTTTCTCCTTTAATCTGTTCTTGTGATGAGTTAGTTCATTGATTGATTTTTAAACTAAATTATCTTGTGTTCTTGGGATAAATGTAACTTTTCATGGTGTATTTTCTTTTGAAAAATTATTCTTCTTCATTGTTTAGGATCTTTTGCATCTGTGCCTACAAGTGAAAGTGTTCAGTAATTTAGCATTCACGTACTGCTAGTCAGGTTTCAACATCCAACTCTCGTAGCTTCCAAAAAATGAATCCTTGAATAGTTTCCCCTTGTCTGTATTCTGGAATTTGTTGTAAGCATTGACATTTATTCCTTGAATACCGGTGAGGTCATTAGGGTCTAGAATTTTCTCAGTAGAAAAATCAGGTGATGATTTGCAATGTGTCTTTAATAGCTATAGGGTCACTTGTATTTTTAGTTCTTGAGCCAATTTTGTTGCATTACATTTTTCTGGAAATTTTGACATTTACTGATGTGAAATTGTTTATAATATACTCATTATACATAACTTGATCTCCTTTGTGAGTTAATTTGTGAGTTTTCTCTTTTTCCTTGCTTATGTAAATCAGAGGTTTGCCAAATTTATTACCGTTTTTTAAAGAATTAACTTCAAGCTCCTTTTTCTGTGAGCCTTATTCTTGAATATTTCTATTTCATGATTTTTGTTATTCTTCTTTTCTTCTTTTTTCTTTGGGACTATTTTTCTTTTCTTTCACCTGTTTTTTAAAATACTTGCTTGGCTCATTAAATTTTAGGATATCTTATTTGCTAATATGTACTAAGTTTATTTCCCAATTTTGCTTTAACTACATTCTTAAGTTTTGATATATGGCATTTTATTAACATTAAATTATAAATATTTTTCTAATATCCATTATGATTTCTTCCTTACAGCATTGGTTATATAAAATATATTTCTTATTGCTTTATAGATTATATACAGTAAGGTCAGAAAAAATTATCTGTATGCTTACAGTATTTTGAAGTAGGATTTATTTGCTTTAGAGTCTTTTTTGATGATTTTTTCTAAATGATTTCATGTGTTTGAAAAGAATGTTATTCTTCAGTTGTTGGGTGCAGAGCAAAAGGAAATTATTACAATTTATAAGTGCACTGAAGCTTTCATCATTATGAAGTGACCTTCTGTCTCTAGTAGACTTGTTTTTATGCCTACTGTCACACTGCTCATATGTTAACATAACTTATGGTGTTTTCTTTTTAGAATTGTTGTCCTATATCTACTTCCTTTTACCTTATAATATTTGCCTTTTAAATTAGTCCATTGATAATTATTGTAATTATTGATATATGTGGATTTAATTCTTACTACCTTACCTTGTTTTTTATTTGTCCTTCATTGTCTGTTTCTTTCTTCTTTATTAAATCTGTAAAAATTTTTGTTTTTCACTTTTCATACTTTGCTTTCTACTAGTTTAGAAATTATACTCTGTTTCTATTATTTGTCTCTCTAACTTATTAAAGTCTAATTTTTCAATTAAATTTAAATTAGCATACTTAATTTATCAAAGTCTAAAGTTAATATCGATACGTACTTCTTGAAAAATAGGACTTCAGACTATTAGAACATTTAAATTCTATTCATCAGTCCTATTCTTTGATGCATATGCTAGTGGTTTTTATATAAATTTATATTTGTATTTAAATTCTATATTATTTTTAATCACATAAGATATAATTTTCTTACATAGTCAATATTTGTTTGTTTTTAAAACATATTTTAATCTTTTTATTTATTCTTGAAATTAATAATTTCCATCTGTAATCACTTTTTTAACATCATTCAAAATTTTCTTTAATGAGGATCTGATGGTGGATAAATTGATTAGTTTTCCTTTGATAAATTGGCTCGCATTTTTAAAAGATTGAGTTTGAAATTTTATATGGTATATATAGTATATATATTAACAGTTATAGACTAATTTTTTTACTATTAGTACTTTCAAAATATTTGTATCATCTTACATTCATTGTTGTCACAATGACAACTATTAATTAGAAAACACGAAAAAACTTTTAAGGGCTCCCTTAATCTATAAGTTAGCTGGAGTTGTAAAAATATGAAATAATTTAATATAGAATGTTTTTAATGAAGAAATACAGTAATTTTCCTGAATACAATGACTCAGCATCAGAAAAATGTCAGCCTTTCCCAAATTAATCTGTTAATACACTACAAATTCAATCAAAATTCTAGACAGTTTGTGGTTTGTGTGTACATGTATAGAAGAGCCAAGAGTAGCCAAGAAAAAAATGTTGAAGAAGATTAGATCAGTAATGTGAAGTTTCCCCTATTTAATATCAAGACATTACAATGCTTTGATGATTAATATCTTTGACTTTATTTAGGGATAAACACCAAAGAAGAGAAAGCTCAGAAATAGATCATGCTTATATGGTAACTTGGTATGAGACAGTGTAGACATTATAAACCAGTGATGAAGCAATGTGCTATTTACTAAATATGTTGGGACAGTAAGCTGTATACAGAAAGAAGTAACATTTGAAACTTACCTCACACTATTTATAAATAGATTTCAGATAAATATCTAAATCTAAAAAGTGAAAGGTAAAAAATTGAACAAGTAAATATAGGAATATATATGTAATTGCATACAGTCAGATTGTTTTATTGACATATAATATTTGCACATATTTATAGGATACATGTGATATAAGTAAGGCATAACATGCCCATGTCATTAAGGAATACTATGTTTATGGATGCATATAGGTGAAGTAAAAGCATAAAAATATAAACAGGAACTTGCCATCTTAGGTAAAAGACAGTTTCAATGAAACTGTAATGTAATATTAATTAAATGTGGGTGGGAAGTCTATGGGGATATGTTACACTATTTTGAGTATCTTTCAATGTGTTAAAAATATTTCATAATTTAAAAAATTTGATTCAGAAATATAAACTTACTTTGTAAATTGCACCAGCTGCCCACAAACCAAATCAAACAATTATTTTTTAATGGTTATGTGCAGACAATATTTTTGTTCCTAGTACATTCACACTGATTTTTCCAGATGTTACCTCATAAAAGAGATAATAATCATCAACAATTGTAGTGTTATCTTTGAATTATGAGGGTGTTAATGCCATATATTATAAGAACAATTCTCATGGCAATGGGCAATGGCAATTTACCTCCATGATGACAATTTCAGTGCTGCTTTATAGTTCAAATTCAGAATGCTACCAAAATAGGAACACACATTTAGCGTTTTTTGGCCCCAAAGTGTTAAATATAAAAAATGTTAAGACAAACTTACAAAAGAAGAATAAAGACTTACAGGGTGTTGGTACTACTTACTAAACTGAAATCTTTATAGTACAACATTAATATAAGCTCAGTTTACTGAGCTCTCACTATATAATGGGCACTGTCAAGAATTTTATATACAGTATCTTGTGTGATTATCACAACAATCCTGAGAAGTACAATTATTACACATTTCACTGAAAGGGAAACCGAGATTTAGTGATCCAATATCATGCCTGGCATCACAGAGTAGGTGGCAGATTCCAGCAAATGCAGCCTAGCCTAGATCCAAAGACTTGGCCATTAAGAACAACTTTATAATTATCAGATAAATTGTTTTCCCCAAAAAGAAAAATGATGTTTACCATGGCATGTCAGCCAGCTGTATTTTAAGCTGTTAAAACACCTGCACATTTTACTGGTGGACAATTTTTATCTAGCATCAACTTTAAAAAGAATCATTTAAATGTAATAGCTTTTTGCTTGACGGGATGAGAATTAACAAATAGATCAAACTTTTTTATAAGTTTTCTTCTCAAAAATATTTGAAATTTCATTAAATGTTATAAAAAGAACATGGAATCAGCATGGTGGAAGCTTTGTAAATTATAAAACCACTTAAAATTTAAAATATGGTCAAGATTTTGTCATATGGTACCAACCAAAGTAGCTTTTAACAAGTTTTATTTTTATTTATTTATTTTATTTATTTTTTATTTTTTAAATTTCAGCATATTATGGGGGTACAAATATTATGGTTATGTATATTGCCCATGCCCCCCACCCCCCTCGAGGCAGAGCCTCAAGCATGACCATCCCCCATACGTTGCACATCTTACTCATTATGTTTGTATTTAACAAGTTTTAGAAAGTTATTATAAGCACAAATACATTTTTTATAGTATATCCCTGAAGACTGTTTAATCAGAGAGGTTTGGTAAATCTGCCTTCCAGTTATGTACATAGGTCTTAACTGTATACCAGGAATGTTGAACTCTTGGTATTGAAAGTCACACTATTAAGAACTGGTTAGTAAAAAAGAATAAACGATTGGGCATGGCTTGCAATCCAGCAATATCCCAACACAAAAAGCACTAAAACAGAGGCGTGTCAACTTACATACAATATTAATTCTCCTGTTGCAAAACATTTTACCGGCAATAACTTGATGAGGACCCAAGACACTCAGAGCTATATTTGTCGTACAAAAGTATTTGTACTCTTTTAAAAAACTGCTTTAGTTGAGGCAGGAATATTGAATCCATTGATATAAATTATATTTTAAGAAAATCAATGATCACTAATGGAAGAAGAAAAAGACAGTTTTGATGCCACGTTTGTTTCAGTTTTATTTCTATAAAGTTTTATTTCTACAAGTTACATGGCAGATTTTACTTGCCACAATTTTCTTATATGTGTATACCCTCTCCAGATCAATGCAACTTATAATTTGTTTTTCCCCTGAAGATCATTTTTTACATATTACCTCTTTGTTCTTACTGTAGAGTATGTATTTGAGCAATGGATAATATACTAGACTCTTCAGGTTGTTTATTTGGTCTACTCCACTTTAATCATCTTATTTTTCAGTACATCTGAGTAATTTTTTGCTGAAATAGTGAGAGTTATCATTCTACTATCATAGAATCCCCAAATGTTAGGATGTTCAAAGGAAGTGAAGGAAAAAAGAACAAATGACATAGTCTAGTGTTTAAGAGCAAGGGGTTGGAATGAGATGGTTTGGGTGTGAGTCTCAGTTTCGTCACTTTTAGCTGTGTGACCCTGGGCAATTTTGTTCCCTCATTTGTAAAATTCAAATATTAATAAGGTTGTTCCAAGATTAAATAGGATTTAAAACTCCATTTTCTATAACATTGAAAATAACTAGTCTTTCATAATTTTCCTTATTGATAGATATCATCATAATTTGGCTTTATTATTATTTTTGAAGTAAATGTAAGACAAATAAGTAAGCTTAAAACATGTTATTCAACTCCTTTTCATCAGTGTAAATAATTGAGAGTTGCCTTTCTTTGAAAAGCCTGAGGTTATGTAATAATGAATGATTATGTAACTATTGTAGAATTATAAAAATATTATATGTAATAATTTTAATAGCTAATCTATAGCAATGGACATATATCTTTCAGTGTTTTATTTATTCAACAAATATTAACTGATTGCCTATTGTCTGCCAAGCATGATTCAAATAATAAGAATTTACTATTACACACAGCAGAATATACTTACAAAGCTTACTTTTGAGTCTATTCTTCTTAGTGGTTACATTAAAAACTATTAGTGAATGGTTTTATATAAATAAATAAAATAATTATGTAATTGGAAAAATAATATAGTGCATAATTACAAAACAATCTACACAAATGCTTTAGGAATTTGAAAAATATTTACTACTTAGCAAGGCTATAATTTTGGTTATGTATAAAATTCTCTTTATACTTAAAAAGTATGTTGGCTATTTCTAAAAGGGGCCAAATACTTGATTTTCACAGAGCTTCAAAGGATGTAATTTAACACATATTGTATGCTGCAACATTGATTTGTTAGAACAGATGTTCACATTTGAAAATATGTCACGGGGTAAGAAGACTGCTCATTATTTAATGAGACTTCTTTATTATTCTATAAAAAGCTGATAATTCACTTGAATTACCAAGTGACCTATATTAAATGTTTCCATGTAAGATATGCAGAATAAATATCACCTCAATTTTCTAAATTATCTAAGTGATAACAGAGAATAAAACTAAGTAGTCTAGTTTTTTATAGAAATCAGCTTCTGGTTTAATGCAGTGTATATAGATGTATTCTTAAACAGTTCCTTTGTAAATAAAAAAATAATAGCACTAGATACCTAGCTGAACATATGTTTTGACCATAAAAATGAGGAAAAATGACAGTTTTGTTTCATGCAGCAGTTAGGGGAGGTAAGGAAGAAATTGAGTGAAGGGGAAATGTTTGTTGAACATGACATGATACACTATGTCAAACACAATGCTACATGATTGTCCCCTTTGCATAATGGTGTTCTAAGATCTCATTAGGTGTATTTGAGATATATCTTGTTTCAGCTAATTCTCATCACAACACAGTCAGGTCGATATTCATATCTCCATCTTTACACCAAAGACACATAGAATGAGAGTCTTTAGTTGGTGAGAGAGAAGAGAAGCAAGAGTATATGTGGCTACAAGGAAATATGATAACTGATTTTCAAGACTATCATTTTCATTCCATACATACTTTTTTGTTTGGTTGTTTCAGAATGTTATGGGGGTACAGATGCTCTGGTTACATAAATTGCCTTTGCAACCACCCGAGTCAGAGCTACAAGCATGCCCATACCACAGACAGCACGAATGGCATCGGTTATAGTCTAATGGTTAAGTATGAATTTACTCATCCCCTCTTCCCCTCTCCCACCTGCCCAACACTCCGTGAATGTCACTTCCCATATGTGCACATTAATGTTGATCGATTAAATACTAATTTAATGGTGAGAACGTGTGTTGCTTGTTTTTCCATTCTTGTGATACTTCACTTAGAAGAATAGGCTTCAGCTCCATTCAGGATAATACAATAGGTGGTTCATCTCATTTTTTTGTGGCTGGGAGTACTCCATGGTATACATATACCACATGGGTTGATTCCACATCTTTGTAATTGTGAATTGTGCTGCTATAAACATTTGAGTGCAGATGTCTTTTTTATAGAATGTCTTTTTTTCCTTTGTGTAGATACCCAATAGTGGGATTGCAGGATCAAATGGTAGTTCTACTTTTAGTTCTTTGAGGTATCTCCATATTACTTTTCATAGAATTTGTACTGGCTTGCAGTCCCATCAGGAGTGTATGAGTGTTCCTATCTCTCCACATTCACACCAACATTTGTTGTTTTGGGACTTTTTGATAAAAGATTTTCTCACTGTAGTTAAGTGATATCTCATTGTGATTTTGATTTGCATTTCCCTTATGATTAGAGATGTTGAGCATTTTTTCATATGTTTGTTTGCCATAAGTCTATCTTCTTTTGAAAAGTTTCGTTCATGTCCTTTGCCCACTTTTTAATGGGGTTGATTGATTTTTCTTGCTGATTTTCCTAAGTTCTATATAGATTCTAGTTATCAGCCCTTTATTGGGCTGATATGCAAATATTTTCTCCCAGTCTGTAGGTTGTCCATTTGCTCTAATCATTGTCTCCTTGGCTGTGCAGAAGCTTTTTAATTTGATCATGTCCCATTTATTTATTTTTGCTGTTGCTATAATTGCTTTTCGGGTCTTCTTCAGTGGTCATTTTGATGCATCTTATTCATACTATCAACCTATCAGCCTATGTGCGCAGCTCATTCTGCATATGAGTAGAAACATAAAAATGCAGAAGCAAAGAATACTTATTCTGCAATGTCAACTATTTAACCTTCATGCTCTTGAGCATGAAGGTGCTTAATCTGCGCTCTTAATGCCAAAGCAGCAAAAAGGATATAAGACCATTCTGTACCAATGAAATTTGTTCAGAGCCATGTACACCGTAAAAGAAGAGAATAACTATAGTTATTTGGTTAAAGAATACTGTAGTTAGTTTGAGACCATGAAAGGTAAATGTTTTTCAATACAAATGCATTTTATGCTGTCTGCTAAAGTAATCTAAAAAAAAAGACACAACTTTATGGCATTAGAATGATTTCTAAATTGTAAATTTTATAGTTATTCTACTTGGCCACCACAATCATCATAAAGGCAAATAATTATCTTTTTTTCTTATTACATTCATGTCTTGGGTAACGAGGCATTTTAGCTTCTTTAATATTTAAAAGGCAAAATTGGAAATCATCCTTTTTATGTTTTTTAGTGCTCTTACTCTGAAAACTAGCTTTCTCTTTTAGAAAAACCCATATATGTTTATAATAGTATACACCTTTAGAATACATATATATACACTGAAGTATTTATAAGGCAAAAAAAGCGATTCCATATATTTAACACTTTAAATAGTTACATAGTTGTAATGTTAATTTGTTACAATTCACTGGAAATTAATGGAAAATTAAAAGAATTGATGATGAAGATGGGTATCGTAGCCTCGAATTTTGTGGAATATTTGTCAGCCATCAAAAAAAGAGTTGAAGGAACAAGTGAAAAATGAGTCTGGACTTGAAGCATCTTCTATGAGGTTTGCTATTCTTTCACTAGGCTCTGTGGCATCAATCTTGAAATATAATACTGTAAGTTTTTAATGTTGCAGTGTTTTGTCCCCAAGGTATCTGTTACAAAACATTATGCTTTTTTTTTTTTAAAGAAAAAGCATTAAATAGGCAGTCAGAGATATAAGTAGACAGAGATATAAGCTATATAATTCCCTTTTTTCTTTCTTTTCATCATTTTGAATATCTCAAGTGCTTTTCATTGCAGATTCCTACTGCTCTGACTTAAAAAATGTATTTTTATTTGTAAATCTTTTTCTTTACATAGTTTATGATTTTGTTAGTAATGTATATATTCAATAAAATAATCAAGAGATATTACCATCATTATGGCATCTTAATGAAACAAAGTAATGACTTAGAGTTTCTGATATGAAACCAAAATTTTTAAAAACACATAATCACAGATCTGCCTCTTTTGGCAAATTACTTTTCAGTTAGTTTCCTTCCAACTAGAGTTTCTCAAATAAATCCCATCATGCATAAAACCAAAGCCTTGCATCAACACTGCTATGGCCCTATCTTTCTCCATATTGTTATATCCATTCAGGATTGGAATGAACTAATATAACATTTACAAGACAAAAAATAGCTGGATGGGCAGTAAAGAAATGATGGAAGGATAGTTCTTAATGTATACATCCTTCCACATGCATGTTCTTCTACTTTCAATACTATACAATAATCCATACACCCTATGAAAATATTACTTATGAGTATTATGTGTGAAAGTTATAAAGTACTAAGTTACATGTGTCAATCAAAATACATAATATGTAAGATATGTGTATGCTAGTCTATATATGCATTGTATAAATAGGTGTGTATATGTTCACACATATTTCTAAATAAGAGCAACATTTTCCTTTGTAAAATGCCTATAAAAATGATTGCAAAAGGCATTTTTATGTGTTATATTTGAATTTGGAATTATAATAATGTTGCTTGGACTTGTTCAATCAGAATTCTTGGTCTCTGATTAATCTTGGTACAAAACTTTTACAAAGGGAATGATTAAGAACTTAAATTTTATATTTTTCTTATTCAAATCCTATACTGATAAAACTGCATATTGCTACATAATGTATTGTTAAAACAGAAAGTCAGATTGTCCAGTCTAAAAACATGTTTTAAAGACAGTTTCTCTCATCATTAACATGAGGAGATCGAGTGAGATGATCCCAAATGCTCCTGTCAGCATTTGTGCCTTGGCTCTCCCAATTCCTTCCCTATAAGCTGCAAAGCAAAAATGGTGTTTGTGTCTCAGCCTGGCTCAGCTCAGGAGAAAAGTTGTGTAGTGCTATAGGCAGTTCTACATTTACCTCCTTTACTATAAACTAATGGGGGATAAATCTTACTCTGATGTGTTGTTTTTAGGATCTTCCTGATTCTGTATGTTTTTTAACTTAACAGCTATATCTACTTCTTTTTCCAGATATTGGGCTCATCCTGGCTGTGGGGAGGGGACTCAGCCTTCATGTGTTCACCCTTATTTTTGACCTAGGCATCTCTATCCCATACCCCGGTGTGGATGCTCATTTTTTAACTTGTTCCACCTTGGCTGCAGTCCCTCTTAGTTTCCTCTCTCTTTAGGAGTGGGATACAATCTTGTTCCTGTCAGTCCCCTTACACTTGGACAGCAGTACTGCTTATAAACACTTATGACTAAAGACCTACTTCCTAATGCAGACTGCTTTCATGGATATCTAAACATTATCAGCTCCTAGATGCTGTGTTGCCATAGCCCACTCCCCTGCCTGTCAGGACATCCTGAGTGCATATATTGGGTTTTCGTTAGGCCACCCACATGTCTGCAGTTTGCACCCGTGTGATGATGATAACAGGAGCAATAGCAAGTTACTCTCATTTCTACCATAATTTGAATTCATTTGCATATTTTGTATATTACATTGCATCAATAATTTTCTTTCCTTGCTTTAATTTTAGATAGCATGTAACATATGAAAGCAAATGTTTTCTTAAATTTCCACTGGTTATTTTTTATTTAACAAATAATTTCAGAGCACCTTTGTCTTGCCAGGGCATTTCCTGGGAATTATAGATATTGATTTCTATCCTTAAGGAGTCCAGACACTACTTGGAGGATAGAATATGATGAAATCAGATGGTTCTAAAAGAGTACAAGAATGCTTCCCTAATTAAGTTGGATGGAGGAAGAAAGTGGTTGGTGTGAGTTAGAACTTTCTAGAGAAGGTACAAGCACTTAAGCTGAGCATTAATATTTGAGTGATATTTAAGACAATGTGCAATAGATTTACATCTGCTTCCACATGTCCCTATTGAAATTGAAAATTTATAGAGATTATATTTGATCAAGAAAGAACACGAATGAATAATTCTTTGATTTTATTCAATTTGGCTGCATTTCAGCCAAAGTAGATTGAAGGTGTCACTGATCCCATCTTCAGTTGACGATGATAATTATCATGACAATGATGATGATGATGTTAGCAAACACCTCCCAAGTATTTATATATTCCAAGAATGGCTATAATGTCTCTACAGCTTTATGTGTTTTATCCCATTTGATTCTTAGAATAGGTATAATTCTAGGTAAAACACTCCCCAAGATTCATGGTCACTAGTGTACATTCAACTTCTCCCAGTTATTCAATCAAACATTAATCTAGGTACTGCTGTGAAAAGATTTTGCAGATATAATTAAGGTTTCAAATCAGTTTACCTTAAGATAAGGGCATTATCCAGGGATTCAGGGGTTGGGGGGGTAGTCCCACATTTGAGGGATGTGGTGAGCATTGTGCAGGGGAAGAGCATACCTCTAACCCTTGCTAGGGACAGGCAAAGAGATAATATGTAACCAAAATGTTAAAAAAAAGAACATTTATCGGGTGTCGAGCAGGTGGGAGGGGGGAGAAGGGGATGGGTATATACATACATAATGAGTGCAATGTGCACCAACTGGGGGATGGACACTCTTGAAGCTCTGACTCGAGGGGGTAGGGGAGGTAAGGGCAATGTACTTAGCCTTAACATTTGTACCCCCATAATATGCTGAAATAAAAAAAAATGTGAAAAAAAGAGATAAGGGCATTATCCTGGTGGGCCTGAGCTAATCATCTGAATCCTTTAAATTTGCGTCTAGAGGTCAGTGACAGAGGAAGTCAGAGAAGCATAAGGATTTAATGCATCATTGGTGACTTTAAAGATGGAGGGGGTCACATGAGAAGGAGATGCATGACATCTAGGATCTGAGAGTGATCCTGGCTGACAACCAGCAAAAAGGCATTCGGAGTCAACTGGGCTTAGAAAATAAATTCTCTCATGACACATTAGCTTGAAAGAGGACCCTGAACTCCAGATTACAGTCTGGCTGCCATCTTGGTTTTAGTCTTGTGAGACACTGAACAAAAAAGCCAGTTGAGTCTACCCAGACTTCTGACCTACAGAAATGTGTGGTAATAAGTGGGTATTATTTTGAGATACTAAGTTTGTGGTAAGCTGCCATGAAACGACAGAAAAGGGATACATTTCTCTCAACTATGAAAATTGGTTACAGTATTTGAAAATAAGGAACGTGAAACGTAAGGATTTTACCTATTTTGTTCATATTCACCATGCATTTGTACGGTTGACAATACATACACAGCAATAGTGTGAAGATAATGCTTTCACGTTACAGCAGTTTTACTTTTGAGGTTATAACTAAGGACTCTTCCCCACTAAATCTGTGTACAAGATATTACAATTTTGTCACCCAAAGTCTAGTTCCAAACATGGGCAAATAAATCTGAAATGACTCTCATGTTCCTAAGTACCTAAGGAAATATTTTAGAAACTGCTCCAAATTTCATTTGAGGTAAAATAGGGAATTATAAATTTCCTTTCTCGGTATTTTTCTTGTAATTTTACACATTTCTCGAGGTAGAATTTGTAGCCTTGGGCCTCAGAAATGCTTTGTTTTCATCTACTCATTGGCAAATCTCTCTCCTCAGCTAAGGCCTGAATGAGTCATGGAGGAGAAGCTATGGACAGTTACATTCCGGCCTCCACCCTCCCCATTTTGGAACAGCACAAGGATGAATAAGAGGAAGCAGAGTGGATTAAGTGTGTGTGTGTGTGTGTGTGTGTGTGTGTGTGTGAGAATGTAGGGAGAGAGACAGAGATACAAACACAGAGATGGAGAATGGCAAGGGGACAGTTAACAGCTCTCCATGTCCTAATAAAGAGCAGATATAAAGATTCAAGGCAATGATGTAAAATATTTACGGGGATAAAAGCGGGGAAATTAGAGAGGTTTCTTGGCCTGAGAATTTCGACAACTATAATACATTGATATAATTTAAATCTTTGTTTTTACAGATTCAACATCTATTTTCTGAATTGTGGACTGAATCACCAGGCCTTGCTTCCTCCTTCTCCTCATAATCAATTCTCAAGTTGTTCTTCCATGTAAGTGTGAATCGGAAAGAAAACAATCTGTCAATTGTTTGCAGACACGGAGACACAATTATTTTGCAGGCAGCCCTGTCGCCTATAGAAACAATGACCTGATCAAATTAAAAAGCTCTGCACAGCCAAAGAAACAGTCAAGAGAGCAAACAGACAACCCACAGA
>VBSM01000361.1:23497749-23515738 GCA_008086735.1 Cheirogaleus medius
AAAAAAAAAAAGAAAAAAAAATCATTTTTTCAGGATGAAAATACTCTACCTTCCTGCAAAATATCCCCCTCTTATGGTGAAAATATTCTAGTTTGTGAATAAGAAACCTCACAGCATTACAAATATTCCAGCTAGAAGACCCCTACTGGATAACAATATTAAATCAACTGTCATATGTGGAGATGTGAAGGATAAATTAAATTCCTATTTAGTCACTCAAATAAAGCAACTGCTTGAATATTCACCCAGTAGGTATCATCTCAACACTCAGTGGAAATCTTACATGAGGAGGAATGTTTCCATTGGCAAACTTACTTTTTTAACTTTATTTAAAGTGATTTTAAATATATGTGTTGAGTAAAACGTGGGAGCATGAGATCAACTACCATTAGTATTTTAAATCAATAAAATTGATTCATATTAAATATGCGAAGGTAGAATTCTTTTCCTGGGGACAATCACATTGAGCATCTAGTTTCTATGGATGTCCATTAGTGAGATACAGAAATTGATACTAATCATTAACATGATCTTGGAGTATTCAAATATGCCCTAAAAGAAAATATAAAACTTAGATTTTACATGTTAGGTTATAAACATAAAACTATACCCAGAATTCCAAATCTAGTTCCATTAAACACATTTGTTACTTAGACGTCACTGTAATTACAATGAAATTGAGCTCGTATTAGTCTTATAAAGAAGTATTGACTAAAGGACAAATGTGATTTCTCTCAATGACATGATCCATTTTCTCCTAAACGTAACTTTATAAAATGACACCCAAGAAGCCATTGTCAGAGTCATATCTTTGTAGTGTGTACTCATTAAGGAGAAAACACTGAAAAAAATAGATAAATGAGAAATGCGTTTTTTACCAAATTTTTTAGGTTAGATTTATATTACAGTATAAATGTCTGTATTTCAATGACTGCAATTGCAACTAAAGGAAAAACCGAACATTTTGGGATTTGCAATGAGATAAGAGATTATAGGAATGTGAAAAAATATTCAGATTGCTATTTCGTACATTTTGAGTTGTTATTTAAAATTAAATTCAAATTTTCTTTTTTCTTCTCTTGAAGATATTTATACGGATTGAAGCAACATACAAATTCCTCTTAGCTAAAAGGAATAGAGGGAAGAAAAACAAGAAAATTAAATGAAATTCAATTAAGTTTGACGTAAAAATGTGTTTTAAAAATGCAGCATCTATTTCTTCATTTCCAGGTTTGAAACAAAAATTATCTGTAATAATGATTTCCTGAATATAAGTTTCTTATCTAAATTGTAGCCAGTGGACTCCACTGGGAAAAAAAAGTAAACTATCATGCTATGGTATCACTTATAAGCACTGGCCTCTTTTTAGCATATTTGCAGAAGTCGAGTGTACTAATATCACACTAATGTTTTGTAGTCCCTTCATGTAGATGGTGGCAGAGCAGGCATAATAAATCAATAGAACAAATTGTCAGACCAGTAATGTGGCTTCTGTTGTTCTGCTTCTCATTAAAGGCAGTGGCAACCGAAGAAAAGCTATTACTGCAACCAGAATTCTTAATGAGGTTTGCTACCAATTAGTTTACAGCCCAAGTACATGCTTTGACATTTGGGTAGCTAGAAACTTAGGCAACTTTTCATGCAAGAGGATATTACTACACACAAGCCTCAAATGATTAGCTATGCTAATGTCTGAGCCAGTTATTAAAATAGGTCTCTACAAAATACCTTAAGAAAACATTGACCTTCACACTCCTGCTTTCTTCTGGACTGATGTCAGATCAAAAAAAAAAAAAAATACCCTAAAGCCAATGTTTTATTGATACCTGAACTAATGTAGTTTGCAAAATCTTTTTATTAAGCTTTGCAAACCAATGTCAGGTTAAACTATTGTGCCTAGAAAATGTCAACCTCGAAAGCTTATCCGACAAATGTGATGGAGCTTCTTTGACACATTCTAATAAAGACCCTACCTGACAACCCGTTCCCTTCAATCACTTCAAGGCTATGAATAAATATTGCAGCAATTTTTATACTGTAACTAGAATTTAGCTGTATAAATCTTGGGGGGGCATATTCCGGAGCATCATCCATTGAATATTTTTAGTTTTATCATTGTAAAGAAAGATTCATAATGTAAAGAAAATGTTGTAAAGTATCATAAGAGAAAAATATTTACTGTGTGACAGTATCTCAAAAATTTAATGTTAAAAAGAATACTAATACTACCATACATAAGAGATTTTGGATAGATTATTAAATATATACTGCTTATTACAAACTTGAACGTAAAGACATGGCAAAAAAGTACTGACTTTGGGACAAAAACCTAAAACATCGAGAGAGTATCTGAGAATTCAATAATATAAGCTGCATTTTTGATAAATAAAACAGAGTAAAACAATGCACTATGATGTAAAGGTCAATGAATGAGTGTTCTCTGCAGGTACAGAGGGAAGGGACATCTAGAGTTTCATGACACCTGAGCTTCCATATCATTTGCTCAATCTAGTTCTTTTATTCTTGGATGTCTTTTTTTATTCCCAAGCTTAAACACACAACATTTTTCTCATTGCCAGTTATCCCTCTATCAGATCAGATATCCAAATGTCATGAAAGTCCATCCTTTACTCCTTTGAGATTTATATTCAGCCCACAATCAAATCTGATGTTTCTTCATGGACACTTTGGGTTATATTTCTTACTCAAGTTCCAATACGATTAAATCAAAAGTCTTCTAGCCCCTGAATGAAAATGCCTATATCATAGCCTCTATATCTTTTACATTAGAAAATTTTTATCTTCTTTAGCTATTGTTCAGAAAATCAATACAATTCATATCTTTATCTCATAGTATACAGAAAAAAATTGTATATCTTCTGTGATTCTGTATAAATTTGCTTTTTATTCTGCTTTGGTACTGCTGGGTATCATGCTGATGCTAGAATTTACTTTCTTTTATAACCACAGTGACTAATTCCACTTACCTTTAGATCCTCCTCTTATTTTTTTTTCCAACTATCAAAACAAGCCAGGCTTTTAGCACTCTCTAAAATAACCCATGTGATTTTTGTGTCCTCCCGATTACTAAGCCATGGACTATACTGTTCATCAATAGTCTTATACCTCTTTGACTTCCCAGTACTAGGAAGAGTGCTTGGCACATGGTAGATGCTCAATAAATGTATAATAAATAATAACTCCAAAGATGATGCTTATTAAATGCCAGACTTTTCATGAAGAACTTTAAATGAATCATCTGAGTTAATCTTTCTAACAACCCATGAAGAAACTAAAGCTCATAAATATTAAATAATTTACCAAAAGTCAATAACAAGTGACAGAATTAGCATAACTGCATTATATATTATAATGCAAAATAATGCCCAATTATCAACTATTTTATAACTTAGTGGATAATACACTTGAATTTCATATTAAGGAAACTGAAACATCACAAAGATCCCTAATATATTTTACATAATCAACTTTATCAATAAGAAAATAAAATATAAAGCAAATCACTATTTTGTAAAACAGAATAAATATATATGTAATGTGATAAAATTCCTTACAAGGAGACAAAAATAAAAATACTAATAATAAACCATGGTTTTAAGGTGGAGATATGGTCATTTACATATGTTTTCAATACCATTACCCTTGGCCTCAGCACAATTTCACATCTGCAACTCGGCCTTAGACTATTGATATTTTTCACATTTCATATTTATACATATATTGTTGATATATGTATGTATATATCATACATATATGTATGTATGTTATAGTCATGATATTTTAAGTTACTTGAAGACATCTATTATTTTATTTTATAAGCCTCTCAAAATCGAGTATAGTTTGCAATAAATAGGATTTATGTCCCCAATAAAAGATGTTGGACCTACCATGACATATCATGTGCACAAGTAAATGTATACATGTGAATTATATTACATGTAAAATCAAAATTTAATGAAAAAAAAGAAGAGAGAAATAAAAATTATAAGAAAATCAAATCTAAGAACAAATGCATAAATTAGAATGGAATAGGCATTGTGGTATTATGAAAATGACATATGGGACTAAAGGAAAGATGATCCAAGATGAGAAGGTTATGGTTGGTTCAGTTAATGAGGCATAAACTTCTCAGATGAAAGACCATCTCTTTTGCTATAATGTGATAATATTGTGTTTAGCATTATTCTTGATATTATACTACCAAAGACCACTGGAACTCAACTTTATTCAAACATAACTAAGTTTGTTAGCTTCCCACTCCAAGGAGACCATACCACCAGGAAAACCATTAAATTGGCAGGGATCAGTCAGAGTTTATAAACTAAGGAATTGTTGGAACCACATGAGTCTGTGAGGAGTTACTGTTGTCTATAGTTTTTGGATCGTATAGATAGATCTAAGTGAGCTAATATTAGAAGAGTTTGAGTTCAGATAGTTTTTGCATGTCATTTGCAAGATAGATAGTCATGCATGTCATTATTTGGTACCATTCATCTGTTTTGCAAATCATAGTACAATCTTACAAAGTGTGGTTTCTATTTGAATTCTTAGTTCTCTGTTCATCATCTAGCTACTAACAGAATTTTATTTTATCAGTATCAATGTAGTCAAATCACATGAGTTAAATAACATTAACTCATTTTCTGGGATGAACGAGGTAGTAGTTAATAATAACAAAGGAAGATTTTTTTCCTCCTTGGTGATCTTCCAGTGCATAAAAGTAGTGCTATGGCACACAGTAGGCACTTTTCCTCCATTACTGCTTTCTGCATTTCCTCACCTCCCATTATTATTCAGAATCTGACTGACCACTTAGTCCCACTCCTACCTCCATGTCAATTATAAAGAATTTAGTCCTGGGTTTAGTCTGGTTGAACTCCAACAAGATAAAGGAAGCAATGCATTTATTCATTTCTTTAGGAGCTCTGGTTGAAAATTTATGCTAGCTGACTTAAGTCCCATTCAAATGAGAGATTCTATGATTCTTTGAGTCCTGTGGCAAAGAGATGTCAAATGGATTCTTCAGGGTGAAATAATGGTTTATTTATTCAACAGGCATCAGAACTTTTAGTTGCTATTGCCTTCTATTTTAGCATATAGTAACAATCCACCATGATTAAAATTAAAACGAATGGACACAATCCAGTCCAAGAGCTAAGTAGCAATATTAAAAATTATATGCATGATGTTAATATGGTTTTGCTTTACCTAAAATTTATAAATTACATGGGTTTGTTTCAGTTCAAGTGAGTGTGGTGAGGGATGGGCAAAGATAATACAATGAAAATACAGTAGTCCCCTCTTATCTGCTGGGAATATGTTCTAAGACTTCTAGTGGATGCCTGAAACTGCAGATGGTACCTGTCCCTACACATACAATCATTCCTCAGTATCTGCGGTTTAAGGACCCTCGGTGGATACCTAAATCCATAGATCTCAAGTCCCTTATATAAAATGGTATAGTATTTGCACATAACCTATACACATCCTCCCATATCTTTAAATCATCTTTAGATTACTTATAATACCTAATATAATGTAAGTGTTATTTAAATAGTTTTTATATTGTATCATTAGAAAATAATGACAAGAAAAAAGTTTATACATGTTTAGCACAGATGCACTCACGCATTTTTTTTCTGAATGTTTTCCATGTGTAGTTGCTTGAATCCAAGGATGTGAAACCCATGGATACAGAGGGCAGACTGTACTCTGTTCTTTCCTTTATAGTAATGAGTGGGTGGCATATACAGCGTGGATAGGGATAAAGGGATGACTCACATCCCACGCAGAATGGAGCGGATGGCACAAGATTTTGTTATCCTACTCAGAATGGCATGCAATGTAAAACTTATGAATTGTTTATTTCTAGAATTTTCCATGTAATATTTTCAGACTGTGGTTGACCACAGGTAACTGAAATTTTGGAAAGCAAAAAACAGATGGCAGTATGGGGGGACTACTGGAATAAAGTTTTATTTTTCCAAATGCCATTACTTGCCTATATGTACTAGGTATATCCTTTAATTTATGATTTTAGCAAAAGTAATGTATTCTTGCTGATTTACTCATACATTTACAATGACCTGGTGACTTACTCTGCGCTTATACGATGTCGGCTAGGATTATCCCTAGGATCAATGGTGATGAGCAAGAAGGAAAGTAACTGGTTCCCAGAGTGTTTAGTTCCATGATCTAGGTATGACTACAGGTCTAATGGAGAAATGGTCCCTGTGAACACTTCTATTCCTGAAGTAATTATTGAGGAAAAAATTATTTTGTTCTTGCTTTTAACAGAAAATGTGGAATTAATTTACTAAACCAAGTAAATGAGTCCTGGACTCTGCTTTCACTTTGGGTGGCTTCTTTATCCTTGATGAGGCTTCATATAACTTGTCTCTGGATACTCACCACAAAACCACATGTTGATAATAACCAGTGCATTTACAAACCCTGAGGTAGGTATTTTTAAAATATGTGTTACTATAATGTTTGTTGCTATTAAAGCTGAATTAAAAAATAGTATTTTATTACAGGAAGGGTTTTCAACCATGCTGCTCAGCTTAACAGAGCTCTCATAAATAATAAAATGTCCTTAGTGAGCCAAACCTCACTCTCCCAAACCAAAAGGCACACCGTTCTGTGATGGAATAATGTCTCTCCCAGATTTCTTGTTATTTGCCAAAACAAGAAGAAATTTCAGTTAAGTAATTAGACATAATGCTTATAGTTTATAAAATACTTATACGAAACAGTTGCTATTGATTAAATCGTGTGCCCACCAAAAATATGTTTAAGTACTAAACCCTGCAACTTGTGAAGGTGGCCTTTTTTGGAAACAGGGTCTTTGTAGATGCACTAAGTTAGGATGAGGCCATTAGGGTGGATCCTAATCCAACATTGCTGGTGTCCTTATAAGAAGAGAGAAGATAGCCATGTGAAGAGAGACACACAGTTAGAAAACGTGTTGACAGAGGAAGAGATTGCAGTGATGCAGCTGCAAGTCAAGAAATGCCAAGGATTGATGGCCAACACCAGAAGCCAGGGAGAGGCAAGGAAAGAGTCATTCTAGAGTCTGAGTGGGGGGCATGGCCCTGCTGACATCTTGATTTCCACCTTCTAGCCTCCAGAGCTGTGAGAAAAATACATTTTTTGTTCTTTTGAGGCACCCAGTTTATGGCACTTTTCCCCCCACAGTCCTAGGGAGCTAAAACAGGGGTGTTATCTAATTTTAAAATGCAATTTCCAAAAGTAAGCCTAGTTTATTCTTAAATCATAAATCTATTAAAATGTAGAGTGCCATGATGTTATGTAATTGAAACAAAATTAACTCACCATATTCATTTAAGGTGACATTTAGAACCCTCCACATGAATTATTTTTATACTAATATTTTTGTGTGTAAAACATTCCCCTTAGATCTATGCGTATCACCCTAATTTAAACCATACATTTTCTACGTGTAGTAGATTTCAATTTTGGTGATTCTATTTATGACAATTTACTGGATGATATTTTCATTACGGTATCCAGAAACAAGGAAAGTGGTAGCGGTTACCAAAACATTAAGTAGAGGCACAGGGGTATGAAATCTATACTTGTGGATAATATGCAGCTTTTTTGAGCAATTTCCCCCCAAACAATGAGATTTCTCTTGTTTTTCTATAAATAATGTAAATGCTGCCCCCTGAATGATGACTCTATTGCAAAGTGATGATTGTATTTCTTCAGAATTACATTTGACAGTGCATTACTGATGATGGTGTTCAAGTTTTTTGAAAAAGCACTATTGTGGAAAATGATAAGCTGAAAATCACCACTTTATGATTTTCTTTTGCCCATGTAGGAGTTCAGAACTATCCCAATACACATTAGCTTTCTTTGTTTAGTCCCCCATTTGTCACTTATAGTGCCAAAATATCACATTAAATGCATTACTGTACCATAGAAGAATGGCAATTATAGAAATACTAAGTACTATATTAAAAACTCACAGTGTGCTAGATATACACTGGTACATTAGACTTTTTTTTTTTAGTATAAGAAATATCTAAATACTTCTTTCTGAAAAAATATATTAGATTTGAAAAATAAAGGACTATGTTTTTTTAGGCAATCTGTTTGAACATATTTGGTTGGGAGAAAATTTTCAGTTCACAAAATCTCTATTTTTATCAGTCACCATGGCTTTGAATATTTATTATGTGTTAGCCATATTAGCACCAAGTCAAAGCAGTGGTTTTGTACTCAATGCCCTGAAATCTCACCCTACTAACCTTTACATAGACTTACAAGTCACTGGTGCATAATAAGTATAGCCTCCACTTAATGAAGCTAGATCTTTATATTTTTAACACTCATTTGGAAAACCAATTAACTCTGGCTCTATTGAACAAATTGAACAGGAAATAAATCAAGTGTTAAAACATTGGTGACAGGCCAGACTTTCTATAATTAGGGTGCTGATATGCCCAAGGCTGTCTATGTGGAGTTCTATAGTATTTTGATTGACAACTTCCACAGATTAAAGGTATTAATTTTTTTTAGAACATCGTCCACATGCCCCATCTCAAAACCCAGAGGCTTGAATCACAGAGAAAACCTTAAAAGTGTCACACAATTTACAACAGGAATTGCACTTACTATTTCATATTCAACTTGCCAAGATAATATCCACTATGATAAATAAGTTGAAATTCTACTGTTCTCCACATCAGTTCCAATTTGGAAAGGACATACCGCTGCCTTGCTTTTTTAAAATAAAAAAAGACCTTTTAATTGTTAAAATCAAAATAATCAGAATATTAGACAGGGAAATCATCCTGAAGTAAAAGAAAGAAAAACAACAGGGAACACAAAGATGGGGGAAGGGGAAAAGAATCAAAGAGAGAGGGATATTAGAGACACTTAAAATTTATTGAAATCTGGTATAATATACTGAGATGATAAAAAGAGAGAATGATTAAAAAAGAAGTGCAAGCTCCAACAGTAAAAAATAAATTGGGAATGTTAACTCTGCACTATCTCTGAGACACCAAGCAAGTAGCACTCCATGGATGGAGTACCTTGGTCTCTGTATAGGTGTAAATGGCTTGGGTTAGAGTGAATTCATTTGGTATTACCAGGATCTAGATGAAATGTACTTCAAGATTATATTGTTCTATATTCACCAGACATTTTTGACACTGGACAATGGAAATGACGAAAAGGTCATTGGAAATGTGTGCCTTTTTTTGTAAATTGCTCAACTGACATTTTATTATACTCATCCATTTCTAATGGGTTTGGTTATTGTAAGCCATTCCTTCAGATGCTGATAAGTCTCTAGAAGGATAGCAAAACCAGGTTTCCAGATCACAGAAAGCATGAAAGATTATACCACTCAGTCTTGTCTACCTCTAACAATGTTTTTCCTTGTTACTTTTAGGATTTTTTTCTAAAATAATGTTCTCAAAATCTGATTATTAGCTCAAAGAAAATACACATTTGTATGTTACTAGGAATTGCTTTATTAAACCCCAGAAGGTTTGGGAAAATCTATAATATCCTTAGTAGTAAGTTAGTACAGAATTGAATTAATTACTTCCTCTAATTCCTCCCTTTCCTCTTAATTTTTCCCAATATTGTTTTCTTTTAAAGATGTTTATTTTAGCTATAATATCTTAATGGATTTTAACAACTGAGAAAGCTCTAGCCCTTTTGAAAGACAGGTAGTATTTAATTTGTAAAATATAAAATGATTTCATTCATACGAATGATCTTAGGGACATAAATGTTCAGGTGAGGCCAAAGAAGGGCATAAGAGAATGTGGAATTTGGGAAGAGTTTTTTCATTCAGTTTTAATGAATAATTTCAATTAAAACTTTTAAATATTAGTTTCTTTTCTTCAAAATATTGTCAAATATAATGTAACTTAAGGATATAAAACAAAATGCTGGAGCTCACTTTGTCCTTACTGTCATTTTCTTTCAATCTCCCTCTCCTCCCTGAGAAATATCCAAAATCTAGAGTTGATACATATCTTCTCTGTCCATGTTTTTATATTGGATACAGATATATCTTAAACAATATCAACATTGTGTTTTTAACATTCTATAACTTGTTTTATGAATTGGTAACAGAGGGCACTGTTCTTTCTGAGTTTAAATAAGATGCACAGTCCAAACAGGACATTACAGTACATTTGATTCATGTTTATAGACACTGTTTTCAACATTAGGGAAAATCAAGTTTCCACTTTCCTAGAACTTAGGTGAAGAAATACAGGAAAATGAACAAATCAACACAATAATTGTTTCCGTTAAGATATTTTAGGGAAATAAGCAGATAGAAAAGGGAAGATATCTCTGAAGATGATTCACACCTGAAACCAACTGGCCAAATGAAATGGCCAAGCCAAGATCAGGGAATGAACAGTCTGAGGAAAATGAAATAGCAGGTGCCAAAGTTCTGAAGAATGAACAAATGGAAACTTTTCAACAATAAAAAATAAAGCACTGCCAAACACCCTCTGAAGTACATAACATTTATCATTTATTTTCAGGTGAGGCACAGGAAAGGTTATTAACTTGTCCATGCTAGGAAGTGTTAAAGCCAAGATGCAAGCCCGGGTTCCAGAACCTTGTTCTCAATACACCTATGGCCACTTGGCTGAACCAGCAAGAGAGTTAATGGAGATGGTAGCAAGAAACCTTGGTTTGCTGTGAAAAGAGTTTATGGTTGTTGGGTAGCTTTTTTCAAATTGCAATGGAAGACAATGAAGATCTGTAAGCATTTGAGGGATATCTGATTTATATTTGAGAAGGATGATGATTTCTGTTGCTGAGAAAGAATGGATTATTGCAGGTTAAGAGTGAAAGCCATTAGAAGATTTTCATGGGATTCTGGTCAAGAGATGATGATGGCTCAGTTCAGGCCACATTGTGAATAAGGAGGTTCAAGATGTGTTTTTTAAGTGTAACCAACCAATGTGACATTCTGATGGGTTTTACATGGAAAGTGAAAAAATGGAGAAATATGGGTTGAAACAGATTTTTGGCTTGAACAATGGGGGGAAAATATTGGATAAAGGATGGGTTTGACAGGGCTTGAGGCTATAGAACAGAAATTCTTTTTCAGTTATTTTAAGCATGTAGTTGGCCTAACAAATTTGGATCTTGGGGAGAGTTTAATTTTGGAAAATTAATTTAGGATTGATGAAAAACAAACTAATTAGAGGGTCGAACCAATCTATGCTTCCTGTCAGAAGTAATTTTTGCTCTCAGATACTTCTAGAAGTCACATTTGTATTCCTAACTATTTTAATGGAAATTTGTATATTACAGATTTATACAATCCATTTATACAGAAGGAATCTCATTTGCTGGCAGATTTCTTATGGTCTTTTCTGTGCATATAGAACACATTTAGTCAAACTATTTCTATGACTATGGTTTTTAAAAGCAGCTCTTTTGGAGATAAATTAAATGACAATAAACACCAGATAATTGGGAAAAGCAAAGTGCTACCTAGATAGCCATATTTCTCTGGAAGCCCTACCTCTCAAGTTTCTAACATCAACCCTGACAGGGTTAACTAGATTTCTAATGATTGTGTAAGAAGAATTTTACTCAGAATTGGGAAATCTATATCAAATGACCACTAAAACTGACTGAATCAGGATTTAACACATTAACTGCTATGTGAGTTGTATTTAACTCACGCTAGTTTTTAGCTGGGGCCTACAAAGCACATGTAATTCACACGTCTCTTTACTTTGGGAGCTGTGTGGTGCGTAGGTGACTCACACCACCATGCTGTAGCATACACGTTACGTGATGGGTGGCCCCCTGGGCAAAACCACAGAAAACAATAACAAACGACAAATAACACATTTTTCATTAAATTAGAAAGGATCGTTTTGTTTTTGAAGTGTTTATTCTATTTTCATGATAAAACCCCATGGCCCCAAGGGGAAAAATTATTTCTAGTGTAGCAATATGTTAAACATGTTTGTCTATTATTTCTTTTCCTTTGGTTTCCTAATAAATCATTATTAAAGACCTCTATATTTCTTTATCAATTAAACAAGTTCACTCCTCAGTAACCTGAGTATTTGGCTTTCAACTTTCTCCTACTTCAGAGGTTTTCAAAATGTAGTTTGTGGACCACCTCTGTCAGAATCTACTGGGATGCTATTTAAACAATATGAAAACTTAGGCCCTAGCAAGACATCTTAAATCAGAAAGTCTAGATTTAGGCCATGGAAAGCTGCACTTTTAAAACTCTTCCAAAATGATTCTTATATTTGCTAAAATTTGAGAACTGCTTTATTTAATCTGTAGAACCTGTGGAACTGTACTGTGTCATTAATGGATATAGGATGTGAATGAAGACTCATTCTTATCCACCTGGAAACTTTTTAATGCTAATGGACAGGTATCAATGACCTAAAATGCTGAGAATATGCAAAAGGTAAGATGACATTTCAGATTAACTCCCCTGGCTAACCTGTTTCTACTCCATACTTCTTGCTTTTCTGTTCAGTTCTCTAAGTATATTAAGTGAGCAATGCAGTCTTACAGACAAGCCCTCTACCTCTCAGACTCTATCTTCCCCATCAGAGCTATGACAGGGGCTTTACCCCCAACAACAATACTCTCTCTCACTCACCTCCTCTTACACAGGGATCAGTATGTCTTTTCTCTATACTCATGATAGCCCATATTATTTCTATTGCAATCCGCAAAGCAGTCTAGTATAATTAGCTATCTGTTTTTATAACTGTATATTCCACCAGTTGCTCAGCTCCATGCAGACAGGTACTATTCCTATTTGGGTTTCTTTGTTTGTTTTTTTCACTATTATATCTCTAGCATCTGGCACAATGCCTAGGTTAACATATATGTGATAAATGATGAATGATGTGGTAATTATAACTGATAGGCATTGGATGCTGGGTTTACTGAGTTGAGTAGATTTTAAGCTTCTGACTAGACTCAGTTACAAGGGCCGTGAGAATGGATTAGCATATCTGTCATAGCTGAGAAAGTAGGATTGGTGAGACATACACCACGTTATTGACATCCTTCACCTCTCACTAAAGGTTTCCTCCAGCTCTTCAGGGAGGAGAAATTAGGATTTTATATTAAAACCCTACACAAGAGTTGTATATAATTTTTGATATTAAGATAAAATTATTTAAATACATTTTGTTATGAAAAAGTATGTGGGTTCAGTCTTTTGCAATATGTCATTGCTATTCCTTATCAAATTTTCACTTAAAGAAGTCTTCTCTAGATTTAGAGATTGGGTAGAACTTATTTGATGGTTAAAGATTTCAGTCCAGTGTCCTAAGTAAGCAAACTCAGAAATAGAATATTCCTACCAGAATGTTGTCTTAACATGGGTTCATTCTCCCAGAATGTGATACACATTATAAGCAAACCAATTTCATTTGATGATTCCACTCATCAATGAGGTAATTGATTCAAAATGGTTTTCCATTATTTCTTTTCCTGAATGTTGGGAAGTATTGATGAATTATTGCTTCCTTGTAATATATAGTTTGTCTCCTGAGTATTTATGTATTTTTAGAATGATTTTGTATTGGAAGTAAAGGTTATTCAAATTTACAGTTTTGAAAAATGTGTGGCTAATACAAAATCTGGAGATTACAAAATTAAAACTGAGAAACCAGGGACCAGTAAAACATGTATGTGAGTCTCCTAATGAAGAAATAGTGCCTCAAATAACATGCTCCAAAATATCAAATCTGAAATCCAAGTTAAATCATGCAGAAATGTTTACTATCTATCATTTGTTAATTTGGTGCTACAAAAAAAATTTAGTTTTATCTTCACAGTTTCCTTAGAAGACATTTTTTCTTATTTTAATAATACACAAGATACATGACTTTAAAAGTTCAAAGAGTATTTTAAGAGCATCAAGCACTTGTGTTTACTACTGATAAAGCTCCAAATCTGGTAAAGCTTATGCATCTATTTTTATTCATCTTGCTGAGTCAACATCTATTGAAAGCACAGAATTCTACTTTGTACTAAAATTGAAGCACTGGAAGACATACATTTTAGAATATCCATTTTCAAATTCCTCAGGAAATGTAAGGTACTTTGAAAATTCTATATAACATATATAATCAGGAAGGAGGTTTTAAGTTTTATTAATTATATGTTACATCATTTGTTAGTTTTATATCGTCGTATGATATGGTCCAAACTCAGTTGTTAAATAGATTGTCCGCAATGCCTGTTTATGTACAATAGCTAGATATTTACTGGAAATCTAAATTTCCTAAAAATCAAATTTACTACATATTTTAAAAAATAAGAGTAGGGCATTAATCATAGCCAGGCCATTCATATAGCTGAGTGTCCATATTGTCAAATATTCACTAATATTAAAACTGGGCAAATTTATTATGCTGTTGGCGTTTTTAAATCTATAATTTCACAGTTCTTATCTAGAAAATTTTCATAGAGACTCATCTTTTTATTACAAATTTAATTAAATCTTCACTTTAATATTTATTTTATTTTAGTTGAAATCAAGGAGTAAATTATTTCATTAGACAAAAGCATAAGAAAAGGATCTACTTTAGAGTCTGAAAATGGAATTCATTTATATTAAAAGGGTATTTTTATAAAATGTCATTGCAATCTTTAAAAATTATATTTATCAAGTGACTGTCATCTGAGAATGTGCACGTTTTCTTTCTTGTGAAAAGAAATGAATTATCAATTTAAAATAGTATTTCCATAGGGAAAACATGTTCTGAGTCTTTGAGATTGACAGTATGAATGCTAGATTTGCTCATATAAATAGCTGCCATAATTCTGTATCTAATCACACATAATCCTCTAATGCATCTCTAAATCTCTAGCTCTGACAAATAGCACCCCAACCTGTTGTGTACTTACATCAAAATGATCTTGAATAGTTGTAGTTGGTTTAATTTTGACTAGAAAATGCATCTTCTCTAAAGATCTTACAAGTAAGTTAATAGTTAAGAGGGTTGTAAAAAATTCATGGAAGAAAAATCACTCTCTCTGATCTGTTGACATGGCGACAGTTTAAAATGTATACATACTTGGAATTATGGTCATACAACAAGTTCCCCGTTAAAGAAATGGAACATTGTAGTGACTAAGAACACAGACACCGAAGCCCGAGAACTTGGGTTCAGATGGAGGCTCTACCACCTATTGTCTATGAGAAGTAGGGAAAACTACTTCACCTCTTCAGGTCTTGGTATCCTCATATACTGAATGGAGATGATGACAATAGAATCCATTTCACATCACTGTATGAGGATTAAATTGAATAAGTCAATATTTATAAAATGTTTAGTACCTTCCATATACTAAGCACTATAAAGTCAATTGTTAAATAACTTTTTAAGAAACAGTGCTAGATTAGGAAGTCACCACTTGAATGATTTCTCTCCCTTCCAAAAATAGGAGATAGGACATCCAAAACCTGAAAAAATATATGTAAAAATACTTCTGGTTGCAAATGATCAAAGAAGGTTTCCTTTTTTTTCTTTTTTTCAAATTTTTTATTTTTCCTCTAACTTATTTTCACAGTAGGCTCCTCACTCTTCATATAAAGAACTGTGCATTTCAGGGGTTTTCTGATGGTCACTTTATGCATGCCTTCCTGTAGCTGTTCTTTTGGCACTCTGCTCTGTGACCAGGAGAGCAACCTGCATCCCCCAGTGTCTCTTGACACCTGGCTCTCTCCTAGGTTAGGCCAAGAGGATGCACTGGCAAGAAATCAGAGGCAAGGAAGAGGAAAGGGGTGAGGATATTTATCCTCCAGTGTCACATCTGCTATCTTCCGCTGTGCCGGGGTTTGACAGTGGCCCCTGTAAAACAGCCCCTCTTCCATGGTGGCTGCTTTCACAGATTACTTGACTGTGTCTCCTGCCTGCTTATTGGGAGTAGGGCCTTAAAGGCTTCCTGCTGTCATTGGCCTCTGGCTGCCTCACCATCCCTAGTTGAAATGGCCCCTTCATTGAGCTCTCTTCAGTTACCCCTGGCAGTGTACCATCTGGTCATACAGGTAGTATTCATTAATTATAAATTTGACCTTTCTGGCCTCTAAATAAACTCATACTGAATTTTCAAAATAATAGGACACTTCACTATCTCCTATCTGCCCTTGAAACACATATTTGTATAAAATCCAGTGGTTCTTTGGGGAGATATTTCTACTTCTGACAAACTCTTAACATAAAATTTGGCATGTTGGCATGAAAGCAGAGTACTTTCATATTTTTTTTAATGTGAGTCACAGAACCCAAAGCAATATTAAAAGTGAACCCATCACAACATAGAAAAATTGCTAGCTAGAAGACACCAAGACTGTGTTCTTTTCTTCAATTGCCTTATATCTACCAGCACATACTTTTAGTAAGAAAATAGTTGAGGATACATAAAATTAAACCAATTGCTTACTTCATTGGAAAATATAGGACAGCCATTTCTATAATGATTTCTGTCACTAAGTGCTAGAACTAGAGGATACTTTTTGGGGCTTCAGGGAAGCATATTTAGAAAACAAATGTAAGTTATACTTTTACATGGCAGATAATAAGCATCATTAGTTCACTCATTCTTTCAATAGTTCTGTGCTAGGCAATTTACAAAACGCTGGATAAAAGTGATGATCAAAATGGACAAAGTCCCTGTCTTCCTCTAGGTCATAGTTGGGAGGAAGGAGTTAAAGCAGCCTGCCTGTGACCCCTTCTCACCTTTTGTAGCAATAGGTAGGAAAGTGAGTGTTGCTCTCTGGGGAAAGAGAAGAAAACAAAAAAGTCCATTTATTTTCTTGGCTACTGGACCTCTAGTTAAGCAGACACATGATACCTGTTAGGAGAAAGGGATTTTCTATATTGAAAATGCTAGGTAGGATGTCCTTGCTAAAAGACTCCTTATAGTCAAGAAATCCAGAATACGTATAAGGCATAGTTCCTTGGACAATACACATAACTTGGACAACTGTCTGGGTTACATATTAGTCTGTTTGGACTGCTATGCCAAAATACCATAGACTGGGTGACTTAACAGAAATTTATCTTCTCACAGTTCTAGAGGCTTGTAGTCTGAGATCAGGGTGCTAGCATGATTGGATTCTGTAGAGGACTCTCTTCCTGGCTTGCAGATAACACCCTCTTGCTCTGTCCTCACATGGCCAAAAGAAAGAGACAATGGGCTCCTCTCTGGTGTCTCTTCTTATAAGGGCACTAATCCCAACATGAGTACCTCACCCTCTTGAGCTCATCTAAACCTAATTATCCCCCAAAGGCCCCACCTCTGAATATTATCACATTGGAGGTTAGGACTTCAAAATATGAGTTTGTAGAGGAACACAATTAGGTCCATAGCATATATAAAATTGAGATATTGCATAATTTAAATCCTCCCTGCTCTGTGAAGTAACCCTATGGATCTTACCTAGAGGCATCAGTGCTGATCATTCTAGCACTTACATGCCTGTCTGATAATGAAAAAAGGACCTGAGAGGCATCTTCGATGCTCAGACCTCTCGATTCTTTGCCCAAGACAAGGATTTCCCAAATCCTTGAAATTCTTAGGATAGCTTCATGCACAGTACAATCCCTGATGAATACATCCTATTCAACAATTGTATCACCTAAACTGTCTTGTGAGGTTGTGGTGGACTCAGATCACATCTAATTACAAATTTTGATAAAGTCAACATCTCTAATCATCAGGGAAATGCAAACCAAAACTACAATGAGATATCACTTAATTCCAGTGAGAATGGCCTTTGTCAAAAAGTCCCAAAACAATAATTGTTGGCGTGGAGGCAGAGATCTTGGAACACTGCTACATTGCTGGTGGGACTGCAAACTAGTTCAACCTCTGTGGAAAGCAATATAAAGATACTTTAAAGTGATACAAGTAGATCTACCATTTGATCCAGCAATCCCATTATTGGGCA
>VBSM01000361.1:23515838-23553942 GCA_008086735.1 Cheirogaleus medius
TTTACAGCAGCACAATTCACAATTGCAAAGATGTGGAAACAGCCCAAGTGCCCAGCAATACATGAGTGGATTAATAAAATGTAATGTGTGTATACCATGGAGTTCTACTCTGCCACACAAAAAAAATGGTGATCTAGCACCTCTTGTATTATCCTGGATAGAGCTGGAGTCCATTCTACTAAGTGAAGTATCACAAGAATGGAAAAACAAGCACCACATGTACTCATCATCAAATTGGTATTAACTGATCAACACTTAAGTGCACATATGGTAGTAACATTCATCAAGTGTCAGGCAGATGGGAGGGGGGAGGAGGAGATGGGTATATACACATCTATTGGGTGAGGTGTGCACCATCTGGGGGATGGACACGCTTGAAGCTCTGACTTGGGTGGGGCAAAGGTAATATACGTAACCTAAACATTTGTACCCATGTAATATGCTGAAATTAAAAAAAAAGGCTATAAAGGAAAAGTGCAGGTGCCTTAAGACAATATAAAATGGGGACCAAATTTAGATGTAGGTGTCTAGGAAGCATTCTCTGAGAAGGTGACTTTAGGATTAAGGCCTGAATGTTAGGTCCAGATTAGCAAAGAGGGTTACTGGTTGGGGGAAGGGGTGGATGGTTATAAAGTTATTTTCATTATTTTTTGTATGGTTAATCTTTATTGACTTTCTCATGTCATTATTGACCTAGAATTTGACTAAAAACATCAAGAGTTCATCATAACTGATGATTAAGTCATTTAAAGATACTCTTTCTTCTTCAAATCTTGGCTCGAAGGTCTTCTCCTCTGTGTACCTTGTCTGTATCCTTCAGGCAGCAGGGAGGTAAACATTTCTATATTTCAGTAAGCTCCTCCAATCTTCCCTGCCCCTTGCCCTGCCCTTTGATGTGCTTGTTACAGCATTTATCAGATTGAACATTTATTACATTTATCACATTGCCTACTTAGGAAAACCTTGTTGGAAGATGCCATGTTTTATTTATCTTTGTGTATTTTTGCTATCTTTCCTGTGTGACCTTATACACTTTTATTTATCTTTGTATGCATGGCACATAGGTGATGCTCCACATTTGTTTGTCAAGTAAATAAATGAACCGTAAGTTGTAAGTGTTGAAAACATTTATCTTCATTAGTATGCAAGGTGTTAGGATTATTAATTTATCCTGGAAACCATTAAGTACAAGTGAAATGATTGTTAAAATGTTTATGTCTTCAATGCCAGAGTTGTCTATAGGGCTACTCTCTATTTGCATTAATTTGGTAATGTGAACACAAACAAACTGTAATATAACACAAAGGTACTGCTTTGTGTATATGTAGCTGAGGTTGCGTGTGTGTGTGTGTGTGTGTGTGTGTGTGTGTGTGTGGTTGAGAGTGAGGATCTTAAGTAGTTTGCTTCATTAGTGATTTTACTTAGAAAGATAAACTGAATTGACAAAAAGATAAGCCCGAGAAGCTTAGAAAATGAAAAGGACCTAATAAAAGAAAATATAGTTATCTCATTTGTCAAAACCACTTACTGATATGTTTATCAGGTGCTGTGGAAACATAGTTATGTTATAGGTAAGGCCAGAATTAAAGTAGAAAATGGTCCCCATAAGCTCACATACCGAATCATTTTCCTAACAGCCAGGAGCAATGCAAGCACCACATGTACTCACCAGCAAATTGGTATTAACGGATCAACACCTAAGTGGACACACAGGAATAACATTTGTTGGGTGTCGGGTGGGTGGGAGGGGGGAGGAGGGGATGGGTACATACAAACACAATGAGAGAGATGTGCAACTTTTGGGGGATGGTCATGCTTGAGGCTCTGCCTTGAGGGGGGAGGGGGGCATGGGCAATATACGTAACCATAATATTTGTACCCCCATAATATGCTGAAATAAAAAAGAAAAAAAACTGTATTCATATATAATATTCTATCGTTAGTGCAATAAAAATGGTCAGGGCAAAGGCTGGACCCACAGTGTGGGACCCAGAGAGAGCTCATCAGAGTGAGAACAAAAGGTACTATGGCTGGAGGGGCCCAACAGCAACGCAACATGGAAATTAGAAGCCAAACTTAAAAACCTACCTGTTTCCTCCACCCCGCATACTTAATGTTTCAGAATAATTGCCAGGGAATTACCTACTTATTATTTCTCTTCAAGTTGTCTACTACTCTGAATCTATTCTGGAATAAGTTGAAAAAAATAGGTAAGTGTATCCTGCACATCGATAACATTCTGAGAAACCTGAAGGAAAAGAAACATGGGGCACGACGTACAATGGGAAACCACACTTTCCATGCTCTCTCTAATTAAATTCTTGAAGCAAACGATACAAGAAGGTAGAGGGTATGTTGATGTGGGTAGAACTGATTCTCAGGATAGAGGAATGTGGACTGGCACTCAGCCTAGTCAGGTTTTGAGTGGTTTGTTTTTGTTGTCTTTTCCTATTTAGGGCAAGTCCATAGTGAATTTTGAGAATGATATATTGACAGCTATAAATTCAGGAGTTGTTGTTAGAGATCTTCCATACAAGCCTTCTCCAAATTTATCCTTACACAACTTGCTGTCTATGAAAGAAAATTGGAAAGAATAATTGGTGAGCATTAGAAAATTTTGGCAACCTGTCTTCAGCTTTCCCCGAAGTGATGGAGAGGGAAGAATGGTGAAATCTCCACTGATTCTTGAATCCTGCATTTCTGTATCCCTCACACAGAATTTAGCTTTTGAAGCTTATTATTCCCACTCCTCTCTCATCTCATTGACAACGAGGCTGGCAGTCTATCTTTTTCTCTGCTGCTTTACCTTGGCACTGGTATCTCTGGCTTCTCATCCGTAGGCCTAATGTCATGTTCTGGGTCCGGGTGAAGTCTAGCTTGCCATTCTACCTTTGAGTCAAATGGCAAAGTGGAAGTTGAAATACATGCTTGAGTTTATTGGTAACAGTGTACCCTAAAGCATGTTATTAGCCATGATAATAAAGTAAAACTAAAATTAGGTATGTGGATAATGTAGGCATTTGGTAACATTTTATTTTGTCACATCTAACATGGTGATAAGATAGGCTATTATTTTATATCTCATGAAGAAATTCTTGTTCTAAGAAAAGAGAAAAATTGAATACCTCTTTTTCAGAGATGTTAAGATATGAAAAATATACATCTGCAAATTTGAGAAAAACTGTAGTTAGAGAAGATATACTTCTTTTCTTAACACATTTAAAAATGCACTGAACATAAGGACAGGTCACAAGGTCAGTGATTTCCTTCTTTTTAAAGTTGGTAAATCTCTGTTATTAGCGCTGATGCTCCTTAAGGCCTTTGCAGGACATGTTCAGTAGTTTCCGTACGAAAGGAACTCGTAGCTTTAAAGGACATCTAGCTATATCTTGCCACTGTTTTAATATGAAAGGTTATTAAATGACTGGCTTATTGTTAATATCTTATTACATTATAGAATGAAAAATACAAATGATAAAAAAGTAACATACCTATTTACCCTTAATGCATTACCAATTCGTCAATTCCTAAAGACAAGGGGTAAAGTAAGTGTGTGTGTGGCTGAGGGTGGGGGGCAGTCTTAGCATTAAATTTATGATGTACCCTTATTTTTAATTAATAAATATGTTTGTACCAAATACTATTATTATTTCTGTGTTTCCTTCATTTACACCGTGACTTAAAGGGACTTTTAAAAGGTATACTAAGATTCTAGTCAATGTTTATAATGTTATTTTACTGAGAAAAATTAAATTCCAAGCAAATGACTAATAAATGAGCCCTCGTAATTAACCCAATTAAAAGTTGAGAGCTTCTTGTATTTTTATGAATGTGATTAATATGCTCAATGCACATAAAATATATATAATATGATCAATAGATTTACCTATAATTTCTCAAATATCTTCTTAAATCTCATAGTGATAATATAATTATATTAACAAAACATTTTCTTATTGGCAAAGACAAATGAAATTATCTAGCTATTCGAATATGCCAATATAAAATAACTTAAGGAGCAACTTAATTACCTAATAATTTTCCATAACAATTTTCAAGGACAATCTTAACCATAATAAACTGTAAACATATTCTAAGTATAATTAGGGATATTAAGTCATTATATGAGGTGAAAGTATTTGAACACTAATAAAATAGGAAAGTACTGGATGTTCTAAATTGTTTTAAAATACTACAATAAATAAATATTTCAGGGCTGGCTTTAGAAACAAAGCCATATATATTAATATCATGATTTGGAGTATGGCTATATACTTTTTATCTGTAAGTCTCTTCCCTCTCATCTTCTATATGTGTCTCAAAAGCTTCAGATAAATTCAAAAGTGTTAATAATGTGATAAAGTAAATAAAGGCTGCAACTTGGCTTCAGGAAATCTGAATTCAGCTGCCATTTCTGCCTTGGGAAAGACCTGGCCTTGTTTTCCTCAAAGGAGTGGATCAGAATACTTCACTCAAAGGATTGCTGGGAGGGGCACATGATAAAATGTAAGATCCTATTTTAAACTATGAAGGGCCATGTTAAGCAACTAGCATTTTGTTAGATTTTAAAGGCAGCTGACTGATTACCAAACTCCTTAGAAATGGTCCAAATGGAGAAAGCTACAATGATTGAACCCCAGTCATGATCTGACTGCCGCTGAACTGTGGTCTATTTGGAACCCAAAAGACCTGTGGAATGAGAGACTCAAAACCTTTTGTGTCTAAATGGGCTTATATGGTTGAATCATGACCTTTTGGTTTTAAGTCTATAGCAAACAGTAGAATATCTAAATGTTTTTGAAAATTAGATGTAGGTTCTATATTTTTATCTTTATAAACTTAGTAAATGGATTAAAGTTAAATCTTCATAAAGTTCTTAGTAGAACATAAATAGCTTTTGGGTCAGGCACACACAATTTACGCTGATCGTTATTGATATGCACTAGTCCTAATTTGACAATTTGTTTTTGTTATAACTTTCCTATAAAACACCATTTCTTTTTCTTACCTATAAAACACCATTCTAACACATATACCAGAATAGATGCTTAAAGGACAAAATGGGCTGGCTGTTTACATTAGATATCTTGGTATATCTATGAAATTACAGTTTGTGGAGCTGTTATTGACACTGGTATGAATGATGCCTATAGCACAGAGCCATGACAATTTGTTAGCAATGCTTTCTGGCCTGAGTGACATTTTTCACATTACCTACATTCTTTGTCCTGGAGTCTTTTCAGAGCTCTTGCTGTTGATTAAATTTTAGGCCAGGCAATTGGTAACATCTCCAAAATGTAATATTTTTGAAATAGCCTTTAAAATGCTATTTCATTCACACATTCTGGAAGAGTTTCTTTTCCTATATAATACCATATGTTCAGCTTCTATCATACATTCCCAATTCAAAAAACCTTTCATCTTATGATGCATCGCATCAATCAACAAGGTGTTTATTTGGAAGAGATTTGGTCGTGAGCTGTAACATTTCTTCCAGATACAAATTAAATGAAACCCCGGCATATAGTTCTCCATCATTCATCATTCGAGGTAGTTGGACAAGACAGGCTTTAATGACTTGCACTTCCAAGGGCAAGTGCAGTTCCAGACATTTGGTGAGAAAACTACCACTGTTACACTGAACTTGTGCCCAATTTCTCTGCACAAAATATATTTCTGGGATGCTTTAAGAAAACTTATTCAAAGGACATAATATCCCTCAGCAACTCTTTCAATTTCTTTAAAATTAAAAAAATATATATATTTCCCTGTCCCCTTGCTCTCTCTCTCTGTCCCCATCCCCCTGCTTTTCTCTACCCTTTATTTGAACCTTTTCAAATGATTCCCTTACAAATGTTTCTCTGCAGCAACCAAAATTAGATTGAAGGCTACACATGAACTTAAAAGAGAAATGGACAAACATCTGATAAATACTGATGACTTGATCTATGTCTGTTGGTAGATTTTTCTGGAAAATCATTTTACTTTACTTTCATTTTCTATGCAAACAAAGCCTTCATCTATACTTCCGTTAACCTCAGGAGTATTTCCGTTTTATTTTTTAACTACACATATTATTTCTGTATATAACACTAAACATTAATAGCTCCAAAAGAGAGAGAAATGTTCTCAAGGTAGAATTAATCAAATAAAGAGAACTATTTTGAGCTGCCAAATATAGTCTCCTAATTTTTGGAATACAACAAAAGGCTTTTTCCCTACTTTCTTCAACATTGTATTTAAAAACAAAAATATGTGTTTAATCAGCATATGAAATATAAGATACAATGAAACTACATAATGAAGTGAACATGTAAATGTAATCACTTAGCATTGTAAAACTAATTAACAGCAGAAAAGATGAGTTCTTTCACCTTTGGTAGCTCTGATTCTGGTTTAATTTTCTTTATCATAATTGAAGTAAAGAATACTCTCAAAAGCTAATTCCTTTTGGTTTAAGGGCATCTATTGTATTTGCATTTTTTATGTTTGTTCCTCTGGAAGCAAAATGCAAAGATGTCACTATGTCAAAGTCCTTAGCAGATGGGAATCACAAGGCAGAGACTTGGTTGCCTTCTCATGGTTGTATAGTAGGGTTCACCATTTAATTATTTTCATTAGAAAGGGCACACTGAAAATAAGTCTCATTTTCTAAGATAGTAATATAAAGTCAATAAAATCTTAATGCATAGGTGTCTTTTTTAAAACAGATAATTTAATAGAAAAAGTATAGTTCTATTTTATGTTTACTTATAACTTTGGGTCACATTTACCCTTATCACAGATTTATTAAAAATTTCTTAAATAATAATATCTAATTTATAACTCATTGATAGAAAAGTTATTTCATTCATTTTTAACCATTCTTCTTCCTTCCTGTGTTACTTCCTCCCTTCCTTTCTTCTTTCATTTCTTGCTCTTTTTATTTCCATCTTTATTTCTATCTTCCTTGCTACCTTTCAAACAGAAACACCCACAATAAGAAAACAAAGGGATGCATTTATCAGGGTCTCTAACAGAATTCCTTCTGCCAGAATGATGCCTTCACTTTATCATAGATTTTACTTTCTTCGGGTTTTTGTTTGTCAATTTCATTAGGCAAGTGATAAAAGTGTGGGGTTTATTGTTTGAATTTTGGAGCTTTTAATTCTGTAGAGATGCAGACAAAATCCACTGCCAACATTTAAACTAATGCGGATAGAGATGACAACTTTAGACTGTTATCAGCTTGCAGAAAGTTCCTGAAAATCACTCTTCTCATGCTTGTGTAGTAATTCTACATTAAATGTTTCATATTAATGTATTTTAACTGCAATGGCAATGAGGCATAAAAAGAGTATATGAGTGAGTGTCAGGGGGTCTTTTCCTAATCAGTTATGTTGTGTGATCCCTGGACACAGCTCATTAATCATAGTGTTTCATTTCTCTCTTCCATAGCACAGGGACATTGCCATCAGCTACAGCCATTTCACAGTGCCATTGCCAAGATCTACTGAGATAATAGATATGAAATAGCTTTGAAAGTACAGGGTACTATAGAAAGGCAAGGACTTATTATTTCAACACAGAATGTACATGATGCTTTCCCAAACCCTTCAGGGATTTGGCTTATGCTCTTAGAATTAAACAATATTTCATTGGCATCATTTCTAGATTCCAAAAATATGAATATAAACATACTGCATCAGTCACTGCACATAATGTATACATACCCATATATAAACATGTATATATTTATATATACATAAGCACTCCTAAGACAAAGTTCAACAGGAACTATTAAGGTACTAAAAATATTAAAAATATGCTGAAGTCTTATTAATGAATTACTTAACCAGTTTTGCAAATCCAGCAGCCATGATTTTTTTCTTCAGCCTGTCATACACATATGACAAATTGTTGTTTATCGTATTGTTTTTAAACTTGAGGATATTTCCCAGGATGACAAACATTGCGAGAAACTTAATATACCATCTGTGTCAAACTGTTCTCCTTAATTTTTAAAGTGACAAACTTGCGATTTAAGAGGGACTCAGTGCTACACCCAAGGTCACCTGATAGTATCTTCTAGTTTTCAATCTCACTTTCCTTTCACCATCTACTATATGGAATCAGAATTGTTTGGGGGATTTATGTGTCTGGACAGTAATAGTAACTAACATTGCCTCATTTTTTCCATTATTTTATTCCACACAAAATGGCTATTCAAACTACTCTGAAACCATCTTCTCTTTATGTGGCTGTCCTGTCAGCCAATGTAGGAACCTGAATTCATACCCATATTTCCCTTATGCACAGATGCCATGTAAGACAAGTTTCATATTTTTTTCATGTGAAAGATACATGTACCATTAGCTGGATCTGAAAAGTTAGCAAAATGACAGGAAGATAAGGCAGGTTACCTTTTTTTTACTTATGAAAATTTTCATGTTTTATTATCTATCCACTCAGATAAAATTAGGCGGGACACATTTTTAATGCTTCCAATAAATAAGAAAAATGTGCCTGCAGCATGAAAAATCCTTTGACTGCCTTGTGTTATTTGCAACAGATGAATCTAATTTGTATTCAGACATCAGTGCTATAACTAACTAGAGAAATAAAATGGATGTCTATGACCTCTCTTCAATTATTTAGTAAGGATGAAGTGTCAATTGGCTAAAAGTAATAACACCGTGGCTATACTTAGTGCTACACCCATTAGGTAGAAATTCAAGATGAAATATACACACATATGCAATAGATTAATAACACAGAAGGTTAAGAAATCCAAAATCACCATATTACTTTAGGAGACTAAAGTATTTATACTTCAATTAGTTGGTGGTGACAAGAGGCTTAAAATTCTATCATATTATGCAGATAGAAAGCTATTTTTTAAACATTTATATATTGGAAAATAAATTTTCTGAAGTATAAAAATTTATCTATTGAGCAGCAATGGCAGAATTCATCTGTCTATGACAGAGTCCTTGTAGACCAGGGACATAAGGTGTCATAAAAAGATCCTAAATGTACAATGAGGTATATTAAGGAAACCTTAGGTATAGAGTACCATTCTGGGTTTAACCTTAAATGTTGTTAGGCTAATAGTATTGGAACTATATTTTTTTAAGTGACAGTCTTACTGAGTGTCACATAACTATTCAAAGTATATATTATTGTTCCATGTATTAGTAGCTACTGAAATAATAGTGAATACGGTGATATCATTTTAAGACATGATCCTGTATGCTTTTCTCCATCTGGTGTCACCAAACTTTTCACTCTGAAGACCATCTCTTTCTTGGGCCCCCACAGCTAGACATGAGTCAGCTACTGTTTTGTTAGAGGATAAGATCACAGTTAACCCCCAAATTGAAGGTAATAGATTCATACCATGAAGTAAAAAGTCATCCAGCCTTAGCATAAGACAGAACATTCAAATGGAATTGTCAGAGTGAATAATCCTGCCTTACTGTCCCTTTCCTCCAGCAAGCTGAGTACATGAAGCGTGGGATAGGTGACAAGGAGTAGTCACACTGGTAGGGAGCACCTGACTCAGACTACAGGTGTCAAAAGATCACTCGCCACTTTTCACCAATGCTAGGGACCACATGGAATGGAGTTCATGGCCAGTTACCACTTGTGTTTTTGTCTGGTAGGAACAAACAGTTAACAGCATGCAGCAGAACACTGCCTTATGGATAGGAACATCCATTCTGACCAACTTCTGTGAACAACCTTCGTTCAACAGCTTACGAAACCTACAGCACCTACATACCTTCCAAATCAAAAACAGAGTCAAAGAACCTGGACACTTACGGAAGTGGTACAAAGCAGATGCCCCTCCAGCTGACCCAAGAGGGAAAATATATAGCTGAGAACTAACATTAATTCTAGAAGATACCAAAGAGATCCTCTTCTGGTACAAGTATGAGAGTAAGAAAGAATTTAACCACTGTAAACCTTTCTTTAGAACTAAGACAATGAAGGAGAACATTTTGGAAAAGGTACAAAGGAAGCACACTAACTTGATCAAAATTTTTCTACTTTCATGTGAATTTTTCCATAGAGACTAATGAAAGATTTGCCTTGCTGCAGTGTTGATCTGGAATACTTCTCACACATATAGGATACAAGTATTGTGAAGTTAAGAGTTGGCAATGCATGCCCAACTTTGCTTAAAAAGCTTATGCTGTCAAACATATTTTGTAAATCTCAATTTCTGAGACCTTCAAACTAAAATAATCCTTCAATTAAATTATAGTTTTATGTGAGTAATGCCTAAGGCCAAAGATACCAAAAAAATTAAAAAAAATACCATCATATTACAAACCCATACATAAATGAAGGACATGCTAATATCTATATTATTCTTAATATATCATGTATCTTGGGAATCTTTCTCTTATATATAATTTATCTTGAAAATATTAATATATAACATTGTCATAATATAAGAATTAAAACACCTATTGTCTCTTCTAATAAATTAAAGCTCTTTAACTTTCATTACCTTCTGCAACCTGTATAATAGTGTAGAATCCAGCAAAGATATAAAGGAGACACTAAATCACAGAAAGAATCTGTCATTTAACCAGGCTTGAGTGATTGATTATAAATAGAAATATACTTGAATCCATCTATTATTTTCCATCCCCAACATCAGCACAGTGAGCCAAGCTGCTATCATCTTTCATGTGGTCTAATAAAATGGATTTCTAACTGGCCCAGATTGATTCACTTGCCTATCTCCAGTGCATTTTCTGTGCTACAATTAGGATGAAAATCCAAATGTGTTCATATATTCCCTTGTTTAACAAGTTCAAAGATTTCCTCTTGTGTGGGGGGAAAAAATTACTCAACATAAGCTAAAAGTTGCTGAATTATCTATCCCTGCCTACCTCTCTGGGGTCATCTCTCACCTCTCTCCTCCAGGATCACAACATTCCAGTAACTCCAGCTCTTTATTAATAGGTTGACCCTTTGTCTACCTTGGGGATTTTTGCATATATGGTTCCTTTGGTTGTAATGCTTTTCCTTCTGCTAACACTGGGTAATTTTCCTCATGCTCCAGATCTCAGATTAAAGAGATACAGAGAGATTATAGAGGAGGGAAACTCAAAAACTTATTCCTACAAAAAAGCTTCTCAGAGTTTCCAAACTAAAATAGTTTCTCATCTTATATTATCTCATGACAATGCCTACTTCTCTTATATAATAAGTAGATTACAATTTATAGTTATGTATTTATTTCTGATTGTCTGTGTAATTTTTCTATCACTCCACCTCACTCCATGACTGTTTCCAGTTGCTTTGCATTGTGTCTGGCAAGGTATGACTAGTAGCAAGCCAGTTAATAACAGGTATTTGCAAAAGAGTGAATAAATGACTCAAGAAATGGATGGGTGGATAAATGCATTGAGCCCAAGGCTAATATCCAAGGAGGCAGAAATGTCTAATAGTCAAGTGTAAAGGGTCCATTGTTGGTTAGGTCTAAATCCAGCTTTCCTGTTTATATTCTGTGTGACATTGTACACATTAATAAACTTTCTTAGTCTTCTGTTTTACTTTATGTTTTGTGTTTTACTATTAATAGAAAAATCAAACTGATGTGTAGGTAAGAAAAGTTAGCAAAAATCGTAAAAATTGAAAACAATGTAGGGAAAACTGACATGTGAAAAAGTTATTGAAAGTGGGTAAAAGATCAAGAACCTGGGTGTTTTGATAGCCTTAGAATGAATGAAATTACTGCCTGAATAGAAAAAGAATACAATGTGGATACTGAAAGGAAGAAGTAAACAGTGTGTGATAAAGAAATATGAAGGAGAAAATAAGAAGTGTAAAAGTTCATGACTGATGGCTTCTAGTTTTGTCATTTCTTTCCCCATTAGAGTGAATGTTTATTTTAAAATTAAAATATACACACATTGTACATTAATGATTAAGCAAAATGTGTTCACTAAAATAATCTATCCAGTTTTTTGTTACCTTTATATAATATTTGTCTTCAATCATTATTATGTGTACAAAAATTCTTTTGCATGACTAAAAGGAAAGGTGATATTCAAGGAACTTTCAAAATAGTTTTACAACATCATTTTCTATTCAAATGGGTGGGGACTTGAACAGAAAATGTGCATTTTAAACAGATATGAAAATTGCATATATTTGAAATAATTTTGCCAATGTCAAGCTAGTAGCAAGCACCATTAAAAATAATGACTTTTGACATTATGAAAATAGGTAATGTAAATATGACTTTGGTTGCTTGCAGCATCTCACCTCTATTAAAAAAAGGGAAGGGGAAATATTTGAAGGTTAAAATCCTCCACAAACAAGATGCCAGTAGATAATAAGGCTAGTTGATACTAACTAGCTTATGCTTACCTGGCTTTCTAGAAAGAGAACAATGATTGGTGCCGACTGAAAGAGAGGGGGCTGTCATCTTGCATAGGCCCCAACTTTCACTCCCCAATCACACAGAAAATTATCTTCATAAACTGAAATGGAGACACGACACGTAGCCCAAACAACAGGCCTCCTTGACCACTGGGAGCCATCTGTTTCATGCATGTTTATTATATTCTGGAATCAAATTTGAGAGTTTAATTTTTTTATCAAAATAATTCTGAATTTGTAGCCTTATAGTGACCTTTAAAACCATTTAAAGTTATATAATCTCAGGTCATTTTAGCTCTGCAAGTACTAATCAAAAGAAAATAAATTTCCTTATTTTTAAAGTAAAACAAGCATCCGACAAGCTGTAACTGGAGCCAATCAGTGTGAGTTGAAACGTTCTTTTTCAACTTACTCTCCCTTATTGCTAATTTAAACACTCTGAAAAATAAAATAAATGCACTAAGCATTGTTTTGCATGGTTTACTAGATCTTAAACTCTTTGAGGGCAGGCTCCATGTCTTTAAATTTACCTCCTCTCCTATAGCTCTGCTCCATATGGCAAATATTCAGGAAATACTTCTCGAAAACATTTATAACTTGAAAGAATTCAACCTTGTAAAATTTCATTAGTATGTTTTAAATAAAGCAATAAAGTAGAAATAGAAAGTAAACAAGATCCAGAAGATTAATTTGGCTTTACAAAGATTAATGTTACTCTCTGATTTTATTAGCAACCTCATTAATTAATATTTATTGGTTCTTTACTGATGACATGGCCCTGGTCTTGGTACTGTGGATTAAACTGTCGTTATTTTGATGCACTCTGCTAAAACAGGATTGGCTGCATCTTCCCGAACGAGACCCGCAATTGCATCTTCCAGGGAATGGTATGAATCATTTACAACAGTTAGCATTGAAAAGCACAGTTGATGTGGTAGCATTTATTATAAAACATACTCATTTGAAGCAGTAATTGTTCTGCTACCGGGGCACAACCCTTTATCACATCCCTTAAAGAGTTTTTTTATGAAGATGGAACTTTAATTTTTTCAGTAGCTACCAAGTGCAATGCTTGAGTACCTTTCCTCATTTGTTTTTTATCATGTATCACTACCCAGAGGCAATCATTAGCTAATTTGCTGATTTATGGTTGCAGTTTATGAGCTTTAAACAATGCTAAACCATTTTTGTTCCTTCCTCAGTGCACTGACAGATGAAGAATGTCTGTCCTTTATATTCTTCGCTGTGTAAAGAAAATGCACCTCACTCTATGTGTTCTTGGCTTCTATGACATCCGAAATTGCTGCCTTATTACTTTCCTGCTGGATCTTAACTGAAAGCAGTGTTTACCTAGCTATCCAATCTGAAAGCTACTAAGGTTCTTTGTGCTGCCACCTATGACAAAACAAGGTCAGAACACCAGCTTAGCATGGGAATCTAATAGCTATTACTTATGCAGGAGTCTAGTGACATACATACTGAAGAGAAAAATTGGCTGCTGCTGTGGAGGCTGACAGGGCCTGGCTTCCTAGCTGTGTGAGACATGTTTTCATTATTCAATGAGACACAAACATTCACGTTCAAAACTTGTTTTAAATAATGACAGTCTATTTTACTTTCACATGTATGACCCAAATTTTATACTGAAGAGGGGAAAGATTTTGAATGTTTCCCGGGGCTGACCTGGTAGCTGTGTTGTGAATGCCTAAAAAGCTGAAAAGGCCACAGTGTGAAATAGCATCATTACGCTTCCAAATTTGCTGGCCAAATACACATATCAGATAGACAATAACAAGTGCTGGCAAGGATATGGAGTAATTGGAACACTCCTACATTGCTGGTGGGAATATGAAATGGTGCAGCTGCTTCGGGAGAAAGTCTGGCCGTTCCTCAAATAAACACAGTTATCATATGACCCAGATCTCCACTCCAAGGTATATACCCAGAAAATTGAAAACATATGTCCACACAAAAACGTGTACAAAAATGTTCATAGCAGCCTCATTCATTGCATCCAAAAAGTGAAACAACTCAAATGTCCATCAGCTGAGGAATGTAGGAACAAAATGTGGTATATCCATACAAGAGAATATTGTTCAGCCATAAAAAATAATGAAGTTCTGATACATGTTACAACATGGATGAAGCTTTGAAAACATTATGCTAAATGAAAGAAGCCAGAGACAGAAGCCACAGATTGTATAACTCCATTTATATGGAATGTCCAGAATATGTAAATCCACAGAAACAAAAATTAGATGAGTGTTGGCCAGGGACCAGGGGTAAGGAGGAATGGGGTGTAACTGCTAATGGGCACAGGGTTTCTTTCTGGGGTGATAAAAGTGTTCTGAAATTAGATTAAGGTGATGGTTGCACAACTTTGTGAATATACTAAAAGCCATTGAACTTACACTTTAAAGGGGCAGATGGTGTGGTGTGTGAATTATATCTTTAAAAAATCCCACATTATTATTGATGTCTTCATGTTCCATGCATCTTTATATTAATATTAGGCATTATTAGGCCATTATTTTTCCACATGCACATAAAAGGCTTATTTGGATTAATTTCTTTTAAGAAGCACTTCAATTATATTAACCACTATTCCACATTTTTATCAAAAAGCCCATAATTTAATTTTTTAATATAATTATTAATGTATCTAATTATCATTTGATTTATCATATTTGATATTTCTCACCTCTTTTTATTGATTGAGTTCGTAACTCTCTTTGAATTTCTTTAATATGCTTAACATGGCAATCTTTTCTACTTCCAATAATGAGAAATAGGCCATTGTTAATATTCATATTTTTTAAAAATCTGAGCTGTTTTTTAATTTGTCCTATTGCCTTTGAGGTAGGAGGAAGAAGATGCTCTTTCTACTTTCTGGTTCTGTTTCTAGAAGTCTACTGGAAATACAATTCTATCTCTCCGGCAAAAATAAACATATTTAAAGGCTTCAAATTGCCAAACCATATTGTTACCTTTATGTAGGACTATAAAAATGATCTCATAACTGGCATCATACAACCTCTGGCCTCATTTCTCTAATTTATCCTATACTTTTAATCTTCACTAAAGTACATTCTGTTACAGTATCCTCTCCTCAAAAACCTTTAGCAAAGACCACTTTCCTATTGATCTTAGTTTAGTTTTATATATTAAGATATTTGACAATATTCTATATTTGGCTTCTCTGATTTTCACACCATATTCCACTAATTCCTCTATGTACCTTGTAGTCCAGCCAGATAGAATCCTTATTTTTACCATTTTACCCACACATTCTTGCCATGACCTTTTGAAATCCCACTGTCTGGAATGATTTCAGTTCTAGTACTTCTGTGACATTCTTCCGTTTCTTATGGCTTATGTCAACTGCAGGTAACAAGATATCTCATGGAAGTAGGAACTTTGTCTTGTCACCTAGCTTAATCCCAGTGACTGGAACAATGCATGGTACAAAGTAGAAATTCATTCAATAAATGAGTAAAGAAATAAATATTAACTTATAATCAAATGGAGGAATTAGTAGTATCTGTATATTCTTGTTAGTTCAATTTTCTCTCCTTCTGAAATCATGTAAAGCTACAGTTTCATTGCACTCATATCCTGCTGTACATTTTAGTTATTTGAGTATTTATCCTTCTTTTCCTCATGTTTTGTTCATTTCCTATTTCCTGAATTTTATAATTCAGTAATTTACAGCACCTTGCACTTGGTCTCTGTTCAGTCAATATTGGCTGAATTAAAGTAATCAACAGAGCTCAATATGCTCACTTCAGAAATTGTATCTGCTTTGCATTGTTTTTGCTGCAGGCTGATTTACATAAATATTACATGCTTTGAAAGAGAAAAACTTTACTTAAGAGAAAGTTAGGTCTTTTAATTATTTAGTTTTTATTTAACATGGTATATGTCATGATATATTTTGTTTGAGAATTCTGGAATCACATGGAATGTGTCTATTAAGAATAAGTATGATTGACATATGAGCACACATTAATAAAAATCATTCAAAAAAACTGTGGATTTTGAAAGCAAACATGCATAAGCATTTTCCTACTTTGTCAATAGTTAGTGGTGGCAATTCTGATTCAAAATGAGGGATGTCACCTTTGGGATCGGGGTTGGTGCCAATGAAATTTTAGAACATTTCTCACTAACTGCTATGGGGGGTGTAGTGGTTGGTGGTGAATATGGGAAGACTAAATCTCAGAAAGCCTCTCTCTCCATCATTCTTTCAAAAGAACAGTGATGTTTCATAAAAGCTGCATATCCCTCGTTTCCTTATTATTACTGTAACTACCATTTCTAGGCAAGGGTATTTTTAGGCAAATTTATAAACTAAATTATAGACTACTGATCATATTACATTCTCCATGGAGAATACTTTATATGTAAGTTTATAAATGAATTTCTCATACAATATAATAGGAAATCTAAACCATAGTTGTTACCCTCATTTATATCAAAGTGGCTATAATTTCCATATAATGAGTCATATAGATGTGTTTCATTTATGTGTTACTTGATTGGTTACGTGGTGCATGGCTAGTGACTACATGTTGGGAATTAGCTCAGAAAAGTCTGCCTTGAGCTAGATTTTGCCAAACAACTCATCCTATTTGAAAACATATCCATTCGAGAAAATAGAGTTAAAATTTTTTAAATGCTGCAAATACAACTTTCTACATCCACTAAGAAGTCCTATAATGACTATAGACATTTATAATACATTTTTTTCTTAAAATTAGATTTCTTTTTTCTTTATTTCAGCATATTATGGGGGTACAAATATTTAGGTTACATATATTGCCTTTGCCTCACCTGAGTCAGAGCTTCAAGTGTGTCCATCCCCCCAGACGGTGTGCACCACACCCATTAGGTACGAATATACCCATCCCATCCTCCCCCGTCCCACCCACCTGATCCTCGATGAATGTTACTACTATATGTGCACTTAAATGCACATGGCCAACAAACATATGAAAAAATTCTCAATATCTCTAATCATCAGGGAAATGCAAATCAAAACCACAGTGAAATATCACTTAACTCTAGTGAGAATGGCTTTTATCAAAAAGTCCTGAAACAATAAATGTTGGCGTGGATGTGGAGAGATGGGAACACTCATACACTAATAGTGGGGCTGCAAACTAGTACAACCGCTATGGAAAGTAGACTTTCCTTATATGCTTTAAGTAGTTGCATAAGGTAAGGACTCCAAGACACAAATACTGCAGAATTTGGTGGTTCTATAAATATGATAGAGCACTTGCCAAAACACACACACACACACACACACACACACACACCTGGCAGTAAAGTATCTTAAAAATTACAGTTACAATAATTTTCCCTTCAATGCATTTTAAAAATAGGAAAAAAGATGTTATTTTGTTCTAATAAAATGATAGTTATGGCAATTCATATATAATGGTTTTCAGTGCTGTAGAGACAAAGAGTAAATAAATTACAACTATCATAGTTTTTCTCCCAGAAATGTACCTTAGTTTCAAACATTTATTGAGTAAAATTTTTATTTTATATAAAATATACTGTGATCATTTTAAACAAACCTAGATGAAGAAAATGGTTCTAATTTTATCTTCTGTTTTGCAAGTTTACACCATGTTTCTCCCAATGTTTGCCAGCAGCAAGGTGGAAAAATAAAAATTAAAAATAAGAGGCTAAATTCTCCAGGTTGAAAATAAAGGGAGAGCTTTCCCTCCCCTCCTTTATTCCAGAGCATTTACTTTAGAAAACTTGTGTTTGTAAGTACTTTCTTCTCTCATTTCAAAGAGAGGAGAAAATACTTAAATCTTTCCAAACACTAGATAGGCCTTTTGTCAGCTTTATGACCTAGGATTGTCTCAAGAACCTAGGAGCCATCCATTTGAAATGCAAACATCACGGGGCATAGTATCCCTGTCTCCCAGTTTCTTGGGGACAGGGTGGTAGAAGCCTAACTTTGGTGGGCACCTTGCTCCAAGCTGCAAAACTCCCTCCTGTCATAAAGATATGAGAAGTTTGTTTTTCCTCTGGTTAAGTCAATTAATTAACACAGATGGTTCCCCCAATCATCATGTAAAGTTAGGATGAACTATGTGTGACAAATGGTGCCATTAAGTCCTCTTACTTAAGAACTAGTTATTGTTTATCTTGAAACCAGGTATGTAATGGGTCTTATCTGCTTGGCTATAAAAGAGTGAGTTTACTTTTGGTCTTAGTAGATTGCCTGTGATGTACATCACACGCTGGTTCAATCATCGTTATTCAATAACAAAAGTGTTTTCTTTCTCTACTTTCTTCGTGGAGAGGATTTCTGGGGTAGGAGAAGATTTTGGTTTTTAGATTATATTTCCCCAACAATTTGTAAGTTATTAACATATATAGGTATGTTACTTGGGACCAATGAATATAAATCAACTAATTATATATTAGGTTATTAAGTATAGAATGTCCAATTTCCTTAAGTACTAAGTTCGACAGTTAATATCTCTGATATTTCATTTTGATATATATTTTTTAAATTGTGAAGGTACATCCCCATTCTCTCAAATGCACGTTTTGGCTTGTGATTATATTTCAAATTTTTTTAAGAGCAATTTTTGTGAAACCATGGATAAATAAAAAATTCATGTTATTTTTGAATATGAGTCTGTTGTGGAAACAAGACAGTGCAGACAGCCTATAATATCAATGAAGTGTTTGGAAAGGATGTGACTAATGAACGCGTACAGTACTACGTCAATGGTTTGAGAAGTTCCATTCTGGTGATTTTAATCTTGAAAATGAGCCACTTGGGTGACCTGAGACCAAGGTGGATAATGATGAGCTGAAAGCTGTAGTGGAAGAGAATGCATCTCAACTTACACATGAATTAGCAGTAAGGTTTGACTACTATTCCAACAATATCGGACAATTTGAAACAAATCAGCAAGGTAAAGAAGCTGGATAGATGGGATCTCCATGAATTAAACCAGCATCAGAAGAGAAATCATCTCAAAGGTTGCTTCTCTTTGCTTTCACGACATAAAGGTAAATCATTTCTACACTATATTGTTATGTGTGATGAAAAATATATTCTTTTTGCCAATCTCAAGCATTCAGTGCAGTGGTTGAATAAAGATGAAGTGAACAAATATTCATCCAAAAAAGCTAGTAGTGTTTGTCTGTTCAGTGGTCCAGAGCTGGTATTATCTACTACAGCTTCATGAAATCTGGTCAATCCATGACAGAGGATGTCTACTGCAACCAATTGGACAAAACAGTAAGGATGCTTGTGACTAAGCAGCCGAGATTGGTCAATAGAGACAGGCCAATCCTCTTGCATGACCACATGTCACAAAAAACAATGCTGCTCAAGCTACAGAGGTTGGACTGGAAACTCTCTGTCATCCACTGTATTCACCAAACCTCGCACCAACTGACTACCACTTCTTCCAGGTTTTGGACCACTTCTTGCAAGAAATAATATTCAATTCTCAACAAGCTGAGGAAAACGCCTTTGGTGATTTCACAGCCACTCGCTCTCCAGGCTTCTTCACTGCTGGCATAAGCAAGCTATCATTAAGATAGCAAAACTCTTTCGATGATGTAGGCACATACTTTGATTAATTGTACTGCTTCTTGTTTGAAAAATAATGAACTAAACTTTTGATTCGAAATCAGACATTTCATATTTAACGACCTAATATAGTTTACAGGTCAGAATATATTTAATGAAGTCTTTAAAAATGATTGGTTCTGCTTAACGTTATAAACTGATTTTATTGTTAAATTAAGAAATGACTGTCCTTGCATAATTGGTATTTGTTAGATACTTTTGCATTTCTGTTCTCCTTGGGTTACTAACTGGCATACTGTTAAACACTAAACCTCTAGCCAAACATCTGTTACTATACTAGCTCCTATGGTTCAGTTTAGTAAGTAATTGCTTGTATTATTATTTGTCAGGCTACATGCACAGGGGCTATGGGTACAAGATGAGGCAAGACGGTTTGGGGGAAGTGGTTTCAGGAAACTGCTTTTCTAACAAGGCTCCTAATTCTGATGCAGGTGGCTTGTAGCCCACGTTTTATAAAACACCGTTTATGAAGTTGACTATCCTGCCTCTATTTCCTTCTATGTCCAAAATCCAAAAGCTTAACATATCCATAGAAAATTGCTTAAAATATATACAAGTGAACAAGCAGGTTGCAATGTTGCATGTCGAATACTAACATGTATAAAACTCCTCATCTAGAAATGAAGACAGAGGAAATATGTCAAAGGTTATATTGCGAGAGGGATGGAGGTATATTTTCTTTTTATTCAATTCCTGGCTTTTGTATATTCTATCTATTCTTCAATACACTATAGCTCATGTCATCTCTGTAAGGATTTTTGTGGTCACCAAAATCTGAAATCCCTGGTCCACCTTGAAATCCTACCATCATGCATTTATATCTCTTTTATCATGTTTACCATAGTACTTTGGATCCCTTTTTATTTCCCTTTTATATTGTAAGCTATTTGAAGACAGAACAAATTTCTTATTTATATTTTCCAAACCTATATTTAGTTAAAAAGCAGACAAAAGATGTACAATTTCAATAGTTAAATCAATTAATCTTCACACAAATTTGAATTTAAGCATTTTGTTGCTAGAGAAATTATCCAAATCCTTGAAGGAAAGCAAAAATATGGGCAGCACAATCTTTACGTATCAGGAGCAACAGCTACCCAAGGGCTTTTTAGGGATTTGGTTCAATTCACTGTTTTCTCTTGACATTATTGGCTAACTTTTAGATTTTCTCCGGTAGACATGCCAATAACTCCTATCTAGTGGAACAGATAACCATGAAGATTGATGGCCTGTTAGAAATTAACCAGTTTATATCTAATTAACCAGTTGTATCTTATCTTAACATTTCTATTAAATTGACCATAAATATCCTAGTTTCTTAAATGCTTTTTGAACTGATCATAACATCCCTAGTTTCCTCATTAATTAATGACTTAAATAGAATCTTTGACACAAGCTCATGTAATACTTGCCGGAAAGTAATGATTTTACCTCTTTGAAAATGATACTTTAACACTTATATTTTTCTTATTAAAAGAACAATTTCTGTTTTTAAACATAGCTTAGAAGTTACTCACATGTAGTAAAAATCATGCTATTTTGAAACATCTCTATTATAAAAAAATAAAGTACACCATTAAGTTCTATTCCAATTGAAAAATCTAATGAATGAGCTAGCTCTAAAATGGAGAATTTAACATCTTTCTCTGGATTATCAATCTGGACTTATCTTAAGTATTAACTTGCTTCATCTGAGAGAATGCATGTGTGCTTAGTAGTGAGTTTGGATTTCAATGGCCTGACAAGTAATGTCCCTTAGAGAAATGAATTTTTTTTCCCTAAACTAAATCTTTCCCAAAGACACAGAAGGAGATTTCGATGAGATTCATAAAATGCCATTAATATGAATCATAGACCATGATTAAGCCTCTTTTGAATTTTATAGTAGATAAAGATCTCTTAAGATCTCCCTTGTGCCACAAGGTGTATTAGAAATAATTTTAACCTTATGGTAGAAACAGAAAATAGCACGCTGCCCAGCTGTCCTTGCGGAAGAATCCAATGGCTCACTTTAATAGGATAGAAGTGCCTGTGTCCACTTTTTAATTTAAATTAATTTACTAGCATTTCAGTTAAACAGTCTGAACTTTAAAAAACAAAAGAATTTTTAGATAATAACACTGGGGCTCCTGAATGCTTTCTAAAACCCATGTGCCTCAATGTAGTAAATTAGGCTTTGTTACCCCAAGACTTGGGTCAAATGCAAGTCTTGACACGCACTAACTCTCCAACTTTGGGTAATCTCTCAGAGCTTCAATCTCCTATCCAGTAAAATGGAGATGTGAATCTTATATTATTTTAATGAGTCTTCTGGGAGGATAAAATGAGAATATAAATATAAATACTAATATAAATGCCTAGTCCAAAACCTGGTAACACAGGTCAGATTTTCAATATATCTCAGCTATCATTTTAACAAACTATTCTGGCATCTGCCTTTTGACCAACTCTAAGCCACTATTAATCTTAACTAAGTGCAGACACCGAGTACTTGGGAAAAGATATAGTTATTTTATAGTGCCACTGGGAAATACACTTACATTTATTATGAGTAAATAATTAGAAAAGCTAAAATTACTCCTGAAAAAGCACTCTATCCCAGCCTTAAGGCTTTTGTTGATATTTCCAGCTTTATCTAGTCATGTGATATTTAGTATCTGAAGAGGTTATTAAAAATAATTTATTTATAATTTGTATGAATCACACTTCCAAAATGGACTCTGAAAAGTTCAGAGTCAATCATCAGGGTCATTTGACACATTTACTTAAAACACATAGAGATTTTTTATTTCTATTACAATTGAATTATTGTATATTCAGGAACTAGTCTGATTTCAAATTGTCAAACTACCTAACACAAAGCTCATGTCAGTCCAGTCGAGACTACTGTTGAGGAGAGGCCGAGGCAATACCTCCAAAGGGGGTGGGCACGAACTCCATGGAGATGGGCCTTAGAGAACCAACCGGGCAACTGTGGCCTTTAGAACCTTGATCCCACCTGTCAAATCATTGCTGTCACATGCCACCATGGCAAAAGGGATTTTGTTATATCCTCCAGCCTTGTTCTAGTTGCAAATCACACCTCTAAGAAACAGAATATGGCTCCAGAATGACCCTCTCACCCAGTACCCTGTCCTCAGCATGATTGAGGACTCCAGGGTCCCCTCCCTAGACTGTTATAGCAGCCTCCCAGGTGGTCACTCATCTCCATTTTTTCTTTCTTTTCATTTTTTTTTTAATTTCAGAATATTACAGAATACAAGTGTTTTGGTTACATAATTTGCTTTTGTACATTTTGAGTCAAAATTATAAGTGTGCCCATCACCAGATAGTATACATTGTAGTGTTAGGTGTGAATTTACCCATCTCCTCTGCTCCCCCTCCCAGAAGCTTGATTTCCACTGAGTTTTATTTCCATATGTTCACATAAATATTGGTTGATTAGTTCTAATTTAGCATTGAGTACATGTGGTGTTTGTTTTTACATTCTTGCAATACTTAAAAGAATGGTCTCCAGTTCCATCCAGGGTGTTACAAAAGATAATAGTTTAATATTTTTTTTATGCCGGAGTAGTACTCCATAGTATACATATACCACATTTTATTAATCCACTCATGTTTTGATGGGCACTTGGGTTGTTTCCACATCTTTGCAATTGTGAATTGTGCTGCTATAAACATTCATGTGCAAGTGTCCTTTTTATAGAATGTCTTTTTCTTTTTTTTTCTTTTGGGTAAATATCTAGTAGTGAGATTGCTGGATCAAATGGTAGTTCTACTTTTAGTTCTTTCAGGTATCTCCATACTACTTTCCATAGAGGTTGCACTAGTTTGCAGTCCCTCCAGCAGTGTATGAGTGTTCCTATCTCTCTGCATCTTGACCAGCATTTGGTTTTTTGGGGGGACTTTTTGATGAAAGCCATTCTCACTGGAGTTAGGTGATATCTCATTGTGGTTTTGATTTGCATTTCCCTGGTGATTAGAGACGTTGAACATTTTTTCATATATTTTTTGGCCATTAGTCTGTATCTTCATTTGAAAAGTTTCTGTTCATGTCTTTTGCCCACATTTTAATGGGGTTGATTTTTTTTTCTTGCTTATTTGCTTGAGTTCTTCGTAGATTCTGGTTATCAGCCCTTTATCAGGTGTATAGCATGAAATGTTTTCTCCCATTCTGTAGGTTGTCTATTCACTCTAGTGATAGTTTCCTTGGCTGTGCAGAAGCTTTTTAGTTTGATTGGGTCCCATTTATTTTGTTGTTGCTGTGATTGCTTTTGGTGTCTTCTTCATAAATTCATTTTTTCATTGTAGATCTGTTGTTAGGGTTAACTATCCCCAAATAAATATGATTATTTCTCTTCCTTGCCTAAAAGCCTCTGCTGGAAAAGTAAGCAAAAATTATACCCTACTTGCTTTAATACAATGTAAATCCTTTGGCATTTGTATGTTGCTATGGGCTGAATTGTGTGCCCCAAAATTCATCTGTTGAATTCCTAACCCCCAGGACCTTAGAGTGTGACTATATCTGGAGATATGGTCGTTAAAGAGGTATGAGGTCATATGGGTGGGTCCTAATCCGATATGACTGGTGTCATTATGAGAAAAGGAGATTAGGATACAGACAGCACATAAGAATGAAAGGTGACCGTGTAAAGGTGCAGTGGGAAGGCAGCCATTTGCAAGCCAAAGAGAGAGGCCTCAGAAGAAACAAAACCTGCTCACAACTCTGTCTTGGATGTGTAGCTTCCAGAACTCCAAGAAAATAAATTTCTGTTGTGTAAGCCACTCAGTCCATGGCATTTTGTTATGGGAGCCATAACAAACTAATACAGATGTGTTAAAGGGATATTCATTAAGGTTTTTTACTTATATAAGACTCTACGAATGAATTAGAATGTAGTGTTTGAGAGATAGGCAGTGGATATTAATACACAACTTATAGAGTAACTGAAATCACTATGTAACTGTAAGAAAATGTCCACCCTCTGTATTAAATGAAGAAAGGTAAACCAGAATAAACACTGATTTTAATGCCTATCAAATAAAGATTTTTTCCTTTTAATTATTTTTGATAATACCTAGAGTGATTAAAGAACACCAAATCCATTATTGATGACAGTTCTATTTGTTGCAACCTTTATGGAACATGATTAAGAAAATTTCATAAAAAGATTTAACAAAAACATAACATACATTATGGCCCAGCAATTCCATTTTTCTTAAAAAAATTAATGAAAATCCTCTTAGAAATTGAGAGTGTGTGTGTGGACATGTGTGCAGGGGGTCATGTTTACTTTATTGAAGTATTACTGATAATGAAAAATTAAAGATCACCTACATATGTAACAACAGTATATTGAGGATCACTTTAATTTTAACTCTGCCTATCATACCTAATCATTTAAGCCAGAACAACCTACTAAAGTGCCATAGCTCTGTTTCCTCCATCCTTAAATAAGCACACACACATACAAACAAACACACATTTTGTGGATACTGGTTTGTTGCCAGAGGAGATTGCCCCGGAGCTGTGAGCTCTCAGTCATGAGTACAGATTTCCCTTTCTTTGGCCTTTACATATTAGGTATTTGGTATCTTTACTTTCCTTGATCTTGGATTCAGTCTTCCTCTATGGATTCAGCTTTTGTATCCTCTGCTTCTTGGGCCTTGGTGTTTCAGTGAGTTCTTGTTTAAGCTACAACTCTCCAGAGCTTATCCCCAAATCTATTCACTGAGCTTGTACGTAACGAGGCTATTTTTAGTTGCCAACTTCACACCATGTAGCTATTAAACGTATTTACCATATAATTTAACAATTTATAGCCATTAAAATTTTTATTAAGCCTATGTCATACGGTAGAAAAATGATTATAATAAAAAGTTGTATAAACATAATTCCAGTTATATGATCAAAAACTAAGACATAGGAAAAAAGACTAGAGGGAAATACACTAAAATTTTAACAAGGGCTTTTGTCTCCTCCCTGCTTTCATCCTGTTGACATTGTGGAACCCACTGAATGTAAAAATGTACTGAAAAGCAAAGGTTATTTGAGCAGTGTTTGCCATTTGATATTCATCTGCTACAAGAGTTACTGCAGCACTTTATATTAATAATTGCTGAATTTTGTCTTTGTATCCGGTAGGATTAGATTCAGGGGCAGGAAACATAAAACTTCAAATAAAGATAGCTTGAATTAGATGAAATTTCACTGATCTTTTGCAATCAAGGTAGATGGTTGAGGGCTGATGTGGTTCTCGAAATATCAGCTCCTTCTCTTATTATTGCTCTATCCTGCATGACTTTGACCTTAAGGTCGATGAAAGTAGTACCTGGTTTTCATTCACTTGAAGGAAAGGGGAGTGAGAGATAAAGAACCTTTTATACTGAATGGATTTTAGAAATTGCCATACATTTCACATTGGCCAAATCTTAGTCACATGTCTCTATACCTACACAGCTTCAAGGACATCCAGGACACCTAGTCTCTATTCTGGATTTCCTTGCCTCATAGTCATATAGTTATTCCAGGAAGGCTACAGAGCAAAGTTATGGAATAGAAAACTCACTGTTTCTGACCCTATCTCAAGAACCCTGAAAACTCTGAAATACAGTTGCAGAATTCAAGCTGTGGAATTTTGTTCTATCTATCATAGCAATTTTACCATAATACTCTAAATTTTTCTTCTGCCTCCTTTTTTTTGTTAACATCTCCTTTGACTTGTATGATCTTGATTTAAACTTCTTATTTCTGATTTTTATTTGTTTCTCTCCATCTTTAATGTATGCCTTTAGTAACTTAAATATTCGCTCAGAACCAGAGCACAGTTTTTTCACAGATTAATTTTCTTGAAAGAACTAAACATAATAGACACTCTGCAGTTTAAAAATTCCATTTAGATACTTTTTCTTGTAATACTCTGATTATTACATTTGAGCTTAAGAAAATTTGAGCTTTATGAAACCAAATAAGAATTTCCTTCTTTATCTCATCCACATCACACTCACTGTTTTACTCTTAGAACTTGTTTTAATCAAAACTTTATCTTTCTACTTTTAATAACTTCAATCCTAAGATGTTTAAAAAGTCAAATACCAAAGTTATTTAGAGAATTGGTCCCTTTTCAAGATGAACCAAAGTAAAATAAGGTATGAGAATATTTAGAGGGAAAACCAAACTTTTCTTGATAAAAGGAAAAGGTAAAATATATTCACTAAGAGTTTGAAAACCATTATGATCTTAGAGGGAGTTGAATTAATTGAATAAACCTCTTGATATATATGGTGGCTTCTGTATTTAATGTTGCAAGAGATCTTGAAAGATCACACATTTTCTGTGTTGCAGAAGTAGTGGCTCCCCATAAATTAACCTGTATTCACAGTAGGACTGACAAAAATCCCCAAAGCAATGACAATGGATTTCATCTCCACTCATATTCAAATTAATTAAGAATCAAAAAAGGCTTCAATTTATTAACAAGTCTGAACAAACATAAAAACTCAATTTTTTCCATGCAATGATTGTCTAAATATGGGGTGAGGGTGGGGGGATGTCTCTCTTTCTCTTTCTTTTTGACTCCTCCAGTAGACAGTATTAGGAGACCTGCCACATACCTGGGTAAATGAAGACTAATCCTATAAAACTAATCCACACTCTAAATTTTAAATATGCAAAATCTCTTAGGATAGTAGGATCATTTGATTTTCATCAATTTTTGAGGAGCAATTATTGCATAAAGAATAAGTACAGAGACTGTGGAAACAGTATTTTAGTTCAAACCCCAGCTCTGCCAGTTACTAGTTGTTTTACCTCTGGTGATTTCCTTATGTACCTTAGCTTCTGCATCTGTAAAATGTTAATAATAATAATAGTACATGCCTCCCAAAGTTTTGTTGAGAAGTAAATTATTTTATATGTGTGCATATAAGTATGTATTACTGACATTCATGACATATTAGAACTACAACTCCATGCTACACCTTATTTCAGCAGCTGAATTGATGGTTCTAGGCATGCTGCTGGGTTCAACATCAAAAATGTGCCTCGATTTTTGCTTGATTTTCTTTTGGTTTGTTTTGTTTCCCCCTGGAGCCAGGGAAAGATAGTCCACACAGACACAACTCAGAGGTTCAAAGGCACTCAATGCCCTGGGTCACAGCAGTCCATAGGGAAATGTCCCACCATGTCTTTCCTTTGGTGGGACAATTCTGAAGTGTCTTCACCATGCTCCTTAGACAGTCCCCAGTGAGAATGAGCCCTGTTTCTCACAGTATCAGCCAGCTCATTAGCACATCCTTTATTACCTGCTGTTTCTCCTTTCCTTCTTTCAACTCAGCCTTCTTCAATTTTATTTCCTGGGATCTCCTCTTAAATAAACTACCTCTACCCAAATCCATGCTTTAAGCTCTGCTTTTATCAAAGCAAACACTAAGATAGATATTACCATTATTATGTTCAGTTTGAGTCATACCTGTGATTTTTGTCCAACACCTTCTAGTCACACTGCCTTTTCCTTTCTGTTGCTATGTAAAGTTATTATTCAGATCCATTCTTCCATCTCTGAGATGTTTAATGTTAAAATTTCACTATGTGTTTTCATACTCCATTTGGTAATTTGTCTGTGTCTCCCCTTCTCTGCCCCTTGTAGTATCAACACTGGGATCTTGTTGTGTGTCCTCACACTTCAGTGTCTGAGCTTCACTGGTAGGGCAATGGAGAACAAATAACTGATTTGTCTGAAACCTGCCAGCTATTGGATTACCCTGCTAATAATAGAAACAAAGCCTCCTTTAATTTTACTTCTTTGCAATAGTCATTTGTATATTTTTACTCAAAGCAGATGGCCAAGTCCGAAGGAAGTTCCCCAAATCTTTATCAGCTCTTTAAAGGTCACATGTTTTTAATTTACTCGAAAATAGAAGAAAACTATTGGGAATAACAAAAAATAAAAAGCTCATATTTCGAAAGACAATTGTGAAGTATTTCTTATTTTTGGCATGCTTCATTTTGGAGAGTTTCTTTTGCTTCTTAGGTTTTAGAAGAAGATAGATTTAGAAGGTAGATTTAGAAGGTTTCTTGCTAGGTTACTGAGTTAGTGTGTTGTTCTGTAAAATCATCATATTCTGTCCTCTGCTTTCTCCTAGGTGTAGAGGTGTATTTTCCTGCTAAGACTCCAACAGCAGTGACTTTTAAGACCTGAAGGCACTAAAAGAGGTCACGGCATACTCCTGGGATTGCTGGAGATAGAGTGCAGCCATCAATATTACACAGGAGTTGTGTTAATCTTTCTATTTTTACACTTAGTACTGGTAGAGCATCTTGGGAAGAAACAGTTTCTATGTCCAAAATATGAGAAAAATTTTAAGAGGCAAGTGTCTGGCCTTCTTCAAATATTGTGCTGATGAGCATAGCACCAATGTGAAGAATGTATCTAAGAAAAGTACTCTTGCTTTGGGGCACACTTAATTTGGTAATCATATAGTAATTCCAGTAATGATAATAGCGTCAAATAGACTTTCATTAAGTAACTCAACTTCCTGGAGGTCCTTTTCTTTTTCTTTTCTCTTTAACACTCATAGATTTCAATAATTCTGAACTACATATTTCAGAAATAAATGGGAAAATTGTGTGTTGGATAAGTCTTGGATATAGTCACATATAACTAAAGCATTTAAAACTATAACTTCCACTTACAAAAGTTGAAAGAATGATTAAACATCTCTCTTAAATATCCGTGACTTATGATGATGTTTCTTTTTATATAAATCATCCACTTAACTATAACTATAGGTTAAAAATAGTCACAAATGTTCAACCACATTTATGATAAGAAATAGGCATGTAAAGAAATTCAAAAAATCAAGTCTGGCATATAGGCTTATTTTCTTTCTATGTCTCTTCAAAATCATATTCTCTGGATTCTGATAGAACCTATAATCAATCTTTCCACAGACAAAATAGTATAATTATTTATTACATATTGAAAAAATAGCAATTGAAATTGTCATAACACCTTTAAGAAAAAGTCAGATTAGCAATATACTGATTTTGTTGTCAGACTGAACCCCAGAAACTTGTATACACAGAGATTTCCCTTGTAGTTTTCGGAATTGATCGAACAGTATGATCTCATAAACCTCAAGCAGGGCAATGCCAATGTGATTATAAATCATTTGTGGCAACTCTTGCCTTTTGTAATGTCTTGAAATTCTTGGTATCCAATAACCTCCGTTACTAAAAGATAGAGTATAACATGATGGGGATTTTTCAGACAGTGAATGGTTCACTTCCATATATATGACAAATCTATTCAACTTGCTAAATGAATTATTTAAAGTTTATATTATATTATGATATGTCATGATATGGTACACTATGTCATAATATATCATATTATATATTGTATTTGTATAATATCTAAACAATGTTATAGTTAAGTATCATGGGCTCAGTGTGAAGAATGAAATGCATTCGAGGTTGGCATATGGCACAGACATATTGTCAAATAACCAGACTTATTTGGTTGATTTTTCTATCTTTGACATGACCAAATAGCACTTCAGATGCACTTATTCCTATTTTCCATTTTATATCCTCTCTAATAGCTATTTGTGTCTAAGAGACTTAATATTTTACTTCTAAGAATCTCTTGTGCAATTAAAAAAAATAATGTAATGCAACATTTTTGTTTCTTTAAGACCTGAAAAAGCTAAATTCACTTTTGAAGGGATATAGTACTAAATATGGAATCTTATTATTCCATTTTCTGTTGTTACCAATTAAGGCGATTTAAAATCTGACATAATATATATTATTATTTTTTAATATTAGGCTTCTTTCTGCATAGTACGAACACCTCCTCTGTAACTTTGATTTTTGGTTGAAATTTTGATTTTCAACACTTATAAAAAATGTAACCACTCGAAATTTTATGGAAAGGCATGTGGTCATACTATTTAATTAATTGCAACATATAGTATCAAGACCATCTTTTACTTTCAAACAGTAATAGCTTCCTATTTTACTGTATCAATTTTACAACATATGTGGGACTATATGAACTTCCTAAAGGTTGAAATTTTGTTTCACTTTTACTGAAGTCTAGAAAAAAAATCAAATTTTCCACTATTTTTTGTCTGTAACTAAGGAAATCAGTACATATAAAAATATGAATTAAATTTTCATATTCAAAGATGTACCTTCTCTAAATTACTAACTTTATAATGTGATAGATAATAGCTTGATTCTACACAAGAGTTGCATATTTGCAAGATTATCTAGAAGTCAATGCAAGTGATATAATCTACCTGATTAATATTCGACTCATTGTATAGCTGTATATATACCACAATTCATAAATTTAAAATTATGTCTAGATATGGATAAACACTAGAAAACATATGCAAAGAATAATGTTATTCCCAGAAATACTGTGGATAAGAAATTCAGTGAAAGCTTTTTCTGTGTTAGACCTAAAAATAGGGACAAAATATTATATTAAAAATATATATCTTAAATTATATAGATTAGCAGATATAAAAATAAAGAAATTTCTCAGTAGCCTCAAATAATTAGAAAGTTAATTCTAGAAAGTGTGTTAAGAACTCTAAGGTTTTCCTCAGCATCTCTGCTTACCTATGCTACCTAATGCTTAATTTTTAACAGGCTGCATTTATGTCTAGGACAAGAGATATATACATTAGCACCAAAAAGGTAAACATCAGGTATTTACCCACAAACTGTTGGAATCCCCTTTAATATGATACATTAGTGGGTAAGTAGGAAAAATAACATCTAAGAGATAAAAACAATGGAAATACCTTCCTGAAACAGTCTTGTCTTTGAGTGAAACAGAAAAAATGTCTCCCATTAGTACAGGTTTTCGGCCTATATTCACAGTATCAATTGGTCCAGAGCCTCACAAGCTAAAAATTTGGTTAGAGACTCTTTGGCAGTGCTCCCGGAAGCCTGGGAGGCATGAATGTGTATAACTTTGGACTGTAAACACAGGCTTCAGTGTGGTTCCAAGGACTCTGAGCTTGCACCTCATCTATCATATGAGAGAATAAGCCATCATGAGTATGAGTCAGCATAAACATGAACATTTAGAATAATATCCAGAAAGACTGCATGCATCAGAATGACAGAAGTGATGTATGTGCATTTACTGTTTATATAAATAGAAGAGAGCAATTGAGAAGAAGAAATATGAGGCAATGGGATTTGACTGAAATAGATTATAGAACTTTCAGAAGTTAAGATATAATAATTGAAACAAAGAATTCAGATATTAGATTAAAAGAAGCAAACTGGAGGCAAGATGTGAGAATTTACACTGAATCCTGCAAATGAGAACGTGAGAGAGTAAAGTTTAAGAGACACAGAGAAGAGAGTGAGAAAGTTCAATGTATCATAATCAATGATGGAAAATGAGATACAGATAGATTAAAGACAAATAAAAACTCAGAGACTTATTATTAATAGACTGACAAAATGAACTTCTAAATTTCTCCCATTTTATGTAGGAGAAAATTTATCCAAGAAAGGTTTGCAAGTAAAATGATATGATGAAGTAAGAAAATAGAATACAAATGGGTAAATCTAAAGAAAAAATAGCATACGAAACAGTAACTAAATTCAGGAATAAATGGAACAATTACTGAAAAATATTAATAGCATATGATTTGAGAGAGACATTAGAATTAAAGCAATCTGGATTTCTTGTGTTATTCAGGAAGCAGTTTAAAATGCTGATGTATTATATATTTTATTAAGTGTAATGCATGCAGGCCCAAATTTATATGCTCAAAGAATCTTTAAATTATTATAATTTTAAAAGTTTTAACAATATTGCTGGAAACAATATTAATGCACAAAATTTAATTAAGTTGCTATATAATAAAAATAAACATTGAGAATAATTATATTAATAATTTTTTAAAGTTATAATATATTAAAACAACAAAAAATATAAGACATCTAGTCCTAAAAGGTGTGAAAGTCTTACACAGACCTATATTAAACTTTTTGAGGGGAATTAAAGAAGAGCTAAGTACATAGAGGGATATGACATGTACAAGTTCAACACCATAAAGATGTTAATTCTTTTCCAAATAACATACCAATTCAATTTATATGAAGAGAAATAGGACTAAGGGAAGCTAAAGTGGTCCTGAAGAGAAAAAGGATCCAAGATATCTTGCATAACTAGATATCAAGATTCAATTAAAAAACTATGAAAATTAGGTTGGTATTATATTGGTTTACAGAAAGAAAAAAGAGATCAGAGAGCTTGAAAACTGATCTGCACATGTATAAAAAGTCTGACGCATAAGAGCTGTTTTTGCACATTTGTGGGGAAAGAATAGACTACTCAATACATTGCTCTGATGTAATTGGCAATCCATGAGGGAGAAAAAAATGAACCCTAAATCTCTCCACATACCATACATAAAATCTATTCTTGGTAGATTAATGTAGAAGAAAAAAATATCATTTTAAAAAGAAAATTTAGAAGATTTGTATGACCTTGGAGTCAAAAACATTTCTTATGTAAGATAAAAGATCATATTTTGTTAAAGGAAAGCTAATAAATTCCACCACATTTTAATAATAACCTCTATTCATTAAACATTATAAAAGAGAATGAAAAGGTGGAACCACAAATATAAACGACAAAAGGTTAGAATCCAGAATATATAAAGAACTCTTAAAAATAACTGTGAGAGACAAACAATCCAATAGAAAAACAGGCAAAATTCATACAAGCATTTCCCAAAAGAGGGAATAGCAACAGCCAATAAATATATGAAAATATAACAAATATCATTAGCAATAATAAAAATGCAAATTAAAATCACATTACAATTTGATTTCATGCTTGATTGGTTGGCAAGAATGTGGAGTAATAAGGACTATAATAATACACTAAGTAATTGAGTGTATCTGCTGAGAAGAGTAATTAATGTTGAAAATTTGGACATTCCTATTCCCTATGACCCAGCACAAGGAAGTAAGCACAAGAATGTTCATAGCAGTTGTTTCGATCCATTTTGTATTGCTATAAAGGAATACCTGAGGCTGGGTAATTTATAAAGAAGAGAGGTTTATTTAACTTAAGGTTCTCCTGTCTGGAAGGTTCAAGATAGGGCATCTATAGAGGCCCTCAGGCTTCTTCCACTCATGGCAGAAGGGAATGTACAGAGTTCACATAGCAAGAGAGGAAGCAAGGCGGGGGTCGGCCGAGAGGTGCCAAGCTCTTTGTAACAACCAGCTCTCATGGGAACTATCATAATTGAGAACTCACTCACCCCCATTCAAGGAAGGCATTAATCTATTCATGAGAGGTCTATCCCTATGATGACCCAAATACCTCCCATTAGGCCCCACCTCCAATATTGGGCTTAAATTTCAACATGAGGTTTGGGGGGACAGATGTCCAAGCTATAGCAGCAGTATTGTTCATAAGAGCAACAAAGTGAGAAACTGTCCAAATGTTTGTATACAACAAAATGGATCCTTAAGATTTTGATATATTCACCAGTGAAAATGAAACAAATTAAGCTACCCGCATAATCTGAATAAATCTTAAAACTAAGAACATGCTTAGTGAGTCCCTTTTTATAAAGTTTAGAAAGAAAGAAACCAAATAATACTTGTTAAGAGATACCATATATAATCAATAACAAAAAAGCAAGGTGATGATTATCATTCAGTCCATAATACTCTGACAGGAATCACATGGAATATGTGATTGGAAAAAAATGCATGACAGGCTTTCGGGCTTGTAATGTTTTAGTTTTTAATCTGTGTGTTTGATGTTTGTTTATTTTATGAATATCATTATTCTTTAAACTGTACACATTAATGATATAAACTCTTATGTGTATGAAGTTTTTCACGGTAATAAAGAATAATGAAAACAACTGTTAGGTTAATAGGATTACTGCATTTTTAGCTTTTGAAAATTGCCTTTGATTATATAATATTGTAATTATGTTAAATACCAGAAGAACTGATTCGTTTGACATGTTTTCAGATAAGAAATATTAATAGTAACTAACATTCATTATACATATACAAAATAGCTTTAATAGTAAATGTCTTCACCAAAAATGAATGCTGAAAATTAATTTTTGGCAAAATCTAACATTTTTTCATAAAGTGCCTCACTTAGAACATTTGTCAATATTGTATAAGAATTCATTCTGGTTAAACAGAATAGCTGTAACAAGCACAAAAGTAGTCTCAAATTTAGATCAAGAATTAATGTTATTTAGTCCCTCTCCTATCTAAATGTGTGTGTTTTTTTCCCCCTTCTCCACCAACACCGGTAAGCACTGTTAAACATGTACTAATACTTTATTTACCCAATCAGTATCTAGACAGTATTTGCTTAGGTGACTCTTCTTTGTGTCTCCACAGCAATGTTGACCCTGGTAGACAAATCTGGGTCTTACAGGAATACAAAGCTCAACATAGGTAACAAGAAAAGCACCTTATTTAAATGTGTCTGAAAGATCTTAGTGAAGTCAGTCAACCAAATCTGAACAACCAAGGAAACTGGGTTGGGGTTAGTTTATAAGTGTATGGCTCAGCTTTACCCAAGCATACCCCATCCAGATGTCAGTATGGGTGTCTAGTCAGAGCTGAGATCATGATTTAGAAGCCTCCTGGGATTTCTTAAATCTGTCCATCCCGTGGCAGGGCTTCTACATGTCTTTCGAACTGGCTGGTGATAAAAGTCAGGCATTTAACCGATTTTTTCATTGAGCACTGACTTGCAAAACAGTGTTAAAAATAAATGAGGATAAACTCTAGACTATCCTCAATCGTGCTTACAATCTAGCAGAAGAGACAACCAAGTGTGTAACTAACTACACTAAAGGCTGATTGAATTAAGCATCACTTTTTAAGGTGTTAGCCAAGGAATGGAAGTGTACATTCTGATTTGGAGACCTGAAAGGTTGAATAGATCCTGTCATGTGTAAATGTGTGTGTGTGTGTGTGTGTGTGTGTGAGAGAGAGAGAGAGAGAGAGAGAGAGAGAGAGAGAAGGGGGTCGGGGATAGGGTTGAAAAGTAGAAAGAATTACATGCAGAGTAAAAGCAACCAGGTGTGGAAACCCATGTAATGTTCTGGGCATAGTAAACAGATCAGGCTGAAGGCAGGGTTTATACAATCAGGATGCAGGAGAAATGGAGCAAGAAATCAAACTTGCCTATGGAAGCCCAGTTCCAGAACAAAAAAGCCTTATAAGTATGGTACAGGTGGCAATAAGTGAAGTCCTTTCAATCTGCTTCACTAAGGTCTCACTCTTGCCTGAAGGTGACGCTCTTCAGAAATTGTACAACCTACACTGTCAGGACTGATTCAGGCTTAACTCTGAGAAATAGGTTGCAATTACATCTGTGTAACTGCTGGTCCTTCACATTCCGGAGGAAGCCTTGAACAAGGAACTTTCCACATTTCCATGAAGCATGAAATCTCTCCTTCTACTGAATTGTGTCATGACTATAACACATCATTAAAGTCAACCTTTTAACAGACATCAAATAAAATTAGACTTTTCACCCTTTACTGTTAATGTGAAAATTATTTTATTCTCTATGACCATAATAGTTAATTCTATATTACTTTATTTCTGAAGCCAAACTAGACATGGTTATAACTCTCTAACTTTAAATTTAATAATCACCTTATTATATCTATTTATTAAATTATCATATTCTCTTTTTTTATTTGCTGTATGATGTTTTTTTTCTGCTGATTTTCTGTGATGTTGGGGTAATCTTAAAAGACTCATGTTTTTTTCCTTTCAGATTTAAAACAATGTCAGGGAGAAAGATATTATTTATTTATTTGTCTGTATATGTGGGGTATCCTGGAGCAGGAGTAGCTGACAAATAAATGACCAACTTGAAAGATTAGGTTTTGCAACATCTTCCAATTTCTCACTTTATGGCCCCGAACCATTACCTTGAAATTCAGTTGTTCCCTCTCTGCCTTACTGATTGCCGAAGTCTCTAAGTGGCCTTAATGTCAAATCTGAGGTGCTAAATTTTATAACAAGATCAATTTCCACAACATTTTTACTGCCAAATACATTTTTTAAAGGATGCATTAAATTTGAGTCTGTCTAAAGCATGATAGCTAACAGGTCCTTTCAGAAGAAAACAAGTAATGCACTTGTGTGAATATTTATCTGACAGTAGCTTACAATACTAGATTATTACAAATGGCAGGGACATAGCACTACCAGTGAGGTGACACAGGAGAATTTATCATCAGAAGTAGGTAGCTTTATAGAATATTGGTATTAGTGTACCTACATTCTTCTAAAAAAAATGAAGCTCCAAGCTCATTTATCATTTAGCAAGACACTCACCTGCACAGAGCCTCCATCATCTAGCCTTCAGAAGCTCTGCTGAAAATGAGATTTTTTTTTTCCTTCAATGATATTCAGTTGTTGCACTGAGCAGTTTGGCAGTGTGCTGCATCACGTATGTATCTTTAAATTAAAAGGGTGGGAGGAGCTTGAAATCAAAATGATTATATGCAAATTGCCATCTTTGAGAAGTGATGGAATAAATCTGACATGGTTTTATGTAATGTTTTGTCCCACCTTTTTGTCATGCAGTCCATGTGAGGAAAGGAAATAAGTGGCCTCAGGTACTTCACCTAAGTTAACATTCCAAGGGCTTCTTTTTTTGCTACCATTGCAGAAATATGTTCCTTGTAAATTTGATTCTGATATCTGTCATGAGACTGAAATATAGCAGGTGCTACACATTAGACCAGGGCTTGACAAATTATGGCCATGGGCCAAATCTGGCCCTGCCACCTGATTTTGTAAATAAAGTTTTATTGGAACAAAGTCACTTGCATTCATTTGCATATTGTGTATGGCCACTTTTGTGCTACAATGGCAGAGGTGGGTAGTCAGAATAGAGACTGTATTGCCCACAAAGCCAACAATGTTTACTCTGTGGCCCTTCACAGGCAAAGATTGCTTACCTTTGCACTGGACTACCAGATTCTAGATGTCCTGCTTCTGGTTGGGCTGAAAGACCCGAAGGAACAGCA
>VBSM01000361.1:23553968-23656413 GCA_008086735.1 Cheirogaleus medius
AAAGGTAGGAAACCAGAGGGGATGGAAATGCCCAAAAACAATATTGGGAAAAAGACAATCCCACAATTCTTACAGAGTATCTTTTAAATGCTTTCCTGGGAGTGGAAATAGAAAATTCAGTGGAGGATTTATGGAAGAGGAAGAGGATCTTTTTCAGTAATCACAAAGTTCTGCTTTTCTTCCCCTCAGCCTACCCTGTGTTGCATCTGGGCCTTGTGCTTCAGTTCTGTGACTCACTCCATCGGGACGTTACAGCACACAGACCTACACTGCTCTCCTGGGAGCTGCAGAGGCTCTGCAAATAAAGAAGTAATTTCTGACAAATAATAAAGATATGAACCACTTAAAAAAAAACCCAAACCTGTTCCTCACTATTATGCAACTGGAGCAAGGTCTAAAATTGCCTTTGACAGATGGTGCCTCTAAAAAAAAAAAAGTGTAAAAACCACTGTGTAACAGTGATATTATGTTTAAAACATCCGTTTAGAGAATGGTTCAAGCATTTGGCTGAAAAGAAATCTGTAGTCATTATATGATTACATTATGAATATTATTTATCTCTTTTAAATCTTTTTTTTAAAATTTCATTTAAAGATTGTGGTTTTCATAAATAATTATCTAAAATATTTTTAAATTTAAGCTTTTATCATTCTGTAAGTGAATTGAGAAACAAGATATACAGCAAAAAGAAGTATGATGAATATAATATGGAATAGCATTCTGTTTTTAGATGACCAAAACATCTTGTGCAATGATCGAAATTCTGGAATTGGTTCCAGAGTTTGGCCCAGTTCGCTTACTGTATCTTCTACAGTGTTCCCCATTGTCCCCTCTTTTTTATTCCACTCCTATGTAGGTTATTACATAAACTTCCAATGGCACTTCCTGTCTCTGAGGTCTACCTGCTCCAGTCCCTGCTGCCCTGCATAGCCACGTTAATCTGCGAAAAGGACAGCCTTTCTCAGATGTCTCAGAAATGTTCAATCAGTCCCCACTAACAGCCAATTTAATTATTAAATTTTCTTCCAGGCATTTTTTTTCCCCACAATTCATTTTATTACTTTTGCCCCAACTCATCTTTCAAGCTTTTTTCTTCTCGCAAGTCATTGTTTTTCTTTGTTAAGTCTAGGTAGATTTACCAGGTGGTTCCTTGAAGTATTTCACTCATTTCTTTTCTTTTGGTGTCATCTGTGACTGACTGTCTTCAATGCTGCTTTTGCTGGCAAGCCCAGAGTCAGCAGAGCAGCAGGGACTGGAGCTAGAATGCTGGGTTTGGAGTCCCAGCTCTGCTGCTGGTTACCCGGATGATGTCGGCTGAGCTTTTCAACCTCTCTCTGAATGTGAGCTTTTGTATCTAAGACAGTAACAGCACCTAACTCATACAGGTACCTAGAAGAGACAAGCGCCTGCCATGTGTTAAGTACATAGGGGTCCTCAAACTACAGCCCGTGGGCCACATGCAGCCCGCCTAGGACATTTATCCGGCCCACGGGGTGTTTTTGCCGCCGCTGCCTGTCCTGCATAGCAGCCCACTCGTCCCGGGCCCACAGTGCGCATGTGTGGAATGTGCGCTGCACTCTCCCACGGCCCTCCAACAGTCTGAGGGACAGTGAACTGGCCCCCTGTTTAAAAAGTTTGAGGACCCCTGATCCTAAGGTATGAGCACCGCCCTAGTAATCAAAGTGGCTCTGCTGCTTACTGGTGAGGTAACTTTGAGTATATTATAATACTTAACCTCTTTAAACCTCAGTTTCCTCAATTGTAAAATGGGAATAATACTGACATAAGAGGTTGTTGTCAAAGTGTGTGCTGAAGGTGAAGAACTTTGCATAGTTTGTAGATAAGTACTCAATTATACTAGTTGCTTCTATCATCAGTATCATTATTAGTGCCGTGATTGTTTTTGTTTCTACTACTAATATTCTAGACTTCCAAAGAACTTTACTTCTAACTGCCCTAGTCTTTTCTATCATGACCACTATAAAGTTAAAGATTATTGGTTGCTTCCTCTCCAAATTTCTATATTTTCACTATATTAGATAGATGGCATTAGACCTAATTAGTTCTTCTACCCTTCTGAGTGGAAGCAAAGCTAATCAAAAACATTACAGATATTTTTAGTTTAATGAGATTTCCAGCTGATGCCATAACTACTTTACACCTTCTTTATGAGATAGGTCAGAAAAATATCAGTATATATTTAACAAGGAAGTCTAGAGTTCACCCTTACAAATTATATTCTGTCCTGTACCTGTGAGTTTTAGTTTTTGTCCCGTTATCTTATCTATTGCCCTTTCAAAGCCAGGGCCTTTGCCTTTTATATCTTTATATTTAACAAGGTGCTGGCTTTGAAGACAGAACTTTCAGGCTCTGCTATCAGGCATGTGACTGACACTTTAATCTAATTCTTTGACCCTAAAACTCCTTAATGGAAAAACAAGGATTATACCACTTATCTTTTATTATTGTTGTGATATTATATATGTGAAAGCTCTAACATATAATAGACATCTAATAAAAGTGACTACCTCTTTTATCCTTCATAGCTTTTGCCTGTGGAAATTAGCATAATACAGAATGGGTATTTAATAAATATTAAATTGAATTGAGTCAAATAGCACAGTAATTTTTAATATATTAAGAATTATAAAGTTGCTGCTAACTGTATTTACTGTATAAATTTAGAGTTTTTCTGTCTTTCTTGTTCATCTACTTTATTTTTATTCTTGGTCAAAATCTCATTCAAAAATGAAAAAAAATCATTAGTTAACAGTAAGTTCATAAAACTAAAGTACTTCTCTTCATCGTCTCATATTATATATGTAAAGGTAAGAAGTTGGAATTTTATCCTTTAGGCATCAGAACAAGATGGTATTTTCTAGGAAAGAAGTGATATGATGATTTTGGTATTTTAGGAAAACAAATATGAATTTAATAATTGGCACAAAGCAAAGAAAGAACCAAAAGATAACTTTCATAGTTTTGAGGTTCAACTAACAGAAGTAGGCAAATCAAGAGGAATCCTAAATTGGGAAGTGTTTGATGAAATCAGGTTCAGATGCACAGGTGTAAGAAGACAGGTACACTTTGAATGGAAAGGTCCACAGATAATTGGAGACTCTTGAACAAACATGTCAATAGGGAAAATCAAGATTTAAAATAGTTTTGGAGATGAAAGCTGCACTTGTGGTGTTAGGATACCTCTGTAAGAAGTCTGGAATAGAAAAATGTGGACAATAACTGGCTGAAACACCATAGTTTGGGTACAAATTTTAATGGAGATTGTTTTCTGGAAGGGATAGGTCTGGTAGATTTATTTTGTGGTATTATTTGCTGCCTGGGTTGCATATGAAAATGATCATATTAGGTTGTCTAGATCTTAAGTGTATATTTTGTTATGTAAAAGAAAATCTTAAACAAGTTCTAGGTATGAGTTGAAATATATTTTTGCTTCATTATATTTAGAGCTCTATGTGTATAATTCTGTTCTGTAGCAGACAGATTGCTTAAAACACTTCGCCTTACATTTGGAAAACAGAATAGATGCATTTGCTAAAGATCTGGTTTCAAGCATAAAAGAGGTCAGTTCCTCCTTAATGAGTAAGGAGATTTTTTTTTTAACTTACTAAATTCCCAGAAATATGTTCTAAAATCTTTTCCTACTTCCGGGTATGCTTGCTATCTTACAGTAAACTATACTTTTGTTTTCACAACCTTAAATCCTTACTTCTAGGTACAGTCTTAGAAAGAAGTAAGTGACAGAATACACAGGGGAAAGGGTATTCTGACATGATTTCCACAAATCCTGTTTCCAAGAAGGAAATGCTCTGAAATATAAAGGAAAACCAGGCACCCCACCCTTTTATTTATGCTCTTGATGAAAATTTGCTCTTTTTGTTTGTTTGTTTGTTTTGAGACAGGTGCTTCCCTGGTTAGAGTACAGTGGTGCAATCATAGCTCACTATAGCCTTGATTCCCTGGGCTCAAGCCATCCTCCTGCCTCAGCCTCCCAAGTAGCTGGGACTACAGGTACGTGCCACCACACCTGGCTAATTTTTTAAATTTTTTGTAGAGACAGGTTCTCACTATGCTGACCAGGTTGGTCTCAAACTCCTAGCCTCAAGTGATCTTCCGGCCTTGTCTCCCAAAGTGCTAGGATTACAGGTATGAGCCAACACACCTAGTCAACAATATTTGCTTCTTTAGGAGTCTCAGTAACTAAAAATAAAATAAATAAAAAAGAGAGGGTGTGTGCGTGCATAGAGCATGTGTGTAACTTCTAGAAAGCCATCAGGTTCCTGGGAAGGGAAGATAAGATAAATCTGGGCCACCTAAACCTCACTGGTAGATCTGCTGGTATGAGGGCTCAAACATTCTCGTATGTCATCTTCTCAGCCTATTCCTTGTAAATTTTAGAAAAGCTTGAAACTCAGATTCATGTAGGAACCAGATGGTTGGTCCAGTTACCTGGAAGACCCATGAGTGAGTGCATATGTGCTTTTTCTCCTCTTCTTATAATATCCATTAGAAAATGTGTTGCAGGGAAAGTCAGGAAACCTACAATTGGCATTGCCAGTTCTGTCACCTTAGTTCAGTCACTTACTTTCTGAACCTTAATTTCTTCAACATTAAAATAAAGTAGTGAACTAGATAAGGTCTTTCTTAACATCCCAAAGTGCATGATAATCTTTTGCATTCAGGAGATTCTTCAAAATGAAGGAGCAAGCTAGATGGTCCACTAGATTATGTTCAACTCTTTTTTTACAGATGTGGCACACACTGGGAGGCCAGGAAAGACAGAGCAAGAAAGTTCAACATGCTGACAGGCAGAGTTTCTGAAGTCACAAGTGTCATCAGCTCTGTGACTACAAGAGGTTTAGGTGCAGTGCAACCATCTGGCTTAGACAACTGCCCCGATGACTTGGCTAAGAAATCCTCTTAAACTCAAATTTAGTTCACTTACATTCTCTGTTTAGGAAAATATATTACACTGTATTTTTACTAGAATTCAGTAGTATGGAAGTGTTACAATATTTAATAGCCAGTATGGCTCAGGGACCAACAAATTGAATCTCAGATTTGAATGACCAGAATGGACAACAAGTGGTGCTCTGTACCTGTACAGACCAGCTGCACACATTAACTTGGGCATCAGTTACAATTTTGGCTGGTTATTTATTATTCTGCAAAGGCATAAGTTCTAGCTATATTATTTAATCAAAAATATTGCAATATAAGTGACAACCAGAAATTATAGCATGGGCTGAATTACAACAAAGGACATTGAATTTTATTTTCAAGTAGTTTATAACATTCACTACAGCTGCACTAGAGGAAGAAAGTAAAAACATTAAAAGCAAAATCTCATTCTCTTTGATACATAATCCCTGTGATTCATAACATGTGAGGTTTTTTCCTCCACTATATCAAGAGTAAAAGAAAATGGGAAAGGCTTCAGTTTTATTTGTAGATGTTAGGAAGAAGAAAGAAAAGATCACCTGAAAGAACAAATTGCTCATTCTCCAGCAACCTAAACCTGCTATCCAGCATTCACACCGATTCTATACTGTCTGCAGGTTTCCAACTCTGTTGTTAGCATCCATGACCATGTAAAATAAAGAACAATTCACTTTACATGGATGCTTGTAAGTCAGAGGTACTATAGAAGAATGGATGTAAACATTGGATGAAAGATGGATAAATAAAAAACCCATCAGTGGTATATTTTCTATTTGCTTTTTAAGAAATACAAGGCAGAAGGAATCAATGAGGGTCCTTCCTGTGTCCTTCTTCTGCCAAATTGATGCATAATATGGTTTCATATAAAGAGAAGGTACAGTTTTCCATCTTCAACCATGAAGAGAAATAGTCTTAACTCAAATCTTGAGATTATTAAAACTTATTGCGAAGAACATTTGCAGCTTCCCCAGTAAAAGCCTTTGGCTCATAAGATATAGAAAATAATCATAAAGACCTGTGTCTGACGGAAGGATTTAGCAGCCTCTGTTTTCCACTGAGTGAGGAATCCATAAAAGAAGAGGGCCAAAATGTGGAAAAGGACTCGATCCTATTTAGCCATTCCTATTTGGCTTTCTGCAAAAGCCAGTGACAATCTAACTAACTAGGCAATTTATATTTAAGTTATCCGTGCCAGAAAATTATAAGGGTGATGTTGTCAAAATATGTTGAATAATGTTTTCCAGCCAAGAAAAGAGAAAAGAAATTTCAGGATTCTTAGGTATAATTTATCACCCCATCTAGGATGTTAATTTTTCAATGAGATAGAATTGTAAAAATTACAATCAACTCAGAAGAAAAAAAATCATATAAAAACTATTAATTTATACCAAGTATAGTTTTTTAGGAATATAATTATAGAAATAAATCAAGACTCAACTTTTATCTTTAATCCTTGGGCTATGTGCATGAAGCAAAGAGAGAAAATAACATAACCTAAAATATACTAATAATGTTACACACAAAAAAATGGTAGAACTCCCTAAGGCCGAGATGCATTCTGTCATTTTTGCCACTGCTTTCCTCCCCGTGTCTATAGCAGACACTACAAAAAGATGATGGCATTTTTTCCCCAACAGAGCCTACAGGAAACTTTAAAATACTTTATGATATGATACTTTCTAGCAGCTAGCAGCCATCTTAAAAAGGCTCAGAAAGAAAACCTATTTTTATCCTGGTAAGTGTTACAAAAGACATTAGTCATCATGGTAATTATAAAGTACAAGTTTGGATACAATCCTGAGTGTTGTGGCCAATAGAAAAATCTGCATCTGTTCTAAAATGATTTAGAAATCTAAAATATAATGCTAGAAGAAGGATGGTTTATTCAATTTCACCTGCAGAAGAAGAATGAACACAGTTTAAAAAGATGACACCTTATTTTATCCCAGGAAATAATTTAATATTTTAATAGTGCTTAAATACCACTACCTTTCTAAGAAACATTTGAACCACAATAGTATTATGCCCATCCTATAGTTTCACAACACATTTCATTAACCTTGCATGTTTCAGTTATTTTAAATATTAGTTACATTTCAAAAAACAAAACTCTGCAATGCATTCTGGTAAATTAGTCTCTAATAAGAGGAGACTAGAGCATGAAACTCAAACAAGGATGTTTAATGGAATACAAATATCCAATCTAGAAACTCTAATAAAAATCTCTCTTCTTTGGGTGAAGGCTCTTGGCTATTACACAGAAAAACCACCACACGTGGCTCCCCTCAAAATGCATTATAGATCAGGCTCATAATCTTTCCTTCCACAAAAATGGCACAAGAATTGATTTCAATTATCATTTAATACTTATTTCCCTCTCCTGTCAAAAAATGTTCCATACACATGAAACTGAGGGTTGGCAGGCTGAACTCATTTATGGAACTTTTAAGGACTATTGATTTACCAGTGAATTTTCTAGTTCCTTCATTGTTACTGGAAGGATGCCTCAGAGTCTGAATTAGATGATAGGATGGGCTGGCATGCCAATAGGCTTACTTAAGGCTGATGAAATAGAAACTTCTCAAAAATTTGTCAAAATGCATTTTATAAATTAGGTTAACATGATTGATTATTCAGAGCCAAAATTCCTCATGTAGCATTTAACTGAATTTTTATTATATCTCTTCTTCTTTCTTTTCTGTGCCCTGATATACCTGTTGATGCCTGGTGTTAACCATTGGAGAAGACATGAGGTAATTTAAAAATAAATTGGACCTGAAGCTTTGAAAACTAGAAACTATTTTGTGTACCCAACATGTTTTTGTTTTTGTTTTATCTGCATCACACCAACATACGAGAGAGTATTTATTTAAGTGTCTATTTATGTTGTCTATGCTTTTCTAGGGTATGATGTTCTGACACAATTCCAGAAACGGCATGTCCTTACCTGCACATTTAAATCTTCCACACAACTTTTATTCAAAGGACAGTATTTCCCCAGAAATAACATAGTTATTAACAGCACCAAGTTGTTTCTAGCTAAGCACAGAGGAACATACTTTCAGTACTAGAAAGAAACTAAGGTTATACAAGCAGTTTTTTCTTTAAACAACCTCTCCCTGCCCTGCCTTCCCAGTACATTTTTCTGTAAATGTTACCATTATTTTCCTCTACAGGGAAGGATACAGAATTTGCGGGGCCTAAAAATTATACAATTTTGCATTCTGTCCTTAAAAAATATATAAAATTGTGAATTCCTAGTTGGCATGAAAGTATATATTTATTTTGAATGAGAAAAAGAATCACAACCTACTGCAAATTTTTAAAAGCTGGATACTGCAAACATCACAAAACCCAGAAAATGATATACTATTTTTGTTTTGTTAGTTAACATGCCCTTATACTTTTTCCCTAATTTTTTGGATGCATAATTTTTGATCACCTTCTCATATGACAATGATTTTATAATATTTTCTATAGAGAGGCCAGAAAAGTCAAGGTTTTCTTTAGCCTGGTTGATAGGAAAAAATATGTTTGTCATAGCTTTGAAAAATTTCTTTTTGTTTTACAACTTATTAAATGTTATGCTATAGACCGCTGGCATTGTTGCCAAATTTGGGGAAATCTCTACCAAGTCTCTTTCATAGCTGAGCTGTAAGACCTCTGTCTGTGAATACTTGTGTCACAACACTAGATGAGATGCTGAGTATTTCTGCAATAATTTCTACAACAGAACCATAGCAATGTCCAAATAACACAAGTAAAAATATTGCAGTGAACTCAAACTAAATAAATTTCCAACCAAAACTCCTCTTAGTAGGATCTCGCAAATAGTCATGCCCACTCCACACCATCTGACCCAAGGGGAAGTCTGAGAGGTGGGGATGTACTCTCAACTGGGTGCAGTAAAATGCCTTACTTTTGCAGCAAAGAGAGATGACTATGCAAACACATTTATTAGGCCCCTCCCGGATCCATGGAAAGGAGCTTCTCTGGCTTCCCGGTCACTTCTTCACTGCTCACTCCTCCCCACTACAGCCTTCCCGCCTGTGCTGCTTCCCCTACCCTCTCCCTTATATAATAACCATACCTTTGAGTCAGCCTTCACTGCTTTTTCTTACTCCTCCCACACCCACTTGCCACCAAACCCTGTTGTTTTCATATTCAGCTTTAACTTTGGCCTCGATAACTTGCACTCCTGTTCCTATCCTCATAGCCAAGGCCACATCTCAGTGAGCCTCACTGTTGTTGTTTCCCTAAATCTTCTCTCCTTTTTTTCATCCTCTTCTCCAATTCACCCTGAAAAACTGAGAACTGTAAAATTCTCCGAAACCTTAGTTTATCTTCAGCTCCAAAATCTTCAGGTGGCTTTTTACTACAATAAGTGAAGTTACAACCTTGACCTTTGAGGTCATTTTTAACCCCGCTCTATTTTCCTCTCCTGTATTATTTCCACTGCTATCTTAAATGAACTCTGTTTCACCAAATTGTTCTCTCAGATTCTTTAGATTTGCTTTGAAAGGTCCCTTTTCTTGGCTTTTGTTCTTACCATCCCTTTTGTATGCAACATTCTCCCTCTTCTCTCTAATTCTCAAAGTTATACCTATTATCCTGGTCTACCATGGTTGTTTTCCCTATCCTCCTAGAGGTTTTCTAAAACACTCATAGCCATCAGTGATAATTCCCATTACTGGAGCATGTATAGTCTCTATTTGGCACTTAATATATACTATGTTCTACTGTCATTCATTTAATACTTATATAAGATATATATGTATGTTAGTGTACATTTGTATAATGTCTTTCCAAAAGTATCATAAGTAGATTCAATTCAATTGCTACTATCAAGCACTTTACATGGAAAGTGCTTTGCAAAGAGAAAACATATGTAAAAAACACTGACTGCCTTTTAGGATATATGAAGTCTTCTGTACAAATGATCTGTATAAACGTGTGAGTTCTCTGTGAGACAAATACTATGCAGGATATTTTATGGTTCTTTATGGAGAACAAACACAATCTAACAGAGAGGCCTAGGAGACAGACAACTGGTTGCAATTCCTAATTCCAAGCTTCAATTTCTTCATCTAGTAAACTAGTAAAATTAATAACTATTTGATAGTATTATCACGAGATTAAGTGAATTAATATACAGTGACTAGAACCTAACAGGTATTCAAAAGTTTTAGTTTATTCTAACATCCACTGGCAGAGCTGATATGCTTAATATTTTGTGGCATAGGAGTTTTTGTTGAAATCTACTTTTCCATTCTCCAAATCTACTTCAATCATGATGATGGATCTGTAAAATGTAAATGTGCTCTTCTTAGCAGAAGGTCAATGAAAAGAAGCTTTAAAATATTTAAAGTCTTGGTTAGGATGTGTAACAATTAAACTAAAATTCACATTTTTTTTAGACACAGCTAACACTAATGATGGTTTTAAACAGCAATCTCAATTACAGTAAGCTGTTTCTTGTCAGGCCAGCTGCAAGGAGTGGATTTGATTACCTAAATACATTCCATGTGGTCAGAAACTTAATGCAGAGGCTCAGCAGGGGAGAAACAAGTCTGAAGAGTGAATTGACTCATAGTGTGATTTATAATAAAGGGAAGCTTTTCTAAGAAATTTTATCTGAACGTTAAGAACTCCTTTGAGATTTTCACCATCAACTCAGCATGGTGCTATTATTTTGTTATTGAAACACTCAAACTTTTGTTTTTCTTACCCCATATAGAAGAATCAATAGTCTAAAATTAGAGCAGAGAGTAGCAGCTCTTGGGTGTTATTCTGGGTTTGGTACTGAGGACTTCAAGGACTGCAGCCAGCAGCCTATCAGCCATGTACCAGACTTTGTATATGCTCATTGAATTGGTTTTAGGAAAAAAAATCATTAAAATTTGATACAGGATAGGTTTAAATAAACTATGATAGAAAATAGGTTTTCGAAAACAGTATCCATATACTTTTACCTATTATCAATGGTATGTTCTCATAGATTGACATCTGTCAAGTTTATAATACTTTTCCCACTCTGGAAACTAGTGTCTCCCCATATTGTCCTTGGGGCTGGGTCCCCAATAACTATGTTTCTATTGTATAAACTTCTCCCCTACCCTATCCCCAACATTGGAGACTGATGAGTGGTAGATCCCAGATCTAATTTCAAATGACCTCCTCCCTAAATTCATAGGTAACTACTATTGCTAGGCACCTGATAAGCCTGGCTGACTATGATTCTCCCACCTGAGCATCTGGATCAAGACTGAGAGACACACGGCCAACCAGTATCTGTTGGTAACTAGAGCTGGACATGCATATGTAAGTCACATTGATCAGAGAAGCCAAAAAATCCAGCCCGTAGATAAAAATGGAACAGAAATACGTGCAGAGAAAACAAAGATGAGATGGGGGAGAGATTTGTAATAGTTTTCTTTCTTGGTCCAGACCTTTCTTAAGGCCTAACAGCATTCCTATTACTGGATCTGATGAATTCATATTCATAGGACACCACCCTCATACCATCTTTTTTAACTTTACCAAATTTATTTATTCATTTGTTTATATATAATATGTTTGTTTTCTCTCTCCTCCCACTAAATTCTAAGCTTCGTGAAAGCAGACAGTTGGTCTGATTTATTCAAAGATACATGTCCAGAACCTTCAAAACACAACTGCAATAAGATGAATGACTGAGTGGATGAATAAAAAGTGACCATATACTTTAAAACCTAAGTAAAAATTTCACATTACATGGCTTTAATATGTTCTTTTATCTTTTCTAAGAAACACCCCCTCTTATATTTCCCTATTCAGAATATAAGCCTTTTTACTCATGTTTCCATAAAATGCTTTATGCTTTTACCACTTACTCTTATTGCCTCGTATTCTAGTGATTTATTCACTATAAACTGGAATGCACATGAAAGGATACAATTCTGTTTTGCCAGTCCTGTTCTCCTTCATAGTCCCATGTGTATCGTGTAAATTCTTTCATTAATAGCAATGTTGACCACTATTACCTGAAAAGGTTTTCTCTCTTTTTTTAATTTTTGAAAAAATGATCTGTTTAAGCCTCTATTTGGAGGGCAAAAACAGCACAGTGACAATGTACATAAAGATTATGGAGCAAGAGATGGCAGAACCGGGGCTTGTCCCTGTATTTTTTGACTTGTGGGCTTGTTTACAGGGTAGAATATATTTTCTGCTTCTGGTTTTGCAATTTTAAGATTGTCTAAGTTTTTAAATATTGATATCTGATGTATTAAAGATACTTTAAATTAACACATTTCATCTGTTCCAGTAGAAGTGGATGTCTACAGTTAATTTTTCTTCACTCTCGCAGGTATTAATCAATGTTTCATATTTAAGCAGTAACATTATTCCTAAAAACAAACATACACTAAGCATTAATATATTTTTTAGTGATACCTGTAAATTATGTTCACTTTATTTTAGGAGTAAATTTTGATTGGTTATAAGCTACTCCATAAAATTTTTATATGTTTTGAGTGTCCAGCATGTGATGGTAACTGTATTTGAAGAGTTTATATTTAATAATATAAATTCACGAAAGATATTAAAGAGGACAGCATGTCTCTGGGTGGTTGAATGAAACAAACACCTAGATCAGGGGTGGGTGTGCTGGAGAGGGTAAAGGGAAAATGGATCTGTTTCCTAGGACGATGATCTGGCTTGCTCAATTTAACATTTACAGCGGATTGCCTATGGTTACACAAGTGAATAGAAAACTCCCTTTTTACAAGTTTACAATCTACTAGGAGAAATGAATGCAAGGACCACAGTGTAACCAGTAGAATACTGAAAACCTGAACTAAAGGTGAAAAGGTATTGGGATATATAAGATGACCAAGAGATAGAGTGGATGGGAAAAGAGGTGATGCTTAGAGACATTGCATTTCTGCTGTTCATTCTATATTTTCTCCAGTTCTTTATGTCAATCCATATCTTTAATACAGTGAAAGAGTCAGCATATGCAAATCAAAGAATAGCCACATGGTCTTACATTATTACCAAAGTTTATAATAGAATCATATTATATTTCTCAAATATTTCTGTTTTATGTCTCTGAAGAATTCTCTCAATTTATGGTGATTTGCATTATGCTTATAATTATTTCTCATTTGAAATCCGATCAAGCCTTGTAAAGATAAGAAATCCTCAAGATGGTTTGACTATCAGTATCCAAGCTATTGAACTGACGCTAACAACAGTGATGACACCTGTAAAACGAAAGCTTTTCTCAAAAATGCTCTTGTTCAAGTGCACTGCTTAAATTCCACTGCAGATGACATTTGTTTTCTGCACCAAACATTATCTGCTATAGTCATGGTATATGCATTTTTTTGAGGCCTATTGTTCACCAATCAAGTTAACTCTTCCTCACAACTTACTTCTTGAGAGTACTTACATATTCTTCATAAGCCTCGTGGGCTGGAGGAGGGGGTGGCCTATATCCTGGCACTGTGGGTGCCCCCCGGGCTCGAGGGGTAGGGACACCTCTTGCTACAGGGGGCACTGGAAGAGCTCCGCGGGTCACAGTGGTTCCTCGAGGGGTGAGAACACCCCGTCCAGGTGGCGGGGGAGGAGGAATGGCACCCCCACGGCCCCTAGGAAAAACAGGTCATGTATAGATGAGACACAAGGGATAGGAGAAAAGGGACTATAACAGAAAAAAGATCACATTTCGTAGCCTCCATACAATGGAAGAAATACAAATCTATCTCTCTCTCTCTCTCTCTCTCCCCACCCATAGAGATTATTAATATGTAAAGTGTTTTGACCTCTACAGCAAAATACATTTGCAAATACTGACTATGACTTAGTTCTCATGAAAATCATGTAAAACACTTGGATATTGTCTTTCATATAACTAAAAAACCAAAGCAAAAAACAAACAAAAAAATGCACTCTAATTATATTCAAAATTTGCCAAGAAGACCCAAATCAGAGTACCTTCTGATATATGACTCACTGGACCATCAATGAAACCTCTGTCTCTATCTCCTCCATTCTGGGGGTTATTGCAAGAGATATGCAATATTATCATTTATAAGAAAAAAATATCTGCCTGCACTTTAATAAAATGTGGAACTCTAACCATAGTGATATCATTCTGTTTATTATAGCAGCTTGTTTGAGGTCGCTTGAAATCCCAACTCATTGTCACTGATTTATCATCATGCATGTAACCCTCTGAGCGGGTGCAGTCCCTGACATAATATATTTTATTATGGTAACTATGATGCTAGTGGGATACATTAGTTCTCCGCAATAAAAAGAATAGATGGAATACTCTGTACTGCAGTTCTTGACACAAAAGTAACTTGCATTAAAAGCATAAGATCAAATGGTTGCAGCCAACTTTTATGGTATTTTGAGGCCTTTAGAAAGGTTGAATGTTTGTCTGAAATCTTTGGGCACAAGCACGGTTTTTTCACTTTTTATTATGTCTGAGAGGTTGGCCTCCAGAAAGCACTGCTTTCAGCAGGAACACTAAAGCTTTGGAAAAAATGATGATCACTGGCATGTCAACAATCACACTGTTTGGCTGTACCCACATACGTGGATGTAGGTTATGCTTTTTGCTATGAATAGCAGTCGGCTGGCTCTTTCTTGCTTGCAAAAAATGAGCTTTTAGGAGTCAAGAGTAAGAATGGTGGTACAGCTTTTAAAAATTTTAAATAGATTGTAAAGCTGATGAATAGAGACACTATCAGAGAAATTATTGTGAGTCTAATGTATACAAGAACACTCTCCTAGATTGGGAGAAGGTGAAATACAAAAGACCCAGAGACCCAGGGCTGCTTCAAATACAGCACAGCTGAGAATACAATATTTTCTATTATCATGATAATATAAAAATGTATCTATAAAAAAGGATGTAAAGACCAATTTACCTTCACTGAGCCTCCAAACAAGTGAGTCATAAGCAAGATGAGCACACATCTCGGTTTTACAACTGTTGCCCTAGCTTCCTGTTCAGGTTAGCATTCTAACACTCTCAAAAGCGTCCATGTGTGGGTAATAAATTATATGGTCACCCTATGTTAAACTATATTCACAAGTCTTGGCTATACCTTAAATAATCCTGGATAAGTACTCTAACTACCTAGGCCTGATGTAGATTTTTTTTTTTCTAATGAGTAAAATGCAGATTTCTGAATCTATAACACTTATTCCTGTTCTAAAATTATATGATGCTTGCATCAAATCTAATTTCTTATTCCATTCCTTCATCGAGTGACTACCAGACACATCCCTAGCAAACCTGTCTCTTGAGCTTGACTCATTAATTCCTATACACAATGTCCTTTCCCTGGATTATTAACGTTGTTGCTCTCTCCTCCAATTCAACTCAAGATTCACATCACCTATTTTAGGACACTGCCCCTGGGTAAATCCACACCGTAGTCATCTTTTCGTTATTCTTCTGACTTCTTGAAATAACATATTCCATGTTTAATTCTTTACCTTTTTCCTGCTCATTCCTGAATTGAATGTAATCACTCTAGTTCTTACTTTCACCACTCTGTTGAGAACAGTCTCGGCTGAGATCACCAGTAGCCTACCAATTTTCAAATCCACTAGATTCTTTTACAGTCTCCCCATGACTGCACCTCCCCTATTATATTTAAGACTGTGGATTAATATCTGGAAAATGCTTCTTTGCACTTTCATGACCCTGCTTTTCTCCACTTTTCCTCCTTCCTCTTTCTTACTTCTCAGCCTCCTTCACTGGGTTCTATTCCCGGGCTCGTTTTGGAATATGGGTGTCCCCAGTTTCTGTCCTGGATCTCTTTTCTTCCTCTCACGGTTACACTCCGCAGTCCCTAACTCTAATGATGACTATTTGTTTCCTTCCTAACATAATGCCGTATCCTGGTTTGTGTTCCTTATATCTGAAGTTCCCTAACTTCCCTGCAGATTAGAGTTACTTGAGGATCTTTTAAAAATTCCAAATTCCAGCCCATACCCCAGGCCAATTAAATCACAGTCTCTGCAGGCAGGGAGCCCTAGTGACGCCATTATATAGCCTAATTTAGGAACCACAGACTTACCTGCCTCACCTAATATAAGCATCTTGACAAGCTTATCATATAGGTAGTGCTAAGCTATTTGTAAGTTGAGAAACCAGACACAGAGAGTACAAGTCCCCTGTCCAAGGTCACACTAGCAATCCACAGAAATAGCATTACTTACAGGAATAATATATTCATCATTTAACTTGATCCTTCACCCAATCTGGTTTGATGAAATCATCAATCTCTTACCAGGCTAGACTCTAGAGAGTTATCTTTGTCTTCGGCCACACTTCTTCTCCAATATCTAATTGGCATTAATTCCTATACACTTTAAACTCTAATCTGGCCCTATCTTTCTACACTCCGAGTGCTATTCATTTCTGTCTGCCTTGGATAATGGACTTGTCTTCTCATTGGCTCCCTTGCCCTTAAGTCAGTTTCTCTCTTTGTCTCTGTTTCTGTCTGTCCATCTCTCTTTCTTTCTCTGTTTCTGCCTCTCTCTCAATCATTCCAACTCTTCTGTGTCACTCACAGTGATGACTAAGTAGTCTTTCTTAGAAACAAAAATGATTACTCTCCTCTTTAACAAACTCCATTTGTTCTAATTATTAGTTCTCATTGTAGTAAACAAAAGCCTTCAAAATCTGCCCCTAATGTTTCATTTTCCACTGCTTGCTCTCACTGCAACATGCAGTGGTAATGTGTGTTAGAGATGTCATATAGTTTCATTCTTCATTTATGTAAAATACATTATTAGTATAATAGATATAATGCTTTGTTCTCTGGTATGCATTATTATTGGAAGATTAGGTATAGATATGTTTATTGAAATGTAAATTTTTAATTAAATACTTTCCAACAAATTATAGAGTTTTAAAATATTCTAGACACCATCATTTTGAACATCAGTATAATTGAATAACTTAATAAACTAATAATTTCATTATTATAATTATTATAATAATTTCATTATTATACAAATTGGCATCCATTAACTCTTGCTATCCAAAGTTTTCCTATCAATATGATTTTCTGTTTTGTGAAGCTATTTCCTTTTTCATTTTTAATTGTTGATACATTTCATCATGTTGTTTGAAATAGAAGACAACAAAGTTCTGTTCTATTTACTTTCACTAATATTAGCAACACTAATATCAGTATAGCATTGGAAGTAAAATTTAATTTTAGGTGTTAACTTTTTTCTTTTTATGTATGTATTATCAGATCTGTATGATATATGGAATATGAAATAGCAAAACCTTTCAATCAAATTTTTCTTGTAAGAAGATATTTAAAAATCTAGACCATTTTGAATCAGCACTATTCTTTATTCAATTATTAAACAGATTAAAATTTTAGAATAAAGCATTCTTATATGGTCCATTCAAATATGACAAATGCAATATCCTATTAAGGAATATTAATAACACAATAAATCTATTAATATAATGATTTTATAATATCAAAAGCAGGTTAATGCATTATCTTTTCTAAATGGTCCCAATTTCAAGGCATATAGAATAGAAAAATTGTGTGCTTTCATTAGACATCCTAAATTTACACTTAGGTTAAACCATATAAAACTGCTAAAATTGGCATTTTTTTTTAACTGAAAAAGTGGCAATTACATGTGATTTAACCCATTTGATTAAATCCATTAAAGATGTCTTGCAATGATGTCACTGCAAAACCCATCAAGATGAGATTAGAAATGTGCAAAAGACTGATCCTATTAAAAACAGGACAGTATTGCTTTATGTCACATTAATTCTTAGCATTAAGCAAATGATCCTGAACAACATTACAGAGCTCTATTTTTAATTTTTTAAAGATAACATAAATATAAGCTCTAGAACATATTCAGAAGTTTTGCTTTTAGTTAAATCTAATTTTCAGAACTGCCACATTTTACTTATAAGTTATTTCCTTGATTTTTATTTAGAAATCTATCATTCTTAACATTTTTTACCAAGTATGAAACTTTTTGAGATATTTATGCTTTAAATGTTTAAAACAGTGGCTAATGTTGACAGTGGTGGTTGAAAATATTTGGGGTATAATTTAAGAAACAAATTGAATGTACAAAATATCTTAGCATCTCTTGGAATAATTTCTATGTGATATATGAAATAATATTCTAGATCTATGTCCTCTAGAGATTTAAAGGCCAGCAATAATAGGGTGAAGAGAATGATTGAATCACACAGTCATTGTGAGAAGGCTATGAGTATTTTTTACTTTACCTCTTTGCAAACCAATGCTTTCTGTTGAAAGTTTAACAAATTCAGTATTCTAAAAAACAAATTCTAATACAGAAAGATTCCAATTTCTTTGCAAAGTGAACAAAATCAAATAAAGTCTTCTCTGATCACCAAGGGCATTGCAAAGTCAAATGTATCTGAACTTTAAATATCCTTACTGTCAGCCATTCGAGAAGTGTGCTTCTTGCTTTCTGGGCTGATGGTGTATGTATTGTCTATATCTCTCTCTGTATCACTCTATAGTTAGCTATCTATCTATCTATCTATCTATCTACCTACTTACCCACCTACCTACCTACCTCCTTACCTGGCAAACTCTATCAATTCAAAAACCATTTAAGTCACAAACAAGCTTTATAGTTTTCTCTTCACACAAGGTTATCAGGGTTCAAAGAGGCAAATGGTTATAACATTTGTGTGCCCTAATCCTGGGGAAAGAACAAGAAAGTAGAAAATCTCAGGTTTGCTACCTTTCAAAATCTAACTTCCAGAATTGCCACCCTTGTTTCGTAAGGGTAGTTGTTAACAGATTCACAGTTAATAGCATAAACTGTGAATTCCGGAATCAGATTGCCTATGTGAACTTGGGTAAATTCCATACACCTTTTGTACCTCATCTTCTCACCTGCAGATAGTAGCTATCTCCTAGTATGGAGGATATTTGATGAGCTACCATTTGTAAAGCTCTTCCATGCCATATAAGCATTCATCGTTATTGTTTTTGTTGTGGAGGTGGCGATTGTTGCTGATGTTGTTGTTTATTCCTAGCTGTGATCATGACAACAAAGGCCTGCCAGCTTCCTTTACTGTTAATTTATTTAAAGTAAGAACTAATGTACCTTGAAGGAGCTGTGGGAGCTATTCTGATCCCTCTGCCTCTAATACCTCTGCCACGACCAGAGTCCTCTGAGCCATTTAAGTAAGATAATTCACGTAGTTGTTCCTGACGAATTTCATCATTGTAGTCCTAGGAGAAAAAAAATGATGTGATTGTTAAAAATGAGACATAGAGTTCTTAGAACTAAAAAAAAAAAAAAAAAAAAAAGACAATAAAAAAAGGAATATTTTCATTTGCTTTATGGAGACTTGTATATAAAAATCTAAAATGATATAAAAAGTATACATACTTTAAATTTCTATTATTATATAGAGAAATTGAAGTTGCTTCTTTTATCAAGGAAGTATTCAGCAAGACATCAGACTATATTTGCTAAGATATTACTTGATGTGTTAGCTAGAAAACAGAAGATAGCAGTATGGAACAAGAACTTGGAATCTACTGGGGTCATTATTGTTAACAGAATTACTAAAAAACAACATCACTTGGATGCATGTGTGTAGGTTATGAATGACTACATGATATTCAAATGGCTCCTGATGCATAAGCCAAAAAGAGACAATCTCAAGGCCCAATCTCAAGACACTGAGCATGTATTAAAACTATTAAGAACTATTAATAATATGGCCCAGCTCCAGACAACTGGGAAGTTGTAGAATCCAGCCAAACAAGTTGATGTGCAACATTTAAACACAAGGGATTTTCTATGTCTTCTATCAGTGGGCTAATGGAAAGGGAGAGCCACAGTGGAAGGCAAATTTTATAACAACCAGAGACTCAGTCAAAGTCAGAGGGACTATCTTTATCTTCATCAATGTGGAAATGTATCGTTTCAATAGGACCAAAAAGTGGATCTGAATCATTAAAGATGAATACTACCTTCTGAAAACAAATGCCAGTCTTCCCTGTTTCTCCTTTTACTAACTTTCTGTCTCTGTCTCTGTCTCTCTCTCTCTCTCACACACACACACACACACACACGCACACACACGGTTGAACAGTACAACACTGAATAATTGGCTATTTGTGTCAAATGGCTTATCTGATTAGTTATTTTTCTCTAAATGTATGTTTAAGTGAAATCCATCTAGCAGATTTTCCAGGGGTGGAGAGGGGCCTAGAAATTGAGACTAGAAATATTTGTAGAGGGCAGGCCAACAGAAGTGATGTTTGAGGCTTAGCTGTGGGACTAACAATCAAGTGTGTCATTATCATCTGCACCAAATGATGCCAATGTAGCTTTGCACAGATGTGCTGTAGAAATATAAAATGAAGACTGTAAGATTATGCACAGTCACCTACACATCTCTGCCTAGAAAACAGCAGTGATGCATCTAGCCTACAAGGATTTCTAATGCACAGCCTTACCTCATGCTTCAGAAACTGTCTAGATTACAAGCAAAAGTGCTATTCACTCCAAACCATTTTTTTTTATTTTTAGCATGTTGCTTTCATGTTTACCCTTTTCAGCACCTGATTATAGTGATAATAGGCTCAACACAGTTAGCTGACAGAAAAGCCGTAGACTAGAAAATTATAGTTTCTAACAAGTCATATATTATTCAATTTCTACCTCCTAATTTTCACATTCAAACAACAACTAAATTAAAGAATAAACACGTCTATTATTTTATTAGAATCAGGGAATGTAATGAATTGTCACGACTGAGTAATCTGACCAGGTGCCAACAAAGTGGGTCATTAATCCCACAATTCTCCTATGTAAAATCACCGATTTTAGAGGATATCTGTGTAGCTTCCTCTCTGAGGAAAACCCATGAACATTCAGGGTCCTTATAAATTATAGAAAGAGATAGATTCTCATTGTTGGCAATACTGAGGATTGAGATAAAAATTAACAAATCGCAGATGAATTCAACATATGCAAAAGTGTACCTTAGAGCATAAAACTTTTTTATTCTAGAATCAGAAAATGTAAGAAAATAGATGTGGTCTCATTCATTGTATAATCATAAGATGAAAAAGGAGGAGGAAATGAAGAAAGAGGAGGAGGAGGAAGAGGAGAAGGAAGATAAACAGGAAAAAAGAGGAGGAGGAGCAACATAGTAATCAGATGGTGTGATAGACTAATCCAATTTGTTCAGGGCTCCCTGCATCCATATACCTGTAGATAGTTTGCAGCACACCCACTCTGGGATTTGCCATGTAATTTGCCTTAGCTAAAACAACAATAAAAAAAAAATAACAAAAGCAGAGACTTGGAAAGTGCTTGTATATTGGGGTTTGCCCTTTCTTGTCACTGGAAACCCTTATGCCACCAGGGTAGCTTTCTGGAGGATGAGACACTATGTAGGCAGAGGCTCCAGTCATCCCGGACCTCCCTGCTATCCCATCTGAATCACCTGACTTGTAAATGAGGCCATCCTAGGCCATCCAGTCCCAGTCAAGCTGGTGGAGATCAGAAAAGTCACCTGGCCAACCCCAGAACCAGGAGAAATAGATAATACAAAGGTGCTTCACACCACTAAGTATTGTGGTGGTTTGTGTTGTGACAAAGCTAACAGAGGCGATAGTCAGCATGGAACAGGAGAGGCATACTTCAGCAGCCTCTCCCCAGCCCTCTGTTTGTTTCTTGGGGCAGCTATAGACTTAGATGAAGGTATATATATATCTGAATGCCACAGTCTGGTGTCATTGCAGTTTGAATTATCCACTTAAATTTCTTTGTTCAGAGTTCTTGCTCACCAATTCAACTGCATTGAAATTCAGCTCCTAGATAGATATCTGCTAACATGGAGAAAATGCGCTAATCTTATTAATATGAATATTTGACACTGCAGATAAAGTTAATTCTTAGTGTAAGCAAAACAACTTCTGTTGGTATAAAACCAAATTTCTTATCAGCATAGCTAGAGAATGATGCTTTAAGAAATAAATCATCTTCCAGAGTTGTGATGGCCAAGAGAATACAGACTGGTAACTATAGGTGTAATTGCCCAAGAATCCCAGTTTCTATGCTCTGAAATCCTATTCCTCCAAAGGCCATGCTACTCAGTAGCTTCTCCCAGCTTGTGACTAAATACAGTTAGATGCTCAAATAGATCCATTCCTGGAGACACAGGACTCCTCTATGGTCAAGAATTTCTTAACAGTGTTGTTCAACTTCTCTTATAATCTCATTGTTCCAGGGCAATCTAGAAGGCTTCCATCTCTCTTTCCTTTGGGTGAGATATTGCAGTGTGAGGGCTCTCCAGCCTTCCTTGGCTCCTTCTTTATTTTTTTGTCACAAGAGCATTTCTCTAATAATTCTTACATGCTTAATCACATTTTGGCATTTCTTATTGGAGGACCCAAACTAACATACTGAGTGCTGACAAAATCAAGCCCTAAGATCACAAAACTGAGAGCTTTGGTAAATCCATTTATGTTAATACTGGTTGAGCCTATTCTGTTCAACATACCTTATACTATGTATGATTAAATTGAACTACTTGCCACACTTATGGATAGATTAAACATGAAACTGATTACCAGAAAGGGTAGTAATCAATATTTTTAGAAATTAAATTGTATGTTGCCCAATTTTTTCCAACATTTCATTTAATAAGAAAATATAGGAGGTGGGCAAACACAAACTTTATTTGGGGATAGGGATTGGAACAATTTGGTACAGAGAAATTGTGGCAACAATGAAAAGAATAGTGTGTTTATGCATGTGGTGGCATATGAGAGAGAAACACATAGTTTAAGGGTGCTCTAGTAGGAAGTATATAGTATAATTGGGAAAGGTAGAAACAAAGAAGTTTATTTTTATTTTTTAATTTTTTTTAGAGACAGGATGTCACTGTGCCACCCAGGTTGGAGTGTAGTGGCATGATCATAACTCACTGTAACTTCTGGGCTCAGTTGATCCACCTCAGCCTCCTGAGTAGCTGGTGCTACCAGTGAGGCACAGCGTCAGGCCCAAAGGAGGTGTTTAGGTGCAGAAATGGTTAGAAGTATAATGACACCATTAGCTAGAGAAAGGAAAAAACGTAGAAGAAATGTTTGAAGATGGAGAATTTGTACCTGGTCTTGATCACCTCAGTTTAAAATGTCAGAGAGAAATTAAGGGTTATCTTAATTCATATCTGGGTTGAGGGAGTACCTTTGAGTATCATCTGCACATATTTGTGATAACTGAAGTGCAAAGACTACATAGTAGTAAAATAATGTATAGTGACAGAAATTTTCATATCATTAAATGTTAAAAGATCAAGATTTTTAATAAATTCAGGTTTTCCTGATTAGACAACCAAAATATACATACCACTTTACTTATAGTCATGAGGCAGCTAAGTGTTTCAAATAAATACAGAAGAAAATTTTTTTTAAATGTCCAAATGAATAGTTGAAGCCCTAAATATTTTCTAGACTGAATATATCCCATGCATTATTTAAAAAATATATATAATTTTCTAAACCTCAAGGTCTGTGATTTTATATTATACTACTTATTCCCAATCTGTTACTAAACATAGATGGTACTATGAACTAATCTTTCATAATTAGTACATGCGTCTAGCTGAAGCTAAAATATCCCTTTGAATATTTAAATATTGCATATGCTGCTGATGCTTCAGTTATATATAATCTTAAAGATATGAGTAAATAAAATAGCTCAAGTTTACCTTGGAAATGTTATCTTATCAGAAATATATCTTATATTAGTTAGCTGGAATGGTATTGGGTTCTAAGATTCTGAAGTCATACAATAAATCATACATACGAATGGATGGTTATAGTTTATAACATTCAAATTTTTAAGCTCAATTTACTAACATAGATATTCATCAAAAAGCAAAAATATAAGCTCATAAGTAGTAAAGATGATTTTATTTATTTATTTATTCACTTTGGAGATAGGCAGGGTCTTGCTCTGCCACCCAGGCTGCAGTGCAGTAGCACGATCATAGCTCATTATAGCCTTGAACTCCTGAGTTCAAGAGATCCTCCTGCCTCAGCCTCCCAAGTAGCTAGGATTATGGATGTGTAACACCATGCCTGGTGAAAATTTATATTTATATAATATTGCTTTAGTATTATTTTATTTATTACTTTAGTATTAAAACATCCTTGAGAGAGAAAGAGATAGTGATAGACAAATATTTATTTATGTAACTGCAAAAGAGACAAAGAAAGGCAAAGCTACTTCAATTCAGGATGAAGAAAAATTGGAAAAATTAATTTTCAGTTATTAAAAATAAATACATAATAAAATACTAATGAACATATGTATTTAATTTGTATAAAAAGCTGGAATACTATAAAATATAAAAACAAGGCCTACACATATTATGAAGACAATGCTTTTCTTGTAAAAAAAATTAAAAGTATACCTATGGATAAATCTTAATATTATATTAGAGAGTTTTTCAAATTGTTGGGATTCCACATTTCAAATAATAAAGAGTGCCTAATTGTTTTAGGATATACCTACAGTAAAAATAAATACATATACTAAAAATATTCCTTGACTTACAAGATGAGTTATAAAGTTGCTCTAAAACTTCTGATTGGTTTGACCTCCAGCTTTGGTTTCAGACAGAAAGGATTCAGATGAGTAATAGTGAATCTTTAAATGAATCTATAGAGGCTTAAATAACATAAGCATATCATACTTAGTTGTTTTTATAAGTGATCCAAATTTTTAATTTAATTTTCCCATAATGTCCAAAATTTTGCATTTTTGCTACCAAAATCAGTTTTTAAAATTTGCTATTTGAAATAGTAACAAAGATATTCACAGTATTTTTATATGTTCCTTTTTCCTGGGATGAAGAAAATTCACCCTATGAAACAATTTCCATGAAATTCATGAGTGCTCCTTTTTGCCTCTCTGACAGGGCCCTCCCACCGTGACGGCATATGGTGCAAACAATATACACAAAAGCTCAGAGCAGACAGATGTTTGGATGTTCCTAGAAAGGACTTACGCTCATAGTCTGCATACTTAATGTATATGCATAATTTCCTAGTTCCGTACACTCATGTCCATCTGTTGTGATGGCATTTTGCCCACATACAAATTGGGAAGATTATTTCACTTGCATATAGATGCCAGGTAATGACAGGTGTAGACAAGCTACCTGGCGGCACAGTGAGGGACCATTTTCCTGCCAAACTCCCTCCTCTGAGGCTCCAGTGTGCACTGGTGCTGCACGTTTAAAACTGTGATTATAACCACTGGTAACATGTGAAGGTATATGCAGCTCTAGCAATGCCAAGACTGTCAGACAACATCAGGGGAAAATGAAATGTAGTCGGTAGCCCTTCTGGGCCATGACAAAGAGACCTGGAATTTCCTCAGCTCCCACAAACAGGTCAGATCACTTTAACCACAGTAATAAACAAGAAGGTGCAGGAGGTGTTGGGTCCTATGCCAATATCAGACCTGTAACTAATTTGGATAGGGCAGGAAACTATGTCAGAAAACAACTAGTGTTATGATGGATATTATTTAGCAAAACAACTCAGGCTATTAGATAACATCTCTTAGCCAACACACAGTGAGTTTTAATCAGCCCAGGCTTAGGACCAGAAAAACTCATTATCAAAATGTAGTCAAAGAGCAGTCAATTAAGATTTATTAAGAATCTGCTCAGTGCCTGACTCTGCATAAGTTTCGTATAAAGGCTTTATAAAACATATTCATCAAAGGACATTGAATATTACAAAGTCAAAATGTTGTGGACTTTGCATCTTAAACTGTTAGTGGTGGCAAATTTCTGTTACTGAAGAATGTTTTCTCTTTTTTTCCCATTACTAAAGTCATATTGCCCACTATGCAAAAATCATCAGAGAATCAGATACTATCAATGCAGATTTTATACAGATATTTTGCAAGAGTATTGGAGAAGCATATCTTCTATCTTGTTTTATTTGACTTCATTAAACTTTGTCCACTGATATGGTATGTTTAAGAGCAAAGACCTCTTGAATGAGCAACAAAGGACTTATATTTGGCGTTATACATAACACACCTAGTAGTGGCTAGAAAATCAGCCACTACTTCAGGGTAGATTTAGGGTGGTAGAAAAATATTTTGATACTAAATGACAGATTGGAGCTGCTATTTTAAAATCACGAAGTTCCATTTGTCTAGGTAAAGTCAAAATGACTTATTTTCTTCAGCAAATTTTCTTGGCAAATTATTGTGCACATGACACAGGAGTTTTATTTCGTTTTAAGTCAAAATAGGCATTGATTTAATAATTTGGCATATTATCTACCTTAATTTACAACTACATAAAATGAACTCTTAATTAATACAGAATTGATAGTTCTTGGTACATTGATCCAGTGGGCCCAAATTGTTAAACAAGAAGTCATCATGATAAAGATACACTGAGAGGAGAGTGTGTAAATTCTGTGCATAAAAGGGGTTATAGGATATGGCCCATCTGAGTGATTTTTTTTTTTATTAATAACTTTGCAATCCCAGGCCTTCCCCTGGACATGGAAAATTTCTATATTCAAGATGGTGAAACATCTAACCATTTAGATTTTTTAAAGTGCCTAAGGGAATTTTGCTAAAATAAATCATTTTATTTATTCAATGTATTCTCAAGCAGAGGAAGTAAGTGGCAGGCACTGATGTAGGTACTGGGGACACAGTGGTGAAAAACTCCTGATCCAGGGCAACTTTAGTGCATGTAGATAACTAGATCCCTACACTCGCTCACAAAGTGTAATGGTAAGCAACAATTGAAGAACATTTTAATAAAATACCTTGGCGAGGATAGGAGCCTTTTCTTATACTCTCTGAACCAGTGCATGCTCAATACAACTTTGATCCTTCTTGTTGGTTTGAAAACACTTAATTTATTCCCAATATGATACCAATGTCTTTAGTGGCTGTTACTTTTTGTTTTGTTTAAAGATTGTTCAGTTCTATATTTTGTTTTAGAAAGAAAGATATTTTCTATATTTCCTCATGAGAAAGCCCTTCCTAGAATTTCTCATTTGTTTTTCCCCAAATGAAAATGCTGTGATGATTCCTTCAAACTATTTTTTTTTATCAGAAAACAACAGTCTACTATGTCACGGTAACTTTTCTGAAGCTCTTTGAAAGGAGTATAAATTATTGCTGCCTTCCCTCAAAACTTAACTCGTAAAAAAAAAACTTTACATAGTATTATTTTTTAGTATTTACTCATATTAGAATAGAGTAATCCTTAAGAACAATGAAACTGTCACTTTTTGCAAACAGCATATTAGACGACGGCAGCACCATTTGCCGGATGGGGAATGATGAATCTAACACAGGACATGAGCAAAGGCAAGCAGGAGTGAGAGTGACCCAGGGTGAAGGGTGTTAAGGGAAGAGTTCCAGCTGGTGAATATTCAGGAAAGGAAGGAAAAGTTGATTAAAACAACAACGACAACAAAACCATGGTAGTATCGGAAGAAATGGACTTGTAAAATATGAGTACAATACAGTGAAACAAGTATTTAGAAAAAAAAGTGTCAAAATATGATGTGAAAGTTCCCAAGGAACATCATGAAAGAAATCAGAATTGCAAAATGACAAGAACACAGATTTAGATTTCTTATAGAGGACCTGGGTATATGTCCTTCATTCCTTTTCTTGCTTCCATTGGTTCTGCTTCAATAGAAACTATCCATTGAATTGCTCAGCTGGGCTTCTCTAGCACAATTTACTGAGGCCCTTAAATGGATTACAAATTGTATTTGTCTACGGGGTAGATTCACTCAGCTTCCAAATGTGTAAGCTTTCTGGCAGGGGCAGGCCTCTGGGCAGGGAAGGCCTGGATTCTTTGCTCTGGTGGGTCCATGCCAGAGCAGCTGGTCCAACTGGGTCTCCTCTGAAGGTGAACATGGTATCTCTCTGTTCTCAGGCTTCCCCCAAGATCCCCTAATTTCACAGACTGTCTACAAAGCTCTTCTCAAGAGCACCAGAAACAGCTGAATTAGGCAGCCCCCATTCCATCCTCTACACAGTGGGTATACATAGCAGGTAGTCAGAATCAATTCTATTTTGTGTGTTGCAAAAGAAATTTACTCCAAGAAGTCACTAGATCTTCTCAGCAACCATGGGAATTATGGTCCTTTTCTAAGGCTCCTTTCAGGTCTTAGATCTCCTCCGTCTCCAACCCTACCTCTTAAACAGCAACCACAATTCCTGCTCTCTTGGAATCACTCCCAATATCAGGCACTTTAAGACTGTTCAGCCTCCCTGCCAAGCTGCTTGCCTCTGTCAAGTCCCTTCACCCAGGATATGGAAGAATAGCATGGTAGCAAGAATTAACTTGCATGTCACAATCTTTCCCCAATATCTTTACTTATTATTTTAATTTTTAAAAATCATTCTGCAAAGTCTGACTGGGAGAAGGTAATCATTTAATTATTCTATAAAGATCCACCCATATTATTTCTAAGCTCTATGATTAATGTTATACTTTGATTTTTTTTTTCATCCCAATGAGAGAAATCATAGGATCTTAAGAAGCGGAGATCAGCTAAAGGAGCTTTAGTTTCAACATCTGGATACTACTCACAATGCTGTCCTTTGCCTGAAGGTGGGATTCTTGTATTGTTCTAAAGATCTAGAACAGGCTCATACTGCTCAGCACTGGGGACAGAAAACTGGGTTTCTATTGAACTGGTGTGAACATATCTAGGTATGTATTCCAAAGGGCAGGAAGGGAGGACCTGGAACTCTTTTATTGATTTCCTTAGTGAAGAAACATATTATTAAATATATTAACATCATACACATTAAATAAAACAAATATGCTTATTTGTTTATATATGTGTTCTATGTTTTGAGAATGCAGGAAATAAGACAGCTCTCTTTGAGCTTACATTCTAGTATAGGGAAAGACTAAAAAATCCAAGATATAAGCAATATCACTTCAGACTGTGATAATGCTGTGAAAAAAGGGAACGGAGTAATATGACTCAGTGACTAGGGAAGCTGGTTTACATGGGAAGTCATTAATGACCTCCCTGAAGAGGTAATATAAGACCCAAATGAAAAGGAGTGTCCCATGCAAGGATCAGGATCACTAGTGTTCCAGGTAGATGGAAAGCAAAGGAAAAGAGCCAGGACGGAGCTGAGCCTCTTCAAGGATCAGAGAGAATGCCAGTGCATATATATCAAGAATTTAATGAAGAAGGGAGAAGGTGGTATTAGGTGAGACAGAGGCAGGGGTTAGATCATGGTGGTTCTTCTTGGCTTTATTCTATGTATAATAGAAGATCTAAGGAGTATTTAAGATGGAAAGTGAAATAACCAGTTTTATGTCTTAAAGGGAATATTCTGGCTGCTGCAAGGAAAATGAATTGAAGTAGGACAAGTGTGGAAACCAGGAGAGAGGCTAAGACACTATTGTAGCAGCACATGCATTAGCTATTGCAGTCATCTTTACTACTATAATACCATGGAAAGCTGTGGAAAGGAAGAGCCATTAAATAATTGTGGGCATATCTGGAGGTAGAACTGGCAGAGACTGCTGAAATTGCTGATAGATTAATATGGTGATGAGAAAAGTGGACTTAACGGTGACTGACTCCTAGATTTTTGGTTTGTGAAACTGATTCAATTGTGGTACTGTCACTGGGATATGAAAGATAGCAAGCATGACTTCCTCTCTTGTCTCTTTCTATTCTTAAAAGAAAAGCAAATATTATTTGTAAACAATGAGCCTTTTCAGACTGGGAATTTTTCAGATGTGGCATGATTTCTCTCTTTTGTAGGTAGCCTGTCTTATGAGTAGACATGTGCATCTTTAAGAACCCTGTTAAGAAAAAAATAATAAAGACAAAAGACATAGACTGTTAATCATAAAAAGGAAAATAAATACCTTTACATGAAGGCATCTAGGGATCAAAAAGAGAGCGGAGGGGACTTGTCAGTTTAGAGATGAAAAAGAACAATTAAGCAAGCTTTCCATGTATAAAGTTGTGAAGCCATGAGAGAAAAGCAATAAAGTTAGTAAATAGTTAATAATCTATTTTTTCTAAAGCATTTTAAGCAGGTTGTGTTCTCAAAGCAATGAGTCTTCACAGAAAGACATTTTACCATGGACAGCCTTTGGAAGGATCACTTTCAGGAATATGGATAAGGAAATGGAGTTGGAGGGATCTCAGTCATGAAGTTGGGTTCTACAGAAACCCAATTACTGCAGAAGACTATTATAACATCCACACAAGAGACAATGAAGTTTGGAATGAGGGCAGAATTCAAGTCTCATTCATGACTAGTTTTGTCCCTTTGAAAAAGTCATTTCTGGCTTCATTTCCATATCTGGAAAATAGAAAGGTGGTTGTAATGATCCAACTAAATATTTCCCAAGATGTCTCCATAAGATTTCTCATGAAGAAAGGCTCTGTGGCTATCAGGAGGAAGGCAGGCTACTGAATTTTTACTTTCCTAAGGTAGAATCAAAATACAAATTATTAGGGTGCTATCGACACATGTAAATGAGGCTGTATGCCTATTTATATAATAATTTATTCACAAATCTTCTACTCAAATAACAATTTGCTTTCCAAGCCATCTCATTTTATGTATTTATTTGCTAAAAAGTCAATGAGGGAAATAAAAAGAATATTTTTTAAAAAAATATTGAGTGGGGCAAAGGCAATATATGTAACCTAAACATTTGTACCCTTGCAATATGCTGAAATAAAAATAAATAAAATAAAAAATAGACTTCAAAACATATTATCAACAAACGCTCTTGAGGAAAAACAATGTTTTAAAGAGTTTTGTGCTTTGGTTTGTTGTACCAGCTCAGTGCTCACATAGAATATGAATTGTTATTGGAGTCTTAGGGCTCTACTGTCAGTAAAGGGCTTTTGTGGTTATTGAACACCTCACCTTTACTTAGGCATTCAGTAAACCACAAAAGCCATCAACTGGCTGTCTTTTGCACTATCCTGGATATTGCTTCCAAAGTATCAGTAAGTACAGAGCAGATCTATGATCTCCTTCCTCTTTCACCATCCTGATAATTTATATATTAGAAATACATACCCAGGTTTTTATTTCATAATGATCAAAAACATTCTTCCAGGATATTTGATTTCCATAGATTTTTAACACACTTAATTTTAAACATAATTCTCCTGGTGCTTGCAAATCAGCCATTCTGAGGCTTAGAATTTAGTTCAAGGGATTTTTCATATAGACTTGTTCTGAAAAGGTAAAAAGATATTTGTAAAATCTTGTTGGCCTGCAGACCTATAGTGTTTTAAGTTATTGATTTTTATATAGGCAAAATTGCGCATATAAAGGCAGAAAATCCAGCTTTCAAAAAATTAATCTTGTTATTTCTTTAAATTATTTGCAACAGAACTAGAATTTTGGGACTTCACCCAAACTTTCTAGATATCTCAACCTATGTTTTTTCTCTATTTAGAATATAACTATCATGTATTTATATATATAAATCAATATTAGAAGAATTGTCAAGTTCTGCCTACATGTTACAAAGGAAATTTTATGTTCACCGTCACTATCAATTCAAATACTGACTTGACAGCTAAAAAAATGTTTCCAAATGATGCAGGATAAATTAAAAAATCTATCCAGATTTTGAGAGAATGAGAAGACAAGCCATAGATTTGGAAAAAAAATTGTAAAATACATATATGATAAAATACTATTATCTCAAATACACAAAGAACTCTTAAAACATAGCAATGAGAAAAAGAACAACTCAATTGAAAAATGGGCAGAAGATCTGAACACTTTACCAAAAAAGATATATAGATGGAAATGTGTGCATGAAAAGATACTCCACATCACATGCCATTAGGAAATTGCAAATGAAAACAACAGTGAGATGCCATTATGTACCTGTTAGAATTTGGAAAATGCAGAACACTAACACCACCACATGTTGGTGAAGATGTGGAGCAACAGGGAAATCTCACTTATTGGTGGTGAAAATTCAAAATGATACAGCCACTTTGGAAGACAGTGTGACAGTTTGTTACAGAACTAAACGTACTCTTACCATATGATCCAGCAATCATGCTCCTTGGTATTTACCCAAATGAGTAGAAGACGTATGTCCACATAATAACTTACACATGAATGTTTATAAGCAGATTTCTTCATAATTGTCAAAACTTGGAAGCAACCATGATGTCTTTCAGTAGGTGAATGGATAAATAAACTGTGGTACATCTAGATAATGAAGTGTTATTTAGCAATAAAAAAAATGAGCTTGTATCTAACCATGGAAGGACATGAAGGAAGCTTAAATGCATATTACTAATGGAAGAAGACAATCTGAAAAGGCTACACATTGCATAATTCCAAATATATGACAATCTAGAAGAGACAAAACTATGGAGACAATAATGAATAAGTGATTGCCATGGGCTAGCGGGAGGGAGGGATGAATAAGTGGTGCACAGAGGAGTTTTAGGTAGCGAAACCAATCTGTGTGATACTATAATGGTGGATACATGACACACATTTGTCAAAACTCAAAGAATGTACACCATCAAGAGTAAACCCTAATGTAAAACTATGAACTCTGGGTGACAATGAAGTGTCAGTGTACTTCACTGATTGTAACAGCTGTACCACTGTGGTGCAGGGTGTCTGTAGTGGGCAGCAGATATATGGGAAATCTCTTTACCTTCCTCTCAATTTTCTTGTGAAGTTGAAACTACTCTAAAAATAAATTTTATTAAAAATAAATCACAGTATGATTTTTATAGCATGATGTTATAAAATAAAGGTCATTTCATCAAGTTGAAACAACCTATGCAAGCTTAAAAAAATCACCGTGCTAAACAAATACTTCTTTGTTCACCATCAGAGATAGGAGACTACTAAAGCCTCCTCCATACGCACTGCTGATCTCCAAGGAATCCCTGAGTGCATCTAAACAGACCAAATTCATCTTTATGGCACCCTGGTGGATGATGAAGGGTTGGAGGGTTATTAAAATACCTCCATTTATGGACTCAGAGGTTAGATGATGAATGTGAGGCAAATCCAAGCAGGGATTTTATGGTAGAAAACAGTTTAAATGCCTTACATGTCTCATCTTTATATCAGTTAAGTTATTCTTTTTTTCCCCCTCTTATTCTAACATCTTATCAGCCTAGATCTATTCAGAAAGTAAGCATGCTGAAATTAAAAGAGCATAGATCCCTGAATCACAGCTTCAAGTCCCTTACTATGTAGATTATAAGGGTTGTGCTATAGGCTGAACTGTATTCCCACAAAATTCATATGTTAAACCCCCAATATGATAGTATTTGGAGCCCTTGGGAAGAAATAAATTAGTTTTAGATACAGTTAGGAGGGTGAGACTTTCATGCTGGGATTAGTGTTTTTATAAGGAGAGACACCAAAATTAACTCCCTCTTCCCTCTCTTTCTCTCTCTACCTTCCAGCCATCTGCAAGCTAGGAAGAGAGCCCTCACCAGAACCTGACCATGTTAGCACCCTGATCTCAAACTTATAGCTTCCAGAATTTTGAGAAAATGCATTTCTATTGTTTAAGTCACCTAGTCTATAGTACTCCATTAGGGCAGCTTGAGCTGACTGAGACAGGCGGTGTGGGTGCTGTTCCTTCTGAGAACAGGAAAAGCAATCAAAGAATATCACATTACCCTTGTTGCTAAACTGGTATTATTGCTGCTAGGATTGTTGGTGGTGTATGTGTGTGTTTGACATGTATGTAAAATGTGCACATTTTAGCTGTTTGACTAATGAATTGAGACTAAATAAGTGAATTATATAGAGAAGGAGGATGCTTTTTTGGGCTGAAGACAGGAATTCTGAGCTCTAATTTGGAGTCTGTCTATGTGTCATTACAAAACTCACCTTTTCTTAAAAAAAAATTTCTGCTACCTGTTTTCTTATCTCTAAATGGAGTTAAATAAAACCGGACCCCACTTCTGATGATTTGAAGACAATTCAAACTATACAGTGAGCTTCTAAGTGACCACATACTATTCTCACACATGTGCATTTACATGCGCATGTGTCTGTGTAGTACATATTTACGGGCACATGACTGTATAAAATTAGAAAGAAAATGAAAACCAAAGGTAAGGATCAGGTAAATAGAAAAGCTGAAAACACAGTAGACTGGGGTTTATATGAAACGTGACTGAGCAAAAATTTTTTAAATATACAAAAGACATCCAAACAAGTCAGAAAAGGGCTAGTGAGAGCAACAGAAGTGTGGCCAAGGGCATGAGAGAAATGGGTTTGAGTAGGTCACATTATAACAAAATGGACAATAAATGATACCATAGTCATTTTTCGGCACCTTGGAAATTGACTGTACAGTGCTTGATGAGATCTAAATTCTACCGTGTGATGAGATGAAATTGTAATGTCAAAATCATTCGTGTAAACCAGCTGGCTCACAAGATCCTTTTTTTCCTTCAGCTCTGATGCATTGGCTACTTTTTTTTGCATAACTTCTATTCATAGAAACATGATTACAACATGATCTTTCATTTAGTGTCTTCCTTTTAAAAGGTATTATTTTGTTTAATTTCTTCATTTCATTTTTTTTTTCTGGCCATGTTCACCGATGTAAAATCTAAAAATAAAAACCACCAAACCATCACACCTCTCAAGGTTTGAAAACCACTGGCATACTTAAGCAATAAGAGAAAACCTAACCTCTCTTCGTGGGAAGCTTCAACATCTAGTATTCTACATGTACTGCCCTTATCACTGGATGTTTCAGAGGCACACAGGAGTGAAATATCACTTCAGTATCTTTTTCTCCTCTTTTACAATTGTTAAGAGTGGAGTGAGAAAAATAAATTTTTATATTTTTTGAGTGATAACAAAAATCAATTTCTATGTTTAAAAAACAAAGATACATGACCCCAGGAGCTTACAGTAGATAAAACACATAATTGCAGCATCACTATACAATGGTAATATCTAGGTTGCTTAATTTCATGATTAAAATGTTTTGAGGTACCATGCTAATATTCAGAAGAGTTAAGTTTTAAAATTGTTGAGTTAAAATGAACTGTGGCGAGATCATGTCATGTAGCAATGATGACTATGACGATGTGGTACCGTTGCCTGGGTCAGAGGCACTGAAATTTATCTGTGTGGCTTAGTATAAAGTGCCAAACCTTCTGAGGCCTAAATTTTCATTTCTATAAAATGGAATTAATAATAGTAATAAGCATAATAGTATGGCTGCTTGGAGGATTAAACAGACATATGTAAATTGCTCAAGACGGTGTCTAGCACATACTGAACAGGTGATAAATGTTAGCTATTATATTCTCCATGGGGATTATAGAATCACCTGTTCTGCAATACCACCTATTGGAAACAATAAGGCAGGTATGTTCCTTCTATCTTATTTTGCTTCTTTGAAGAATTTTAGTTAAAAAGGGAATCCTGAAGCATTAAATATTTGTGAATACATTTTTATCCAGTCTTTTTCTAAAGTGGTAGAGAGTCTTTGGATTGTAGTAAGTGATGAAATATATATATAAAAATGTATTTGGGGCTATTTATCCTTTTAAAGTTAAGACCTAAGGTGAGAACATGTTACAGGAAAACCCTGATTTGATGTGAATTCAGGAAGATTCGCATCCAAGAATCAAATTAGGGTTGTTCCTTTCTATAATATATTTAACCATCAGGCAGGTCAGAAGCTATTCTTGACAGAGTAGTTAAAAAGGATCCAATATTTAAAAAGTTTGCAGTCAGAGCATATTTAGACTAACTGATCATAATATCACTGGTATGAAATGAAGGTCTAAGAAAGACCAATAAAACAAAAATACTGACTTAAAAGAATGTTTTGTACAAATGCTGTTGGAAAGAAAACAAAGTGAAATATATACAAAAAAATAGAAGATTCAAGTAAGCCACTTCATAAAGGCAAAAATTAATAAAATGGTGACATAGGTGAAAAATTATTCAGGGAAAGGAGGCAGGGGCATTACATATTTCCAAATTAGACCTTTTTAACTTAAAAAAAGGAAACTAAAAAGGTAAACAAAAGCTTAAAAGAACAGAAATATTAAAGATAAAAATTTTAAATTGAATTCATTTAGGAGAGTTCTATAAACAAGGGAAACATAAAACTTATCATTTAATTAGTTAACATCAGTAAGCTCACTTTAAATTTCATGGTAATATCCTTGGGCAATGAGTAACACAAGTCAGAGTTGTAGGACATGTCAAAGTATTTTTAAATGCCCCTGTCATTTCCAGTGCCTCATCTTCAGAATAAATGCTAAATTGTAACAATCAGCAAGTGTTCTTATAATATTCATCTATGGAGAATTTCTCTTGCAATTCTAGATAAACAGTACATTCTATTAACTCCCAAGTTTCATTACATACACATTAAAGCAGCCCTTTTTATTGATTTTCTTTCAATATGTGGCTGAATATTTTAGCAAATTATATTGGACTCTCATTAGAACATTCCTGGAATTTTTAAATTGTTATTATGTGTTTTTTAAAAAATTGTGAAAGCAATAACTGCTCGGTATTGCAAGCAATATGAGGCAAAGATAAATTTTTTAAAAAGTTAATCCTTTTTATGACATCTCCCACATGCCCTCTTGAAGGTAAAAAAAAAATAGTAAAAGAATGGTGTTTATCTTTTCACTCTTTCTATTATTTTCCTATTTTTTAAACAAAGATATTTGATTATAGCATTCACATTGCTTGCCAAGTTTCTCTTTTAACAATATATCATTGCCATTGCTCTAAGCCAATGAAATACAATTCACTCTTCTTAGTAGAAAATTTGTTTGCTGTAGCATATCTGTAGTTCATTAAAACATTTGATTCTTTATGGATGTTTGAGAGTTTTCCAATGTTTTGACACTACAAAGATATGATTATCATTCTATTACATGGTTCCTTCTTATCCTGAGGTTAGATTTTCTGAAATGGAATTACTATGTTGAATGATGTTTTAATTGTTGAAATTACAGCAGAAATAGTACTAATTCTCTACAAATGCTTTCAGAAAGTTGAAGGGGCTATTTCTCAACTCAATACATGAGGCAAACTGGGCTTTATCTCAGGAATGCAAGGTTGGTTTAATATTTTAAAAAATCAATATAGTTTATCATCATAACAGATTAAAAATGAAAAACCATGTAATATTCTCAATAGCATTGGAATAAAAGCATTTGACAAAAATCCAATATCCATTCTTGACCAAAAAAACTCAGCAAAATATAAGGGAACTTGCTCAATTCGATAAAAAGCATCTATGAAAAACCAACAACTAATATCATATTAGTGTGAAAGATGGAAGATCAGGGAAAAGGTAAGTGTACTTCCATCACTTCTATTCAACATTGTGCTGAAGGTTCTGGCTAATGGAATAGGGCAAGGAAAAGATAAAAGGCATCCAAATTAGAAAGAAAGAAGTTAAGCTGTCTTTACTTGGAGATGACACATTCATTTATGTAAACAATCTAATGGAGTCTATTAAATGTTAATAGAAACCAACAATAAATAAATTCAGCAATGGTTCAATTATAAAATGAGTATAAAATAAATAGTATTTTAATGTACTTGTAATGAACAATTAGAAATTGAAATTACAAAATTTTACCCTTTATAATAACAAAAAATATGAAATAATTAGAGCTAATCTGGCAAAAGACTTGAAAGACCTGTACTCTAAAAATTATAATACCTTGCTGAGAAAAAGTAAAGTAGACCTAAATAAAAGGAGACATATATTATATTCATGGGTTGAGAGACTCAATATTATGATCAATTTTCCTGAAATTGGTTTATCCACTTAATGCAATCTAATCTATGGTGTCTTCCTGGGGATAAAGGAGCCATGGTAATAGCTAGGAGGAAGGGAATTTTACAAAGGGTCATAAGGAAATTTTGGGAGGATGACAGAGATATTCATAATTTCGATGGCAGTGAAGGTTTCACAGGTGCATACCTATGCCAAAACATCAAATTGTCTGCTTTAAATAGCTGCAATTTTTGTTTATCAATTATATTATTATAAAAAATCTAATAAAAAATCAATTTTAAATGTCTTTTATATTATGAATATTAATCTTTAACTGTGATGAGCATTATAATGTTTTAAAGTCTAGCATTGGTCTTCTGATTTTATTTATGATATCTCTTATTATATTTATTTTTATCATAGTATAGATAAATATGTCTAGTCAGATACATTTGCCTAGTATTTTACTTATAGAATCTGGGATTTCTGGATCGCATTAAAATACTGGCAAAAATAAGATTATATATTATCTTATATTCTATTTAATATTATATATTTTAATTTAAACTTCATTCAATTAAAACCTATCAGTTTATTAATCTCTTATTTTCAAATAGACACATCTATATTAGTTGCAATACATCATGATTATTACTAGTAGCTATACAAAAATACATATTAACCTAAAACGTAGAACACTATAGTTAAGCTTAATTATTCTTTTCATTTCCTTTTTAATTGAATGATTACAAAACATATTTGGTGTTTATTGAGTGCTCACAATGTATCAGCACAAGGGATTCAGGAATTAACTAAATTGACAAAAATTGTTGCATGAAATGAGCTAAAATTTTAGTGGTGAGGGAGTGATAGATAACAAATAAAAATGTAAAATAAATAATATTTCAGGTGATGATACCTGTTATATATTTAAAAATATATAACAAGGAAGGGAAATAGGAAATGCTAGAAACGGTGGTAGTGAATGACTTGTGAACTCATTCTTAAGGGGGTGAATGTGAAGATCTGGGTGGAGCGCTTTATGGGAAGGAAGCAGGAACAGCAGAGGTCGAGGTTTTGCAGTGGAAGTATGCATGCCACGTTTATGACAAACGTGGGAGTGGCATGGCTTGAGAAGCCATCAGTCTTTACCCCAGATGAACTAAGATTCATTAGAAAGTTTTTAACAGAGGAATAACATGATATGACATGTGCTTCAAAAGGATCACTAGGAATGCTGTTAAGAATTGGATGTGAGCGGAAGGGAGGCCCATGGTGGATCAGACAGAGCAGTTATTAGGCAATTGCAATAACCGATTTATTATGGCCTAGCAACATGATGCCCAAACAAATCAGACACATGGGAATAAACCCAAACAAGGAGGAGAAACTTTTTTATGTATCCAATAACCACTCACTTTTTTCTATCTATTTGGAATTAACTCATTCTCCTTAGCTCTATGTTGGTAATTGGGTAGGGTGGTCAGACCTTAATAGGATGAATTAATTAAAACCAAGGGCATAAAGTTGGCTTTGGTTTAAAAACTATTAATACCCATGTTAAGCCATTTAATTCTTTCACTTTAATGACCATCTTTTTTATAATGTGATGCCTCAAACATGTAGTCTTGTAATTGAATTGGTTGATATTAATACTTGCAAAATTAGCTTGCTAGAAGAGAGATCATTAAGATTTTTCAACAAAAAGCAGAGCAACAGTTGAATAGATGCTCTATTTCACAGGTACAGACTGTGCTACGGTTTGCAAAATGTTTTCAATCACTATGTAACCGTGATTATATTATCCAATTTACATTGTTATATGTACAAGCTATGCTTTTTGAAAGGAAAAGGTAAGGTTCAGAATTACTACCATAGAGGTGTTTGGAATAATAATTCATGGATCTGCAAAAATGGATTAAGCACATACTATGTGCCAATAATAGACAGGATTTCTCACAGTTACAAAGATAAATGAGACATATTTTCATAAAAAATCTGTGGTGTTGTGGGTAATAAAATTTCTAATAAAGATGAACACATAAGTATGAACACAGTGTCACGCTGTGATCATGTAGTGGTTAGTACTCTGCGTTGTGGAACATTTATTGAGTACTGACTATGTGCTTGGGATTTTGTTTTGCATGTATAATGTCTCCAATCTCCACACACCTATAAAATAGGTAATAATATTACTGATATTTTAACTGAGGAAACTGACACTGAGATTAAATGCATGTCTATAATTATGCAGGGAGTAAAAATAATTATGAAAACTTATTTATATAGAAATAATTATAAAAGGTGTTTTAGTGTTGTTATATAAAAGTACTGTAAGTTTATGGAGATGGCCAAGAGGGAATGTAAGGAACTATAGTAGAGGAAGGAAGTAACCTGTGAATAGGATTCTGGGTCACAGAAAAGAAGCAAAAATACGATGGGAGGAACCATATGTACAAACGGACAATGTATTTTTTCTTTAAAGAAAGAACTGTGTAAGAAGTAGTACTCACGGCTGGATGGTGTGTGGGAGTGGGTGAGCTCAGAAGGAGGGTAAGGGAATGACTTTGGTAAGGTAGTTTGGAACCGGACTGTACCATTCTTCACAGTTTGAAATTGATCCTGTAGGCAAATGGTTTACTAAGAATTTTTAAGTAGAGTGATTTAGAAAAACAATGGATTGAAAAAGAGTAGAATTCTCTCCTAAACTAGTAAGTTTATAACATGCTGGCAGATGGAAAGCAAGAATGGGCCAGTCAGATGCAATTTTGGAGATATTAACCCAGGAAGAGTGGCACTACCAGGCAGGTGTTCAAGTCCCAATTATAGCATTCAAGGGGATGCAGCAAACTGGAATATGCTCTGGGCCAGTGATAAACTTTAGGGATCTTAGTGAGCAGCAGGGATGTATTGGCCATGGAAATTCTTGGTTTCAAGTAGCTTTAGGATAGGTATTGAGTCTGTGGGTTTGAAACATAGGAGAGAATTTGAAGCAAGAGTTTTTGGTGTCATCAGCAATTTGGTGAGGGTCAGAGCCAGGTGAGTGAAGGGTGTCATCCAGAAAGAAAAGCTTAAAAGAGAAAGAGACAAATGGGCCACAGACTAAACACCGTTTTCCTGGATTTCTTAGGGTTTATTTTTTTTCTTTATAGGTATTTTCTCATGTGTGTGTAGAATGAAAAATTATGGGAAAGATTTCAAACTAATCTCTGGCTTTCTGATTTTATTCACCACTTCCACTATCCTTAGCAATCATCACCTGGTGCTATTTCTAGCAGTAGTATCTGGTTGACGTCATGTAATTCAGAAGAAACTGTCTAAGATTTGGAATATGGCCAGCTTCAGATTACTGACATTGTCAATGAACAGCTAGGTGAATAGGAAAATTTACTCAAATTTTCAGAGACGACAACAACAACAGGAACAAAATAATAATAACAACAATAATAAAATATGATCCATCTTATAGGGCTGTTAGGAGAACAAATGATAATACACGGTAAGTACTAGGTTGGCACATAATATGTTTGTAGATTTATTTTACAAAAACATTATGGCATAACTATTATAAGCTAAACATTGGGAATATTATTATGGACAAGCAACCATTTTTACTTTCAGGAAACATGAAAATCTAAATGAGATATTGTCCTACGAAACATAAAGTCACATCAATTTTAGTCATTAAACTTTGAGATGTACTCTCAACTATGTACTGACAACTTCAAATAAATGGTGCTTGTTACCCAGAGTACTGTTATAGAGATTAGAAATCATCTCCTTCTATACAATATCAGGACAAATATATATATTTTAAATATATGTATTTATAAATATATTTATATATATAAATATATATTTTTAAATAAATGAGTAATAGGCCCAAGATTTTATATATGTATATATATAATGTTAATATATATAATAACAGTCTCCAACATTAAAATTTCCTTAAGTGCCTAAAGTAAAGAATTGAGTGTCCAAATGCCCCAGCCTGTCTCTTGAACACCCTAACAATTTGGTAGCTCAAGGGAGTCCTGTGACTACATTCATAATCCATCAATTTGAAAACATAGGTTGACTCAACTCACAATAAATGGATGAAAATATGTTACAATGTATAATACCAAATAATGTACATCTGTTTCATAGAAATGGTAAAACACAAGGATGAGATATTTATTTTAAGTGTAATTACTGAGTTTTTCAATCAGCTATACAACTGTGGCAGGTGATAGTTCTGTATCTACAAATAAAGTAGGCTGTGAGGAAAGATAATTATTGGAGTTATACAGATGTAGTGATCAACACATTGACCTTTCCTTACTAAGCTCTGCCCAATCTCTGATACTCTATAAACTTGAAGTATCTTTCTTGTGTGACAGGAAATATCAGTGAGGTTCTACTCGTTGCTTGCATTGGTAATCATGCAAATCATGTTCTTGTGTTTACCTCATTATATAAAATGCTAAGAACTTTCACAGGACAAATGGAAGTTTACTACAGAAAACAATGTGATTGTTATCAATGCACACTTTGATTGCCTATTCAAATTCAGTATATAATGGAGCAATTCTTTTTGGCTTCTGCATTTAAATTTATACTTGCTTAGTAATTTTAGTCCTTGGAACTTATTTGGTGTAAAGTGCTAAGCAAAGCTGAATGAATTCAAGAGGAAATCATTCCTTCTTCCTCCTCCTTATTTATAATTCTCCGGTCCTCAGAGGAGAAAAACACTATTTTCATAATAAAATTATAAAATCATTGTGTAGAAATAGGTTAATAAAGAAGAAATATGAGTCTATTATTTGTGTAATTCTCATTCTGTTGGGGCATGTGTATTTTAGGTACTGAATTATTCATATTGTTATTCACGACGATCAAATATCTCACACAATCACTTCATTCAGATTGTATTTAATCTGATTCTACTCACAATATACTGTTCAGCATATTTTAAAATGATATAAACATAACAAATATTCATTTTAATGGGATGGTACTACATGGCATGGATTTAAAAGAGGACTACATGTAAGCCATTACATTTTAGCAATATAAAAACGATCAATTATTCATATAGGGAATATATATTTTCTTAGGTTTTATCATGCTTCGGGTTTCTATCTATACATTTAAAGCAAAGATAATTTATTATCAATACCATATTTATGGCTGAAAATTAGATTTTACAATGCTTTGGAACGATTATAAAACTAGGATTGTTTGTTGGATCGTAAAATTTATTTTCTTTCTGATTCCCTTTTCCATTGTCACCATTATTTTTTTAAGACTACTGGCAGCTCTTAGGTAGTGAAATTTGAAAGCAAATAGCACTACTTATTACACAATATCATATTTTAACAATTGCATAAAAATTATAAGTCTGCTATAACAAATTTTCTTCCTCTAAAGATAGTTGATCAAGGATCCAAATTAGGCAAGAAAGTACAATACCAATCTATGGGAAAGTTGAACGTACTGCAGTTTTGCTCCAGTGTGGTCGTCAATATCATCAGAAAACAGAGTGGGAAGAAATGCTAAAGTGGGAAGCCATAAAGCAAATAGTCATGGGGGATTAGAAATTAGAACTCAGGAGTTTATCATTTTATGAGAATAACACATGCCAGGTCTGTATTTGAGTTTGTAACAACTTTACCATCTGCCATCAAATTATACCTTAGTGAATGGTAATGTTTTATTTTATGTAGTTGTAATAGTTCTGCCTTAAATATTCAATCTAAACATACTGGCCAACATTCTACTTTTTTCATGTTTTTATTTCTGGGAAATGTTATTTTCAAAATATTCTAGAATATTTTGGCCATCCTCACAAATCAAAATTTTACAGTGATGCAAATTCTAAGTGCCCATGACATTTATTTTCCATTATTGTTTGGATGCCTTACACCTCATTTTGCCATATCCAAATGTGTTTGTTATTTTAAAAACTGTGAATGCTAAGTTTGTAAGCAATCTTTAATGTTAAAAAAAGGAAATGTACCTGCTAAATGTTTGTGTCCTCCCAAAATTTATGTTGCAGCCTTTTTTTTTTTTTTTAGACAGAGTCTCACTGTGTCGCCCTGAGTAGAGTGCAGAGGCGTCAGCCTAGCTCACTGCAACCTCAAACTCCTGGGCTCAAGTGATCCTCTTATTTCAGCCTCCTGAGTGGCTGGGACTACAGGTGCATGCCATGACACCTGGCAAATTTTTCTATTTTTAGTAACCATGGGGTCTTACTCTTGCCCAGGCTGGTCTCAAACTCCTGAGCTGAAGCAATCCTCCTACCTCAGCCTCCCAGAATGCTAGGATTATAGGCATGAGCCACCGTGCCAGGCCTGGCCTATGTTGCAGCCTTAATCCCCAATGTGATGGTGTTTGGAATTAGGACATTTGGGAAGTAATTAGGCTTAAATGATGTCATGAAGGTGGGGCCCTCATATGGGATTAGTGCCCTTGTGAAAAGATGGAGAGAAGAGATTTCTCTCTATATCTGCCTGCACCAAAGAAAGGCCTTGCGAGGACATAACCAGCAAGAAGTTTGTGAAGAGGGCCTTCGCAAAGAACCTGATCATGCTGGCACCCTGATCACAGACTTATAGTTTCTGGAAACAAAAGAAATAAATATCTGTTGTCTAAGCTCTCAAATCTGTAGTACTTCATTAGAGCAGCCTGAACTCGGTCATTGTTAGTAATCGGAATCAGATGGCTGTAGAGTCTTTTAATTTCAAGAAATTATCAGTAGAATAACTTTGGGAAAAGATTCTAATTTTACTGATAGTTGCACTGTGAAAGAAAAATCTTCATATTGATTTTTCATAGCTGTTTTTAACATGTGTAGTACAGGCAAAATCAAAAGTGAACATCAGTTTTCTACCTGCATGAATTTGGCTTAAGGAGCATTTTATTAGAGTAACTAATTTCTATCACTTAGTCATCACAATAGCAATATAATATGAGTCTGCCAAAGGCCATTTATTACCATCTGTATACCAATGATTTACTAAGAGCTCTCTCAGTCATTCACATTCAACTTACTGAGAAATGGGAAAAACATCCAGAGATACAAGGACAATTTTAGTAGTTAAGAACATACTACAGGAGAAATAAAATTGTTTACTCAGGATGGATTAATTTAGCAGGACTCCTTGATGTTATTAAGTTCCTGAATATTATCATGAAATATAACAAAAAACACAGTGCAAATCCAGATTTCATTACAAGTGGAAAACTTACAAGCTAAAAGGGATATAATTGTCTTTTAACGAATGTTTGTTTAACAGAGGAAAGTTCATCTAGATTTAATATAGATTGATATATATTACCTTCAAAATTGTTTGGCGAAGCTGTTGTTTAATTTTACTTTTCACATGAACTTAAACATGTCATCTCTGGGTTGCTTTAGTCTCCTCCATTAAATAAAAGATCAAAACTGTTTTATTTCTTAACCTCCCTCCCTGTCATGGTCTGAAAATGCATCCCCCACAATGAATATGTTGAAACTTAATCGCCAATGTGATAATATTAGGTGGACCTTTAAAAGGTGATTAAGATGCAAGAGCAGAGTCCTGGTGCGTAGAATCTGGGCCCTGATAAAAGGGTTTTGGGGAGTGGGTTCCCCCATTTCTGCCCCTTCTGTCAAGTGAGGACACAGTATTCATATCCTTCAAAGGAAGAAGCAACAAGATGCCATACTGGAAGCAGAGGGCAGCCCTAACCAGATGCCAAACCTGACAGCACCTTGATGGTAAACTTCCCAGCCTCCAAAGCTGTATGAAGTAAATTTCTGTTCTTGTTAATTACCTAGTCTGTGGCATTTTGTTACAACAGCACAAACAGACTGAAACACTCCCTCGAATATAACATCTTACAACCTGCCATTTCTATTTATAAAGGCAATGAAAACAAAAGCATTAAGAAAGGGTCAAATTCTCATAATTGGCAATTCTTAAAGAAAATGCTCAAGGAGAGTAACTTCTAGTTATCATTAAATGCCAATTGCAGGATTTCTGAATGTATTAGGAGGTATCAATGGACTCCATACATCCCCTAAAGAAAGATGACAAATGGCTGCAAATCTAATTAAAATATGTATAGAAAAAAAAAGAAGACTCATAATGAAAATAAATAAAGGGGAGTTAACTGAAGCAAGTTGGTTCATGAGTTGCCTGCAGGTTTCAGTAGAGTTTTGTTTCATTTAGATGTCAAACCTAGTAAGATATTCTGTCCTCCAAGAAAGATAACTCAAATTTAACACATGGCAATTTTTCTACTCAGGTGGATAAAAATAATCTGCTGACAATTTTTGTTTCAAATAAGCAAGTCTTTTGCATATTTTATTTTACATAATAATGTGAATCGATGAAAAATACAATCATATATACATATACAATAGAATATATTTCTATACATCTTTATAATTGCAAAAAGATATATTTTAATAAAAATATGAGAAGTACCTAAAATACCACTAATATGCGTCTTCACAGAAAATCACTATAAGAAAATAGGGTTTGATTCCTTATATATTGTATAAAGGGGGCTAAAGATTTAGAGTATATGTTCACAGATCCATAAACCTCTGAAAATCATTCACTGAGACTTTCAGGCAACTGAACTTTTTATAAAGATCAGGAATTTATAAAGGGTGAAAATATAATACTACAAAAAGTAACCCAAAAATCTGAAATATTGGACCTAAAAACTGCCACTTGAAATTTAAAGGAGATATGTGTATGTATATATATACATATAAATATGTATATATATGTGGCATAATTTCAAAGAAGTTATTTTAAGTAATTTTATATGTTCTTTTTAAGGTAATAAACAGTTTTAAATACAATTTCATGGTTTTGAGGCAGCATTTCTGAGTACCCAATTATTTAAAATTGACAGATAATATTGTATACTTTTATCATGCACAACATGATGTTTTGAAGTACAGTTGACCCTTGAACAATATGGATTTGAAATGTGTGGATCCACTTATACGTGGACCTTTATCAAGAAAAATTACACCAAGTGTGCTTCCCTTTCTTGCCTCCCCTTCCATCTCCTCCACCTCTTCTGCCTCTGGCACCCCTGAGACAGCAAGACGAACCCCTCCTTCTATCCTCCTCCTCCTCAGCATTTCCAACATGAAGGCAATAAGGATGGAGACTTTTATGACCCACTTCTACTTAAGGAATAGTAAATATATTTTCTCTTCCTTATGATTTTTATATCAATATAATAAATTATTATAAAAGGTGTTAATTGACAGCTTATGTCAATAACAGTTTGTTGTCGATAAAGCTTCTAATTAATAGTAGGCTATTAGTAGTTAATTTCAGGGGACTTAAAAGTTATACATGGATTTTTGAATGTGCAGGGGTCAGCATCCCTAACATTCACATTGTTCAAAAGTCAACTATACATATATATTGTGCACTGGTTAAATATAGCTAATTAAATTTGTTACCTCACATACTTATCATTTTTGTGGTGAGAGCACATAATATTCAGTTTCTTTACATTTTTCAAGAATACATTATCATTACACTTTAAGATAACTAAAATAGTGGAATTGGAATGTTCCTAACACAAAGAACTGATAAAATGCCTGAGGTGATGGATACCCCAATTACCCTGATTTGATTAATTCACAGTGTATGCCTGTATCAAAATATCTCATGTACCCTATAAAGATATAAAACTATTATGTACCCATGTAATTAAAATTTTTTTTAAAAGACAAAAAAAGAATATATCGTCATTAACTATGGTCACCTTGCTGTACAATAGATCTTTTGGAATTTATTCCTCCTAACTGTAATCATGTATCATTTGACCAACATCATCCCATGGTCCCTTCTTCCCCACTTACCCACCCAGACTCCAGTAACCACCATTCTACTTTATTCTTATATGAGATCAACCATTTTAGACTCCACATATGAGTAAGATCATGTGGTATTTGTCTTTATGTACTTGGTTTATCTTATTTAACATAATATCCTCCAGGTTTCTTCCTTTTCATGGCTGAATAGTATTCCATCATGTATATATGCCACATTTTTTTTTTATCCATTCATCCTTTGATGGACTTTTAGGTTGACTCCATATCTTGACAATTGTGAGTAGTACTGTAATGAACATGGGGGTGCAGATATCTCTTTGATATACTGATTTCAATTCCTTCGGATATATGATCATGTGCCACTTAATGATGGGGATACATCCTGAGAAATGTGTCATTAGCAATTTCATCATTGTGCGACCATCACAAAGTATACTTATACAAACCCAGATAATACAGCCTACTATACACCTAGGCTATATAGTATAGCCTGTTGCTCCTATTGCATGTTACTGTACTGAATACTGTAGGCAATTGTAACACACTGGTATTTGTGTACCTAAACATATGTAAATATAGAAAAGGTATAGTAAAAATGTAGTATTATAATATATGGGGCCACCATTGTATATGTGATGTGTCATTGAAATATATGAAGCACCTTTTTTTAATTTTTTGAGGAACTTCCATTTTTTTTCCCATAATGGCTATACTAATTTACATTCCCACCAACAGTGTATAAGGGTTCCCTTTTCTTCACATCCTTGCCAAACACTTGTTACCTTTTGCCTTTTAGATAATGATCATTCTAATTGGGCCAGGTGATATATTATTGTGGTTTTGATTTGCATTTCCCTGATGATGGATGGGGTTGAGCATTTTTTCATATATATGCCGGTCATTTGCATATCTTGTTTTGAGAAATGTCTATTCAGATCTTTTATCCATTTTTAATTATATATTTTTTTTGCAATTGAGTTGTTTGAGTTTCTTACATATTTTGGATGTTAACTCCTTGTCATATGTAGAGTTTGTAAATATTTTCTTTTATTCTGTAGGTTATCTCTTCACCCTCTTGATTGTTTTCTTTGCTGTGCAGATGCTTTTTCGATTAATGCAATCCAATTTATCTATTTTTGCTTTGGTTGCCTGTGCTTTTAAGGTCTTATTAGAAAAATCTTTTCCCAGATCAATGTCATAAAGCATTTCCCCCAGGACATTAGCCAATTCTTGATTCTAACAGAAAAGTGAGATACTACATTGGCACAAACCACAATAGAGTATATCCCTTGTCATAATCTTTTCTCCAGTATATATAGAAACAGCCAACAAATACCATCTAATTAAGGAGGATATCTTTTCACCACAAATTGTACAATCTAGTATAGCATGAATCTACTTATTAAAATTTAGTCTCATTAAAAGGTCACTTTTCTTGATTAACAGAAAACTGGTTAAGAATGCCAGAACTTATTATATTTGAAACCATTAAAGAAATTTAACCTCAAGTTGTCAAAGGTTGTTTTATTATTATTATTTTAATGGAAAAATGCACTCAGAATTCCTGGGAACTTGGAATTTAGGAATTCTCACATACTGACTGGATCAAAAATTCAGGAGTTTTAGGATTATCAAGGATGTGAAGACAGACACTTAGGAGATTAGGGAATGCACAGAAGACTGAGTAAACTCATGGGCTTTCTTCAGAGAAAATGAAAAGTGATCTCAAATGCTTCATCATGTTGCTAACTATGGCTTCTAGCAATAGTTTCATTTTCTTGGTTTCTGAAAATCTCACAGTTTCTTTCTTCCATTCTCTCTTTGAAGAATCACATAGCCCTTTGAGTCACTCTGAAATTTTTAGGGCTCTAGAAACAATGAAGAACAGTTAGGGGTTGTGAGGAATCAAATTCATATGAGCCCTTCTCCTATTTTCAAAGATGTGAATTTTTCCTTAAGGGAATTTTTAGATAGATTCTTGAGAGTTGGGATTGCTGGACAAAGCTTTAAAGAGGAGAGGGCACGAGATGGTAAATGTTGCCTGGGAGACATCATCCCTGGAATATAGCAAAAGTATCAGAGGATTTTAAGTGAGAGATATTTAAAGTTCATTTATCCTTCTTTTTCCCTTGGCCATTGTCAGTTTCACCTATGTCAGTTCTGTTGTGGACTAACAGTAGGACAGGGTAGAAAGAGAGAAAATGGTTGAGCGGAATCCAGGTAGCAGAGGAGTAAATCAGTGGGAATTAGCAAATATTGGAGGTGAAAGCAAGCCCAGGAAGTTCTTCAGAGGTCATTCATGCACAATACTTTGTGTTGGAGAGGTCAAAATAGGCATGAGTGCTTAACATTTTATTACCTAAACAATTACAGTCACAGAGCTTATTACCTGAAGATTTCCGATACTATAATAGAAATTATACACATTATTCTGCAAATGGGGCGCAAATTCCCCTGAATGAAATTGGTTTGTTCAATGCTGCCAAATCCTCAATATTATGTATGTTTTGCACAATGTATTAGGATTGAATGAGCCCTATGAGCCAACTTACTGTTATTACTCAGGTCAAAGCCAGTGAAATTTGAGGACCAGTAAGGTAAAAAACCATTTACCTAAGGCCAAAGATGGAACTAGAATGCATGGCTTCTCACCCCATCTTTATTTTTGCAAACAAAATTTAACTACAGAGAACTACAGAGAATAACAACCTTGGCATACTGATTTCAGTATAGTTTATACAATAATAATGGTAAAGTGGAAATTTCCAGTTCCTCAGTTCCATTTTATATCTTCTTTTTCCAGAGGCAATTTGAGTGTACATCCTTCCAAGTTCATGTTTGTAAATTTGAAATCTATCTTTCTTCCCTCATCTCTCTATGCACTCATAAACAAGAAACCATGTACGTTCTGCTAATCTTTTAGCAACTTGCTTTTTTCAGCTTTCAGTCAAAATTGCTCTTAAAAATCTATTTATATCGACACATATAATTATAGTATGTGTGTACATTTTACCTTTTATTCTTTGCTTCCTTCCCATCACCCTTCATTTTTTTTGGTTTTCCATTAGATTGATCATATTTTTCTTCCCTTATTTTTTTTCCATTTATAGTAACGGAAACTACACATTCTTTATTATACTTTAAAAAAGCAAACTGACTTTAGAATGTTCCAACAAAATATAACATTAATATCCTTAGTCTGCCCCATAGGCAGTGCTCCACAGTTCTCCCTCCTCATAGATAAGCTTGTGCTTCACTGACAAATGCCACCCTATTTTTATTTTTCATTTTAGTGTTATCCTATGTCTTAGTCTATATTACATTAACCATCCCCCATATATTCTCATTATTATTTTTCAATTCAATAATTATTTAGATTTGACCATCATGCTTTCTCAATTTTGGACTCATCTTGTGTCTTGTATTCCACTATTTTGTGTGTGTGTGTGTTTATTTTTCCTTGAGCTGCAGTATATCTTTTGTTCTTTCAGTGAAGTTTTGTAACTGGTGAACTTCTGTTTTTCATAGGTCTGAAAAATATTATTATTGTTCTCTAACTCTTGAATGACAATTCAGCCTTGTATTGAACTGAAAGTTGTTAACTATTTTCTGTCGGTCTGATAATAAAATATTATCCCTTTATCTTCTTCATCTAGTTTTGCTGATGAGAAGTTTACTGACAAGAAATCTGTCATTCTACATTTTCTTTGTGAATCTTTTCTTACCTAAAAATTAAAAAAAAACAACTTCATTTTGTTCTATGATATGATGAATATACATCTAATTTGTCCATTTCAAGACTTTAAAATATTGTGAGTATTTCATGTATTCTCAGTTTAGAAAAATTTTTCTAAAATATATTTTTAAATAGTACATTTGTTTCATTTTCTTGATTCTGTCCTTGACTCTTACTGGACATGCACAGGAACTTCTTATTACGACCTTCATGATTTTCTCTTCATTTCATGATGCTGCATTCTGGCAATCACCTTAGATCCTTGTTTTGGTATGTGAATATGCACCTCAGGTGTATCTGATCCACCTTTTTTACACATCTGATTTTTTAAAATTTCAATTAGTTTACTTTATTTTCTATAATTTATATTAGGACTTTTGCAAAACATCCTTTATCTTTCTTCTTTTTTTCACACTGTCTTCTCTTGCCTTGTGAATCATATTTCTTCTTTTATTTATTTAACTATTTTAACATTCTTATTTCAAAGTTTCTTTCAAATACATCATTGTCTATGATTCTTGAGCTGTTATTATTCTAACTACTGTAAAATGTCATTAGGTTTTCTATATATTTCATTGTTGACTTATTTTTGGACTGATGTATCTTATGTTCCTTGAACTTCTTAGGTGGTTTTATTAATTCCTTTTTTGAGAGTTTCTACTGCATGGGTATAGGTCAAGAATTTAAGTCACACACCTATTTGTGTTATAAGGCTAGAAATCACAGTTTTCCCATTTGATTCTGTACTTACAGCCTTGGGCCAGCAAGCTGAAGTTTTCCATTGGGACTTCCTTCATCCTGTATCTAGATTTATAGAGGAAGCTTAGGATCAGTAGTTCTTAGATATAAGAGTCCCAAGGTCTTTATTTTGACTTCTAAAAAGAATTAAACTTTATCCTTTAAGGCTTATATAGGGACAGCTTTATACCCATGAGTTACATGGGTCCACTCCTAGGTACTGCTTTAAATTTCCTCTTAACTTTTGTTACCTGAAGATTTCATTGTCTTACTATTAATTTTTATTGTCTCCAATTTTTCAATCTAGAACTTGTTATGTGAGTAGAGTAGTAAGGGTTGTCTCCCAATCCCATGTTCAGCAAATTTCACCATCTTAACTAGAAGCTCCTATTTCACTTTCTATAATCCCAGTCAATTTGAATCATTAATCATTTATCACATATCTTCTGTGTTTAAAAACTGGAGTCTAGGCATAAATAGAAATATAAATCTCACTATCTCTCTTCAAGGAGTTTATAATCTGGTTCATGGTTTAAATGAAGTAAAACATTTACATTTAAAAATTATAAAAATGTGCTTATATAAGATCAGTATGTATTCAGGAGGGGCAGGATCACTTTAAGTGAATGACAAAAAAAAAGTTTTCATGGAAGAATTAAAACCTCAACTTGCTATAAAAAAAATAGAGAGTTAGGAAAGCTGTAGAGTTAGAGGAAGTATTTCTAGTTAAAAGAAACGGGATATGCTATGGAGGTGAAGGGGAGCAAAGCATATTGGGGGGAAAATTATTACCAATCTCAAGCAGATCAACTATTAATGTAATGGAGAGCAAATTCTAAAATGCCTTATTTTTCAGCATTCAAATTTTATTTTAGGAGAATATTTTAAGTAAAAATGTTCTGCTGTGAAATTGTTACCCTGAGAAAGTTAATCTGGCAGTGTTCTATATCATGGCATGGGGGAACAGAGGAAGGAAGGCATTGCAGTAACTCAATTGTAAAAGGTTGAACGCCCAGACTAGTATATTGCTAACGGGAGTGGAAAAGAAAGGAAAAATCAACAGAGGCAGCTCAATGTATTCACACCCACTTCTTTCCACAAAGGATTTGGTGTCTCTTTGAGAAAATACAAAAGGATGAAATAGAAATATAAAAGGAAACTTTATAAAGAGAAAAAAGCAGAATTGCTGATCTCATGGCACTATGGTTTCTGGCTGGCAGTGCAAACATAATACAGAGATGTTATAGGAAGCGTGCTCCTCAAGGGAGGTAAAATTTTGTTGTAGACACAAATTCTGAAAAGAACTCTCCTATTCATGTTCATCAGTGGTTTTCAAATGGAGGCTATTTTGCCTCCTCTGGGACTTTTATCATCATTCAGGGACATTTTTTATTGTCACACTGGGTAGGGGAGAGGGTGTGGAACTGGCATCTCGTGGCTAGAGGTGAAGAATGCTGCTAAGTAGCCTGCAACACACAGGGCCGCCCCCACAACAAAGAATCATCTGTCCAAAATGCCAAAGATGCTGAGCTTATGAAACTGTAACATGCATTGATGAAATGCACTGTGCTCCCACAATTGTTTCTCAAAGAAATAAAAAGTAGGACTAATAAAGCTATTTTGTGTACATACATTCATATATTCAGTGAATTTGAGAGGTTAATGTTTAATCATATTTCTACAGATAGTCCATGCAATCCCCCACAACCTGCTATATTTTTTCACACTGTACTTATCAAAATCAATATTTCTTATTCATTTCAAATTCTAAGTTATTTTTATGCTTATTTTTATTTTCTGCTCCCCCTCCTCCTATACTTGCTTAAATGTAAGCTCTATGTGCTCAAGGATCTTTATAAGTTTTCTTCACTGATATTTCTTATCACTACTGTTTGACACAGGGTATTATCTTAAATACTTTTTGCATGAATGAAGGATGGTCAAAAAGACACAGAGATCTAGTTTCCTAACTAAGAAACTTAACATAGAAGTTTAAAAACTAAGAAACATGGAGGAAAGGAGAGTAGATATGATTATATATTATCTTCTTCACACACTATTTCCTTCTTTTATACTTTTAAATTAAGTTAAATTTTAGACTCCAAGAATAACCATTCTTTTAAGAACCAATAGAATAGATAGAATTCCTTAATGCTGATTATAAAAATTGGAGAAGAAACCGAAGGACATACTGGTTCATTAGCCATTAAAAGGAACACAACAGCAGTCAAAGACTATGGAGCTGTACAATTATAGATTTCCTATAAATTCAGATGTATTTCTAGTACTGTTCCTAGTAGAAACGCTATAGCAAAATGTTTTATTCCCCTGATACTCAACCCAGAATGAAGTCTACACTTTTTTCTTTTCTTTCCTTTTTTTCTTTAGCACAAAATAAGGTTTATTGTGGAGAGAAAGACAGGATTGTAGAGCAAGGGCAAGAGCATGATATAGGTTTACAGAGCAAGACCAAGATATATTCGCCACAGATGACGAACAGATCACTTATCATAATAAAAAGGCCTACACCTTTTTTTTCTTGGTACTTCCTATAAACTCATATTCTTCATCATAAATATACTGTTCATGGTGATATTGAGTAAAAAGATAAATGCTGACATTCATAATCACATGAACGGCAAAAATTTCTACTTATATATTTAAATAATTTATAAGCCTTTGAGATAGTATCAACTTCATTATCTACCAAAAATAAAGAAAGATAACTATTTATTAAAATATATTTGATGAAGCATCAAAATATTTGATATTAAAAATATAGGAATTGTAATGGAAAGGTTTTTGATAAGAATGTAGTGATAAATGAATGTTCCAAAAAAATAAATGTATTACCCACAATAAAAATCTATATGGAACAAACAGATCACAAACATAGGCCAGGCATGTAATTCCAGCACTTTGGGAGGAAGAGGTAGGAAGATCGTTTGAGGCTAGGAGTTCAAGATCAGCCTGGGCAGCATAGTGAAGCCCAGTCTCTATAAAAAATAAGATTTTAAAAAATATTAGCTGGGTATACTCCCTGTGCCTGTAGTCCTAGATACTTGAGAGGCTGAGGCAGGAGGATCCCTTGAGACTAGAAGTTTGAAGTTACAATGAGCAATGATTGTGCCACTGCACTCCAACCTGGGCAACACAGCGAGACCTTGTCTTTCAAAATTAAATAAGTAAAAATATACACAAAAAGACTGTCTTGCTAAGGATTATTTTTAATAGTAATATTTTATTAATAATAAAAAAGTTTCACTGAACATCTCAATACTTTAAAACCATATTTTTAAGATGAGTAAATTTCATGAAAATATAACAGGATTGCCTTATTTGGAAGATCATTTGTCACAATTTTTATAAAAACTATTTCACAACAAAATAATTATGTCCTAATATTTATTATAGCAAAAAACTGTGCTAAACATAGCTAGGAGGCAGGATGTATTACTGCTCCTCCACCCCTACAAGTTTCCCCATTCCTACAAGCTTTATTTACATTTCAAGGCAAGATACAAAAGACACACTTGAACCACATCTATATTTTTGACTGAATTTAATAGTCAAGTGCACAAAGGAATATTTGAATATAAAATTTTATTTATTTAGAAGTTTTTTCTTTACAGTGTGTTCCTCTCCGTTCCCTGGAAATCAAATTTCCACAGATTTAATTTCAAACATCTTTCCTTGGTTTCAATTTTCTATTATTTCCATATAACACTACACCAAATAACACCTTTCAAAATAAATAGAAATGTCGTAGGTATAAATAAAAATAATTGAAATGATCCAGTATAAAATATGAAAAAACAATATAAAATAGGATTCCTAGAATAGTAACATCAATACATGAAGTCCATTTATGATCCATTAATAACAGACACTTATTCATACAAAAATGACTTCCCACTTAGAAAAAGCACTAAAATTGCACACAGGATGCCACAATCCAGGTAAATAAAGAACTTATAAGTCTGCCTTTATAAATCACATAAATATTTTATCTTTGTGTTTGCTTATGCATGTGTGCACATACAAGGAGAGAGAGAGGTAGACGACAGAAAGAGAGAGAGAGAGAGATAATGCAGCCATCAGCATCATCTCTTTTACACAAGTACATCATCCTTCTACGCAAGTACTAGAAAATAAACTGGGTAGGCATAAGATGCAATTAAAAATCTTACAGATCACAGAATCAATGCCCCCCATCACATTTAACACGACTGGAGATTCTAAACATTTATGTTTCACCTCTTTACCTCTTATTATGACTTTAGGTACGCATTGATACCCACTAGATTAATCACTCAGGTAAGAGTCCTTTGGCAATATCATAACGGAAGTATATCAAATATAAAAAATTTCACTAAAAGCACCTTGTTGAAATTACCTCTTTTTCCCTCTCCTCTCAAGTTTTAAGATAGAACAGTGTAAAGCTTCAGATCATCCAGGCTGCTGTCTTGCTTGAGACTAGACTTGTGTATAGAACCTGTTCTTTCACCATTGCTTTCCAATAGTGCAGAAGATTACTCTAAAGTTAAGTCTATTCTAGAATGCTTCAAACCTACTTTTTTTAAGTTAAAGAAAAAAAATACTGTCAGTAAAATCCTGGCAAGAATAAAATATTCTCTCAGTTGGTTCATATGAACATATTTTAATGAAGGGGCTACTTGGAGAAGTGTGAGCTGGAGAGGATAAGCCATCCTAAAATCCAGCAACAGGGCAAGACATGACCATCACTGATACAGAGGGGATATAAGGAGGAAATAGCTACTGGACTGCTGGGAGCATGGAAGGGGAACTTCCCAGTGGAAGCTTAGTCCAGGGGGAATGTAGCTACTGCTAGAGATGTTGCTCTGAAGCAAGTAGGACATGTGGATGGGATATCCATACCTCTATTTTTCTTCCCATCTCTGCACCCCTGCTATTGCCTTTCATTAGTGGAACCCAGGCACTCCACCTAAGCCAGTAGGCTAGGAAGTAAGAGAGTAAAAGATTCAGGGGTCAGCCTTTCTGATTTTAGAGAATAAAAGAGAAGAGAATGGATCTGGGGTGGGCAAGTGGATAAAAATCCAACAGAGATACCATTTTTTAAAATGTTAATCTTGTTTCACCCCAGAATCATATACTAAACCAAATTAATAAGAACAACAATTAAAAATGAAAATCTGATCAAAGCTTCTGTCTAAAACTATATGTCAATTTTGTCTTTTACATCTTATCCACTGATGTTAGACAACTGACAATCATCCATTTCCTACCTGTAACAATTATCTGTTATAAGACATCTGCAAAATAGAGGTAAGTAAGTGTTCATCAGTTGGTTAATGTGAACTGGCAAAAGAGAATCTCAACAGAGCACAGAAATCCCCAAGTAAAAATCTGGATAAGATTGCACAAGGTGATCCAATTTCACGATTGAAGACATTGGCCGATACATTAATTACTCAGTTCCAGGGCACAGACATTGACATTCATTTTGATAGATCCAGTTCCTGGTACAGTCCCAACAAAATAAAAAGCTCACTGAATATTTGTTGAACTGATTTCTGTAGTATAAGGTGGAGATACTGTCAATTAGAAAGTGAGTTCTTGGTGAAGGGGAACAAGACAGGAATGGAAAGGCTAAGGGAGAACGCAGTATCAAGCTTTGTAGCCTACAGTCTCTGACAGGAATTAAAATTGTGATCTAAGGCACTGTGGGACCTAGTGGATTACAAAATCAACTTGGTGGGTTTTAACAAGAATTTTAAATAAAGAAATAAAAAAGTTTAGTATAGGTGCTACCTTGATTTCAGGTAGGGACAAAAAACCAGAAGCATGACAATACAGGCACAACAAAACAAAGGGAAAACAAACCATGAGAAAATGGTCCGGGGTAACTGCAGAAAGAGAGCATAGATATCTTAATAGTACATAAAAGGAGAGAAATTTGCTAATAATTCATGTAAGAACAATATGAGAAACCAAAGTCTATGAAGATTGGCATCTTAGTTAAATTTTATATTGCAAGGAAGATACTTGGGAAGAAACTATTCTGGAAAGGCAGATGACTATAAAAAATGCAAATTGTATAAAATTTCAGAAAATATAAAGCAAATATCAGGACATTTGTACAAATAAATGATATACGTAGCTAAGTAAATGGCCCTTGAGTCTAACTTTCCATTTGTTTTAATATTTGTTCATTAAACTGTGTGAATTATATAATAGTGTTTTTATCACCAATAATAATTGCATAAATAATAAATAATTGCATAAATTCACAGTTCTCTTTTTTAGCTGAAGAAAAATTTAGTTAATATTTAAAAGTACATACATTTGCCATTACCATACCATTTCTTCAAATTACAGAAGCGTTATCCTAGTTAATTCAAGAACAGAAGGAATGAGTTTGGCATATCCAACCATCTATGTATCCTTGAGCAAGTCACCTAAAGTCTCTGTCACTCAGTTTCCTTTTTTTTTTTTTTTTTTTTTTTTTTGTAAAACAGAGATTAATTCTTGCCATAAAGTGTCATTGTAAATATTAAGTTAGAAATAATGCACATAAGCAGTTTATAGCTCACATATTCCAAGCCCTTACAAATCAGTGGCTTTGTTGGTAGTGTTGATGGTGCTGGTGAGAATAACTGTGTGGTGAAGCCCTCATGCCCCACTTTTCATGTGGAAGGATTTCAGCAAGAATATCCCTGGCCTCTGTATCCACCCATGGGAGAAAGAGTGACTTAGCTGATTTGCAAGAAGGAACTAGACTATTCTGCTCAGTCCTTTCTTCTTCCTTTTGTTTCAGGGAGCCATCCTGCCTCCAAGAGGACATTCGCATCTTCTCCATGGTATAAGCATTCAGCAGCAGGCCCCTTTGGAGAGGTTGGGATTGTCCGCCTGCCCCACTGAATAGTGGCGATTTTGTTTAATTAGTGGTGAGTATTATCAAAACCTTTTGACTAAAGAGCTACTTAATTTATATGAAATAAAACTATGATATTTTGACATGTGGCTTGATTCTCAATCTGTTTTGAACTTAGGAAGAAGAGAAAGGGAGGTTGATTAGCCTCCTACATTCCGAAGTCATAGTGATTAATATTTCTGTGCTATTTTTTATTACATGTTGCTTGACTTTTAAGGTGGACAAACAGAATGACCTTCCCTTATTAAAATACATTGTCTCAGACAGGAAAGTTGAAATCAGTCTAAATGAAGCTATTGAGCATATTTCACAATTATGCAGTTCTATGTATATTTTGTAACTTCAAAGGCATCTATCCTGTTTACACTAACATATATTATAACATATATTATCACTGTAAGGTACAATATGCTATTTAAAAAAATGTTTAAAAATTCCTGTTGTTTCTCAAACTGTATGCTGCTTATGTCTTTATAAATGGTAAGTATTGGAAATTTTACCCAAATCCATTTAAAAATTTACTATCAATTGTAATTTTATTTATAGATTTATGTTTACAGGCAGGATAGTTAATTTTTTGTGTATTTATATAAAATTATCTGGACAAAATTTTAAAAGAATAACCCATACCCCTAACAATTTATTTGTATTTTCAGGTATAAATATTTTTCATGTTTAAATATCTTTCTCAAGGCAACCATACCCATAAATTGTTTTATCTACCATTCTTTACCTCCTAATTTAAATTTGAAATAGAAATCAACAATATTAGTTATAGCAAGTTTAATTGTTAAAAAGTGAAATATTTTTCTAGAGTCAGTGCAAAGTTTATCAATAGAACATTCAAAACCAAAATGTGTTATTTTATTACAGCTGAAAGTTCTGAAAGCTGGCTGTTATTTCTTTCAAAAAAGCCTAATAACAAAATCAACAGGAAGGTGGGTGTCTGTATGACTGAAAATTCCCGTATGTTGGGGAATAGCTATCTTTGGCAAGCTTATTGGGTGACAGCTGATATACTGTAGGAAAAGACTCCCTGCGTGAAAATGCTATTTTGTTGCATTTTAATTCTCTTCCCTTGGATACAGTACAGCTCCAAGACTTGAATGGCTTGCTATTTAACAGTAAGTGCTGATGTTGAAAATTCAATATATTACTTTGGTGTAGATGATCGTATAGTAATCACTACTGATATCACCAACTTCCTTCTGAAACAGATGCTAGGAAATGAATTTCCTGAATTAAGATAGTAGAGTGTTGAAATGCTCACTAAAAGTTAACATTCCAGATGTTCCAAGACTCTTTTAACTCCAGACTTTTTTTTGTTTGTTTTCGTATAGATAGAGCTCCCTTTTGTTTCCCTCATCAATCAATCATGTTGATGCAATTCTGGATTCTTTGTTAATATACTTCACATTGAGTGCTATAAAATGTATATTTCTATGTAATTCTCTTAAATGAAATGTATTTATTTCAACTATGCTAGATTTTGGTCTATTGTTCTCACTGGATTAGGATTATTTGTCTTTACAAGACTTACAATGTGTAAAACAAGATATCCCCTGAAGATTTTAAGTGATATTTCCTTTAATTTGATTTTCCTTGGGGTGAATCTGAATGTCAAATGAAAGAAGAGGAAGAATCTTAGTTCCACTGCCACATATTTTGCATGGTTGTAATTCTTTATTTATATGTAGACAATAAACTTAAATATGCTACTATTCAAATTAATTATAGTGATGTTTATAGTCACAAAAATCTCACTAACAGTATTTTCATCATTAGGAAATATTTACAAGGCACAAATTTAAGGCGACTGATGTAATAAGTATCACAGGTAGACATAAATGCTAAGAGGTAAACTGTCCATGTCTTTTGAATTTTTCCCTACAGAGAAGCATGAAGCATGAGGTAGTGTGGAGATTGGTTACAAATTTCATGTTATCTCTGGTCTGTTCTATGCAGAGATAGCTAGAACATTCTATGGTTCTTTTCTCTGAAAGAATAAGACAGTGTCATTCAACGATGGGCAAGAATGAGTAAGAGAAAAACTTTGATTGATATCAATGAACTTGTATTGGGGGCAGGTCTATCATACCAAGACAATTACTGTAGACAAGGTGTCTTTGCTGCTCTAAAAAGGCAGACTTGAAATTGACAAATGGTTCCCTGTGCACAGGAGTAAATTCTTTTTAGAGAAGAAATCCTTGGAGTGACTTTAAAGTAGCTTTCAAATATATTGGGGGTGGAGAATAACTGGATAATTTATAGCTATCAATCTACCAATTATTTTAAATTGACATGTAAAACAATACATTTTCATTTTTAAAAAACTAACTTTCCATACTAATACTATACTAGAAAGAGTCTAGTATTGTTGCTACCTTCTTTACCATAAGCATTTCTTAAAATGCTTGAAAATTTGGTGAAGAATATAGGGCATTTGCACAATATCCTGCCACGCTAATATGTCTTGATTGCTCACTCATCCAGTTCCTTTAAGTGTATTAGCCTGGCAGTAAAGGTACTTTAAAACATTCAAAGACAGGATTAGAAAAATCAGCATACAGTGTAAATTACTGAACACTTTTATAGAAAACACCAATCTTGGGTTAGTGGCTATAAAGTGACCTTGGCAGAGCTATTTACAGCCATGTTTAAAGTGCACAATTTAACCTGAAGTGAATAAAAGTTGTTTATCACATCAGTGTCTCCATAAGCAATCCCTCACTCTTTTGTTGAGGATTTCGTTTTTGCATCCTGTCAGAGAATTTCAAAAAACACATTAGGGAGGTTCTGTAATTATAGCTTTTGCAGTTCAAATAGCTTTGTTAAAGTGAAGTAAAACATTATATGTACAATCAGAGAAAACTACTCCTTAGAACAAGAGTTAAACTGTTTATCAGAATTCTGTAATTATACTCAACCCATTGCATTGGAAAATAATGATGTAATGATACTGTATGTATTTGCTGATGATGACTTAGGCAAAATTCATAAGACACCACAAACATTTTCCAGTTCATTTTTATTTACAACTATGCATAAGGATACGTGGCAGAACACTTTGTTCCATTTTTCACTTTTGAGCAATGGTTTAAAACTAATTTTTTTAACAGTGGATTAGGAGAGATTTTCAGTTAAAAACTCTATATTGAAGAGGCCAATATGGAAGTACACAGGTCAGAAGGATCACAGTGATGGTAACTTGGCTGGGGACAATGCTTTGGTGTCAACACACCATCGACTTACACTGAACAATGGACTCACAAAACATGTGGATCTTCCATCTAATCTTCTTTCTATAATATTGTTATGATTATGTTTTTACTTTCCTAGTTTAAACTTTTAGGACTATACATTGAGTGCACTGAACACAAATTCAAAATCAGTGGGTACCATATACACACGTTTTTTAATAAGCCCATGGGTTGTGAGTTCTTCCATGACTCACATCTGTCTCCCTGACTATGCACTATATCTTTAAAGCCAAATACAATTTACCACCCGGAATATCAATACATACTTGACATGGAACTATGAAGATTTTATAATTACCAAATGTGTCAAGTGACACATGTTCCCAGAGTGTTGCCATGACTTGCAATTGACATTAATAAAACAAAACAAAACAAACACCTCAAACAACTTAGTCTCCCCACTAATCATTTCACCACACTTCAACTCAACATACAACACCTGTGCGGATATTCTGCTGTCTTCTCCATTCCTACCTGCCCATGGAAGCTGCGTTGCAGCAATATGGTTTCCATATCTACTCATTTTAGAAGTTACTTCTTTTTGTTACGATTATAAAAAATTGTAATATATTAATGGCACTGACTCAAAGTTAAAATACCTCAAAGTTAAAAAAAGTGTTTATATCTGACTCAACTTAGAAAATTCCCCAAAATGTAATGTATTTCATTAATAAATAAATCTTAGGTTTATCTGGTATTTCAAAGCACTTTTATATATATTAGGTAACCGGAGATTCACCATGACCCACTGAAGGGTAAGGAAGCCACTATCATTTCTGTTTTAAATGTAAAGAAATTGTAGGTTAAATAATGCCACCTTAGACTGTATATTGTCCTACTCCAAACAGTCCTGTGTGATCTTTTCAAAAAATGATGGGAGTTTTAAAAATTATAGTAAGTCCTTGGTATACATATTGATAAGCACTAGAAAAAGAAAGATTAGAATGTCAAGTACTTTTACAATTGTCCCCACCCCTGCTCCATACGTGGACTAAAATACATGCCAGCTAGAACCATCTATACTGAAAAACGTAAATTGAAAGGTAGGAACATTGATTGCATTTCTTAGAATTATCTTAGAAAAACTCTTATTATGCCAGTTCACCTTTGACAGAAAGTACAGAATTTCAAAGTGCAGAATTCCACTTAATATTGCTAGCATTTTGACATAGCTGCTTTTGTGTCTGAGGACAACGATGCCCTTCAGCCACCAACTGATAAAGCAGGCTACTAGAACGATTAAGTACAGCTCTCAGCCACAGAGCTGTAAACAATGAAGCTCTCTCTTCGTGTTCATGAAATTCATTCTTCTGTAGGAAAACAAAAAGCATATGACCCACCCATGCTCTAGAAATCAAAACAATTTGCTGATACTGTCGGAGAGATATAGTGTCACGGCCTCCCTGCCTACTTAGAAGACACAAATGCGGCTTGAGAGAGAACAAATTTAGAGGTTGACTCAGAAAGAGTGAGGGGAAGGGCATATGGGCTACAAGCAAATAAACCCAAGCAAGATATCACTTTCCAGCTAGCAGAAAGGAAAAAAAAAAAAAGCTGCAAGCAACTTAAAGAAGACCTACGACAAGTTTCTAGACTGAAAAAAAAAAAAAAAGGGCCGGAATGGAAACAGATGGTGATAGAAACACTGCAAGTGACTAAACAAGACAATGGGACAAATATTGCCACAAAATCAAGGTCTGTCAAATAGTTACAGAAATATTCTAGCAGAGGGAGGCTCCACAGGCATCTGAGTGCCACCAGGCATGGCACTGAGAAACACGCTTCAGTGGTAGGCCATTGTTTCCGGAAGCACGTGCCAAATTTTGGCGCTATCTTACGTGCTTACTTTTTATTACAGCCTGAGAACTCAGCCCATAGGGGTGTGTGTGAATGTGTGTGTATGGGTATGTGATGTGTGTATCTCTGTGCATGCTTGCATACCTGTGCATGTATATATATATATATATATATAGAGAGAGAGAGAGAGAGAGAGAAATAATAATGTTAATAATAACCATCGGCATTTCCTGAGTACTTTTAAGGGTCAATCACCTATCTAAATGCTCAGAAAGATGCTATGAGGTCAGCACTACAATTATCTTCCTTTATAATTATACACGAAGAAGCCAAGACATAAAACAGTTAAATGTATCCATAGTCATAGCTAGTAAGCAGAGGAGCAAGGATTTGAATGCAGTAAGTCTTGCTGTAGATTTCATGCTCTTAACACACTGTTATATGTTTAAAGCATGGCATACTAGTATATATATTTTCCCAGTATATGTATAATAATTCTGATTTTCGTGAACCAATGTTGAGTTTTACTGTGTACCATCAACTAGTACATTTCGAAGACATTATAGGATGTAAATTGTTAAATATCGTACGATTGACTGACAAAATTGGAATGAAAAGTTTTCCTCTCCTTTTATCTCTTTGATTTCAGGCTCTTATTGCCCCAGGCCCTAATCTAGTTTCTGATTTCTCTATTCACACCTAAACCATTTCACTCTGTTCTCTGTTCTCACGTTCCATGGTCCAACAAAAGACAGGACAGAACAAAACCCTTCATATTCTCAGGAGCAGTGGTTTTTATTTAGTCCTCTCAAACACATTCAGCTAGTATATCTATGCTGTTACTTCTCTAGGCTCCTGACCACCACAGCCGCTGTCAGATACACTGAGCACTCAGGGAACATATCACAGAGATCCAGCAGTCCCCTCCCCATCTTCTTCACACTTACACGGAGAAAAGCCCACCAGGAGTTAATAAGTCTAGTACTAAAAAAAGATGGGACCAGGTAAATTCTCCATTGTCCAGATATCTCCACTGTCCAGATTCGTGGTCACTAAGCAAAGGTGAACTCCAGCGATCTTTCTGGGTTCTCCACGTACTAGCTGTGTGACTGAAGGCTCTAAAACCCTCTGTGCCTTAGTTCAAGCACATTTTAAAATTTACAACAATAATACCTCACCATATTTTTTTAGATCTGAGTTAAGTCGCTTAGAACAGCACCTCACACATAGCGTTCAACAGTTGTTGGTTTTCATCATCGTTATTAGTATTATTCACCTTTGTCCTCTACTCTCATTCACAAGGCTCTTATTGCCCCAGGCCCTAATCTAGTTTCTGATTTCTCTATTCACACCTAAACCATTTCACTCTGTTCTCTGTTCTCACGTTCCATGGTCCAACAAAAGACAGGACAGAACAAAACCCTTCATATTCTCAATCTCTTGGTGAACACAATTTCCACTTTCTCAACTGAATCCTGGCTTTTCTGCAATCCAGGGAGGGCAGGCTGTTTCTGCACATCTGCACCAGTCAGGCTCAAGAAGAGGAGTAGGTTTCCTCCATCCCCATCTCTGTTACTTCCAAACCACTATTTTCCTGTTTTGGTTGGGAAGTGGATATTAAATATGCCTACACCTTTGAAGAGAGAGCCATGTGTCCAACCTTCTTTATGCCGTTGTCTGTAAGCTGCCTAGATGTAACCTCAGTAATCTGTGACTGTAAAATTTGATTTATTCTAACAAACTAGACATTGATGCAACCGTTTTCCTAGCTCTACCAACAGTGGTATTTGCCCCTATTCTACTTCAATGACCCATTGTAATAATGGTCATACTCTTGACTTTGCATTAGCTGAAATTGCTTCACCTCCTAAATATTCCTTTTAAACACCGTGAACCTTGTTTACAACTTTGTTCTAACTTAAGTATTCTTACTTCTACAGCACTTGCTCTTAAATAAAATACCCTATTCTGTTTCATTTCCTCTTTTTGTTGTAGCCCCCTGTCTTCTACCTTTATTCCCTGCTCTGGTGAGCTTTGACGCTATGATCTATAATTCAAACTATGCCCTGGACAATGCCTTCAGTTCTCTGGGCTGCTTGTTGCTACATCAAATCAGCCTGACACAAACCCAACTCTGGGTCAATCCACATCTCTGCCTCTCAGTACCCACACTTCGATTGCTGTGGACAGCAAGAGGGCCGGACAATGCTGCAGAATAATGCACTCCAGCATCAATAGGGCTACGACAAGCTCAACTGGTGTCACTCCAACAGCGTCCGGTTCTTCAAACGTTTTGGGGTTTGTCTAGTCTCTGCTATTGTCCACAACTGTTTAAAAGTGTTATACAGCTCCCTGGGTTTCTGACCCAGCTCCTCCGCCTTCACAATTAGCAGATAACACTACCTTTTACTTCACAGGGCGTTATTGGATGAGATTGTTAAGAATAGAAAATATTGATTTAGGTTAAAAGTACAAGGGCATACTCTTAGTTACCACGTCACTTGCCACCTGTATTTACGGACTATCTATTGAAAAGAATACTTAAAGTGATATTTAAAGCTATTAGTAGTTTCTTTAAAGATTGACTGTTAGATGTCATGAAATTTCAGTTAATGCAAATAGGAAACATTGACTTGTGCAACTTCTTGAATTTAAATTTTATGGATACCATCAGACACAAGTAAATCAAGTCTGGTAGCTCTTAATAAAGTAAGAGAATAAATTAAATGGAAAAATACACACATTTCAGCCAGATTTCTTTTGGCATTAACAAGCAGTAAAATGATCCACCACACACTGCCAAGCTGCAGAATTTTGTAGACCAATTCTGAAATGTAGTATGTAGTTTGTGGCAACCATCTGCTAAAAGCGCTTTACTTCCTGTCATTCGGCTCACATGAAATTAAAATATCGATAGAAACAATCTCTGCAGGGAAATTGGAAAAGTTAATAGGAAAGTCAATTAAGGGTTTCATGAGATTATATAGTCTAGTTTCTTGATACTTCCACTATTCTTAATTATATAACAGGACTAAGAATAAAATATAAAATGCAATGGAAAGTAGACTCTGCCAAGTGCAAGCAAAATATGAAGACAATTATGGGTTAGGTAAAATGCAATACGATATTAGAGTCAGTGCAAAAGTCTGTGTTCAATTGCAGCCATACTAATTTTTTTAGTAGAAAAATTCCAATAAGAAAGTACATCTTAGCTCTGTGATAAAATATAAATATACTTAAATGCCACTGCCAGAAATTCCCGGCGCCCTGCCTCTGTGCTCCAAAATTCCAGCTGGGTATATGTTTTTCCTTTTCCTTGGGGCTCAAGACTTGGTTGTGATTTCATTTAGAAAAATAAATAAATAAGGATCCCTTGTCTCAGAAAACACTGTGTCACTATCAAGACTGGTCGATGAAAAGTAAGACTTAGAATTTGTGCTTAATGTCTTGACCCTTGTTGCCAAATATTTCTCTGAACTTTTCAGGCACCTTGCCTGGCTTCATGGGTCTCTGTGATGATCCCCTGGGCTCAGAAGGCACCCTCCTTAAACCCCCCTGTTGATGTATCTTCTGTCTGAGCTAATCTCCTATGCTGTGCAATCTGCTTTTCTGCCTGGGTTTATAGTACCTATTCTTTTTCCCTTAATCTAGGAATCTTTCCTGACCATAGGTGGCCCATGGCTCTATAAACCCTCCATATCTTCCCGTTCCTCTGCCCCTAGCCCCTCCAGATCTGTCTCTTATCAAGACAGCTAGCAAGAACTACCTAATTCTAGAAGAGATTTATGGTGGCTTCACTGAAAAACAGTTGTAATAATCCAGAATAACCAGAAGACACCACCTAACTTTTACATCAGGGGAAGGCAAAATGTTTGTAACTTAGAATCATATTTTTAGTTCATTTACAAAGCCAATTTCTTAGTGTCTTTGTATTAAGTCATTTGATTTCCAGAATAATAAAAATATATTTTATTTTATTTTTCAATCACACAGATGAAATCTAGTCTCAGTCAATAGTTTCATATATTTTAAATTGTAATCCACACAAAGTTTTAGGCAAATGATATGCATATTCACACTAATATTATTAACATTAATGGTAACTGACTCAATTAATTTGCTAATTGTCATTTCATGCCACAAATATTAATTTGCAGAGGAAGAAAATATTAATGTGTGCATTGAATATATAATATTGGACCTAATGTTAATCTTTATCTTAATTAATTATGAAAATAGCTTACTATTTATTATAAGTCAAATTCATAATCAAAATAATGTGAATGAACTTCTACTGGATATGTGTTTTTAAAAGGAAACACTTAATTTAAAGACATATTTGTTTAAAAGCATGAGATCTTTATAAGACTGATGTTTCCTGAATAAAAAAATTAAACAGAAGCCCCATGATAATTCTCATGCCCTGAAAGAATACAATACGAAAATGGAAAAGTAGAACTTCCAGAAATTGGTTGTGGCTCACTGTTAACAAAAATGCGAATGTCTAGATGTCTAAATGATATTAAAAAAGATCATAAGCCCTGATCTTCTTCTACTGGGTTTTGGAACAATTACAACTAAGGATATTAAAATGCTCTTCTAATTTATATTTGTGATGCCACACAGGGGAAAACTGCATCCAGTTGGAGCAGGGGGAGTTTTTACACTCAACTAACCAATTGTTAACAGTCAAAATTATGTATTGTTTGTTTTCCACAATACTATGGTCAAATAAAGTGGGATAATTCAGAAGCAATACACATATTGAACCTAAGATCAATAAAAACATGACTAGTTTATGGTGATGGATTTTATAAAATAAACTCAAAGATCATACCAACAAGAAGCAGTATGTCTCCACCAAAACCCTCTACATTAAGTTGCAGATAAATTATTCTAAGTATTTTAATAAATTTACTGTATGAAAATGACCGATTTTCCTCCCTCCACATAAATTTATTTTTGATAGGAATAATATACATATAAGAACAAATTTTAACCAAAAGCCTTAATTTTAATCAGGTAAAGAATAGAAGAGCTACACGGAGATATTCCGGTTCAGGGTCAGGGGAAATACACACACTCTACGTCTCCCTGTACTGAGTGCATGAAGCAGGTGTTTGAAGACACTAAAAAGTAAAGAGCGGCATGCACGTTGGGGATGATGACCACAATATGAAATACCACTGATCTGGTGATGAGTTTACCACTTTTTTACCTTCCCTTATTGCCTGGCCTGGACTCAAGTCAGTCTACAACATGGCAATGCACATTGTCATGGATAAAGTGAAACGTGAGTGGAATTTTCCCTATGAGTTCCCAAGAAGGTGAGCATTATATTATGTTGTAACAATAGCCCTACAATAAACTCTCATTCAGCGATTCATCCAACAATTATTTACTGAGTGCTTATTATGGCCAGGCATTTTTCTTATCCCTGATGATAGTTGATGAATAAAATGGACAGGGGTCACTGGATCACAGGGATCACTCTAGTAGGGAGAGAGAGACAAGAAACCATAGACCTAATAATTAAGCGCATTGCATTGTCATTTAGAAGGTGATGAGTGCTTTATAAAAAGACAGGACAATGCAGCAGGGGTACAGGGAATCAGGAGTGCTAGAAAGGGGAGCAGGCTGTTTTAAGTAGGGTTGTTGGAAAGGTCTCACCGGAAAAATGATATCTGAGTATAGATGTGAAAAAGCTGAGGATGTCTACAGTGCTGAACTGGGGAGGGGCGGGATGCTTTTCATATAAGGGTTCAAAGGCCCTAAGGAGTGAACAGGTCTGACTTTCTCAAGGTTAGTGAGAAGGTTAGAGTGAGGAGCAGGGGGAACAAAGGGAGAGCCACAGGACACGAGGTCAAAGAGAAATGGTGGGGTGGGCAAATCATGCAGGGCCTTGAAGGCCATTCTAAATCTTTAGCTTTTACTCAGCATGAAGCAGAGAGCTGTGGCAGGGTTTTGAGAATAGAATTGATATGATCTGGATTATAGTTTAAAAGGGATCATTCTGGCAGCTGGGTTGAAAATAAACTATGTGGAGGCCATACAATAAATACAACAGCACATTTTATAAGGCTGCCTTATAAAACAGGAAGTAGGACAATGTGATCAAACACAAATAAATGTGTATATATGTATACATACAAATATGTGCATGTGCGTGTGTTTGTGTGTGTGTTCATTTTTACAGAGAACCTACCTTTGTGTTTCATGAAAAAACTCCAGAAAATATAATTCATGAATCCATTCATGTTCTAAAGGCAAGTAAATCTTATAGGCAACCTTCAATAAACATTATGTCTCACCACTAAGCTTTGATAGGAATTGGGCAGCTGAGTGTCTGAGTTTATAATCTGTGGCAGGATCTGAAGGGCAGTTCTATTGTGTTGTCAATCAAAAACATAACCATATGCTTTGAAAGTTTACGGTTAAGTTTGGAAAAGCTGGTCTTTGGATTGACTGATACAGGGCAGTTTTGGTTATCATTGATTTACAGAAGAAGTAATAGTGATGATAAGCAGTGGTAAAATACATAAAGCCTCCCTAGGATACTTGTCTTGGTAGAAAGAAACTAACTTGCCTCTTCATCAACTTGTGATGAGGCAGTAACTGTGGGCACAGTCAAAACTATTCTCAGGAAATTGTTGCTGTAACGCACATACAAAATAGTATGTGTAGTCCAAAATCTGTATTCATTCCTGCACTTCCCATCCATGGGCTGCACACCCTAAGGGATCATATTTTTTTGTCGGGGGGGGGGGCGGTCAAGATTTTACAAACATATTTGTTTATATTTGCATGTGACCTTTCAATTAATGCAAAGTGCAACTACTACATTGTGGAAGATACATTAAACTTTCCAACATTAAATATGTTTAAAATTTGAGGGGATATTTTTATAGTTAGAGGATGCTCATAATCAATAAATTATGATAAATAAATTTGGAAGGTATCTGTCAAAAATGATCGTTACTGGTTTTCATCCTTGCTTTCTGAAAAAAAATTAGATAGTAATGACAGTTATCTAGGCTAGGTATTTCCCTTGTTGTGACAATTTTATACAAATCAGATTCAGAACCTATATCCCACCAGCTCTCAATGTGGAATATTGGGTCTAGAAGGCCAGATTTTCATTTTATTTTATTTTATTTTATTTTTTTATTTTTATTTTTTTTTTAATTTTTTTTTTATTCCATCTTGTAATGGGGGTACAAATATTGTTTGGGTTACATACATTGCCCCTCCCCCCCTCCCCCCCACATGCCTGCGCTTCAAGCGAGTCTAATCCCCAGGTGGTGTGGATGGCACACATTATGTAACTCTACACTACTTCCCAGATTTTCATTTTATTAAAGGGGAAACTGATTTACGTTTGGAACGTGATACCGAATGTGTGAATGAATCTTCTTTTGGAGGCAAGTATGATTAAAGAGAAATGATTCTCCAAGGCAAGGATGTTTGTTGACCGTTCTGTCCTTATTTTTCACAAAGGCAACAGCATACTTGCTAATTATCAAGCACCACTTGAGTTTGTTACTATTTAGTAGTGAAATAAAACATGGCAGTAAACATAATTGCAGGGAGCACTGGTGCAGTCAAAATATATGCAAGGCAGATAATATTCCACATCAATTTGGTGACCTAAGGCTATGTTCTGAGCATGAGATGAAGTCATGGTTTGAGGTAATTATAAATCATGGCATTTAGTGTTAGAGAATATGCTATGAAAACATGAACAATGACATTTTAGGAATCTAAGAGAATACCTGAGAATACAGACATTTCAGAACGAGACAAATACCACTGTTTTAAGAATTCACTTTCCAAAAGCTGAAAATGTGGTCTAATATCACATTTTCTTAAGTATGTTGAGGAGAAATGAGATAATTTCCTGAACAAAGGGATACTTGGCCAAATAAATATTGCAAACACTGAGTTTAAAATGTTTGCTCAGCTTCTTTTCTGCAGGACCTCTCAGAGCCTGTAAGTAGTAATTTGGGCTGTGAATCTGTAACTAGGGAATACTGAAGGCAGCATTTTCTAAACTTAACTGACCACAGGGATACTCTCACTTTTTCTTTTCCCACAGACCACTGTGTGGAGTAATTGTTCCACTGGATCTTTTGGGCAATGATGCTCTAACCTGATCTAAGTTAAAGAAAGTTCCCTAATACAGTTTGATTGGGACAAGAGTCTGCAGAATCTTATAGGTTTCTCCTCAGCCCCCACATTTTGATGTTAAGGCCTATATACAGTTCCTGATGGATCCAAGTGAAAGGTTTCTTTCTCATAGCTGAAGAAGATGACTTTTTCTGTGTATTTCTTAGCAATAGTTTATAAAGTAAGCCCGAGGAAAATATTGTTTCTTCCTTTACACCTAATTACATAAGCTTCCCCCCCCCCACACACAAATACTATTTTTAAGAATCTCATCCTGTGCCTGATGAAATGGCCAATTTTACTTTTGTTTTCCAGTTGACTTTATGCAATGTACTGATATTTGAAGATATAGATTTCTTTCCCTCTGAATATATAATGCAATACAAAATATTGAACCTCCTTGTACTGTAGTCCATTACTCCATGAGTTCACTTATAGAAAAAATCAAGAATAAAGCAAAAAGATTTAGCAGTTATGGTTTGTTGTACCAACTGGTGCTATAGAAGGATAATGCTTCTCTTTAGGAACTAGCACATATATACATATATGCAAAAATAACATATATATATATATATATATATATACACACACACACTCTGATTTCTAACTTCAGGGAGCTGGGTTTCATGGGGGAGAGAGGATAGATGTATTTTCAAATAGCATATCCGCTGTCAATTTACACTTCTCTCTAGCATATTAGATCTGCACTAGTATATTCATCATTAAAATTTTTAATTTCAGAAAGTAAATTATTTCTAAGCAATACATTCATTTTCCTTAAAATTAATTAACAGCCTATTATCACTTGTGATTGAATTTTTTTAAAGTAGCTTCTGATGAGTTGAGTTAATTAATATGATTTACAGACATTGAGTTATCTAAACAAATACATTAAGGAATCTTGGTCTAGCTTTGAAGTGATTCTGACATTGGAGTCGTAACATAAATAACAGATGAATGAGCCAAACAACAGTGACAGAAATGTGCTTCAAAAGAAAACCACTTAAACAGAATGGCACACAGGTGTTTAGGCAAAAATAGAGTCTGTCAACAGGATAAGAAAAAATCTTTACTCAAATATCTGTACATTTTGTTCCACATATGGGTAAACATCTGGATACCTAGAAATATTTAGATATTTTAATGTTTCGCTTTATATTGCATTATACATGCATTATAATTCATGAATACTAACATATATTGTGGAAAGTTTGTTAATCCTCGCAATTGGATGAGCATAAGCTAAATTTTGCTGCTGTTTGGAAAATAGGAGTTTGATAGCGGTTTCTTTGAATTGAGATGGAAAAAGTAACAGCGAGATGCTGAAATCAAGTGATCAGAGTCCAGAAGGTTTTTCCGCTCCCCTCTGTGAGGGCTTACAAGTTTGCCATGTGCTAGGGGCAAGTTTCAGGGCACTTGAAACATCTATCCCCAAAATGAATCATAGTCTTTATGAGTATGGACGCTTGAAGGTCTTGAAAAGAGGCAAGAGGGCCCTGCTGCAGGTAGTGCCTGGCAGGAGGACAGGAGAGCATTAGGCTTCCTGTTCTTTCCCAATCTCTAAATGTTTACACCAGATAACAAAATTCAACCTCAGTTTGGAGAGGCATTTAGTTTTCAGGTCAATATTATTTCCTGCAGTTACTTTTTCCTCCCTAAAACCCTATATCCAATGCAGACAAATGGGGAGTAAAAAGCAAGGGAGGACGAATCTTTTCCAGATTGGTTGGATGTGGAGTATTGGAAAATCTGATATCCTAAACACAGTCACTATGGTCACCAGTACATGAAAGCGTTTTTTTCATTATAATATTTTACAACTATTTTTTATTCTCAAAGAATCATAAATAAATAAAACATACATTTTACAGATATGAATACTCTGAACTGTAGTAAAGTTTTTCTGTGTTAGAGGATAAGTTAAGGCATTTTCTTGCAGAATAGAGAGCAATGAGACTACTGATATTTTGATGGATACTGTTTAGAGAATCCCTTCGATTGGAAGGGGAAGTTTGAGTGACTGCAATAAATTTATCTAAAATATAATAGACAGCCCGTGGTTAAGTTTCTTCACCCTTGTGTATATTTTTTTTATAATGAGCTACATTTCCTGATTTTATTACTTAGATAAGAAGTTTAGGGTCAGTTGGCAATAGACATTAAAGCCTCATATTTATTCAGAGAATACAGATTCTTATTCCTGCTCCATCAGATCAAGTGTTATGATTGATATTGGGGGAAAAAAATCTCTAGATGAAATGCACTCTAAATGTATTATAATTGATAGAGTATTTGTATCAGGCATAAAATGAAATTTGGAAGTGAGAATTATGCTGAAAGGTAATGAATTACAGTTTGGTAGTAAAATTATCTCATCACAAGATAAAATATTCATTCATTTAAGAAGATAACTGTAAGAAAATGTACTTTTCCATTATAACTATCTTCGGGTAGTTTGAGGCAAAATGACCTGTGCTTTTCAATATATATCATTTAATTTTATAACATAGAATAAATTTAGCATTTTAATGCAATTTTAGTCATGCATTTTAATATTTCCTTCTCCCGTACTAAGACTGTGGTGCTTCCAGTGTAAGGCTCCTTAATCTTGGATCCATGGCTATGAATCCTCTGGTCATTCGTTTTTGTATGATGGTAATGTGCGTGTGCATTTCTCTGGGTAGAATATCCAGAGGTTTCATCTGATTCAAAAAGTGATCAGTGAGCCTCCTGAATAGAAAATACAAATTACACAATATCTTAAGAAGCCAAAGTCCTTCAGATGTCCTATGATGTGACAGACCAATTCTTCATGCTGTCACTAGCCATATGACATTCCACAGTATCCCATACTAACCTGACTTCATTTTTTTTAGAAGGTAGATTTTGAGAGTCCTATGATTCCATGAAACCACTGGAATAAGGCAAGTATTTCTGGCTCAGACATTTCATTTTTTTCTTGTCTCTCTCTGTCTTATATTTAAAGAAAACGTCTCTCTAAATAGAAGCATAGTGAGAAATTTCCCTTCGTTCATATATTTATAATTTCTAAATATAAAGCTAACTTAAACAACATTAAAAACATTGATCAATTTATAGAATAATTCCTAAAACATATTTATTAAATGGATGGGATAGTGTTATGCACTGAGATTTATAAAAATTATATATGTATATAATCAGGATAAATTTTAAAGGAAAATAGGATTTGTGCTATTTTCTTTTACAATTCTAAAGTTATCCTGTTCCATTAAAGACATAGTAGTATAACAATACACATGAAGTTACAACAGTGTGCTATGTTTGAATTATTAAACTTGAGTAGGATTTCTTTCTGCTATGTTTACAATAAAAAAATAGACTAATGAGTCTATTGAAATTTAAGAAAGGTAATGAAGGAAGGAACAAAGGAAGAAGGAAGAAAGAGAGGAACGACGGGAAAAAAACAAAGTGAAAAAATAAATATTTTATGATAATAATGAATCAGGGTATATCTGTGAAATTTGAGGCAGAAAAGAATGAGATACGGGAAAAAACAAAGTGAAAAAATAAATATTTTATGATAATAATGAATCAGAGTATATCTGTGAAATTTGAGGCAGAAAAGAATGAGATTTATTTAAAAATAGTTGGAAATTTAAGCCAATTTTCCAGGCAGTACACTTTGAATCAGTAATTATAATATGTATATGAATGAGAACAAGAGGCAGCAGTGGGGGCTGTAGCTGAAGGAAAGATACAAATGGCCAGGAGGGAAGGAGAGGGCAAGAGCTGTTATGGCAAACCCAAATTCAGAGAAGCCTCAAAGCATGAGAGAGGGGAGCTGTGAAGGAGAGGGAGATAAGGAGAGCAGAGGTAAGGAGGCCGGTTGGCAATATATGCACACAGATACTGAAAATATGCCCCGCCTTGGGCCCCCTCCATGGTGTTTAACTAGAATACTAGTTAAATCTATAATTGCACTACCCAAGCAAGAGGACCCCAAAGTTCCAGAATGTTAACGTAATTACAAAATGTTCTAGATAGTATTTTTTTATTCCTGAGAAATATATATATATATATATATATATACACTCTATCAGTCCCGTTTCCTTCTGCAGTCTAGTTTCCAAATATTAACATTTTATACTATTGACTATTCCTACTAACTGTCAGAATGATCACATTATAACGTAAAAAAATTTAAAAAATCAGCTTGCTTCTAGAGATGAGAGAATATTCCTTAAAGTGTCTGGCAATATATAATTCCAACATACTGCATGTTCACGCTTCTGCTCTTACCACAGAAGTGCTGTCGCACACTCCTGGTCTGTTTAAAACAATCACAAAGTGCTTTCACCGAGGGGTACAATGCATTTGTGTCATAAAAATAAGAATAGACCTATGAAGACATTATTGAATTAATGAGTATCTAAGAATGTGCAGGAAAAACTGCACCTGCTTTTTCACTAAATATAATATTGGCAAGTGCTTACTGAATGATAATAAGTCCAGAGTTGTCTATGTGACCAGAAATAGATATTATATAATGCTCTAAATATGGAGGAGCTTAACACTAATTACACAAGCATTGCCACCTGCAAGTTACTTATTTCGTACTCTTCAATACCAAATGAGCAATTTTACAGCATCTGGGCCTTCATATTGGAATGACTTCCCTGATGAGGAGGCATGTGATCCGTTCCTCTTTGTTGCCTGACCTGGGGCAGTTCAGGTAACCATTCTGGCCTTTAACATCCTCACTGGTAAATTGAGGGTTGGATTCCACTAGTGGTTTTTGAAATGACCCTCTTTGGAACTCAGTGGCTAAGAGTGAATTTTTTCCAACTATTTTCTTCTCAATCATTAATATTTAAATTACGTTAGAAACTCACCAATTGTTCTGAGCTTAAAAATTCCTTCCGGCTCTACAATCATATGAAGGATTCTATATAGGTATGAGGATAAAAGCTTTTACATAGAAAATGTTTTCTGTAACAAAGTCGGATGGATTTAATGCCAGGGTAGCAAGGTATCTAAATAAAGAATTTTTTGAATAAAGATTATTGTTGCCTAAGGTTAATAATGTCATTATGATAGGGATGATTTGTGTTTTGACATATTTTGGTTAGGGCATCTAAATTCTGGAGAAAAAGATTACTCTTCTTATATCATAGATGTGCATCTATCAGCAAATTATTAATCATAAGAATTCAATACAATTCTTTAAATAAAGCATATTATTTAAAATATCTTGCATAATGGGTCATTTTTGCATTTAAAAATGTGTCTGGGATAAAAAGATGTCTGTACTTTGCATAAGTACTGAGTAATTTTAGCTGAAATCTTATCCTAATCATAGCTTATCTATTTAGAGGTTTAAGAAGGGGGCTAAGAAGTAGTTATACATTTTCTACTTGTAAGAGTTTCTTTCACTTTTAAAATAATTTCCCTCTGATTCTGATACCCGTCCTTGCTTATAAATTATCTTTCTGAAGATTTGCAGATTCCTTAAATGAGTAGATTAGGAATAAGAAGAAAAGGGCAGAAGAGTGGTAATAGCACGTTTTTTCACATCTTGAAAAAATATGCTAATATTGATGATGTTTTCTATCCCTGTAGTGTGCCCTGGGTAACAGACAAGACCAGTGAAATTGGGTGAAATTATTACAAGACTCTGTGTGTTCAAAATTTATTTAGAACTAAACAAAGATAAATACTAGTTGGAGAAAGTAGAATCCTGGATGAGCAATGTCGTTGAAACAATCACATAGAATCTCTTAAAATTTTATGATTTTATTGTTATAAGAGAGCAACTAAAATTTTCATATTGTAACAGCCCAACTCTAAAATTCTAAACTTCAGAAAAGAGATAATAAAGAAAGTGAACAAAGGATATCTGAGGAAAGGCAGCAATGTAAAAGTAAACATGTTTTCAAAAATCATAATTGACCAATTATGTAATAGATATTCCATAAGTACTCATTTTCTTTATACCTGTATGGTAGCCTATAGTTCTAGTGACTGATTAATCAAAAACGTCACTATTTCTAGTAGGGTATTGACTCTGAAGGGACTGAGGAAACTTTCTGGGGATAAACACTATTCTGACTTTTAGTAAATAAAATAATTTTGTTTTTTCTTAAAGTTTATATAATATCACATGATATGTATTATTTTGTGATTGGCTCCTTTTGCTTATCAATATGTTTGACAAATTCTCTGAGATTATTGTGTATATACATAATTTGTACCTTTCTTTATATTGTGCATTATTACAATGCATGAATTCTATTACATCAATAAACCACAATTCATATAAAAAAAGTCACTATTACTACCATCATACATAAATAATTCATCATTTCAATCCCATGTTACTTGATTGGGTCATTTGGGGAATGAAATTTGAAGTTTCTTGTTTGCATGAATAAATTAGTGATAAGAAGATATGATTCGTTCAAAATGACTGCATACTTTCAGTCTCTTCCAAATACATTTTAAACAATTCTATCATTTTATTTGCAGATGGGCTAATGAGAAAAGAGCAAAACGTGAGCAATATCTTGGTAAAATGCTTGAACTCAAAGGATAAGGCAAAATAGTCTTACATCTCTCAAAGAGAAAGACCAAGTTAAGTACATAGGACAGAGCTCATCTGCAACACTGTAGGCAGGAAGGAGGTAGAATAGCATCTAGAGATTACTGGGAGGAAAGACTGCACTGTGAGAACTTTGAGCACCTCCAAGAGATTATTCAGCTGAAAGAAAGAAAATGGGCCATTTGAGGATCTGCAACAATTCTGCTAGTCTATCATCCATATATCCTATCAGAGGAAAATATTTGAAATTAAGACTCAAATCAAACAAACCAACCAGATTATTACAGGACTGGTCTTATAGCCTTTCTCACTCTAGTTTCCTATCACCTCCCATCCCACTCTCTGCGACCATTCACAAAGCTCTGAGAGCACTAGAAGCTGCTGAAGGTTGAAGGAGATGAATGAGTAGACTATCTCCCCGCCCTCGCTGCTACTCCACAAGCTATATATTTGGCCTAAACCTGTGGGAGGAGTAGAGCTTTGAATTGGATTGGAAATTACAATTTGGAAATAACTAGGCTTCTTAAAACCTGAATTGCCTACATTAAGACTCTTCTTATAAGAGAATGAAGGGAACACTATGTCATTTTTTTCAAGGTGTGATTAAGAATAAGAAAAGAAGAGGCTGGGTGTGCTGGCTCACACCTGTAATCCTAGCATTTTGGGAGGCCCAGGCAGGAGGATAGCTTGAGGTCAGGAGTTTGAGACCAGCCTGGGCAACATAGTGAGACCCCATCTCTACAAATAATAATAATAAAAAATTAGCCAGGTGCGGTGGTGCACCCCTGTAGTCCTAGCTACTAGGGAGGCTGAGGCAGGAGGATTGCTTGAGTTTGAGGTTGCAGTGAACTATGATCTTGCCACTGCACTCCAGCCTGGGTAACAAAGCATGACCCTGCCTCAGAGAGAGAGAGAGAGAGAGAGAGAGCGCACAAAGAGAGAGAGGAGAGAGAGAGAGAGAGAGAGAATGAATGAATGACAGCAGTTGCAGAAAAATAAAACCAACTCCTATTTGTACCACATTGAGTATAGACCATGCAGTGAACCATGTGTACTTGTATTTTAAGGCATTGTTGTATATGCATCCTTATATACACTACATCATAGAGATTGGCTATAATGAATGGGAAGGGAACAAAACAATACAGATTAGAGATGAGATGGAAGATATATTTCTTTGATGAATAGGGATTCTCCCAAGTACCCTGAATATCTAGTTTAAATACTGTATGGAGTAATCAATACAAGTTCCCTTGTAGCTTGCTGAAAATAGTTTCAGAGTAATAAAATGAGATCAGTTAATCAAGGAAGGGCAATTCAAAATAAACTCACATTGTATTGTTATCATACGTAGCTGCAAAATTAGCTGTTTAAAAAGTAAGAACTAATTGCTAGAACAGAAGTTGAAGACACATTTCAGGAATACATAATTTTGCAAAAATGATCAATTTTAAAATATGCTGTTCTCTGTAAGTTTTTCTTGGTGCATTTTTATATTTTCAGTGTGAAATAGAATCTTTGAGTGTGGGTCATCAACACCTTTAAAGAAGCTAATCAAACTCTCTCTCTCCCTCCCTCTCCCCTTTCCCTTTCTCTCTTTCTCTGTCTCATTAGACCTTGGCCTACATGGGTGGTGGTCTTTGCCAGCAATTGATTTTCCTTCACTCTAGAAATATTGCTTTCTGTTTGATCAGTGTTCTCTGCTCTATCATCATCACCATCCTTAACGCAAACATATCATTAGCCAATCTGGTTTCCTATTTCCAACATCTCTCATATAATTCTTTATAATCTTTATCTTTTAAATTTTGGAAATAGTTTTCTGGTTCTTAAATTCTATGAGGTCAATGGCTAAGGTAACACAAATTCCTAGAATTGTGTCTGGCATATATTTGGTGCCCAGAAATATTTGTTGCATTAGTTACCACCATTTATTTTGTTTCAAATACTTGACCCAGTTAAAAATTATACACCTTATTTAACATACTCTGATTACTGAGCTACTTTTCTGCCCTCAATTCCTCGTTCGAACCAAATTCTTCAATAATAATGAGTTTTTTTTGAGGTGCTTTTAATCTATAAATCTATTTGCATGTCTGCATTGACATATGTATATTATGCACATATGTGTAAGTGCAGGATTAACAATCAATAAATGTTTTGAATATAATACAAAATACATATTTAATCTCCTGAGACCTTTCTTGTACTAGAATCTGACAAAGTGAAGAGTCCTGAAGATCAAACCTGTACCCTTAGGAACCACAGATCTTTGATAACACAGATAACTTTTTAAGAAAGCTGTTAGGCCTCCATGTTAAGGACTACACATGAAATTGCAAAAGCAGTTCTTTTGATTATAATGTCAGCTAATAGGGAAGAAATAACTTATCAAGGAGAAATCAAGGTGCTAATAGAAACAGAAATATGATGCTGGGCATCTAAACAATAATAAGAGTGCATAAAAAGAGAGGCCTTGGAGACTTCAGAACTCCAGCATCAAATAAGACCAGAGATAATTAGTGATAAATTATTTCATAAGGTGGAAAGCAGACTTTTACATCCTAACTCTGTGTCCATAAGTTTCCCTCATCATTGTACAGTGAGCATTTGATTATCTGCACGAGGAGCAGAAGACACTTGTATTAGGGTTTGTAGAAAAATCACACTCAGATAGTTATTGACTGCTTTTTTTTTTTACCTGTTTTCCAGGTTATGTCAATCAATTGGCAATACTATACTGGATTTCAACAATAATAATAATAATTCTTACTATTATTAGTTCTGTTCTAAGAAGTAATAATGATTTTGGTTTTATTCTAAGTGATAGGCCTGGATTTTCTATTACAACTTATCAGGTAAGAAATACTCAATAGTAGATGGTTATAAATGTCTCCTGATAAAATCAGATTCTGATCATAGTGTTGTAGCAAGACAGGTAACATTTCTGAGCAAGTAATAATTACATACAAAACCATACATGTGGCTTTGTGCTTACTGCCATTAGCTACCACATTATTAGAATATGGTTAATTATAAGAAAGAAAAGGGAATTAATTGGTTTTGAAGATAGCCATATGAGGAAACTCTTGGCAACCTTTTAACAACCACAACAATGAAGGAATAATATCCAGGTTATGGATTCTGCTTCCCTGTCTGCACTGAGCTTTGCTTATTTGTTTTTTTTTTTTTAAATCTGTAACTGATCATTCTCTTGTTTGTATGATGTTGTTGCTATAAACTCCTTCTGTCAGCCAGCCAAAAGGTGTCTGCTATCTCTTACCTTTTAGATCTTGCCATTTATCAATGGCTGATGGGGTTTTGTTGAATACATTGTTTTCTCTACATATTCACTTGCAAAAAAGACTGACCGAATTTTTACTTTTTCTCAAATTATGACATAAATTTCAGGGACACATTTTTATATTTATCATATTTCAAACTTTATAAAATTTTTTTTCAGCACATGAAAGTCTAAATCTTTTCCCATCTCCTAGACTGAGAACACCTTGCTTTCCTTTCCTATTTTCCTTACGTCTACTTACAGTCCTGTGTGATTGCTATTAGTAATCAGTGTCATTTTCCAATTTCAGAGCTAAGATCATAGTGTTTGAAGAAGAGAAGGTAAGAACATCCTCTGTTTGTTTTTACCATAAAGAAGAATAAAGGTTTTGTTTTTCCAGCATAGTCAGACTCTTGGTAGGTTTCTGATTTGGGCTTCCAATATCTCAAATTTGAAATGAAATAATATATCCTAACTGTCCCATTTCAAGAATCACAGGTGTTATTAAGGCACATAGTCAATCTAATGCAGGAAAGAAATAACCTGGCATGATCCATGTTGTCTCTGTGTTGAATTGGCTTAAAGCCATATATGTGAGACTACTGAAGGATCCACACACGCACACACACGCACACACACACATTCTTTACATAGATATAAAAGTTATGTATCTTTTATTTAAATTACACAAACCTCTAATGATAATAATTAGAGATCTAAGGGAGGCATGATAGATACTTTTCAAGTTCTGTCAACTCTGCTAATACAATATTATGGTGCTGCGAAGCATGTTGTATTGGGAAGTTTCTGAGGCCGTTGACAGGGTTCAGTAGAAAGGGGTATTGAGAGCTCTTAACTAAGTTGGTAACTTAGCTATTGGAACCGGTAATAACATAATCTATTGGATACCTGTGACCTAAATCTGATTTCCTGTTTGAGTAGAAACTCTTCCTTTCATCTTCTTCTTCTTTTTTTTAATGAAAGGGTATATAAACACACATTCGATGAGCAGAATTTTGCTAAATGCTTCATAATTACTAATTATGAAACAATGGAGTATGTTTCAATCATGAGTTAATAATCAAGCATTAAGGGTTACTAATTAAATTTAATTAGAAGTGAGACTCAGCCAATTTAGAAAAATAAAACACAGTGTCATTATTTTGAGGTAACCAACTGACTAGGGTTAGAAAAAGGGAAGCTGGGCTCAGGGTCCTAGGGAGTACTATTCACAAACTATAGTGTAACTGTCACCCCCTAGAGATGCACAAGACACAACCTATACAACAGTATGTGGCAATCCTCGTGTCTGAAGTGTAAAAGAAAGAAATAGTATAAAATATAATAATGACAACACTTGTTTCCCTCTTTATAGAATATAAAAAGAAGGGGAGCACATTAACATTGTTGAAGTATGTTTCAGTTTAGGATTTTATATCTTTTTGCCATTATTTATCAAATAATTTATTTTATAATCCTAACCTGTATTTTTAAGACAAATCAGCAAATATAAGGGATACTAATACAGCATCTCCTCAAAGCATTAGAGATTTAAAATTAGCAATGTTCAAATTAAAGATGTCTCATTGACCTGATCTACTTGTTTTGACAAGACTATATACAGTGTCTGAATAGAAACAAGCAGGCTGGGAATTTTCCCCAGAGCAATAATAATTCTTTTGTCTTTAACAACTCATTTAAAGTGCTGAAACTGGGTTCTTTTATAACATCCTAAAGCATTCACACATTTCACGAGGAGTTGTATGTTCTAAAGTTGGTAGTTTTGGATGATTAGAACCCCTGGACATAGAGCGAGTTGGGTAAATTTTGGATAACTTACAGGATATAAAGGAAGGTAAAAAGTTCTACCATGGAAAGACACTCGATTTTGTAGAGGAAGGAGATGTCAGTGGAATTCCAGAGTCCTACCCTACCCTACATTAGCCTTCTGTGTTATTCCAGAATGTCTCTCACTGTTTATAGTTCTTTACCTATGCTGTTTGTTAATGTTAGTGTACAAATATTGTTAGCATTTCTGTGGACTTTAATATCAGATATCAAAAGAGACCCCAAGTGATTTCCTATGACAAAAAAATTTCTGCCTCTTGTTGTTCTGGCGATGGTTGAAGGAGACAGATACCACCATCCTTTGCTTGCTGCTGAGCCAAGAAAAGCAAATGGGGAAAATTTATCAGGTAAAAAGACTTTCACTGATGACAAAATTTACTAACACAACATTGAGGGAAATATCAAGATAGTCCTCATGACACTTATTAATATAGTCTAACAGGAAACCAATAATGAACAAATAAATTTATATATATATATATCTTTGCATAGAGAGAGAAAATGAAAGAGAAAGAGAGAGTATATATGAAGGTGATAAGAACTATGAGGAAAATAAATAAGTGAAGAGGGCTAGAGTATAATGGGACAATAAATTGAAATGTTAAATGAGGCAGTTAGAGATATTGTGAACAAAATATAATAGGATTGTGTAATTGAAGATAATACAGGCAGCTACTCTAGACTGTGTGTTTGGGGTAGAATTTCCTACAAAGCCAACATTCGAGTTGACATCTGAATGCCAAGGGGATAGCCATGCCAATACTTTGGAGAGGAATCCTCAAAGGCTCTTCATGAGCACTGAGCCTAGAGTGTTGGATGAACAAAAGCAAGCACATCTGGAGCACAATGAGTGAGCAGTTGATATGCAGACAGGAAATCACAGAGATAGGCAGGGACAGGTCATCACATCAGCCGAGTTAAGATTTTCATTCTTCATCTGGGTCCGTATATATAGTGCATCTTGATTGTGGGATACTGTTCCCCAAATGTGACCAGGACAGCTATTTTATCCCATTGCATCACTCCTGGCACCTTTTAGTTGGCCCATGTCATCAGTCAGACTATCAAATATTTATTGTGCCAGGCATGATGCAAAATGATAGGGATACAGTGTTGGCCAAGAGAGACACTGCTAACATTACCCTCAAGCTATATATGTTTCAATGGAGAAGATAAAAATGAAATGATTACAAGTACCATGATGTCTAAGAAGTGCGCAAGTGAGATGTATTGCTGACATTGATAATAAAGGAGTATTAACCTAGCCTACAGAGTAGATCCAATATATTTGTACCAATGAAATATCATTTTGTGTTGCATATTTTAGCTCAGAAAGTCATTCCTAGATCTTTCTATTTATTATAACAATAAAGTAAATGAAAAACATGCATTGATATAGTGCTTTATAATTTTCTAAGTCCTTTCATCTGTAGTAGCCCATTTAATATTTACAATAACTGTGATAGAGGTTGGTCAATTAAAATTATCTTCATTTTTAAGATAAATAAGCTGAAGCTCTGAGAATTTAAATGACTTGTCTACAGTCATGAAATGAGTTAGCAATGTAAGCAGTCCTAGTCTGTTCTGAGCTAAATGTAGTAAATTTTTTTACTCAATAGAGTACTAGGCCTTTAGTTTAGCGGCAAAAGGAAGAGAAATCATAGCATGCTCATTCTTAACAAATACGAGGTCTATTTTGGGAGGTGTACAGGTGAGCACTAGATAATAAATTGTGCAGACATTTTGTGTGTGTGTGAAGTTAAGGAATAATCCAAATGATCTGGGATTATTCTGTTACCTTGCTTTGATAGAAATTAATTTTTAAACTGGACATATAAAGCGATTACGTGGCTAGCTCGTGATACCTTTACATTCTGGAAATTCTCTGATTTCTTTTTCTTCTCGTATTGTCAAAATTGCTGCCAATCAACAAAACTTATCTGCCATTTCCTCTGAATTTATTGCTTAGTTTAGAAATCTACTGTTTCTTCACTGTGGAGATTAATCTTAGCTACTCTCTTTCTCTGCTGAAGACTCTGCCAGACACTCCAGAAAACTTTACTCAGCATTCTCTTCTAATTATCTTATTCCCAGCTATGAGCCTGATGCCAAGATTTCTATTTGAGCAACCTCTTCCTAGAATGCTAAATTGTCAACTTTCAGGAAAGTTTCATTCATTTAACATTCCTCTATTTCTTAGAAAATCCAAAAAGAATTCGACTTGATATGCAACCCTGCATTTGCTGCCCTACTAAGTGAGCATTCTCTTTTGCCTTCACTTAATGCAGTGAGTTTATTTTTTCTTGAAGCCAACAAATGTCTGGCTCTATTCAATTGATTATTTTATACTATGTTTTATACTGAGGCAGCACTTGGCATATCATCACATAAAAATGCTTTTGATATTTTAAAATAATATCATTGACTTCTTTTAAATATTGAATATTTAATCTCTTTCCTCTTCTACCATACCTGCAAATGTTTTTCCTATTAATTATAAATTGACATGACATGTCAAGTGATTAAGACACACGAAAAAAGTCTGCAACTTCAGTTATATATTTGTGTTTATATGTTTATTTTATTCTTCATGGCTATGAACTGGAGCATGGCATGCAATATATTGAAGACAAATACTGCTGTCAAACAATCACTATGTGACAACATACCAGGTCCTGTGCTAAGTGTTTTTTTATAACCTATATTATTTTAGATAATTAGTTTGCAATATGAGTTTCCTTTTAAAAAGTCAGTGAATATCAAAGGCACATTTTAAAATAGAAACTGATGAGAAACATCTTTGTAAAAAGTGAAAAACACTTACGGGAACCAGGAACTTTTTAATTTCTTCCAGTGCATGACTCATGCGTGAATAAGCTTCCCCAGGTGGAGCAAACACTTCAATTAATACATGAAGTTCATCACTCAAGTGGGCATATTTGGCTTCCCCACTCTTCCTTAGTTCTTCTTCCTGTGAAAGAAGTTATTTTTAGAAATACAAATCCATTCATTTTGCATTGATTTAACATTTACTGAGAATATGACAAAAGGGCATAATTTAAGCAAATTTTCTGTAAGTAGAAATAAACCCTTTGAGAAATAAAAATCTGCTACAAGCCATTTAGAGATTTTAAAATCATTTTCAAGTGTTTGAATGATTTAAAAAAAACCCTGGCATAATTATCATCTACAACAGATTTTAATCAGCTAAATGAAAATGCTAAACTAATGAAAATATATCACGGAAATGCCATTAATTCTTTAATGTTCATCACTACATTCTGGAAGAAAAGGATTTTTTCCTGTGTTTGACGTGTAATTTGCAGACAATAAATGAAAGATTGTCACTGTGTTCTTTAAGAAAACCAGGACTTTCTAGCTACTTTTTGAGAAATGAAAAGGTTACTTGTTTGTGATAAAAGGTGAGCTAAAGATGTAAAACCAAGGCTTATCTCCCAATTTATGTTCCCACTGGCCCAGATTATCATCAAGATTTATATCCCATCTTTTCTGTCATTTGCTGCCTCATTTTGATCAATAGGGGTAAATTAAAGGGATGATGGTTTGACATTATGGTAGCATTGATTCTGCATGAGTTGTATAACTTCTGCTTAACCAACAATACATTTCTACTGGAAGAGATTTTTCATAGCACTGTGTCTAAGCCCTTATTGAAGCCTGATTAATTCAGTCCAGGTGCAGAGCAAATTAACATTTGATACATGCATTTTGTTAATGTGTGCTAAGTATTTTATACATATCATCTTTAATTCCACAATCGGTTTGCATATATTTCAGTTTAGGAAACTGAGGTAAGAAGATTTAAGTAGCTTCAGCAAAATTAGGATTCAAACTCAACTCAATTTGCAACCAGATTTGCATTTTTTAGAATTTCAAAGAAGCAAAGTTTGGTTAAAAAGTTAACATAAATAATATTAATTATGTTTTACCTTTCTTGCCCCCAACAGTTGTTAGTGAAACTATAGTAGTTATTTCACTAAATTTCAGAGGATACGAATAAACAAGTAATTATTAGTTTTATATGGAGATTAAATAGAAAAGTAACACAAATAGAACTAAACTGGATAAACAAAGGTAAATTTGCTATAGATTTTATGTCAGGTAACTGCATAACCCAGGCTAATGTGTTTATCTGAATAGAAATGCCTAACCATTCAATACATGAAGACTCCATGAGAGAGGCGAAGCATCCTTGCTTTCCTATAGATACACCCCTCACCTACTCAAATCTCTCCAAAAATAGTCCCTTTCAGCCTGGGAAGCCACTCTCCACTTCTCTAAGCACACTTTCAAACTCTAACTTGGGACTTTTTACTTAAGGACTTTTCCTAGTGCCCAATTCTCAGTTTGGGGAGGAGAAGGAGCACTTGACTTCACAAAAATACACCCATGAGGTAGAGTAAACATTTATTTTCTCTGTGGGTCCTGCTGAGATGCAAGCTGCTTGTTCATTGTGGGGCCAGCTTGGTTTAGGCATAAGTACAGGAGTAGTGAAATCACAGGTCTCTTGATACTGTCCCTTTCTCATTACTTCCTATGTTGATTTCCAGCTGGTTATTTTTGTGTTAGTCCCTCCTTACATCTGGAATTTCCTAGGGAATTTCAAATAATTTTCACCTCTGTTAAACAGAGTGACAAAGTAATTGAGTGATATTTCCTAGAGTGGCATGACCAACTAATTATGGAGCTCAACAAAATAAAAGGAACATCAGTTAATCGATCCTGCTACCCTTAGAAGACACAGTGCTACTTGGAATGACCCTGTGGAATCACATCTCCTTCTGTAATCAGTGTGCTCAAGAATTTTATACACATGCAATGCTCTTTATAGGCGGATTTTAGTGAAAGAAATTGTTTCTATCTTCTCAAATTTAGAATAGTAGCCACCTGCTTTTGCACTTTTATAAAAAATATGCCATAAATTATTCATGATGCGATATAGACTATGTATTTCTCCTTTGCGCTACTCCACGTGCTGGTGCTTTGCCCCTCTAGGTTATCCTCTAAGGCCTCCTACCAACATCACCACCACCAGAAAGAACTCCTGAGTAACTGAGGTGGTGACCTGCTCATCAGCTTTTAACTATCTAGATGTACATAATATATGATAACATGCATGATATGTATGTAGTCTTTTCTTAAATATATAATTAGAGAAGCTATCTTTATTAACATGTTAGACTGACTCCTCACATTAACCAAATATTTATTATTCCATAATAATAAATTTGATAAATAAATATTATTTGATATGTTAAATTGCATGGGAAGGCTGTCGGATAAGAAGGGCTACTTAAACTTCCTTATATTTGTATGGGTAAAATTTTATTATTTTAGAAATTGCATGAAGTTTCTAGAAATTTGCCAAGGTCTTTGCCCTCCCTGATATGTCCTGATATAATGTTGTCAGATATAATTCCATAATTTAAATGTTGTAATCTACAGAAACACCAAATTTCCTTGTCAATTATGTTAAAGTGAACTACCCTCAGATTTTTAACTATGGCCATTTTAATGTTTTTGTCATTCACAGATAGTTACTGTCTTACTCTGATGCTTTCCTGAAAGCTCTTGCAATTAGTTAGTAGCCAGAATGCTTTGTCTTCAACAAAAAGGGACTCCCTTTGAAATCCATGGAAAGGACTATGACAGATACTCTGGGATACAGTCTTCCTATGTCATTGTTCAAATAATTTTAAGATCATCTCACTTCTCTAAGTAAGGATTTTCAGAACTGTAGTGGAGAAGCTGAGGGGTTCATAAAACTCCTCATAAAATTAAGAAGAACAAGAATTTATTTTATGAGCCTCAGCAGACTGATAAAGGATGATTATAATGTTTTATGGTCTTTGTTTAGAACACTGCTGGTTCTTTAATGTTCAATTTTTTGGATATAAGAAACCTTTTCCTCTTTTCTCAAGCTACCTATAATTCAAAACAATTTAATAGATTACACTTTGATAAACAGAAATGAAGCATTTATCTTTTTACTCCTCATATGATCCCTCCAGAATTTGGAAATTCTTATTGAATATTTTCATTTTTATGGCAATAGAATTATTTGCATCAGTTTAATAATTACCTTTCTTCCTTGTAAAAGCCTCAAGTTTCAGTCTGAAATGTCAGTTTTTGGTGCACTCATGGCTGAAGAATGAACAGACACACCAAAGTAAAGCAAGCACAAAAATGAGGTTTATTGAGGAGAGAAAGATAGGATTATAGAGCAAGAGCAAGATATAGGTTTACAGAGCATGATACATAAGCCACAGATGACCACTGGACCCACTGTTGCAGCAAAGGGAGAGCCAAAGGATGGGGCCAAAAAAAGGGCCTGGTTATGTTTTGTGTCTTGTTTTATAGTGCTCAGATTGGGACCTCTCCATGGAGGTTGTTACCATGGAATCACTTTGATTGGACAGTTGGGAGATACATGACCTGAGTCTTATTGCACATGCAGATCTCCCATGAGCCTCTCTGAAAGCCCATTTTGGGAGTGTGGTGAATCACAGCAGCACTCACTTTTGTCCCTAGGAGACCTGAGATCCCTTGCTAACTACCTAACAGAAGGACATAGTTGTAAGAATTGATTATATAACGAAGGCTTTGATTGGAATGTAATATTTGATATTGAAGTGCATAAAATCATATGTGATCAGAGAGCTTAGAGGAACTGAACTAAGGCTGACTTTATAGGGCCAGTGCTTATAAAGCCCTCATGGAAAAACTGGCCTGATACCTAGAGTAAAGGGTTCCCAGCCTTATAGATAAGTAAGGAGGGTCACTTCCTGGAAGGCCCAGGAACCTTGGAATATTTTGGGGACCTTGAGAAAAGAGGAATTCACCAAAATCTATAGGTACTGCAGGTAATGAAGGGTGGTGAGTTCTTGGCTTGGCTTCCTAGCTTTTGAGAAGGCGTTTAGAAGTCCAATCTGAGAATCCTTATGAAAGTTCCAGCAGTAAAAACTTAAAAAGACCTGTGTGTTCAGTTACCATTCTTGCTTCACTTAGGTTATAATCAGGCCAAATAAAATGAAACCAGACTCGTGTTGTCAGCAAGAACCATCTTACGTTGATTATCATTTATCAAAAATTAGGTTGACCGTAGAAAGAAAGTTTGTTTCAGTGGAAAATTATATTCCACCCTTATGGGTTATCAGATTCTAGTTCTGTTGATTGTCTTTGGGTTACTTTCAACTCTTTGTACACTAGGTCTTGTCATTTTGTATATTTTTTCAGTAATTAACAGTTCCAAATTTTCTCCCATTTTCCTTATTTGGCATCACTGAGAACTAAACTGCCTTTTCCCAAAGCCCTGCAAATGGAAGCTCAATGATGATACAATCATCAAAAGATTCATTACTACAACAGTTTGGGCCACTCAAAAGGTTCACCAGAACATTTGCATCCTTCATGCTTTTCTCCAGAAAATAATCATAACCATAGCACTACCATTACCACCATCCTCACTTAAGATTCTGTGAGCCCAACATCTAGAATTCTCAATGGGCTACCCTATGTACTCAAAAACTGGGTTTACAGTCTGCTGTAACCATTAATCTTTGTTTTTCTCTGTTTTCTCATTCTCATCTATGCTCTGTTTCCCCTTTGAAGATATTATACTTCACAATTTCTAACCTGAATCTTTTCCCCATAGCAATCTACTTAGCTTCTTTTTGTAAAACTTCTAGGGAAGTTTCAGATAGGGAAAATGTGGAGACCTCTGGCTCCCCAGACTTGGTATAAAGATTATTTTAGAGTGAAAACATTTGAGCCAAGTAAGATGCAGAAGAAAAATATCTTTTCTAGACTTCCCTAATCTTACTAGAACGGAGTTTTATCAGAGTCAGCTGGCACTGCCCACCTCCCCTACCCTCCAAGGGTGGTCTCCAACCAGGGAGGCAACGACCTTGGGCACCAGGACATCCCAAAAAATTAGTAAACAAGCCTCGTCAGAACCTTCCATCCGCTGAAGCCTTAACACTTCCCTGCTTCATTTTGGTATAAAAACTTTTATCTTTGGTGATTCAGTGAGCTACTCATTACTGAGCAACTGGCAGGTGCGTGTGCAAATAAACCTTATTTTTTTCTCTATTAATCTGTCTATTGTCAGTTAATTTTCAAGCCTCAAACCAACTGGATCCAAGCTGAAATAGGAAAAGTTTTCCTCCCCAAAATATATATGCTTATTCAGTGATAATTCATTTTATAATCAAATAACTATGCAATTAAAGTTTGTACCACATCAAGTACTTAATATTTGTCCTGAAATTATAAGAACAAAGTCTGCATAAGTAAAAAAAATAATAGAAGCTTGTAACCCAAAAGACTATTGCAGTTAGAATAAGTAACTTTTTTCCACAATAGTCCCTTCTACCTAGTCCCTTCTGTAGCAGGTACCTTACTGGATTATGGTACTAGCAGTTCCAGTTATTATTAGGGCTATTCCAATTTCAGGAGAATAAACAGCTGTGTAAATACACTGCTTCCCTTTTTATCCAAGAATTAACTTCAGGAACCTTTAATGTAGAGTCCAAAGAGAAAGGTCCCAATGATTGGAAATTTTTATAATAATACGTTAGCAACAACCACTACCATTTTAAAGGCTGAAGTAATTTTTTTGTACTACTCTCTATGTATAGAAACAAGTATTTCAAAACTCCTATGAGCAAACCAACCAGTGCTTCCCTATAGACACTCATATGCAACACTGGGTCTAGGAAAGAGCCTTGGAACAAGACTTAAAAAATGTCTTACAAGAACTAACTGTGCAAACTATAGCAGATATTTTGTTTTTGTGGCCCTCAGTTATTTCATATGCAAAAAGAAAGAAGGTAATCTGAGAGGTAATTTTGAAATGTTGTTATAGGGAGCCAGGGATCTTCCAGAAAGGTACCTTAGAAACTATCCTTCTCCATCCATTCAACTATATCAGTTCAACTCGGAGCTCTTCATATACAAAAATTCCAGGTAAGAGGATATTGTTCTAGAAGTGCAGCAAACTAAGAACAATGGACAACATTAGACATGATGATGTCTCAGGTTTCTTTCAGCTTTAAAATATCATTTTATCACGTGACTGCCCTTCACAGGCATCTTGCTACTTAGAACTTCGGTATTAGAAAATACTACTTTCTAAATAGAGTGTCTTCCATGACACATTGCCAGAAGAACTGAAAATAAATGGCCACTTTTCATGTTTATCTTTAAGCATCTACAATACGGCAATCCCTACACATTTTACATACTTATGTAACTTAATCTTCACAGAACCCTTGGGTGGACTTTGGAAGCTGTAGAGTATAGTGGAAAGAAAAAAAGATTTTGGAGTCAAAGAAATCTAGATTTGAATTAACAGCTGTAATATTTATATCTGTGATATTTGAGGCCAGCTGTTTGATTTTTAAGCTTGAGCTTCTTAATCTACATAACAGGAAAACTCTAGACCTCTCATGTAAAGATGAAATGGGGTAATGCATATAAATTGCAAGTACAGTGCCTGGCAAACTATAAATACCCAGAAGAAGTTAATGTTTTTCTCTCAGACAAGCTAAGTAACTTGGTTGCAGTTATTAAGTTAGTAAGGGATTTGAATTTGGTCTATCCTACTCCAAAGCCACACTGTTATGTTAATGGATGTTTATTATGCATATTAAATTCACATGGAAGAATATAATTATAAAAGTTTCAAATTAAATGTTGTTTTGATGTAAGCAATAGTATACCAGTTTGACACTGGCTTAGTTATTAAGTTAATTTAAATGTATAACTTTAAGGGAACATACACTTGAAAATTACTCTAAACCAAAAAGCTCAAGTGTTTTATAAAGATAAGAAAAAATTAACATCACCATGTATCTTAGTCTGTTCAGGCTGCTGTAACAAAATACCATAAACTAAGTGGCTAAATCAACAGATACATATTTCTCATAGTTCTGAAGACGGGGAAATCCAAAATCAAGGGTATCCATTAATTTGGTTCCTTGTGAAGGTTTACTGCTCAGCTTGCAGAAAGACCTCCTTATTGTTGTATCCTCCTTGCATGGGGGAAGAGAAAAAAGGCTCTGGTTTTTCCCTCTTCTTACAAGGGCACTAATCCCATCATGGGGCTCCATCCTCATGACTTCATCTAAGCCTAATTATATCCCAAATGCTCCACCTCCAAACACCATCAAATGGTGATTAGGGCTTCAACATATGAATTTTGAAGAACACAAACATTCAGTTCATAGCACATGAGTACTTTTCTGAATTTGTACCTTTCAAATAAACCAAAAGGTTATTGTCTGCAATATGTTAAATGGACCACATTGAAAGGTTACATGTCATGGTAGTTAACAGCCCAGTTTCTGTTTCTTGATGGCCAGGGTTAAAAAATTCCCCGTTTTCCCACTTAATTGTGTGTAAACTTGGACAAGTAACTTCACAATTTCAGATTTCTAATTCTTCACCTATAAAATGAGGATAGTGATAACAATAATAACATGGCACTAATCAAATATTACTAACACTAAATATTATTATAGTATTTTATATTTAAAACAATTAATAAATTATAAATGAACCAAAAGAGTTAATGTAGCCCAAGGTCACAATTAATCTCTCAGTAGTAGCTCCTCCAGTGACAGGAATAAACTCAATAATAAAAAAGTTGAAAATGCAAGATATACAGTATGTACAAGATTGGTTTTTGCGTTAGCAATTATTATTGTCATATTTTATCCTCTGAGTTATAATTTACTAAAGTGCTTTTTGCAGGCTTTTTCTTCTTAATGCCCCAGGGAACTTTCTTTTAACATAAATCCTCTTCAGAAATAAATAAGTCTATTGTCTGCACAGCTTTCACCATCAAGAAATTCAAATAAACACACATTTATTATTTATACCTTGGCCTGAATGGGATTTATCTCAATCCCCAATTTAAAGACATTTTTATAAAGGCATATATGGCAATTCTTTTAAGCAAGTACAAATTAGTTACCAGAAATTTATGCATGCAAAAGGTTTTTGTACCAATAGATGTACATATGTGTGTGAACTGAGAAGCAATGGCTTGATCATAAAGAGTCTTGTCACTTCCCTTCCAAATTCCTGCTCTCTTTGAGCTGAATGTGACAAGAATCCTTCCAGGTTAGGGCCATGCACACTGCAAATGGTCAGCTCTGGAAGAGGAATCCTTGCGCTGGGGCACACCCACCCAACACTCACTAGATTCATTAAGGGCACAGCATCAAAGCATCAAAAGGACCAAGGGTGATATTGCAAAAAGCAGTCCAGGAATTTGAACACAGAGTAGCGGATAGTGCCAAATGCCAGTTTACTTATCTTGAGCCTGGAGTTTGGGGGTTTACTAAAGGGTGTGAACTTTAAATCATGTAATCTAGGTTACATCAAGGATGGTCTAACTCCTCAAACAATGAAATGGTGCTGTCCAAAACAGTGAAAATATTTTCTTGATAAAATAAGAATGGCTATTTCACTATTCAAGGAAAAGAAGGCAATTAATCTTGACCCAATGTAATCTATGGGAAGGTTTACGGGTCCTCCCTGTGAATGGGAGAACGCAGACAGGGCTGTGTTCCTACATTTCAGTTGTCTAGTAATTAGGATTCTTACAAATATTTATTCTGTGGGAACAGAGAAATACAGGAACCCAATTATCTAAATGGGCTTCTCTAATCTCTTCTTTCTCAATTCCCACTGGATGTAAATGGGTTTGCTAGAGCCCAGTAAGGGGAACTGGCATGAGGCCATGGAAGCACTCTGGAGACACTGTTGGAACCCAATAAAGAGATGCAGAAACAGGGGAATGAATGGGCCCTGGGAAAGACGAGGCTCGCAGAGATCTTCTTGGAAAATCGCGTGTGAACGCACTGGTTGTCCCTGACCATTAAAGCTGAAAAGAAACCAAGAAACAGGCTGAGCACACCTAGCCTTTCAGGCTGGGAGAAATCAGGGAAACCAAGGAACAGAGGTGTCAGGAGATACATCACAGGCCCGCAAGGGTGAGAATCTCTCTGCCTTTCAATTTCACATTTAAAGAACTTCATTACTATTATATTTCAACAAATACATCCAAGCTAAGAAATGAAAATAACAACCAATACTAACAGCTGTAATGAGGAAAATCAGAACATCAGAACACGTGCCATTTGAACACATGTCAATTGAATCATAAGAGAAGAGTAAGAGAATCATAATGTAAGAGAAAGATGAACATGTGAATAAAAACATTCTTGGAAGCAGCTGAGGAGATAAAACGCAGGCACAAAAATTTTATGGTGTTAAAAGATAAGATTTCCCATGCTAGGGCAAATACAAATTAAAAATAAGAGGCTAAATTCTCCCTGTTGAAAATAAGAGATTTACCTCCTCTTCTTTTTCTCAGAGCATTTATGTTAGAAAACTTGTAATCATAAGTGCTTTCTCTTCCCTTTGAAATGTATATAAATCCTTCTGGAGACTAGACAGGTCTTTTGGCAGCTTTATGACCTAGGAACATCTTTCCCAAGGGCTCAGGAAACATCTCTCTCTCTCTCTCTCTTTTTCTTTTTACAGACTGGGCATGGTGGGTGTATATAACCATGCTGCCCAGGCTACACTGGAACTCCTGGGCTCAAGCCTCCTGAGTGGCTGGGATTACAAGTGTGTGACACCTCACCTCGCCAGGCTCTTTTTTTGTTTGCTTTTTTCTCCTGTCATAAAGATATGATAAGTTTGTTTTTCCTCTGGATATGGCCAATTAGTTAATTCAGATGGTCACCCCAATTACCAGGTAAAGTGAGGGTAAGTTAAGCATTACAAATAGTATTCTTAAATCCTCTTACTTGAGGCCCACTTTTTTGTTTATCTTGAAAACCCATATACATAATGGGTTTGCTTGGTTATATAAAAGGATAAAGGGTTCCCCTTTACTTTTTCTTTATTTGCAATCTCTTAGTGGATTTGCCTGTGATGTGTACCAACCACATTCAGGGTTAATGCTCATTCAATGATAAAAGTGTTTCTCTACTGTCTTTGTGGAGAGGATTTCTGGGTTTGGAGACGATTTTGTTTTTAATTGTATTTCCTAACATCCACTGAAACAAATGGTAACAGATGCTGTTGATACTATGCCCATACCACTTCGCCTGACTATCTCCATGCAGCCAGGGTGTATTTGTCTTTTTGCCTGAAAGCTTGCCCTGGCTTGAGCTCTTGAGCTCTTCACAAGCACACAGGAGGGAGGAAATGGTAGGGAATTAAGCCCTTTCCTAACTCTCAATTAGTGACTGGGGTGAGTTTGGGGAGGGGCTGGTGTACAGATATCCAAGTTTGTTCAACCCTTTGATGGGCTAGTTTGTAGGTTCTCTTTTCTCAGAGTTCCCCAGTGGGATAAGTACCAGTTGCTCACAGTTTTAACCTGCTTAAGAATGTACCTTTTCTGGGTTTTCATTCATTTTCTTATTTTATTTCCTTATGCCTCTACTTGGGCATGAGCTCTCCTTCCAAATAAACTTCACATAATTCAGTCTTGCCCTTGAGTGCCTTTTCCGGGGAAACTCAAACCAAGACAAACCAATAGATTAAAATAAGTAGAAGATGACTGAAATCAGAAGTTTTGTCCTGAAAGACAAATGCAAAGAAAAGTCCATGAATAAACAAAGATCTTAAGGAAAATAACAGAGATGCGGAGGGCAGATCCAGGAAAGCTAATATGAAAATAATAGCTTTTTAATATTCTCCTTGTGTAAATTCCACAAAGAGAAAACAGAACATAAGGAAAAACAAAAATAGATAAATAGTCTACAGATTAAAAGGGCTCATTTAATTCCATCCTTGATTGAAAAGACCCACACTAAGGTATATCTCTGTAAAGTCTCTGAACTTTAAGTAAAACCAAAACAAACAAACAAAAAACTCATACAAGCTTCTGGAACCAGAAAAAAATTTTTAATTGGCATTGGTCTTCTCATTTATAAAAGTTTGAATTCAGAAATAAAGATAATAAATAATACACACTAAATACCATGTTCTGTGCTGAGTGCTTTATACACATAATTTTATTTACTACTCCAGAAATTGTACCTAGCATTTGATAATCCTTTTTAAGCACTAAGAACTACATGCTTCCTGAATTCCCAGAGGCATGGATACTTACGGTACAATAAGGTGATATTTCATAATTTTAACTATTCTGCTATAAATTATGACATTTATGATGTTCTTTCAAGAAATACAATGTTTAGGCTACTTGAAATTAAGTCCATGAAACAATTTTCACTAATGCAAATAGACAAAGCCTACTTCCAAGAAGGCTCCATAGCCTGGAATTAAGGAAGATTTAAAATGCTCTGAGCATCTGCCAACTAAAACAATAAGCAAAACAGATTTGTCAAGAACATGGGAAAAGTGGACAGTATTTTGAAATAATTTTACTTAGCATGCTGGTTCTTAAGGTAGCTGGCTCTTGTTTTCCATTTCAAGAAGAGGCATCCTCAGGAATAAAAGGCTTAATGAAGTCTGAGAGGGGCATCTTTTGAGTTTGGAACAGGGCCCAGGAAGAAAGGGGTGCTGAAAAGAAATCTAAGAACCAATTAAGAAGTGAAGATAGCTAGTGAGCTGGGGGCAAGGGAAACTCAGTAAAGTAATCTTTAACCTGATAGATATTGCCAGAATCGCTTCTGAGCCTTATAATGCTGAAAGGGCAAGTTGTCACTGCCAACCAATAATGGAAAAGCAAACACTAGTGAGTCCCAGTTGGCAGGGAGCAACAGGCCAAATGCCTGTTTTTAAAAGGAAATTTAGAGGTGGGATATCAATTTTGGGAGAACATCTTGTGCAACCAGACATGTTTGTGGAGGAAGCAGCAGTAGGGTAACAAAAGAGCTCTGACCCAGGGTGCTGAAGTGGAGTAACTAAGCCAGAGGGGGAAAACAAGAACACAATAAAAGACTATAAAGGCTGCTGAAGAAGGTCTTGCAGAGTTGTGTGGGTGCTGCCCACCGGGGAGGCAGTGGCAGCAGACAGATCCATTTGGCCCTTAATAACGTGACAGGGAGTGCTTTCCTTCGAACAGATGTATCATGCTGTTCTTCAGGCAACCAGACTGAGAAGCAAACGCCATTAGGACCTATACGTGGCTAACCACTGACAAGACTATAGCTGGTATCAGTGTGAAAGGGCAGCCAGATTTACGGCATGGACTCAAGGTCAATAAATGCTAGGACTAGAATCATATATACTGCTGCCACTTTCAGCTTCCTGAAAATCAAACTCCATCATATTAGTTCCTGCTTACAAGCTTCTGCGAGCAGCCTGTTTACCTAAAATTCAACAATTTCCTCATAGCATTCTTGACCTTTTTAATCTGACCCTGGCTTAGCTCACCAGTTTCATCTTCTGTCATCCTCTTTGTGGACACCATTTTTCAATCACAAGAAAATCCTCCCCTTTTTTGAAGTCATCATCCTCTTTCAAACTCCCATGGACCTTTGTTCTTCTTACAAGGTTCAGATCAAATATATCCAGCTGGGCTCCACGGACTCAGCAATGCAGACATGATTGCTCCATAGAATCTTCAGTGTAACATCTTCTAAACGGTAGTATACCGTACATATTTGGCATTATATTCCCAATATCAATAATATCCTGCATCAGAATATTTGGCTCCATGGGTCCTTTGAAACATAGAGCATGTTTTTCCGAAGGCATCTGACTTATATTCTGTGTATGCGTGTGTGTGTGTGTGTGTGTGTGTGTATGCTCATCTGTAACTGGAGTAGGGTGGGGGGATTAGGGAAGAGTATATTAAGTGAACCTTCTTAGGTCATATCTAAATGGTTAATAAGATATATAATCTCTATATACATTTGTATTAAGTGTTTTAATCAAAAAAGGTTAAGCTTTCTGTTACTTGGAAAACACATATTTTCCAGGGGAATGAGGAACATGGGAATTTGATCTTTTAAATAGTGTAGTGCCTTATCACATGATTTTTCTCCCTTTCTGTCCTTTACCCTGTATTAGCAAAAATGTATGTGATAATGTCTCAGAGGACAGTTTAACACACTTGACAAAAGGATGGGAGGAGTGTAAATATGTTTACATTTCAAAGAAATCAATTACTTTGGAAGGGCTATAATTGCATTAAGTGAATGCTCATTTTATAAATACATATTTTCTGACAAGTTCATCTCTATTTTGTTTTTGTTGACTTACTGAGTGTTCTTAGGATACGTGAAAACAGGAACTTGGCACCAGAAATGCCCGAGAGCATGTAAGAGTTGGAGCACACAAGAGCCAGGGTGTACCTGTGCCCTCTGTAACTTAGCTTCAAGCTAAGTCGTTGTCGCTTATCAGGAAACTGAATTTAGGCATATGGCACTCAGGCCGATATACAATTTCTCTTGGCCTGAAAAGCCCTTTTGCAGAAAGTTTTCTCAAAGTCTGTGAAATTGAGTCTTTTGGAAAAAATGTAAAGGTAGAGGATGGGAAGACGGGCTAAGCACCTGGAAGTGGGCTTCTCATAATATTTTATACTTATTGCCATACAGCTTGCTCTATATGGCCCAGAAAATATCTTTTCCAGGAGAGGAACTTTTCCCTCACTAATGCTGACAAATGTCGTTTTCATAGTATCACCTCAAAATCTATCATCACTACCTACCTGTGCTTACACAGGGCTTAGCCTCACTTTTTGTTTACTCCAGGGCAGCAAGTATCTTTTGATGCTACATAAATAGAAAGGAAATGTGGGATCATAATAGCTTAAAGTAACAGGTGTTTGTCCTGTAGAACTGATAATTAGATGATGGATTCAAAAATATTAATAATGTCTGCAAAATTTTAATCCAGTCTATCCTCAGCCTGTCCCCTTCCCTGCCACTACTAGCCCCAAGGCCAGCGTGTCTATAGCTGGGGCAGTCAGTAGAACAAAAGACAAGGACAGGAGGGATACAGCTGTTCCCTTCTCCTTCAGCACCATAAAACCATGTATATGGTATTTTGATTTGAACTGATATATTCAGCTGCTTGCCCCTGGTGCTAACATTGCTAGTTAATGCTCTGAGAAGAAAAATGAACATGTATTGATTACCCACAATGTGTTAGAATTATACTAGGGATTTGCTCACCTAGGAGCTTATTTAAACTTCACAATAGGTTAATATCATCTGCAGTTTGACTTTTAAGGAAATGAAACGTTCTTTGAGTAAACCGGAGAAGATTTTAGGAAATGCATTAACTCAAACTCAGCTCCTAGATAACTGTCAAACCCACAACTGATAATCATATTTTATCCCACATTACAAAAATGGAGAGTAAAGCCAAGCCTGAGGCTGGATTCTGATCTGCAGGGTATTTTGCTGTTTACCTCACTGCAGCTACTGGAAAGGAATGCAGTGGCTGTTAGTGCACAAGGAACTCTACTTAGTGAGCTAAATGTGAGGTACCAGATAAATTACAAGTTCCCTCATCTCAATGGTCACAGAAATTCTAACAAAGCCTTAATTACCAAGGGAGGATTTCTGCAAAGAAGAGTAATGTGAGGGTATAGCCACTGCAATCTTAAAGACCTTGTTTCGAACAGAATAGGCATCAGGGTAGAACTCACTTCTAAAAGAATGCCTGTCAGGGCCGGCATGAATTGACAGTGGATTACTTTTATTCCAGAGGCAGACTCTGGTGAGAGGAAATCCAATCACTTATTTAAGAACCGTGTATCATTCCCCTTTTGAGACAACCTAGATATGCCTGAAAAATAAGTATCTAGAAATATCACTTTGATGGTTCTGTTCTAAATAGTCATTAACATATCCTAATTTATTAGTGTAATAAATATTTAAAATGCACCCTCATGTGAAGAATCTGTGTTAAGAGTTTTTGGAGATGTAAACTTTAATTCTTTGAGGCTTTTACTTTGAGGAGTGTCTACTGCCCTGTTCATTTAGAAATGCGGGCCCAAGGAGTAAAACATAACAACAAGGCTCCACCCAATAATATAAATGGTAATCTTCCTCCAATTTCAATCCTTTCGATAAATGTAAATGGCTTAAACTGTCCTCTGAAGAGACATAGACTGGCAGAGTGGATAAAAATCACAAACCTAGTGTCTGCTGTCTACAGGAAACACATCTAACCCATAAAGATGCCTTCCGGCTGAAGGTCAAGGGATGGAAAACTATCATCCAGTCAAACGGAAGTCAAAAGAAAGCTGGGGTAGCTATTCTATTTGCAGATAACATAAACTTTAAAATAGCAAAAGTAAAAAAGGATAAAGATGGCCATTATATAATGGTGAAAGGAAAGATCCAACAAGAAGATTTAACAATTCTTAATATCTATGCACCCAATACAGGAGCACCCAATTACTTAAAGCAAACCTTGTCTAATCTTAAAACCATGTTACAAAACAATGCCATAGTAACAGGAGACTTCAACACTCCACTGACTGAGCTGGACAGATCCTC
>VBSM01000361.1:23672253-23705698 GCA_008086735.1 Cheirogaleus medius
ATATACCTAACCGTAATATTTGTACCCCCATAATATGCTGAAATAAAAAAATAATAATAATTATCTTTATTTAAAGATATATCAGTTATTAATAGTTTTGAAGTCAAAGGAATTATTTAAATAATCTCAATAATTTGTATTAATTACAAATTCATTTCTTAATAGAAGTATTTAAAGAGAAACAAATATATGATTCAAACATTCAGCAGTTGAAATGAATCTTCTCCACATAACACATTAAGTTGGTTTGGCGGAGGATGTTAGTTTTGTATTTAATCAAAATCTATCACCACATCTAGCGACTATTAATATTAAATTCAACTAATTAGAACAGTAATGGAATCAGGTGTTAATTTTGGCTGAAAATTACTTTTATCACACAAGTATCTTAATTTCAAATTGTCAACACCACCCTATCTATACAGATACAGAAAAGAGAGACAGAGAGAGAGAGAGAGAGAGAGAGAGAGAGAGAGAGAGAAAGAGAAACATGACAAATATCACCAGACTTCATTATCAGCATTCCATGTGGTTTACTGACAAAGGCATTCATAAGCAGCTGTTAGGTAGATCAACAGTCTCTGAAAGGGCCAGAGAACCAGTGAGGTGCAACACCCAGTCACACTGCAGGACTGGTCTGGTGAAAGTGTCACTGCTGTCCATCACTAAGCCCAAACAAAGGCACAAAGGGTTGCCATATGCTCTTCTACTGCCAATACCCCAAATCAGGCCCATCACCCCCATGCTTGCTAGACCATCCAGCACACATGCACACAGCTGCCCTCACTCAGATCTCTTGAGTTACATCTGATGGGGGGATTAGGCTCATGTGCTGCAAGGGAGTCTATAAAATGCAGGTTAACTTTGTAGCCTTGGGAATAGAAGGGGATTGAAGTGGGTATAGACCAAGCCAACATATGCCATCTGCTATATTTTACCAATTTGTATTTTTAAAAATAATCCTTACACTAAAAAGAAGCCAAAATCTCTAGTTTTGCTTATAATTACACCTATAAGATACCCAAGGCTCCTCTAGTTATATCAGTCTTCCTTCTTCCTCACCAAAATACTTCTGAGAGATTCAAGAGGTACATCACATTCATAGCAATTCCTTTCTATCAGTTCAAAGGTACCACCCAAGAAAAGGCTTGGGGTCATTTTTATTGCATCTCCGTTGGCAGGTGCCCATGTGTTGCCCTGCTACTTCTAGTGTCCAAACATCTCAAAATTATAATAGCACCAACAATAATGGCACAAATTTTATTATGAACTAACCCTTGGTCAGACAGTGTTCTGTGTACTTTTCAAAATTTTGTCTTGGGGATGCCTTACAGTAACTCAGTGAGGCTGGTATTAATACTATCCTCTGGATGTGCACTGCCTCACACCAATTGTCTTTCACACAGTATCTCCATACTATTAATACCTCCATGTGTATGAACACAAAAATATAAATACTTCACCAAAGATCACTGATGTAGCAAGCGGTATAGCTAGGATTCAAAATCAGAAGCAAGTTAAAGAGGTGCTAGTGAGCAAAAGGAGAGAAGTACTTCCTATCCCCTATTCTGCATCAGATTCATCTCCTAGGTTACAAAGCTGTTATGTGTGCCCAGAGTCTCACTGCAGAGTTTTGATTGGCAGATCTGAAAGCTAAATGGATTGTTGCAGTGAGATATGAGTGACACTAATGATTAATATTTCTAAGAAAATATTGTTAAAATATGAAATTAAATGTGTGGTGTGTGCACTAATTGTAAACATATTTTAATAAAATAAGTATTATTTCTCCATCTAATTCTTAGATGGTATATCTACTATCAGTAGTTTCTGTACATTTTTTTTCTGGTCTTCAATATACTAGTTCCAAATATGTTTGGTAAGAATCAATTACGCTTAACTTTCCTTTCGTATAGTTTCTCATAAATAAAGGATAAATGCACTGGAAGATCTTGCTTTCTATCATCCAAGGGATAGAAAGTTGTTTTCTTTCTGGCTTTTTACATCTGATCTTTTAATTGAAGTTTTAGTTTTATCAAAGGACTCCTACAACTTGTTAAAATGCTAGTTCCAAATTGTTCTGTGAATAACTAAATGACAGTTAAGTAACCTAGAAGTCTAGACATAACAAAATGCTGTATCTGATTCCTTTTGAACATTGTATAACATTATTGGCTAGAGTATGAGTGGCAGAATAAAAAAGAAAAACAGATAATTTATTCATATGGTAATGAAAGACCTAAAATTGTTATTTAAGCAACATGAAATTCAAATAATTTTACTATTATAGCATAACAAAGATTAATTAAATAATATATCTCATTCTTAAAAATATTCAGCACTTAATTTGGAGTCTATAATTATTTCTTTCCTGAATTGAAAAGTATTACTCCTGTCTAGTCGTATAATACTTATTTTCATGTGAATGTAATTATTTTTGACAGCTTGTCATATATTTAGTGAATTATATAATCACATTATACAAGGAAACAATAAGAATTGCTTTAAGATTCTTAATACACAGATATATCTGAAAATATATTCTCCTTTGGCTTTCCAACTTTAGTTTTCTTATGTGGGTTTTTGCATTGGTAAACCACACCTATAATGTATTCAAGAAAAGGCTAGAAACATTTATGATGACAAATTATAGTCATGAAATGGGATTAAGACTGGCTGTCTCATGCTAATGCATCAGACACATTACAAGTAATTCTTACTTGTTATTTTTCACCTTTCACACTTACATAATTGAATAATTATTATATGACTAGCTCAATGCTATTTTGAGCCAGTATAATAATAGATTAATACACACACAAAATGCACATGACAACATTACAGAGTTAGAAGATTCTTCTATTTATATGACTTGGCTTTTACAGATAAAGACACTGAAGTCTAGTGATGTAAAAAGTTTTATTCATGGTCACATAGCTTGAAATAGCTAGAGCCCAGCCCAGAACACACGTCCCACTCCACTTGGCTTTGCAAGATGTAAGGAAAAAGTGGAGGGGACATAGGTGCATGGTATGTGTATGCTGTAGTATTTCTGTACCCCTCTGCTCTTAACCTTAGTACCACCTACTCTACATTCTTCTTGTAAAAACAACTTATCAAAAATGATCTAGTTCATGATTAGCCTTTCACCCAAAAGTCCTGTGATCCTTCCTTTAATGCAGTGACAATTTCCAAAGCTCCAGGAAAAAAACAAAAACAAAAATAAAAAACAAACAAAGAAGAACTTTGAAAAGCTTTGTTTCTCAACTCGCTTACTCCACCTCTAATTTCATGGCCAAGTACTCAGAGACACACAGAGGGGCCCACAGCAAGGGTAAAATCAACAGTTTCATCTAGGTATTAATATAAAATATTTGAAAATATAAGGAAAGCCTTTAAATTTTCCAGTGCTACTCGTGACAGCCAGATCAGAAAGTTAGATGGATTAAATGCCATTTCTGCATTTCTCTTAGGGTAAGTATGATTAGATTAGTATTCCCTCTTGAATCAATAAGGTTAAATTATTTGAGGATTTTCCTTCTTGCTCTGATGATTTCAATAATTTTGCTCCAGTGTCAGCAAAGAGAGATGGTGCCATTTATGCTTAGAGTCATTAGCCTTTCTTCTGAACTTCCTCAAGCTGGTTCATCATCCCTCATCTGGGTTTAGACATTCAAGTATGTTTCTAAATAAAGCATTAATCAGATGCAGAAAGAAAGAACACAAATTGTGATAACTGAGGAGTTCTCAAAAAAATCTCTTTTCTTTTGCTTTCGCTTTTTCCCTTATAGATATATTCGTTTCCAGTGATTCTAGGAGCTTATACTTGGGAAATTCAACTTTCAGACCCGGGACTTATTAATATTTAATGGTAGAAAGAGGTAGGAACAAAATAAATCAATCTTAAAAGTTGCATCACATGTAATAATTTTAGGAATAATTTGTGAGGCTTAATTGTTTGCATTCATGTGCTAGTGCAGAAAATTTTGTTCTCAGCATACTAGCAGAAATACAAGAGCGCTCAGTATACTGACTATGTGATCAGTATTCAGAAAATATTTAGTAACTGATGACTTTGATAAAGATCTAATAAAGTGAGTGAAAATAAATAAGGAAAAATAGTATGTATACATATAAATATATACTATAAATGCATATGTATACACTTATATGTTTAAATACATTAATATACATTTAAAATATTTAAATATATAAATACATATATATATTGCATATAAATGTATGTTTATAGTATATATAGCTGGATATGCATTTGATTCAGCAATAGCACTATTAGGCATCTATCCAAAAGAACAAAAGCCATTCTATAATAAAGATATCTGCACCTGAATGTTTATGGCAGCACAATTCACTATTGCAAGGATGTGGAAACAACCCAAGTGCCCGTCAATTCATGAGTGGATCAATAAAATTTGGTATATGTATACAATGGAATATTACTCAATTATAAGAAACGACGGTGATCTAGCACCTCTTATATTTTCCTGGATAGAACTTGAGCCCACCCTCCGAAGTGAGGTATCATAAGAATGGAAGAATAGGCTCTACATGTACTCGCCAATAAATTGGTACTAACTGATCCTTGAGCACTATGGTGCTAACAAGATAGTAATATTCTTCAGGGATTTTCAGGAATTGAGGGGTTGAGGGTGGGTAAACCCACAACTAATGGATGCGGTGAGCGTGGTAGTGGGGAAAAGGTGGGTGTGGCAAAGTCATAACATGTAACCAAAATGTACCCCCATGATATCCTAAAATAAGTAAGTAAATAAGTAAATAAGAACTACAACAGCACAAAACATACCAACAAAATAAAAACATGCTGAGAATCCCTAAAAAAAAAAAAAAAAAGAGTGACACTTAAAGTACTTAAGAGGTAGTATGGATGGGTAATGATCAATTAACAAGGAGTACTGACCAAACATCCCTGGACACTAAGCAATCCAGAGAGATGCTAGGCATAAACAGTGGCCATACTATGTTCCAACTAAATGTCAGCCTTGGTATAACACTACCACTTTTAAGGCAGTGTCCTCCATCCCAACATTATATAAAGTCAGTGTAAAGTCTCAATTTCTCTTATTCAAATTTTACCATTTAAGAAAACACACCCTGATAAATATTCAATAAATCGCAATAAAACAATCAAGTGAAAACAACTCTATATTGGCAGAACCAATCTGTTCCTTTTTTTTAATGAGTAATATTTTTTCTCTCATCTCTTCTCACACTTTCATTACTGGCTTTGTTGTATAAGGTACAGCAAATGAAAGAAACTAACACAAAAACCGAAAATCCAATAATGTAGACTATGTTCTCTCCCCTTAATCTTCAGGTTGATGGAGCACACCTATAAGAAGCTATGCTTAGAGTCACATGACTTGCTGATTTTTCACTAGCCTCTGGCATCATTGTAGGAAGGTAAAAACTGCTTTAGACAGGAATTCATTAAGTGATATGTTGGAATAATCAGACTTGTTTCCAAAACATGATGAAATTCTATCAGAAGAAAAGTACATGTATCATAAGATAGTAATGACAAACACAAAACTTCATGGTTCAAATGTGAACCTGAAATAAAGTATTTTTACCTTTTTTTCATCTACCCTCAAATTTCAAATTATTAATAATAGGACTGTTAAGACTATGAGAAAAAAGTAATGCTACCTATTTATTGTCTGAATTGACTCTTCAAAACTCTGAAATAGAAACATATCTTATGAAAAAAAATGTTTTAAAAAAATGTTGTATTCTGATAAGGTGATATCTATATCTATCAATATGAGTGGCACAAATTCAAAAAACAAATGGGATTATTCTTTTTTTCCATTTACTGAAAGGAAAATCCATAAAAGTCAATGCTGAAATTTGCTTTAAATACTGCAGTATTCAGAGATCTTGAGCTGAAATGCTCTAAACTTAATTTAAAACTATAATTTTGGATGACAATTTAAATTGTAACATTTTTCCTTCTAAAAGGTAAATAAGTAACAAAATAGCAAACATTTCCAAGTGTAAGCATGTTCAGATCATTAATTTGATTTGAATTATATAATAACAGAGGGCAAAAATCAGAGCTATTTTTAATACATAATTTGTTCTTTATAAAGGTGATAGAAAAACTTCATTCCTCACTGCAAGTTACTGAAGAGGCACTATTTTATTCTGGTACTTATTTATCCTAAAAATGAATCTACCTAAAATTCTAACGCTCAGCTTCACCAGAAACATCGCATCAGAGTTGTAACAAGTGAAAATAAATGCTATTTATAAGCACTTTTAGTGTTGGGAAATAGACTAAGAGATATGAGAAGTTTCAGGGGTTTTGCAGGTCTTTGCCTTGAAGGAATCTGTGGACATGTTAGTTCACAAAATAGAAGCTGCTTCCAACAAGGGGGGCATTGTCAGAGGACGTTTGCGAAGCAGCGTTTCTTCTCTTGCTGCAGGTCATCACCTTGAGCTTTTTTGCAAAGCAGAAGCTCCATTTGGGACGTTGGCGGAGAAGCTGATTAAAATGCCTGCCCAGCAGATAATGTGCAGCTGGAGCTATCCTAGACTTCAAGGCTATTCCTGCTTCACTCCTGACTACGTGTCTCTGTGTTTAGAAGAAGTAGATTAGAGTAGTACACAGACTCAGTGTTCTCATTTTATACATTGTACGCTCAACTAGTTCTGTTTCTAACTTAGAGCTTAACATGCTTATCTTTGAAAAATTGTGTAACCATCTATTCTTGTAGACAGAATTAGGTAAGTTTCCCCCGGAAACCTCAAAAAATGAACTGTATACATAATTCTCTAACGAAAGACAAGTATTTGCTGTACCAATAAATACTGATGCGGGACTTCATTCGAGGTCTCAGTCTGAGGGAAGCTGAGAACCCCTGACTCCCCCATCTTTTAAACTGCTCTTTGTCTCCGTCTCAATCATTTCTCCATCTATAATATATCATTTCTTTATTTCTTATTTCCACATCCCTTGCGACGATCCTGCCTTGGGACCTGTTTGCACTGTGAGGGTGGCCAATTCCTGGCACTTCAATGACCAAAATGTGATTTATATTAAAATGGATTATTTGTTACTGTCTATTTATATATAAATTAGCTTATTGTGTCTTCATTTTTGAAGTTCAGTAGCGTCAAAGATAAAAATTCTTCTTAATTTTAGAAAATAATTTATATACAACTAGTAACATTATCAAAAAAGCACATATGGCCCTCAAATTATAATTCTGTAGGCTAACAAAGTATACATTAAAACAATTATATAATAACAATGTAAATAAATGTTAATATATTTTCAATCTGTACTATGCAATAGGTAAATTAGTGAATGATAGGAAATATTTTTATGAGAAACTTTTAAAGTAATCTCAAATTAAGTTAACAATTGAATTATCACTTGTCTACTTAGTTTTATATCCATTTGTCTTTTATTGGAATCCTGGGAGGGGTTGGCTTCCTTCTTGATCTTTATTTCCTTTTGTTTACTTTACTTTACTTTACTTTAATGTGCTTTTCCTAGTTTTTAATGTGAGGGCTGAGGTCACTGATTTTATGTTCCTTCTTTATAATGTAAGTGTTTAATGCTATAAATTTCCACCTAAATTCTGACTTAGTGGCATCTCTTGTATTTGATATGTTATATGTTCTTATTCATTTAGTTCAAAATAATTTTTAAAGTCTCTTATTTTTCTTTTAACTCATGAGTTATTTAAACATGTGTTATTTAATTACCAATATTTGGGAATTTTTCCAGAGTTTTTTGTTTCTTCTTATTGATGCCTGATTTAATTCCACTGTGGTCAAAGAATATCCTTTTAATACTTGAATCCTAATAAATGTACTGAAACTTATTTTATGGCCCACACTATGGTGTATTTTGGTAAATGTCTTGTGTGTACTTGAGAAAATAATACATATTTTGCTGCTGTTTGGGGTTTGGGGGATTGTCTATAAATGTCAATTATGTTAGTTCTGTTGAAAATGTTGCTGAACTCTTCTGTATCCTTACTGATTGTATTATCTATAAATTACCGATGGAGTGCCTTTCTCAAATATAACTCTGGATTTGTCTATTCTTATTGTAGTTCTAAGAGACTTTGCTTTATGTATTTTGCAGCTGTGTTATTATGTGCATAAACTTTAGAACTATTAGGTTTGATCAATTGACTTCTTAACATTAAAAATGACTACTTTTATCCTTGATAATATTATTTTATCTGAAAGCTAAGTTATCTGTTACTAATAAAGTCACTTCAGCTTCCTTTTGATTGGTGTTAGCATACATTTTCCAATTCCTTCACTTTTAACTATGTTGGTGTTATATTTAAAGCATGTTTCATGGAGGCATCATATAGTGGAGTCTTGTGTTTTTTATCTAATCTGACAGTCCTCTTTTTACACTTATAAGCTTTTTGGCTATTTGTCAAAGGCTATGTCCTGGCAATATAGTAGAATTATTTTGTCTCATTCCAGGAAGGTAATGAAGCTCACTGGCCAGGTTTTATTTTCATGTCTAATTTAGAACACTGCTTATAGTCATCAAGATAACCATTTGCTTAGGTTGTTTGCCTATTCTTAGTCACATCTTTAAGAAAAAAATTTGTCCTCTAATTTGCCTAGGAAAACCAAAGATCTTTTGATACCATTTCCAAATTTGGATTTATATATAAAATCATGTAAATATTAAAGGGTGATCTTTCATTTCTGCAACCTCATTCTTTAAAAATAGCAAATTTTATATCACATATTTTTCTACTGACTCATGAGACTAAATTAATTTGTAAGGAAATTCAATGTCTTTTTTTTCAAAATTAAAAGAGAATCTAAGGATAAGTATGCTTTGTAAAAAAGAGTTAAGGAGAACAAAAGTACTAGAAAAATCCACAACTCACCTGCATATCATCAGCTAATTTTAACTAATTTGAAAAATAATAATTCACCTCATCAAAACTTAAATACTGAAATCCACTGTGTACAACCCATAATTTAGCCATGAATAATAGAACTGAAGAATTTATGATTAATACTGAATATAGAGAATGTGTAAGGTTTTCAATCTATTGGAATAGTAGATTTCTGACAGGATTATTAGTCATCACCAATAGTAGCCATCTACTTGCCAAATAAAAATAAATTCATACTTTTTAATGTCACCAAAATGATGTTACTCTAAGTGCATTAATAGACTACACTTGTATCGTGAAGGTAAAAATTGGATGTAAACAAGAAAAATTCTAAAATGAATTAACATAGCAAATCATACTATGCCTTCAGAGTCATTTTAGATAGATACAAATGTCCTACTGATAGTACAGAAATAAACTTAAAGTCTATGTAAGAAAAAGCATTATTTTCAATTGGATAAAGGGAAATAACAACAAAATCTTCCTTTGGAAGAAGGAGGGCCCTTGAGGGAAACAGCTAAATGATAACTTGGAAGAAAATTAAATATATAAGCTATGGGAGAGATCAGAATTTTTTTAGTGCTATATCAGATATTAAGAAAGCTCTTGATAAGTTCTTAGGATTTTACCTTGAAAGTACATTGCCCATTGTGGTTGGAAAATAAACTTCTCTTCATGAAGTAAAATTGTTTAATTAGCTAATTACAGTGGCAATTTATCGTATTCTGTCTAAAATATCTTCAGGTTTCCCAAAGGCTGTAGGCCTGTTTGAGTTATCCAAACTGTCTCTATTAAAATGGTACATCTAGAGAATATGTTTATCCTCCTGTGTTTCAATTTTTTAGTAACCACAGGTTAACATACTGTATTGGTCATCATTCTAGGCTAAGAAGTTCTGGGCAAATTGTGTTCTATATACAAAAAAGACAGTTAAGTTTATGAAGACAAGATAATTGTTTATATGATGTTTTATAATCATTCCTAACTTTCATTAGAATCTATCTTTAATATTGTTCGTTTCATCTTCCTGACATTTATGATCTTCCCCTTTGGGTTATTACCTCAGCTTCTAATTTCTAACTCATCATAAACATTTAAACATCAATAGAAAATCAACTTCAAGAAATTTCTAGATTCTCATCTCATCAATGTAATTGTCCAATAATGTGTGCATAGTATTAATTTTTCTCTTTTCAGTTAATATTTTATTAATTGCAAGAGTCAAGTTTTTTTGTTTTTGTTGTTTTCTATTATTTTTCTATGTCGCATGTTACTAAAAACATGTTAGTATCTGTCAGAAAACTGGCAGAAGTTTTTGAATCAAAGTAGTATGAAGCTGTCATCAAAATTAAGGTAAGTGAACGATACTAAATCTTTAAAGCCTCAGACAAAAAAGCAAGCTTGCACGATGTTAGAAAACTTGGACTATGGTTAGCTTGGAATGCGGGAAAGAAAAAATTCAATATCTTAAAAACAAGTGTTTTAAGTTTCATCATAAGCCTAGAGGTCTAAGTAAGATTAGGAGAACATATTTCTGAAATACATACTAATCCATGTGTGAGAAAGACCCATAAAAACTGAGGTTATTAAAATATATGTCAGATTTTAAAAAAAACACATTAATTTACCAAACAACTTCTGTCTACCTCAAGAAACAATCTGGGCATGTGCTTACATATCTGCATGGATTCACTACAAAACAGTAAAGACTTGACGGTGAGAACACTTATAGTACATTTCAGAGACAAATGGACTTTACTTAATGTTGGCTTTCAATATAGATGCTCTCTAAAAGCATCTTAATTGATCATACAGACAATTTTGCTTTACATCCTTAATTTTTCAGACTGAGTTAACATTATTCAAAATTTTGTTTCTTATTTAACTAAATATATGCAAAACAATGCTTATTTGGAAAAAAAATTTACTCAAAATTATTAATTTTTTATTATTTTTTGAAGTGTCTAAATAAGTAAAGATCTGATATTGTTAGAGATTAAAGAAAAATTGTGTTTAATATATTTACTTCTAATATAAAGTTATAGCAAAAATCATCAAAGAAAACACATTTATAGTTTTCACAACATTGTACACAATTCCATCAACTAAATTTTCAGTCAGCGATTTACTTATAATGTGAATATTAGAGTAAGACTGTAAGTATAATAAATTTGAGAATATTTGACAAAATCATTATTCTTAAAAGTACTTTGATATGCAAAGAATTTACTCTGCAAAATATAATTAGTGCTCAAAAACAAATCAAGAAGAGGATCTTTTCATCTTATTTTCATTTTTCTTTAAAAATATACCATTGTATTTTTAGCATTTATGTAGTTATTTGCATCTTCAAGGCACCACACTATTGTTTTCAGAAGATTTGAGCATGTAACTCTACCAAAATTAGAGAAATTCAAGTCAAAACCTCAATGAGATATCACCTAACCCTAGTGAGAATGGTTTTTATCAAAAATTCCCCAAACAATAGATGCTGTTGTGGATGTGGAGAGAAAGGAACATTACACACTTGATGGGACTGTAAACTAGTGCAACCTCTATGCAAAACAGTATGGAGGTTCTTCAAATAACTAAAAGTAGGCCTACCATTTGATCCAGTAATCCCACTAGTGGGTATTAACCCAAATGAAAAAAAGTCATTTTATCAAAAAGACACTTGAAATAGAAAGTCTATTGCAACACAATTCATAATCATGAAGATGTGGAATCAAACCAAGTGTTCATCAATCCATGAGTGGGTTAACAAAATGTTGTATATGTACACCATGGAGTACTACTCAGCCATAAAAAATGAATCAATACCTTTTGCAACAACCCGGATGGAATTGGAGATCATCCTGTTAAGTGAAATATCACAAGAATGAAAAACAAACACCACATATACTCACTATTAAATTGGAACTAACCGATCGGCACTCACATGCACAGATAGAAGTAAAACTCAATGGAAACCAAGCTGTTGGGAAGGGGGGAAAGGGGAGGGGTAAGTTCACACCTAATGGTACAATGTACACTACCTGGGTGATGGGCACACTTATAACTTTGACTCAAGCAGTACAAAAGAAATCCATGTAACCAAAACATTTGTACCCTTATAATAATCTGAAATAAAAATAAATTTTAAAAAGACAATGTATTTTATAGCAAACAAGCTTGAAGAGCCCTGTATTGCAGCATTCTGTAAAATAAACAAAAAGCTGGTATAGGATTTGTTGTGAAAAGCATAATTTTTTCAGGAAGGTAAATAAGGAGGAAGTGGTTCTTTTCCATGCTTCTTTGAATTTCTGTGTTGGCCCTAAATGTCTTTTATTTTCTCACATCTTTTTTTTTGTAGAAAATACCCAGACATTTTTTTTTTCCCTATAGTGTTGTTACAGTCCAGATTTTCTGTATTATATAACATTTGTTTAACATGTTTCTCCTTCTCTTGTGCTTCCTATAAATTTTTAATTATTAATATATCTAAAGGCTTGATAAAAATCAGTTTCAACTTTTTACTACATATTTTTCATAGGTGGCATTTTATGCTTCTATCATAGAGTTAAAAATATTTGTTGTGTTTTAATTCGATGGAATTGTTTTCCTTATTGGTGCACAAATCGTCCTGACTTAAAACAGAGGGAGCTACTTCAAGTTAGCCCCTGAGACCTATGAACTTAATTCCGAAGTAAACAGATTTCTTAACTTCTATTATAACAAGGTGCTTCACACTCAAAATATCCACTTACTTATTTATATTTATGCTTCCCTTCTCTTATCTAAATGACAGAATTCTACACATTCTTTCCCCACTTAGCAACATGACATGGGGATGACTCAATAAGCCTATTACATTTGATCTCTGTAGCAAATTACACAAAAAGGACCAATAAGAACAATATTCCCTTAATTCTTAATGGCACCTGAAGCTTTTATATATAAAGGTTAGTATGGCTCAATAAAAAAATCCTGGTTCACAGTATATTTTCTTAAGTATGGTGTATAAGTTACTTTCTTATCACTGGCAAAAGGCATTGTTGAGATAATCGTCTTTTTTTTTTTTTTTGTCCACTTATAAGTGACCTTGTATTTTTGCCTGCATGTACAAAGACATTTTTTGGGTCTAATTTTTTACTAGTATATGTCTAATATGTTATTGTCAATAGTCCTAGGTACTTGGCAAATATTTTGTATGTAGTTTTAAGTCTTGCTTTTTTGTACCAGGAAAATTTTCTTTCATTATCGCTTTTTCTTCCTCTTCTTCTTCTTCTTCTTTTTTTTTTTTTTTGAGAAATCCTATTGTATATATGGTGGGTGTTCTTTGTCTGTATTCTATATCCAGCTATGGAACTTAAGAAATAAGTATTTCCTTTGGAAATAAATATATCATTAAATACTTTTTTCTACTGTAATTTGAATGGAGCCAGGGAACACAGATGGATTTGCAGTGGTTTGTATAGAGAGAATGTATTGAGGAACATTATCATTATAAAGTTCATAAAATCATAGAAAATATAAACTTTATTTCTCATTGCCAATTGAATTTTTCTAATTTTTTTATTTTCAATTATGGGTATAAAATTGTTGCATATTTTTATAGGGCTAAAAATTCAATAATCAGAGAAATATGAAGGCATATGTGTAAGATTGTGATATAATAAGAAATATATATTTGATCTTCTTTCCTGACTTTAGTTTCTAGCAGAGAGCTCCAAAAGTGAAAGGAGCATTTATTCATTTATTCATTCATTTGTTTGTTTCTTCCCTCCCCTGTTAAAGAGGGGGAAAGAGAGTATTCATTATAATATTTATAACAAGTCCCTTTCATTCATACCCGAGTTTATGTTAATGGGGTGACTTTTGGAAAGACCCTAAAGAAGGGGGTCTGGTTGTCAGGGGAACCTATCATGTGATCAGAGGGCTGGCACTTGCAGTCCCATTCCCCTCACCTCTGGTGTGAGGTGGGGGAAGGGAGTTGAATATTAACTTAATCATCAATGGCCAGCAATTTAATAAATCATGCTTATGAAATGAAACCCCATAAAAACCCAAAATGATGAGATTTGGAAAGCTTCATGTTGTTAAACATATGGAGGCATTGGGAGGGTGGCATGCCAGGAGAGGCCATGAAAACTCTATGCCTCTTCCCCATACTTTGCCCTATGCATGTCTTTCATCTTGCTGTTCCTGAGTTATGTCCTTTATAACAAACCAGTAATCTAGTAAGTAAACTGTTTCCTTGAGTCCTGTGAGTCACTCCAGCAAATTAACAAACCTGAGGAGGTGGTTGTGGGAACCTCTAATTCGCAGCCAAGTCAGACAAAAGTTATGGGTAACATGGAGACCCACCACTTCGGATTGGTGTCTGAAATGAGGAAGTTAGGGACAGTCTGGTGGGACTGAGCCCTTACTTAACCTGTGGGATCTGTGCTAACTCCAGGGACTTAGTGTCAGAACTGAGTTAAATTGTAGGACACCCAGTTCTTGTTAGAGAATCTATGGGAATCTACTGATACAGGGAAAAAAAAAAAAAAAAAAAAAAAAAAGCCTCATACATTTGGAGTCAGAAGTGTTGAGCATAGTAACATAGTAAAGAAGAAATAGGAGTTTTTTTTCAAAATACAATGTATATTTTATTTAGAAAAACTGTGCAAAACTGTGAATTTCAAAAAATATTGAGCTGACCAAGACATAAATCTGAATAAGACTTAAGGCTATTATTAATTCTTTTTTTGTACAGTGTATTTCAATGAAAATATTTGAGCACCCAATACCTTAAAATGTCATCTGCATGTATTTTGACAGATTTGATCCTTTTTTGATTGTCTGGTTAACCTGAAAACGAACTGCTTGTTTCATGCAGATTCTGCTTATTCTTTCTGTAAATGTGATATTCTTCTGGCTAGTATATGATTAGTTATGCACTGTAAAATCTATATGTACTCTAAAGTTGCTAGTTTCCATATATGCTTACATTCTCCATATATCTTTAGCAAATTTCCCAGTCATATATTTTTATCATATTTACTTTTTATATTAGAGCATGCTTGTGTGCATGTGGGTATGTTTGTGAAATATCATAAGCTAATAACACTCACTGGCAAATTGTTTTCTTAAAGACATTAGCAAATAACCTGCTTAAATAAATTAATGCTCAACTCCTCTCAACTAACTGATTTGGCAGAATGTGAAAATATACTTGTAAACACATGCAATAATTCACAAGATTCCCTTGCCTTAGTGTATAGAAAGTTATGTCTTCAAGATAACTAAGATTGAGAAGTGATAATATCAGTTCTGATTTTTTACTTGTGTCTTGAATTTATTTTCTCCAACATATAACTAGAATTCTGTTCAATTATTTAGGCAAACAAAAACAATGGTAACATCTGTATGTCTGGCAAATTATATCCTTAAAGCAATGAGTTAGACAAGCCTTGAAAAAGTTAACTGTCGTCATAAATAATCTTATAATTCCCCTAAGTATGGGTAACTGTTCCTTATACAATATTTTAGAAATTTTGTATAATAATTATCTAATCATAATTTTAATAGCATGCACTTTAATAATGTTAAAATATCAAAAATTCATAACCCATTTTTAGTAACAGGAACAATAAAATATTAGGAATATAGTAACAAAACTTATTTGTCAACATTAACATGACCGAGTGACATATATTGCTTGACATTTGTAGGAGGGGAGATTTTTTTTTTCTTTTTAACATGGATGATGTATAGTATTAAACAAAATCTTCAAACAACTTTTAGGATATGCTCAATTTACCTAACATTCTTCTTATGAAACTGTTCCACAAAATGTATGAAATATTTTCTAACTGAATAAACTAAAACTATCATCTATTACACTTTCCAAGAAATTTATGAATAAGTAACATTATCAAGAAACATAGATAGGTTTATAAATTAATTTTTAATTCCTATGCAATGGTCCATGGAGATAAATGTTCTACAGATTAATTATCTAAGCATGTCTATCCACCACAACATAAAATAGCTATGTGGTTCATCTGCCTTCAGTATCACTAATACAGCACAAAGGAGAGAAGATGAGAAATATAAACTGCAAAGATAAAACAGAAGTGAGTATGGCATATTAACAGTCCTGTGTATTTTTATAATAAACCCATCTCCAAGATTGACTGCCATAAGTAATGCAATTATAAGCCATGCGTGGTGGCTCACGCCTGTAATCCTAGCACTCACTCTGGGAGTCCAAGGCAGGAGGATTGCTCGAGGTAAGGAGTTCGAGACCAGCCTAAGCAAGAGCGAGACTCCATCTCTACTAAAAATAGAAAGAAATTAGCCAAACAACTGAAAATAGAAAAAATTAGCCGGGAATGGTGGCGCATGCCTGTAGTCCCAGCTACCCAGCAGGCTGAGGCAGGAGGATCGCTTGAGCCCAGGAGTTTGAGGTTGCTGTGAGCTAGGCTGACGCCACGACACCTTAGCTGGGGCAACAGAGTGAGACTCTGTCTCAAAAAAAAAAAAAAAAAAAAGTAATGCAATTATATAAAACATGAAACTCATGGATTATAATGACATAGATAAAATTATATTAATAGTATATAGATACTGTATTTTTTATTTATTTTAAGTGAATGTGCATATGTAGTATAAGCTCTTTTACTGGGAAATAAAATTTTAATTGAGAGATAAACAGATATCATCTGAAATAAGCCCTCCACGTTCCCTTAGAGGAAAAGACTCCTTAAAGTCCCAACGAAAAGATATAAATTGAACTTAGTGACTAGAGTTCAATTTTATAGTAGAGGAGAAAAGAGAAGAGAAAGCAGAACTTTTCTGGAACAGCCACAAGAGATTTACCACTAAACTGTCAGAGCTGAGAAATGAGAAATCTGCTTTAACATCAGATGCGAGGGAGGAGATGGAGATTTCTAATATCACCACTCTGGTGCACCAGTAATAAGACAGGGATCTTGCAGCATCTGTTCAAAGTCTGATATAATTCTTTGGTGAGTACTCCCTTAGAACAATATAATTTTCTAAAGTATCAACCCTAGAGTGTGCAATTCTTCAGAGAAGGTTAAATTTTCCTCTTGGTTATAGAGTTTGAAAATGCCACTGCTAATTACATGGAAATATTAGACACTTCATGAATCAATTTGGTAAAACTGTCTAAATTGATGCAGATGGCTTCATTTTTCTAACAAATCTAGTCTCTCTGACTAGGGAATCAGAATCTCGAGTTTACGTCTGAGTTCTAGTATCCTCACTTAGGACATTTCTGGAAAAAATATTCTCTGAGACCTTAATTTAGAAATGATTATTTGCAGAATGAAAAATGAATAACCAATCAAAGAGTCTTTTTCTAGAACTAATATATGTTACTAATGTCAAGTAAGCTATACCAAAATTCAAAGAGTAAATATGCGTTTATGTTAGGGTACTTTCGAATTTTCTCAAAAATTTATACTATGGTGATAAATATATTTCATATATTAATTAATAAAAAGATAAAAAAGATGATATAAATGTCCTATGCTTTAACTTTTGATGAAAAATTCCCACATTTTCTACTGTAAAAATATATGCCCACACGAAGACACATGTGAATCTTCATAGCAGCCTTATTCATAATAGCCTAAACTGGAAACAACCTAATTTAGCATCAAAAGAAGAATGGATAAATTAATTGTGATGTAACCAAACAACAGAAAACTTCTCAGTGATATAAGAACAAACTACTGATACATACAACAACGAGGAATGAGGATGACCCTCAAAAGCATTGTGTTAAGTAAAAGAATGTAGGAACAAATCTATACACTATATTTATTTTTTTATTTTTTATTATCAATAAATCAGCTTTATTGAGGTATACTTTATATAGAATTAAATTCAATTTAATTTTTACCTATTTTAAGTGTGTGGTTCAATATATATTTTTAATATTCTCAAGTTAAATTTTATTTTTTTATTTCAAAATACTAAAGAGGTACAAAGGTTTTTCTTACGTGAATCACTTTTGTAATGCTTGAGTCACACCTATAAGTGTGCTCATCACCCAAATAGTGTTCATTGTACCCATTAGGTAGGTTTTTGCCCCTCTCCTCTCTCTGCTGCTTGATTGTCACTGAGTTTTACTTCCCTCTGTGCACATCACATGTGCACTCATCAGTTAATTCCAATTTAATAGTGAGTGCATGCGGTGTTTGTTTTTCCATTCTTGAGATACTTCACTTAAGAGAATGGTCTCCAGTTCCATCCAAATTATAGCGTCATCATAGCTCAATGCAACCTCAAACTCCTGGCCTCAAGTGATTCTCCTGCCTCAGCCTCCCAAGTAGCTTGGGACTATAGGTGTGCGCCTCTACACCAGGATAATTTTTTCTATGTTTTGTAAAGCCAGGGTCTTACTCTTGTCCATGTTGGTCTCGAAATTCTGGCCTCAAGCAACCCTCCCGCCAAAGCCTCCCAGAGTGCTAGGATCACAGGTGTGAGCCTCTGCACCTGGCCTGAGTCTATACACTATAGAACTCCATTTGTGAAATTCTAGATAAAGGATAGATGAAAATAACAGAAAGCAGATCAGTGCTCACCCCAGAGACCGGGGGTAGAGACAGGCCCAAAAGAAATTTTTGAGGTGAAAAATTTATCTTGTTTGTGATGATATGAACATTTTTGTGTATATTTAAATGCTCAAAAGTGGCAGCTTTTATTGTATGTACGTTATACTTTAATAAAAGTGATGTGAAAAATGTAATGATCTGGCTCTGGTGGTTTTAGTAAAACCAATGGTTAAAGAGAGAACGTCTACATTAAAGTGGCATTTTTGGTTTACAACCTAACCAGTAATTTACAGTGATGTGAAAAGAAATTATTTTTTTTTGATATGCAGTTAAATATACTTTGATCAATTTCCTAATCTATAATACTATACAGAGATGAAGAAACTCTCTCTTTCTAAAAAGAAACTCTGGGCTTCACAGAATCAAAGATTTTCCAGAAGAGCCCATGCTCCTCCTAATCTTTTACTGAGGATGGGCTATCTTGCAGAGAAGTGGTGAGCTAGCTTCTCGGCCTCTGTCCCACTATATGCAGAGTGCTGTCACATCCCTATGTATGGGCTACTGACTCAGGCACCTTGAGCACAGGGGGGCTCCACTCCCCTTTTCCATCCAAAGTGCACATTATCTTTGACAAATAGGAGAGAGGGTGGGCGGCAGCATTTTCATAAGTGTCATATCTAAATCACTCAATTTTATAAAGGCCATATCATGATGACGAACCATGTTCAACTCAATCTTCCACAACCAATAAGTAATTTTATGATATTTACAGTGATTTGGATCCATTTTCTACTTATTTAACGTGGATGGCAGTAGTTTTAGAAATGTCAGGAGAAAACTTAGGAAAGTCTATTTCTTCCAATGTTATGGTTACTTGATGTTAATCTCCTAGTTAAAGCAAGCTGATTTTTTGAAATGGCCTTCATGTTTATGTTTTGGTTGTTTTATACACTCAATAATTTAATATTTCCTAGTAATTGTCCAGGAATCTCAGGAAAATTACTGTCTCTTGGGCAACAATATATTATGACTATATAAATAAATGAATTAGACTAATCTCTTTACATTGTCTGCCAACTTTAAGACTGCATAAACCAATGTCCTATGTGTATTATGATATAAAAGCTTATATGTTACACCTCAGATCAGATGTATGAAATTAACACAACCTTACAATCACCCTCATAACATTCTGAAACAAATAAGGGTTTCTCAAGTTAAATTCTTATGTCCCACCCAGATCATTATGTTAAAGCTATAAGTTGCCAACAAAACATAGTTTTGCCTTACCTACATTATGGCATCTTCCTTTAAACAAATGATAACAATCATAATAAAGGTTTCTACATGCTTTCTTTGGATTATTATTGATATTAAATAAAATGTGAATAAAACTTTCAACCTAAAAATTTACAGAATTTGAATCCTGAAAAGATTGACTCAGCACAGGTGGGATATGTCCGTTCAATTTACGGCTTACCAATTTATTCTGCATCGCCTATGCTCCTAGATTGGTAGGGGTGGCTGATGACTTGATTTAAGTAAATCTGATATTGGTAGTGTCACTGAGAAAATAAACATCCCTCTCACATTCAAGAAAATAAAAATAAGAGTCATTTGGTGTTTCAAACTCTGAGAAAAATTCTGATTTTTAATTATTTAACTTAAAACATTTTTAAGATGAAAGGAAGAAAATTAAGATTGAGGAAAACATTTCATAAAAGTGCTTAATGGCAGAAATAAAATACCGCAAAACATACAAAACATACAAAAGAAAAAACAAACAGAAAGCCCACTATTGAGGAAGAGGAAGTAGCAAATAGAGGGCATGCTAAACTTAGAAATGTGAACATTAAAGCTTCTGGAGAATTCCAAATTCTTTAAATCAAGGCCCACATTTTATTGGCTTTTTTCTTTTTTTAACCCCATAGTGATGCTAGAATTGTAGATGCTAGCAATTATATACCTATAGCTGAGGATCTGCTATAGGATCTGGGATAAACCACAAGCAAGAATACTGGCATAGCTGTTTACTGTCCATCTCAAAACTCTGATCAAAAAAAGCAAAGCAATTTAATGTTAGTATTTTCAAAATTAAAACAAAATGTTAAGTTTACACAAAATATACATAAACTTTTTTGCAGATAACATTTTAAAAGTAAGGACTACTTCTTTTTACATTGATAAGGATTCTCAGTGATTTCTAATATTTAAATATTAAGAAAAAATACATAAATATGTTTTCTTTATGGGCATTTGGTATGCTTTTTCTTGCAACTAGCTTAATTGCCACAGTGCCACAGCTTGGGGGCATCGTTCACATAGAATGCCTTGTGAATAGCATCCCTGGAAGTGCACAAAACACTGTCCTACTGTAAAAAATCAAGAGGTACAATCAATTGTGTTTCTAGCAAAACATATTCATTTGTATCCTGTGCATTTCATTTTCCTCAGTCTTCTTGACTTCACACTTGGTGAACCCATACACTCAGAAAACAATTAAAAGTGAACTCTAAATATTGTTATTCATTAGATTGGGAAGCTTGTGCTTTTTGGTTTTTTGTTTGTTTGTTCATTTGTTTTTGCCTTTCTCTGGGCTCTGTTTAGCATTATTAACTATAGCCAGAAACCAGAATTTTCTGCTGTTTAACAATAGCTGTCAAGAGCCCAAACAAATTTTCATGTATTAATGACAATTCTATTCAAGTAAGATATTGATGCCTGAGAAAGCTAGACTACTATTCAAATTTTGAATGGCCTGTGAAGTTAAAAAACTAATAAGAAAACAGAATACTAACTCAAATAAAAATCATTGCAACTAATGAAATTCAGAATCTAAATTAGTGCTGATGATGCACTTGAGCTAAATGCAGGATTTTTCTCTTCAGCATTTCCACTCTGGGCCCATTATCCCCTTTACTGTGGCCCCAAATTCCCCAAGCTGTGCTAGAACAACTTGTCCAAGTTTCTCTTCAAAGAACATGGCTTATATTGGGGTCAGGTTTCAACTCTTTAAAACAAACATTTAACAGCTTCTTTCTAAAAACATACAAATAATAACAGCAACGACCTTTTCATCAAAGGCTTTTCTAAGAGATTAAATATTATTATTTAGCTTTCTTGATAACCATATAATAGTTCAACATTAAAATTACCCATTAATTAAAAATGCATTATATCTTACAATGAGCAAAATTATGCTACTTAAATATCTCTAATATTCAATTCTCCTATTAGAACAATGACATGTTCATATGAGTCTATTGTTTTGATTACTGGATTTGTGGGCAAAGCTAAAATAGGATCTAATAAAAAAATGAAGTAAATCTTATATTTAAAAAATATAATATGCAATATAGAACTTAAGAAATTACACATGCTCTAGATTTATTTACCATACAACTAGGGGTATTTTATGTGTTAATTAGTGCCTGCTATTAAAGAAAACAAGACACAAACACATGTGTGCACACACACGTACATACATAGAGAGAAGCTGAGAGACAGATTATCCATGAAAATATATGTATATAGTACTAAAATATAAAGTATACTAATAGTAAATAAATTACATATAAATTTCTAAACTTAATTGCCTTAGGATTCTGCTTGGACATTCTTCTCTAATATAAAAAACTGGTAAAAGGAAATAGTGTCAACGTGTACATATATTGCAAGTATTCTTGATGGCCCATTTATTGTAAAAATAGATCTCATATCTAAATTTTACCTCTACAAGAAACATAAGAAATGACTAATGAAGTAACAAGCTCAGTTACTTTTCTTGGACATTTTCTTGGCCAAAACAAATCTTTCACAATCTATCTTGGTCAAAAGGAGGGACTAAGAAAGAAAACTGTCCCAATCTTGGTCTATGGCAGTACTTTCTATGTGGTACTATTTACTTCCCCTTCTGGGATCCACGTAGCATCCCTGAAAAAATGCGGAAGCCCTTGCTTTGTCAAGTTATAGTAAAATAAGAAGCCTTCCTGAGAAATCGGAGCTACCCGGCCATTTAACCTTGAGTCTAGTGATATTAAGCCAGGCATCCAAAAGTGGAAAAATCTTACAGCAGCTTTACAAATAGCCTAATACTTTTAAAGGAGAATTTTCTATTTTTGGTGTCTGGTATCCCATAAAATGTCTCCAACAAGAAAAAATCTTTGAATTGCCTATCTTAGAACCCTTTTCACCTCTGACAAGTTTGAAATAAAACTTTGACATGTGTTTCAGTCATTTGATGGTGAAAGAGAAAAATTCAAAATAAGCTGCAAGTAAAAACAATAAAGAACAGAACAAAACAAAACAAAAAACAACCCCTTCCCCCCAAAAAACACCCAAAACACACACACACGCACACGCGCGCACACACACACACAGACATGCACACACATCTCTCCAGAAATTACCAATCTATAGTGATTGCCATTAGAGGTCAGCAGAAATGCAAAAAGAGAACAAATCTAAAATGTGGAAAATTGCTAACAATGTTGCAAATCTTTTAATATTATATATAAAGTAGCGGTAATGTGTTCCAGTTATCTGTTGTTGCATAACTAACCATGCCAAACTTAGTGGCCTAAAATAGCCATTTAATATTATTATTATGCACATGGAATCTGTGGGTCAGAGATTATAGATAGAGTACCATGGGAATAGCTGGCAATGTTCCAGGATTTCTTGGGCCATAGAGAGGAGGACTTGAGCAGCTGGTGATCACTCAGATGACTATGGGCTGGTATCATCTGGAGAGTTCTTTACTTGCACATGTAAAGCTTGCTCTGAGATGACTCAAAGGCTGGACTCCCCTGGGAGTCCTCTGCATAGGCTCTCCACGGAATCTTGGCTTTCCTCATGGGAGACAGTCTCAGGATTGTCAGAATCCTTGCAAGGCAGCTTTGAGATCCAAAAGATAGTGTTCCTGCAAAGGAGCAAGAAGGTACAGACCTTCTTCCACAGTAGCCTCAGGAATCACAAATTAACATTTCCTCTGCATTCGACTGGTTACAAGCAAGTCACTGAAACTATACAGTTTCAAGTGGAAGAGAACTAGAGCCCACTCATCCTTCTCTAAAAGAAATGTCAAAGAATTTGCAGCCATCTTCAAAACTGCCACAGAATGTGAAATTTAAAATATTCCCAAGATATATCCGGCCCCTTTTCTATATTGATTATATTGCATTTGAATTTTTATTATAATATTTTGAGATGGACAGTAAAGCTCATGATAAAAAAGAACAGGATTTCCTCAGTGGTAGAAAAAAAACAAAACGATATCATTATAGTTCTGGTTAATACAATGTGACATGTCTAAATATTTTTTATTTTCATATATTCTATTTTTAATAGCTTAATAAATAAAAATTTCTTGCAATATGGTGAGAGAGATCTTGATTCTGTGACTCCCTCCCTCATTTCTCTCTTCTTGGGAAATAAGGGTGTTTTCCTAATAATTAGTGACAATTGACAATGGAGGAAAAGCTACTATACCAATAGAATTTTTTAAAAACATATTTTCTGTATATAAACTTTGGTTTAGGGCTGCAATATTAGGTCCCTGAAAGTTTTCAAACAGTAGGTCTTAACTACAAAAGTTAAAATGAATTTTTCTAGATGTGAATAAAATCAGACTTGAAAAATTAATGATTTAGGACAATATATAACTTTAATTCACAATACATAAAATATTGCTACCTCATACTCTATCATTGAAGTTTATAAAGAAATTAAGCCAGGGTAGCTTGTTGGCTTTTTTTTTTCTTTTCATTCTAAGGTCACAGCACACTACAGTGAATGACAAATTATTCATACCTAAAAAAGATAAAGATACTAATGTGAAAAATTATCTCACAAATATGATGATATATTTAATTCTTCAACTCAAACCTGGTTATTTTAACTGTTTGGTCACTTAAGAGTCTAAATATAACACAAATTGAAATAATCTATTGTTTCAACAATACAACATAGGTTTCACTGGACTCCCACATACATATTTGTAATAAAGTGTTCCTTATCACATGTGCTACCATTCATGTGGGACTTTTCAGTCTGTTACTCTACTCTTCAGAACTCAGATTAGACAAACAGAAGAATGCAGTGAATCAAACAAAAATAAAATTTCCACCTATCCGTATTTTATAATACTCTCTTGTGCTTCACAAATTCAAATGATACTTAAGCAAATTATTATGCTTATTCCTCCAACTCTGCTGGAAGTCAAGGAACTAGGCATTCTTTTTTGGAGAAGGAAAGTTGAAAAAGAAATATTGTTGATCTACTGTGTAGTTTATTAGGGGTACAGCTATAATTAAAGTCGAAATGACTTGATTTTGTAGGATTACAAATTGCTTTAGTGTTCGAGAGCTTAAGGAGTTGAAGCAGGAAATAAATCTAAGTAACCCAAACGCAGCCTGACTGACAAGCAATGAGCATGACTTTGCCCCTTCCGGATCTGAGAGAGCATCATCATGCTGTTTGATGTTAGGCAGAGCCCAGAAGCCAAATGAGAGGATGGCTGGTGCAGGGCTCACACTCCCATTGCCCACCAGGCAACCGTGGCTCTTTGAAGGTTTTCATTGACTTTATTATTGATGAAAATCAATTTGCCATGAAATCAGAAAGGATTTACAAAAGTAGCCATCATCACATACAGAAGATACATTATAAAATATAAACTGCACATGTTACCAGCACATCAAAGACAGACAAACTTGCCTTGGAAACTATCACACATTTTCAAATAAAAATCCACCACACAGCACTTTTAACATATAATCATTAGCATGCTTTAAGACCATATTCCATAATTTCAACCAAGCTTATTAACAGAAATGCTAAAATACTTTGCATTACAACATAATTTATTTGCAACACGGCCATGTGTGATTTCCATTTAAGGACAATGGGTGAGTCTGAAAGAAATTTTGTTTTCATGCTTTCCTACTTCCTCACTCTTGTCTGGGTATGCTCAGCCCTTGTCTGATTCTCTCTAACCATTTTTTCTTGACGATAATATGTTTGTTTCTCACCTTTTTCAAAGATAAGCCTGTAGAGCCATTGCTTCCTCCATTTTCCCTCACCAATCTTTGCCATCAGCATCACTAAAAATAGCAACACTCTCTCTGAAGCTACACTAAGTTACCCTGAAGGTTGCTCAGAAGCCATGGCCAGTGAAGCCAGCAATTGGCGGTTATTTAGAACCAACTGGCCATACGGTACATGAAGGACTTAGATTCTTAAGAAATTTCTGAACTGTCAGTTAATTTCTTGAGGTATTTTGAAATATCATATACATAATGTATATTTTATTTCTAGATTTATTTAAGACTACCTTTTATCCTCACAATTTAAAATTCAGCTTCTGTTCAAGCATTCCTAGGTAGTCTTAGGTAGAATGTGAGTTCATATTTTCTGTGATCTGATTGATACGGGAAAGAAATCATGACTATGCAGTAGGATTTTGCTGCAGGTGTTAGCTTGGATGTCACTACAGTTTATTTTGGTTTTACTTGTGTTTTCTTTTTTTGCTTACAGAGTTGTTTGCTAGCTGTAATTAAACAAGGAGGAATATTTCCCCCCAAACAAAAAACAAAATGAAAACTTTAAACTTATTGAATCTTCTTACACCACTAGATACCACAGGACATCTCAGACACTATTAGAACTATTGTGCAGTTAATTTTATAATAATCTGGGAACAAATCTTAAAACTTCATATTTTCCTCTTTAAGGATTAAGAAGTCTTAATATAAGGTCTACAAAAGCAAAACTAAATGAGCTTGTCATTAAAAAAAAAAGTTACACAGGTTGGGATGTTTAATTAAATTACAAGCTTTATAAGGGTCAGAGTCGTGTCTAATACTTCCCCATAGAGCATAATATAGAAACTACTCTTGAGTACACAGCAGATGTGAAATAAATATTTTTTGATTAGTTATTTTTTCCTGACTTAGACAACTATCTCCTTTTAGGCTGGGTGTGGTGGCTCATGCCTGTAATCCTAGCATTCTGGGAGGCCGAAGTGGGAGGATGGCTTGTGCTCAGGAGTTTGAGACCAGCCTGAGCAAGAGTGAAAAACCCTGTCTCTACTAAAAACAGAAAAAATTAGCTGAGCGTGGTGGCACACGCCAGTAGTCCCAGCTTCTGGGGAGGCTGAGGGAGGAAGATTGCTTGAGCCCAGGAGTTGGAGGTTGCAGTGAGCTATGATGTTGCCACCGCACTCTAGCCAGGGTGAAAGAGTAAGATTCTGTCTCAGGAAAAAAAAAAAAATCTCTTTTTACCATAAGGTAAAGATCAAATTTGAGGCATACATTGTGCAGCATCTGAACAGCATGCCCAACATGGTAAAGCAATGTGTAGTATCATGCTTTAAAAGGTGAAGCAAACAAATTTATTGAACAATATTTTCTGCAAAGTTGTCTGACTACGGGACCACAGAAGAGACCACTGACCCTGGCTTCATTAATGCACAAGGAGTGCCTCATAATGCTTCAGTCATTTACTTTTTTCTATTGAATAAAATGTGAAAAACAATTGAACTCCTTAATGCTTGCTGATATAAACTTTAAATAAATACATCCAATTTTTGGACAGTCAGGTCTAGCTGAGATGAGTACTTAGAAGAAGAGCCTGACTTAAGTTTGGTCAAGGAGAGAGAGTCTTTGTCTACATACATACATACATGTATTTGTGTATGTGTAGGTATATGTGTATGTGTTTGGACATTATGTTTCAATGTCTGTTAGACATCCACACTGACATGTTGAGTAGATAAATATATGAATTTAGAATCTAGAAATTAAAAGAGAGATTTGGGTCTGGACATAAATTTTAGGATTAGAGCACACAGGTGGTATGAGTTCATGAAGGGGAAAAAAAAGTCTAAAGGCTAAGCGTGGGCCTGGAGGTCTGGAAGAGGAAGAAGACCCAGTTATGGAGACTAAAGAGGAAAACAATAAAGAACGGAGGAGAGCCATTGATTGCAAATGACGTTTCAGTGAGTTTTACTAGAAAGATGAGCTAGGAAATCAGGTAGTAGCCAAAGGGGATAAATATGGTTATTAAACAAAGATATGACTACAGTTGTCATAATATTTAATAGTTATAGATATAGATATAGATATGGTTATAGTTAAAGGCACAGATTCTCCCTCAGAGCCTTCACATTTGGCCTTCTCTCTCTTATTTCTGATCTGTCCTGCTGGTTGCTTCCCATTATCCATTGTTCTATCTGATCACTGTATCAAAATTTGCTCCCACGGCCATTAACCTCTTCCCTTCTCCTGTTTTATTTTAATCTATGACAGTTATCAATGCTTGAAAGTATAAAATTTATTCATTTATTGTCTACTTCTCCCATTGGAATGTAAACTTCAAGAGAGGAACAACCTCGTTATAGTCATTAGTGTAAGCTGGAAGTGTGAATGACACATGGTGTGGTCAAGAAATATTTCTTTAATTAACGCATGAATATACACCTGTTTGTGTGACTACACACACACACACATACTTTCAGTGCAGATTCAGATGAGTTTTATTTAATGGTTAAAAAAATAAAATAATGTTAAATCTTCCTTCCTGTTCAGGTTATGCGGCAGAGAGGCAAAATAGCAGCACAGTAATCAATAATTTACCAAGGATTTATTTTTATTTTAATCAGGTATTTACTAAGGTAGATTTTTCATATCTCTGCCTGTGGTTTTACTTCAGGTGTGTGTGTCCAACCATCTTGACAGTTAAGGCCTTATATGGATTCTAAGAAAATATATTTTACAGTACAAATAAATTATTATTATCATTATTAAATATTTTATTTTATTTTGTAAAGAACAATGAAAACACTCAAAGCATAGATAAACATGATGGATCACCCAAAAAGTAATAAGAAACTGGATTTTAAGTAACAGGTAATATCAGTAAATTAAACCTAATGGAAACATAATAGAAGCAAATTTATTTCCTATTGGATTTTCAAATACTTTTGCTGGTATTGAACATGCTCACAGGGGAAAAGGAATCTAATTTTATCTAAACTTTATGAACAGAAAAATATGTCCAAATGTATGGGAATGAAAAATATACACCCATCTGTTTTAAAAGATGTGAAGAGACTATATGGAGATTCCACATGTGCAAAGCTAACTAGGACAATTCTCCAGCCTGGAGATAAACAGATACTTCAGTAAAATACCCTTGAAAAAAGAGGGTTTAGCTTATTATAGGAGTTCAGGGAAGCCCTGCTAGGGAGACAATGACTGACCTGAATCTTAAGGAATATGTAAGAGTAGAAAAGCACACAGTCTGAAGTTCACATTGTAAGAGTATGAGGTATTTGTAGAATATATAACAAAACGATATTGAAGTATATATGAAAGTACAGACATAAATTATTATGTGTCAATTTCTCCTCTTATATAAAAGAGGTTTGTAGCAGGAAGCAAAAGTTTTTCTCACAACTAGATGCAGGTGCTATCATCTCTTAAATATTTGTAATATTTATTTTAAATGTAGTCAGAGAAACTAGAGGCAGGAGGATTCACAAGAATGTAGTCATTTTTGAAATTATATACAGCACTTACTCTAAAGAAAAGGCTAGCAAAAATTATACCTTTTGCAATTTTCTAGATTTGACTATCAAGACATTCTAAAAAAGCACCCAAATAGCATGTCTTGCTCAAACTCCAATATAGACTTATTACAATAAACATAAAATATTTTCTGCAAAATATATTCACCAGTTCAGTGACATTTCTCACTATAAATACCTTCATTTAAGATGTCTTATTAATAGTTTGAACACAGAACTTCTGTGCAATTTTTTAAGTATTCCCATAGTCAGAAATAAATGTTTGAACATTTCATTTTCCATAACAACACTATCAAATCATAAAGGTGTGGGCTGGTTAAATGATACTACCATACACATCTACCCTTTCACCGTGAATTTTCAAAGATCCTTTATGAGTAAATCTCTACAAATAGTTATTTCTCCCAAACATTGAATTCTAACACATAGAAAATTGCTATCATTTTATAAAATGGGAAATGATGCAGTTCAGATGTGAAATAAATCATTTCCAACATCAAACTTGATATATTTCCTAGCTTATTGTTCTTTTGGGGGTCAGGTGAGTTGTTTAATATCATTGAAACATTTCAGGGAATAGGCAGTATTCTTTTAGATTTGCAGATAAGCATCTGAAATTGCTTCAGGTAAGAGGATCAAAGTGAAATAGAGCAGAGAGATAATGATACAATAGATGTGATTAGGTGATATGATTGAAGAAAGAAAAAGAAACCAGCCAGGGAATTAAATAAAATGAACACAGACATATAGAAACATCCTACAGAGTATGCAGAAAAAGTGAAAATATTTGATAGCAAGTTACACAAAGTACTATAGCAAATGAAAATACAGAATATATGTTCTGACAAAGAGGAAGGGGGCCAATAATTGATTTTTAGGTAGACAAAGGAGACATCAGAAAGTGCCACAGGTTAGTCTCAGCAGGTGAAAATCATAGGAAATGATGAAAGAGCAGGTCATGTGTGCTTGTAAATTTGACCATCAGTGTAACAGGTAACCCCTTGTATGTGTTAAATATCAAATTCAAAGTTCAGTACCTTTGCTTTATCTCTCATTGATCCTTTTCCCAGGATAGACATTTTAGCACCTGTTTCTTCCTGTAGCCTCTTCAAGGAGTTTCCTCTTGGTCCAAGCAATTTCCCCACAAAATTGAACTAGGAAACAAAATCAATAGAATGTCTGTTTTAAGGTCAAACAAAGGGATGATTTGCACCAACAATAATCAAGGAGTTGCGGGTTTTTCAAATTTTACCATTGAGAAGAAAGTTATGCCATACATTCAAACACACATATGCCCCCCACAGAAAACTATTTCAGACTTCCAATCTATGATCCATTTTTAAAAGGGTTACTTTTTTCTAAAGGAATGCCAAAGTAGATACTATGTTGAATTTATCATTTACTTATATAATCAAATAAATAAAGAAATTAGGGAGAATCACACTGGTTTACACAATTTCTAAATGTTTTCTCTCCAACTAAATTAGTGGAATAAGAAACAATTTTAACATAAGTCTATAAACTTTCAAAATTGCAAAAGTTATTCTTTTAAATTGATTCCTAAAAAGAAATTTAATATTTATGTTTGTTAAAAATTGCCTGTGTCCACAACATTCAATTATAAATTTCATGATTGGCAATTAAGGGACTCAATTATTCTTAAATCTCTCTATATTAAAGAGTTGTTGTTAGGATTAGGAAATAAAAGATAGGAACATAGCAAGAAAAGTTAAAAAAAAACAGTACAGTTAGAACATTTATACAAACAGTTTGTCTAAATAGAAAATTCGGAGGGTCCATACATGTGTTTGTTCATCCTGAAACATCAATAAAAACTGGTGAAATAAGAGAAATAGTTATCAGAGTATACATGTCAACTACTAAAAGGAATATTACCAAACCAAATAACCAAGATAATCATTTGTACCATAATTCATCAATTATTATAATTTTAAAAGTACAAAGAGCTTGCAAGTCCCCTAAAACTATATTGGGAGCATGAAGGACAGAGATAAATAAGCTTAAGTAATGGCTTTTTAAATCAGAGTTTTTCTATTTTTCTTAAAAATATGCACCATATGTAATGGTAAAAAACAAAACACTTTCCCCCTAAATCCAAGATAAAAACAGAGATGTCTGATCTCACCGCATTTATTCAATATTGTACTGCAGTATAAATTGTTGTACATATAGGTAAATAGATATATGGAACAGTATAATGTCCAAAGAAACTACACATATATGGTCAATTTATTTTTGACAAAAGTGCCAAAGCAAAAAAATTTGAAAAGTAAAGTCTTTTCAACAAATGGGGCTGAAACAACTAAATATGTATTGCCAAAAAAGAAAAACAAGAGCAAAAACAAAAAAACAAACATAATAGAACTTTTTATGCCCTACCTCATAGGCAAACCTTATTTTGAGATTGATCATAGATCAAAATTTAAAAGCTTAAATTATAAAGATTCTAGGAAAAAAATACCTTCATAAACTTAGGCTAGGAAAAGATTACTTAATTATGAAGCAAAGAACATTCACAAAAACACCCTGCTGATCCCCAAACCCATCAAAAAATTGAATAGCTAAGCCAAAGACTGAGAGAAAATGCTCTCTCTTTCTCTCTTTCTCTCTATATATACACACATATATGTATTATATATCTGAAAAATCACTAGTATCTAGAATCTACAAAGAACTCCTTCACATCGATAATAACATACACACCCACACACATGTACATGCCTCAGAATGGCTAAAACCAAAAGAAGACTGATGACAAATGTTGATGAAGGTGTGAAATTATTGGAGCAATCACTGTTGACAGCTACTTTGGAAAGAAGATGCTCAGTTATTTATAAAGTTAAACATAGAGCTCTACTATGACTTAGCAATATTACTGCTAAATATTTATCCAAGAGAGATAAAAACATATGTTCACAAAACAACTTGCACAAGAATGCTCATGACATTTTATTCACAATCACCATTAAACTAGAAATAAACCAGTGTTCATCCTAGGACAATGGATAAATAAGTTTATACATAAATAGAAAAGAATTAGTCGCTGATTGACACAACAATATGAGTGTGTCTCACAAACATTTGAGTGAAAGTAGCCAGATTTAAAAAAATACGTCGTTAGATTCCATTATTACAAAATTCTAGTGGCAAAAATAATATGTGGTGTTATAATTCTTAAGAGCGGTTGCCTATTGAGAATAGAAGCCTTGAGTTGGACTGGCTGGGAAGTGTCATGAAGGAAATATCTGGGGTAACAAAATTGTTCTATATTTTGTCGGAGGTATAGGCATACTTCTATCAAAACTCATCAAGCCATAGTCTCAAAAACTGTGCATTCCCTTGTATGTATATAACATTTCAATTAAGAATTAGAAGAAAACAAATCAGAAGGCTGAAAACTCATATAAAAAGAAATAACATAGTTTATGGTCTTACATTTAAGTCTTTTATCCATTTTGAGTTGATTTTTGTGTATGATATAAGAGTCCAATATCATCCCCTTACATTGGAACTCCAGTTTTCCCAGTACCATTTATTGAAAAGATTATCCTTTCCCCATTGTGTTATGTTGATGCCCTTGTCAAAAATCAGTTGATTGTGTACGTTTGGATCAAATTCTGAGAGAACAGAGGTGAAAATCCCCTGGATATTGGCCTTGATAATAAGTTTTTGGGATAGCATACCAAAATGTCAGCCCACAAAGGCAAAAACAAATAAATGGGACTACATCAAATTAAAAAGCTTCTGGATAGCAAAGGAAAGAATCAACTGAAACAACAGCTTATAGACTGGGAAAAAATATTTACAAGGCATATATCTAATAAAGGGTTAACATTGAAATTCATAAATAACTGATACAACTCAATAGCAGAAAAACAAATAGCCCAATTTAAAATTGGGCAAAAGATCTGAACAGACATATCTCACAAGAAGACATAAAAATTGCCAACAGGTATGTGAAAAGGTACTCAACATCATTAATCATCAGTGAAATGCAAATCAAAACTACTATGAGATACCACCTCACACCTGTTAGGATAGTTATCATCGAAAAGTCGAAAGATAACAAATGTTAGCAAGGGTGTGCAGAAAACGGAATTTCTGCATACTGTCTGTGGGAATGTAAATTGGTACGGCATTATGGAAAACAGCACAGAGGTTTCTAAATAAATTAAAAATAGAACTATCATATGACCTAACAATCCCTCTTCTGAGCATATACCCAAAGGAAATAAAGTCACCTTGTAAACATACTTTGCACTTACATTTTCATTGCAGCATTATTTATGATACCCAAGATATAGAAACAACCTAAGTGTCCAGGGGGATATTATGGTTTTTTTTTGGTTTTTTTTTCT
>VBSM01000361.1:23705798-23730038 GCA_008086735.1 Cheirogaleus medius
AGGAAGACTGATGCCTCCCAGATTGTTCTTTTTACTTAAGATTGCTTTGACTATTCGTGGCTTCTTCTGGTTCCATACGAAGCGAAGAATTATTTTTTCTAGATCTGTAAAGAATGCTGGTGGTATTTTGATGGGAATTGCATTGATTTTGTAGATCACCTTAGGTAATATTGACATTTTAACGATATTGATTCTACCAATCCATGAACAAGGTAGATTTTTCCATCTGTTTAAATCATCTGCAATTTCTTTTTTTAGTGTTTCATAATTCTCCTTGTATAAATCTTTCGTATCTTTCGTTAAGTATACTCCTAGATATTTAATTTTCTTTGAGGCTATAGTGAAGGGTATTGCGTTTTTGATTTGAGTTTCTGCTTGATGGTTCTTGGCATATATGAATGCTTCTGATTTGAGCAGTAATTAAAAATCTCCCCAAATGGAAAAGTCCCGGGCCTGATGGCTACACTTCAGAGTTCTACCAAACATACAAAGATGAACTCATATCTATACTACAGAAACTATTTCACACCATTGAGAAGGATGGTATCCTTCCTAACTCATTCTACGAAGCCAATATCACCTTGATTCCAAAACCAGGAAAGGATGCAACAAAAAAAGAAAATTACAGACCAATTTCCCTCATGAATACAGATGCAAAAATTCTAAATAAAATTTTAGCAAATAGAATTCAGCAGCACATCAAAAAAATAATTCACCATGACCAGTTCGGGTTATTCCAGGGATGCAAGGCTGGTTCAACATACGCAAGTCTATAAATGCAATTCACTTCATAAATAAAATCAAGAACAAAGACCACATGATTCTGTCAATAGATGCAGAAAAAGCATTTGACAAAGTCCAACATACCTTTATGATAAAAACTCTTAACAAAATTGGCATAGATGGCCCATACCTAAAATTTATCAAATCCATTTATGACAAACCCTCTGCTAATATCATATTAAATGGGGAAAAATTGAAATCATTCCCTCTTTAATCTGGAACTAGACAAGGATGCCCACTATCTCCTCTCCTATTCAACCTCGTGCTCGAAGTCCTAGCTATAGCAATCAGGCAAGAGAGAGATATTAAGGGCTTCCAAGTAGGGGCAGATGAAATCAAACTCTCACTCTTCACAGATGATATGATATTATACCTAGAAAAACCCATAGATTCATCCAAGAGACTCTTAGATTTGATAAACGAATTTGGTAATGTTTCAGGGGGATATTATGTTAAGCGAAGTAAGCCGGACACAGAACTAAAATTATTGCATGATCTCAATTACATGTGGAATCTACAAAAAAGGAAAAATTCAATATACAGAGGTAGAGAATGAAACAGCAGTTTCCAGGGGTGGAGGTGGAGGTGAGGTACAAATGAGGAAATTGAGGTCAGAGGATACAAAGTAATAGATTATGTAGGATGAACAAGTCTAGAGATGTAGTGTAAAAATTGAGGACCATAAGTAACATTTAATAAAACTGTACTGTATTTGAGATTCATGTTGAATGTGTAGATTTTAGCTGCTCTTTTCCACAAAAATTTTCAAAAAGGGTAAATATATGAGATGATGGATATGTTCACTATAGTAAACATTTTACTATCTATATGTATCCCACACATCGTATACCTAAAATAAACAAAATAAAATTTGTTAAAAAATAAAAGTAAATAAACAGAAAAAATTATCATAATAAAAGGCACTAAAAAGAAATACCTGTCCCAGGAGTTGCACGAAGGAATCTCACTAGACTTTTAGTAAATACATCATTTCAATCTATGCAGACTATTCCAGAGGAAGACATGGAGCGATATCCCCCAACTAATTTTAGCAGGCTATTATAAAATGCCAAAACCAAATCAGAAAGGGAAATTTATAGAATAAGCCATTTGTGGAAAATAAATGAAAAAAAATTCAACAAAATAGTAGCATATCAAAGGCCTGTTGTATATATACAGAAAATGCATCATGACTAAGATCTGTTATTCAAGGTACTTCGAGATTTATAACCCCTAATTGTAATTTGGCCATTACCAAACACGCTAATTAAAAATGGCTAACTTTTTATTTGAACAGGAAAATGATTTGATAAAATTTAAATATAATCACCATAAAAATCACATCATCTGAGAAACAACGAAACATACTTAATCAATAGAAGGCTTCTACTCAAAACCCATAAGAATAGATTTAATGATAAAGCAATATTAGAAACAGGGTAAAGATACACATTCTTGACGCTTCATTCAGCGCCAAAGATTCAAACCATTGAATAAGATAAATGTTATAAACATGAGAATGTAAGAGAAAAATATTGGCAGTTTATAAAACTGGATACATAAAAAGCTTAAAGTATTTTCATAAAAATTATTAGAATTAGTAAGAGAGCTTATCAAGGTGCTTTATATAAAATCAATATAAAAATCAATTATATTTTTTGTATACCAGAAGCGTATAATTAGAAACAATTTTTTTAAAAAAGAGATACCAATTATAACAGCAGTTAAAATAGATTTCCCAGGAATAAATTTAGCTATGGATGTTAAAAATATATAAAATACATTACTAAAGCCATTACATAGATATAAATAAATCAAGAGACATATTACGTTCACAAATAGGGAGTTGCAATAACAAATAGTTTTCTAGTCTCAATTTCATCTATAGATTCAATGCAATTCTACTTACAATCACAATCACTTTTGATCAACTTATGAATTGGTTCTAAAATTCATTTGAAAAAGTAAAAGCCCAAGAACAATAAAAACATTCAGAAGCAAAAGTATAAGTTGAGGGTTATTCCTATGGAATATCAAGATCCATCATGATGCTGTATTAATTATAATACTGAGATGCACACAGCCCTGGGACACAGACAGAGCAATGAAATCCAGAATCCAAAACCAGACTCCTGTGTATGTCAAAATGATTGAGGTGGCATTTTAGATCTTTGAGTTAGGTAGGTAGAATAATGGTCTCCAAAAACTGTCCATGTCCTAATACACAGAATCTGTAAATATGTTACTTTGCAAAAGAAACTTTTTAGATGTGAGACCTTGAGATGGGGAGATTATCCTGGATTTTCCAGATGCACCCAATGTGTTTTTTAATTTTTATTTAATTTTTTATTTTTATTTATTTTAGAGACAGAATCTCACTGTCACCCAGGCTGGTGTACAGTGGCAGAATCACAACTCACTGTAATCTTAAACCCCTGGACTCAAGGGATTACCTCGCCTCAGCCTCCCAAGTAGCTAGAACTCTAGGTACATACCACTACACCCAACTATTTTATTTTAATTTATATTGTGTAGATACAGGGTCTTGCTATGTTGCCCAGGCTAGTCTTGAACTCTTGGCCTGAAGAGATCCTCTCACCTTAGCCTCCTGAAGTGCTGGGATTATAGGCACGAGCTACCGCACTCAGCCCCAATGTCTTTATAAGTGAAAGAGGGAAGCAGCAGAGTCAGACAAGGAGATCTGATAACAGAAACACAGGTTGTAGTGATGCAATTGCTGGCTCTGAAGATGGAAGGGGGCCATGAATCAAAGAATACTGTTTCTATTAGCTGGAAAAAACCTGGTACAGTTTCTCTCCTAAAGTTTTTTTGTTTTTTTTTAGCATATTATGGGGGTACAAATTTTAAGGATACGTATAATGCCCTTGCCCCCGCACCCCCCTCAAGTCTGAGCTTCAAGCGTGACCATCTCCCAGATGGTGCACATCTCACTCATTGTATATATATACCCATCCCCTTCTTCCCCCTCCCACCTGTCCAATACCCAATTAATGTAATTCCTATGTGTCCACTTAGGTGCTGATCAGTTAATACCAATTTGCTGGTGAGTATATGTAGTGTTTGTTTTTCCATTCTTGAGATAACTTCACTTAGTAGTATGGGTTCCAGCTCTAGCCAGGAAAATACAAGATGTGCTATATCACCATTGTTTCTTAGAGCTGAATAGTATTTCATGGCATACATATACCACATTTTATTAGTCCACTCATGTATTGATGGGCACTTGGGTTGTTTCTACAGCTTTGCAATTGTGAATTGTGCTGCTATAAACATTCGAGTTCAGGTGTCTTTATTGTAGATTGTTCTTTGTTCTTTTGGTTAGATGACCAGAAGTGGGATTGCTGGATCAAATGGTAGATCTACTTGTATCGCTTTAAGGTATCTCCATATTGCTTTCCACAATGGTTGCAGCTGTGGTAATTAAATCAGCTTGGGATTGGCACAAAAACAGGGACGTTGACCAGTGGAACAGAACTGAGAACCCTGATATAAAACCATCCTTATATAGCTATCTAATCTTTGACAAAGCAGACAAAAACATACACTGGGGGAAAGAATCCTTATTCAATAAATGGTGCTGGGAAAACTGGATAAGTCACATGTAGAAGGCTGAAGCAGGATCCACACCTTTCACCTCTCACAAAAATCAACTCACGCTGGGTAACAGACTTAAACCTAAGATATGAAACTATTAGAATTCTAGAGGAAAATGTTGGAAAAACTCTCCTAGATATTGGCGTAGGCAAACAATTTATGAAGAAGACCCCAAAGGCAATCACAGCAGCAACAAAAATAAATAAATGGGACCAGATCAAACTAAAAAGTTTCTGCACAGCCAAAGAAACAGTCATGAGAGCAAACAGACAACCTACATAATGGGAGAAAATTTCTGCATCCTACACATCTGATAACTAGAATCTACTTAGAACTCACGAAAATCAGCAAGAAAAAAATCAAACAACCCTATAAAAAGTGGGCAAAGGATATGAACAGAAACTTTTCAAAAGAAGACAGAATAATGGCCAACAAACATATGAAAAAATGCTCAACATCTCTAATCATCAGGGAAATGCAAATCAAAACCGCAATGAGATATCACTTATCTCCAGTAAGAATGGCCTTTATCAAAAAGTCCCAAAACAATAAATTTTGGTGTGGATGCAGAGAGATAGGAACATTCTCCTAGAGTTTTGATGAAACCTTGCAGATAGCTTGATTTTAGCCTCATAGAAACCATTTCAGGCATCTGACCTCTCCATAACTATAAAATAATAAATTGCTTTCTTAAGCCACTAAGTTTATGTTTGTGATAACTGTTATAGCAGCAGTAGGAAACTAATACTCTAAGGAAGCAATGAACTACTTAATACATAGCATGATTGACTATCCATAGTAAGAAAAATGAAATTACTTCCTATTTCATAATAAAAGATTGAGGTATGCATGGTTTATAGATTTAGCTGTGAAAGTCAAACCTTTAGAATTTCTAGAAGAAAAATAAAGGAAAATAGTGTCTAATATTTTTAAAGTGACAAAAATGTTAAAATTATAAAATAAAAATATGATTAAGATTAAGAATATCTGTTCATTAAAATGCACCACAATGAAGGTCATCAAAACATAAATCACAAGTTTGGAGATTATTTGCATCACATGTCGCCAAGAAAGCATTAGTTTAGAAAAACAAATGTAAAATTAAGGAAAAGGCAAATAACTTTAAATAGATAAAGGATAAAATCATCAATAGGTCATTGTGAAGAAACAGTAATGGGAAAAGAAACTGAAAAGTTCAACTTCATTAGAATTTAAATAAAAATAAAATTAAGACCACAATGAGATTTAATTTACACACACTATCATGGTAAAAATGAAGAGGTCAGACATCAAGCATTGAATGTGGAGGCACAGGTAATTATATAGCCTGCTTGTGGGAGCGTAAATGGATACAACCATTTTGACATTGTCTCGTAAATCCGTAAATGCTTTGATTCTATGTCTCAGCAATCTCATTCCTAAATATATCATCTAGAGAAAATGTGCCACATGTATGAGAATATTCAAAATTTCAGTGCTTGTAAGAGCAAAAATAATTGGGAAAAAACTATCAATTCAAGAGTGGTGTACTGTCAACTCCACACCATAACCAGCATTTCTGTCTATGTCTTGGAGCTATTTCCCAGATGCTTTTTCATGTATGCTTTTGTGTGTGTGTGTGTGTGTGTGTGTGTAGTGAGTTTTGTCTGTGTTGGGGAGTTGCATGAAATTTGGAATATGGGTAGAAATTGGGGTCCATCATTCTTCGCAAGCCATGGAGGTCAGACATGGCTCTTTTGCTGACCTCTTCATGAGTTCCCACTCCATGGATACAGACTTCTCCACCAGCTATCAGCTCTTGGTTTTGTGTAAGCTTTGTAGATCTCTCTCTAAACTTTCACTTTGTGGTTATGACAAGCTTCATAGAATTCCCTGGAGCTCTGGTTTCTGCCCTGTGTTCTGAGGCTTCAGACTCAGATTTTCAATGTCCATGGGTGGAATTTTCCTGAAGTCCGTTCCGCCATCTCTTCCAACAGTTACGATACCCTTGAATTTATAGGTTATAACTATTGTATGTAGAGTGGCTTTTGTTTGCCTAGCAGAACCCTGACTGGTACAATAAATAAGTAAATTGTGACATAGTCACAGTGAAATATACAGCAGTAAATATGAATTACATATAACTAGGTCAAACTTTATTAATAAATGCTAGAAATAAAATTTTGAGTGAAAAATTCAATTTCTAGATACATGACATGTTTTCTAAAACTCATAAGCAAAATTAAACAATATTCTACTTATGAATATATGCATAGGTCAAAAATCTATTCCTTAAATAATAGGGGTAATAATTATAAACACAAAATCCAGGATCTTGGTAACCTCTGGGAATAGTGAGTAGGGGATGTGATCAAAGGGAAAAACACAAAAAATTGGGAATATTTTAGATTTTAGTTTAATTAATGGGTTCAAGAGTGTGCATTTTATTTGGTTTTACATGCTATACAAAAGTTATTATGTAACTTTAAAAATTAAATGGAAAATGTTAAATTTGACAGAGCTTCTGTTTAGTACTCTGTTACAGAACCTTTTCTCCCCATTATCGATTGTAAAACATCAAACTCAAAAATACCAAAACACTCAAGGTAATGTCTCCACTGGGAATGGTTATGACTGTGAAAAGAAGAGACAGCATTTCACACAATCCTGGCTGAGGACAGGTTATTGACAGAAGAAAAATGTAGTCCCTACTTTCATAATTTTCTGTTCTCTGCTTTGATTCTTGGGATACATTTCCCAGAACTTCTATTTCAACACAGTAATATTGTTTCTAAACAAGAATCAATTTGAAAGCAAACTGTCTTGAAGCTGTAAGAGAAACACCCCCTTTAATTCATTCACAAACTCCACCTGTTGAAATAGAACACAAACAGCCAACAAAATGATGTTGTAAAATCAAAGATTTAGTTTCGCAACTGAAGGAAACTTATCTTTTATGAGTACCATCAATTATATAATATTATTTTAAAGAAGCAGTCTTTCCTTTAATGTGTTTTGAAATTTTATAAATGTATAGTCTGCCATTTTTTCTTGCTAAAAAGTATTTACTTACCATAGTTTAAGTTTATATATGTGATTCTATTCCCTTCTACAACATCTGGAGTTTTTTGACCCAGCAATCTGGAATGGCTCAGAGGACTTTTGTTATGAAAGATTGGATATTATTTCTGTTTAAGAGTTAAAACATTAGAAATAAACATGAAGCTGGTTACATATTTTTTGATGTTGTGCTTTGCTCGTGAAAATTTATTTTAAGATAAACTCTGAAACTAGTCAATATAAAAATGGTTCTATTAATAACAAGACTTTTTTTTTCCTCTGCCTTCACCCTATACTAAAATCCCCCTTTGAACAAAACCGATGGACATAATCAGGTGAATCATCAGTTCACTGTCAGCAAATGTTTTCTAACATTTTATTTAGAGCAAACCTCTTTTGAGCACAGAAAATAGATCAAACATTACACAGCAGTGTCTTCAATATTTGGCCATAATTTAGTGACTTAGGAATCTTTAAGATTCTTAAGACTTAACAGAGTGAACACTGCTGTGTTTTCAGTATATTAAATATCTTCAAATAATTTAAAGTATTTTATTCCCAAGTGTTTTAAGAAAATTAAATTTGGATATTTCAAATTCATTTATGCTAAAGTCATTGAACAGTTGTTTTATAATAACTTTTATATTAAAAAAGTCTTTTGAGCAATTTTAATCATACTCTTGCTCTTTTTTCTAAAAGTGAATATTTAAATTGTGTTATAAGTAAAATAAACCAAAATAACATTTTCAATGGGTTTGAAAAGCAAAAGAACATAACTGGTGACAAAACGAGTGCTTATCATAAAGGTGGGCCATTTAAAAAATATTTTAGGGACATTTTTAACATAGTAAACCCAAGAACAGTTTAAAATGAAGTGAAAATGAACTTCAATATATTTGGCATACCTATTTCTAAATGTACTCACTCATCCTCTCAGCAAAAGATAACCTGGAATGTCTTATCTATGGTTGCCCATTTTACCCTTTCTTCAAGATTAATAATAGTCCATCAATACTCATATGAAATAAATCTTGTTTTTACATGTGGCATTTTTCTAGTCACATGTTTTTAAGCTAATTCCAGCAACTCTGTCCCTTCTCAAATAGGGTAGGCAATTCATCTACTCTGATTTCACTTTTCATGGGTGCTGAGACTACATCTGCTTTGTGGTGAGCACATCAGTGTTGCTTACAAGTGCCACCTGTGAAGGATCCCTACACTGTCAGTCTCTGCTGTTTGTGTCATGTCATCTGCGTTTTTCATATGGCACAACTGGAATTGAATCCCCTTGTTGCCTGATCTTCAAATGCTTTTTGTCCTTACACCTGACAATACTTGAACTCTATGTTCATGTCCATCTTATTCCTGATTTGAGGATAAAGCCCTTTCTTAATCAGATGAAATTCACAGAGCTAACATTCTGTGCTTTGGGAACTCACCATTAAATCAAACTTTAGTATTCTACTCTCTGTTTGTTGAGATTAAAACAAAGAAAAGTAATTTGGGCAGATTTCACAAAGTGGGACAATAATTGCGGAACAAAAAATATTCTTTCTGTATAAATAGAGAGGAAATGACAATAATTTAGGTACTTATTGTAGCAATCATCAAATATTGGTGAGCGAGGGAATAGAGTTTTATTAGAATAGAGTAGAATATTGTTTTTTATATTACAAAAATATCAAGCTGCCTGTAAAATTAATTTCATTTTGAATTTACAGAAGTTTCCACCAAACAAAACCATTTGAATTGTAACAAAATAGACAATGATGAATATTTAAGAAGACCAGGAATGAAGGCAGAATATTTTAGAATTAACCACTAAAGCGAATATCAATAAATTGTCATAAACTGAATTTTAGTCAATAAATATATGTATATAAAATCAAGGATGGCATCAATTCAGTCACTTAATAACCACACTTGTTTAGCACCTAGAACTTGTGAAATGTGTGAAGGATACAAACTGAGCCAGATGTAATACCTATTTCAGGGAAATTACAACACCTTTAAGAAGAAAGAGGCTGTACATAAACTATCATACAATATTTTAAACAAAAAACAGACAGTGACATAAAAGAAGTAGAGATTATGTGTTATATAGCGCTATGGGAATTCAAAGGAAGAAGAAATGGTTTCCACATGGAAAAGTTAGGAAGTTTGCATGCTGAGCATTGAATAGGGAGGCCAGAGCTGGGCATGAGAAAAGGCAGGGACATAAAAAGCTCCATAAAAAGAAGAAACATTTGTGAAAGATGCAGTGGAGGCAGTGGAGTAGTGAAAAACTAAAGATGAGATGAGAAACTGAGGTCATAGCCTCAATAAGACTTGACAATTTATTGAATTGGGTGGATATGACATTACAGTAAAGTAATAATCAAAATATATTCTATACACAGATGATTGAAAAGATAGTGTGCCACTAACAAAATAATGGAATATAGGAACAAAAGTTTTGGAGGAAAATGTAGGATATATTCAATTTGAGGTTCCCTCCGAATGGGGGGTAGGGTAGGCACTGAGAGAAACTTAAATTGAAAATATATGCCTAGTAATTTTCTACATAGGTGGTGCCAATTAAAGTCATGAAATTACTAAGGGAGGAGGATAAGAAAGGCAAGCCCAGGAGAGAAACTTGAAGAACATTTATATTTAGAAGAGAAAACAGGAAGAAGGGCAAAGAACTAATATCTAGAGAAATAAGAATCAGTAAAACATGATAAAGAAAAATTTTTATACCTCACTTAATCAACAAATATGTATCAGATGACAATGATGTGCCAAGCACTGTCCTAGAAGAAGTTTAGGATTCCACAGGAATGTATAACTGGAGTCATTAGGAAACCTTTCCTCAAAAACAGCATTTAAGCTGAGATGTGATGCATGGGAAGTTGGGGCAGGGACAGGAGAGAAGGGTGTCAATGGGAACATTCCTAGCAGAAAAATAGCATGTGAGAAAACCCCAAGAGCATGACAAGTTTGATAAATGGAAAGTAATTCACTTTGGAGGGGTGAAGAATGGAACTGGAGGTGAGATGTAGAAAAATACATTCAGGTATTTATTGATCGTGTTGAAAATTTTAGCTTTCAGGTAAAAACAATGTAGTTCATTGAAGGGTCTGAACTGTGCAATGGGCCGGGGTCATTGGGAATTGGACTGTGACATGATTAACATTTACTTTAAGAGCATCTTCCTGATTGCAGTGTGAGGAACGGAGGGAGTACGCAGAGCTGGAGAAATCAGAAAGCAATTGTGTTAGCAGAGGCAACAGAGGGAAGTAGCTTAGAGTTTGAGGAAAACTGATACAATTCATTAGATATGGCAATTGAAAAGAATGATGAGCCTGTATCTTGCCCCTACAAAGATATGCAACAATGATGTACCCATAATAATTAAAAATTTTAAAAGAATAAGGATTCTGTGCTAAAATCTTTACAATATATTTAATCTCAGAATGTATATAAAATTACAAACTAAAACAAGAAAGGTCAATATATATTGTGAATTAAAAGAGGTTAAAGAAAAATATATCTACCACAAACATAAAAAGCAATTATTCTTGTTCACTATAAGGTCCAAAAACCCCATTTGGCATGGCTCTCTTTAGGGAAAGAGAGTCTTTCTTGAAGGAAAGACTTGAATCTCCACACATAGTTGGAGATTAAGAATCCATTTATATTGAGATATTAAACATAAAAATGTAGGTTCTTTTAAATGTGTTGGTTGGCTATATTGTGTGCCTAATCAACATTTGCCTCAGACATTTCAAAGTAACATGGTCTATGTTAAAATCATATTATAGTTTACAGAATGATCTCTGTTTTATAGAAATAGCAAAAACTTGAGAATATGCTGATAAGAACGATTGAACATGAATTTTAATAATATAAACACATACACAATTCATATACCATGCATTCTGCTATAAATAATTCTTTACCATGCTTCAGCACTTTTGTGTGTGGTTAATCATATTTTTCTTTCATAGAGAGATAACTAAAGAGCCTTTGGTTGTATATTAAATGTTTTTCATCCCGTGTGGAGCATCATTAAACGTCTTCTGAGACACGTCTTTGCCATATTTATGCAACTCTAGGAACACCTTCTCTAAGCTCAAGTTTTTATTTAAAGATTCATTTAAAATATTATTTTGAGTGAAAAATATTAACATTAAAAAAGCCCTAATGTTAATTATAACTACAGCTCCAAACCAAACTCTAATTTGTTCAATATGTACATTGTCTGAATAAAAATGTTTCTAGAATACTATGCAGATGAGATTTTCAGAGTCATCTGTAGAGGTAAATGATTAAATGTGCAATCAGTACAGTGATATGTAGCTACATATTTTTATCTGCATATCTGCCCTTTTAGTATTTAATTATTTCTTTAACCTTTCAAATAGTCATGAAAATAACATCCTAATGTTAACTATATTCTTATATCTAAGAATTTTTACATTTCTTTAAGTAAGCCATAATTTTTCATCATTGACATCAGATGAAATCCTGGATTTCTAAAGCAAATCTTTTATTTAAATGTTACATAACATAAATCTCTTGTATGCTGTGTTTCCATGTGAAAATCAGAAATATTTGTTCTTACACAATGAAGGGGTTTGGAGAGCCAACCCCTGCGCAGTCAGAAATCTGCATGTAACTTTTGACTCCCCCCCCAAATTTAACTACCAATAGCCTACAGTGAAGTGGAAGCCTTACCAATAACATAATCAGTTTATTTACACATATTTTGTATATTATATACATATATATACGCTGCAATCTTACAATGAATTAAGTTAGAAAAAATATTATAAAGAAAATTATAAGGCCCTTTTGGCTCCTTCCTTTTGCTCTCTCTTGCTGCAATAAACCTCATTTCCATGCTTGCAAAAAAAAAAAAGAAAAGAAAAAAAAGAAAATCATGAGAAAATACATTTAAAGTACTGCACTGTATTTATCAATACAGTAAGTTTATGTCATCTATTTACATGATGAATATTCTGTCTGAAATGGTGGGTAACTGAAGTGACAGACCTCAGTCTACAGCACATATTAAACAATTCAACTTTTTCTTTTAATGTTATAACTTTTCTCCACTTCTTGGGTGCACATCCACCATCACTAGTAGCACTTCATACGGGTCCTATGGTGTTATACAAGATGTACTATATTGCACTAAACACAATGAAAAAAGCAAGTTCTGCAAAAGACCACTTATTACTGTGATACACAATTTGCTGGAGAGAGGAACTGCTCAGGTGAAGATGAAGCATCACACAGCATTTTAAGCAGATAGATACAATGGTTGAGTTCACTAAAATAACAACAGGAGGTGGCTACAAATTATTATAGTAGTGTAGTATGTATCACAGTTAATTTTATGTAGTTATGATTTAATACTGCATCTTTATGTTTGTTTACATTTCTCTCAACTGTGAATGGTGCATGCATGGTCTTGTAAGTGTTTGTGTGCATAAGTTTTAATAAGTTTTAAACTTTTTATAACATATTTGTGTATATTTTATGGTAATACATGATAAAATAGACTACCATCTACATACATTTTATGCACTCATAACATATCTAATTTTTTCTGAATCTTTAAAATATGTCCAGGCTATGTAATTAATCTTCAGGTTTTTTCAAATTGTTGAAAATCTCCAAAAATATCTTCCAATATATTTATGAAAAAAATTCACATATAAGTGGACCTGTGTAGTTCAAGCCTGTGTTCTAGTATAAATATTATTAATATTCAAATACATAAACATATTTGTCTTTCCATTTATTTAGGTCTTCTTTAATTTCTTTCAACAATATTTTTCAGTTTTCAACACACAAGTGTTTTACTTTTTTGTTGAATTTTTTCCTAGGAGTTTTATTCTTATCATTGATATTATCGTAAATGGAAAATTTTTTGGAATATTCATTGCAATTGTATAAAAATACTTTTTTTCTTTGGTATACTAATCTAGTGTTCTGCAAACTTGCTGAACTTTTTATTAGTTCTAATAGCATTTTTAGTGGATTTCTTTGGATTTTCTCTATATACGATCATATCAATTGCAAATAGAAATTGTTCATTTCTTTCTTCTAATTTGGATGGTTTTTATTTCTTTTTCTTTCCTAATTGTCCCAGATAGAATATCCAGTACAATATTAAATAGAAATGGTAAAAGTTGATATTTTTGTCTTATTCCTGATCTGTCAGGGTGAAAGCAGTCAGTCTTTCTCCATTGAGTATGATGCTAATTTTGGGTTTTTCATAGATGCCCTGTCTCAGGTTGAGGACATTCCTTTCTAGTCCTAGGGGTTTTTGTTTGTCTGGTTTTGGTTTTTTATCATGAAAGGGTGTTAGGTTTTCTCAGATGCTCATTCTGCATCTATTGAGATGCAATCATACAATCTGAAGAGAAACCCGAGTTTCATACGGTTTTCATTCTTTATTTAATTCTGTGGTGTATTGCATTTATTGATCTACAGATACTAAACAAAATATGCACTTCGGGGAATTCCCTCTTTATGACACTGTACAATCCATTTTTATATGTGCTGGATTTGGTTTGTAGTATTTTGCTGAGAATTTGCATATGTATTCATAAGGGATATTGATCTGTAGTTTTCTTTCTTTTGCTGTCTTTGTCTGCTTTGGGCATCAGAAAAATACTGGCTTTGTAAAATAAGTTGGGAAGTGTCCTCCCTTCTTCTAATCTTTGAAAGAGTTTCTGAAAATTAGAATTAATTCTTTTTGAATATATGATGGAATTCATCAGTGACGATATCTGAACCTGTAATTTTCTTTGTAGGAAGCTTTTTAATTTCTAATTTTATCTGTACTTATCATATTTTCTATTTCTTCTTGAGACAGTTTTGATAATTTGTATATTTCTAAGAATCTTTCCATTTCATCTGGTTATTTGATTTCTTGGCACATACTTGTTTATAAAATTCCTTCATAATCTTTTTTTACTACTTTAAGGTCAGTGGTGAGTTCATTTTCATATCTAATTTTAGTAGTTATGACTCTGGTCTTTTTTTCTTCAGTCTAGCTAAATGTTTACCAATTGTGCTGATCTTTACAAAGAACCAACTTTTTTTTATTCTCTATTTTCCTTACTTCTAATATTATTTCTTTCCTTTTGCTTGCTTTGGTTTTAGTTTTGTTTTTTTTTTCTTTCTAGTTTCCTAAGGTAGAAGTTTAGTTTATTGACTTGAGATCTTTCTTCTTTTTTAATATACATATCTACTGTGATGCTAGAGGGGAACCCTTGGCTACTATTTCCTGTCTCTCTCTATTAAACTGCTGTTTGCTATCCCATTTTGCTTTCTTGGTTTTTTGTTTGTTTGTTTGTTTTTCTGTGTTGATCATTTAGTTCCAATTTAATAGTGAGTATATATGGGGTTTGTTTTCCATTCTTGACATATGTCACTTAGAAGGATGGCCTCCAGTTCCATCAAGGTTGTTACATAAGGTAGTTTTTTAATGACTGAATAATATACCATAGTATACTTATACCACATTTTATCAATCCACTCATGTATTGATGGGCACTTGGGCTGTTTCCACATCTTTGTGATTATGAATTGTGCTGCTCTAAACATTCAGGTGCTGGCTGGGCACAGTGGCTCACACCTGTAATCCTAGCACTCTGGGAGGCCAAGGCCAGCGGATCTTTGATGTCAAGAGTTCCAGAGCAGCCTGAGCGCAAGTGAAACCCCATTTCTACTAAAAATAGAAAAAAATGGCCTAGCGTGGTGACAAGTGCCTGTAGTCCCAGCTCCGGGGTAGGTTGAGGCAGGAGGATCCTTGAGCTCAGGAGTTTGAGGTTGCTGAGCTGGGTGGATGCCATGGGTCAGTTGTCTGGGCAACAGAGCAAGACTCTGTCTCAAAAAAAAACAAAAAATCAGGTGCAAGTGTCTTATTTATAAAATGTATTTTTTCCTTTGGGTAAATTGTAATGGGGTTATTAGATCAAATGGTAGGTCTATTTTTAGTTCTTTGAGGTTATCTCATACTACTTTCCACAGAGGTTGTACAAGTTTGCAGTCCCACCAACAGGGAATAAGTGTTCCTTTCTCTCTGCATCTATTCCACCATCTATTATTTTTTTGCTTTTTAGTAATGGCCATTCTGACCAGGGTAAGGTGATATCTCATTATGGTTTTCATCTGCATTTCCCTAATGGTTAGTGGTGTTGATCACTTCTTTATATGTTTTTTGGCCATTTGTCTACCTTCTTTTGAAAAACTTGCTATTCATGTCTTTTGCCCACTTTTTAATGGTTTGTTTTTTCTTGCTGATTTGAGTTCTTTGTAGATTTTGAAATTACCCCTTTATCAGTTGTATAGTTTACAGATATTTTCTCCCATTTTGTAGGTTGATTATTTCTGTTTCTATGCAGAAGCATTTTAATTCTATGCTTCATTTGGAGCCAAAACAGAGCTCAAATAGCCAAAGCAATCTTAAGCAAAAAGAACAAATATGGTGGCATCACATTACCAGATTTCAAATTATACTGCAAGGCTATAGCAACCAAAACATCATGGGACTGGTATAAATGTAGAGACACAGACGAGTGGAATAGAATATAAAAACCCAGATATAAAACTACCTACTTACAACCTTCTGATCTGCTACAAAGTAGCCAACAACATACACTGGGGAAGAGAAGCCCTACTCAGTAAGTGGTGTGGAGAAAACTGATAGCCAACTGCAGAAGAATGAAACAGGACCCCTATCTCTTGCCATATACAAAAGTTAATTTAAGATGGATAAAAGACTTAAATGTAAGGCATGAAGCCATAAAAATTCTAGAAGAAAATGTAGGAAAAACTCTTCTAGACATCATCCTAGAATTTATGACTAAGAATTTATGACTAAGACTCCAAAACCAAATATAGCAACAACAAAACTAACTTTATTTTCTATTTTCTTGAGATGAATATTTAACTAAATAATTTTAGTGTTTTTTTTTTAAATATGCACTCATGGCTAAATATTTCCAGCTATAGCTTTATCACACATTCTTAGTCATGTATTCAAATATGTTCTTTTTCCTTCTTCTGCAACTACTATTAGAAATGAGTTAAATATTCTCATTTTATCCTCCATGACTTTAAACACTTTATCATAGTTTCAACATTCTTATTTCTCTGAGCTACATCCTAGAAGATTTTCTCAGATTGTCCAATTAATTAATTATGTCAACTATGTCAATTTTGCTATTTAATATCTCAACTAATTTTTGAATTTCATCTTTAGAATCATTTTTTTATTTTTTGAAATTATAATTTTTTAAAATTTTTTCTTTAATTATTTAAAATGAGCTTTCACGTGTGTGTATTTGTGTGTATGTAAGAGAGAGAGAAATAGAGAAATTAAGAGAAAGTATGAGTCAGACTTGTATTTTGTGGCTATTTTACAAAGTAGTTTAATATTTGCTTATGTTGGAACTCTTGTGCTGTGGTTTGAATGTTTGTGTCCTCTCAAGGTGATGGTATTAAGAGTAGCTTTTGGGGATGTGATTAGGTCATGAATGAATGGGATTAGTGCTCATCAAAGAGGCCTGAGGAAGCTTGCTCACCTTTTCCACCACATAAAGACACAGCAAGAAGGTGTCATCTATGAAGGAGAAAACAAGCTAAACACTTAATCTCTGGGCAACTTGATCCTGGACTTCCCAGCCACCGAAACTGTGAGAAATAATTTCTGTTGTTTACATGTTACATTTTATATAAATTTTAATGGCTTGGGGTTCATATACCACATTCCTATGTATGTAGATCCCCACTTGCCTTTAGCACAGAATTGGGGTTTCAATATATTATGGTGGATTTTTTTTTTCAATTCTAGCTCCTATCATCATGAATATCTTTCTTGGTAATTTTTTTTTTTTTTTTTGTAGTTGGCATGCATTTTCTGATCCTATTTTCATAGATGAGTAACCTTTCATGGTCCCAGGCTTTATGCAATGAGCACAATTTCATATTGACATAATGGGCATATTCAAATAACCTTAATTAAGGAAATTTATGACATCTCTTCAGGTGACAGAGCCCCTGTTTTCAGTTTCCAGAAGCCTATCTGTGGGCTAATCTCTGTGCACCACCATGCTGGTGGCCTGGCAATATTCTCTCTCTCTCTTTTTATGGCATCAAGAGATTTCTTTTGGTCAATTTGTATGTAGATTTTTGTTGTTATATTTTTGCTTTCGTTTCTATGTGCATGTGGTTGTCCATACATCTCGATATGTCTTATTGATGAAATAAATCTTTAATATGTTTATTTATCGCCACCTCCCTATATTTTCATTAGCTCTAGTATAGTGCAAACTAATTTTTTTGGTTAAAGAGTTTTCCATTATCTGCTAAAAATGGATTAGACAACTATTGAATTAATATCATAGGTGCATATTGTGTTCTCACTATATGCATAGCAAACATGCTATTCTAGATTCCACAAAAGGAAAACTCATCTCATCTTAACAGAGCTATGATTTCATATGACAATAGGTTAAGGCATAATGTTTACAAATAACATTATGATAAGTGCTATGAAGAGCTGTTTGAAGATAAAGAGATAGTGAAGTTGGGAATTAGGTAGATGTTCATGAAAGTTTCAAGGAAGTCAAGGTACATGAAGTGGGTCTTTAATTTGTGTTATTAATAAAAGATCAGTAGATAATATTGGTTGTGGTAAAGTTAGTTTGGGATCATATAATGAAATATTCAAATGCCAGGTTAAAGGATCCTGATGTCATTTAGTAAATTATAGGGTATTTAAAACTATATGCCTCAGGAACAATTCTGTTTGTTCACCATCCCATCTCCCGGGCCTGACACTGTGGCTAGAATAGAGTGAGTGCACAATTGTATTTGTAAAATGAACAAATAAATAATAAAAATAAAACAAATAAAAGGAAAATTCACTTCAAGGTCTTGCAGAACCTCTAGAATCAGTTATAAAATTTATCAGTACAGAATACATTTTTGGTTTTGAAGAAAAAATGTTTTATTTGACAAAATTTAATTTCCTGAAGAGCAAGGACCATATTAAGTATATACTTTTATACTTTTATTCTCATTACTGCACATCACATTGTGAGAAGTCTGACTTTAGGCCAAAATCCTACATTTGATCATTCAGATCTAACCAGAGGCAATTATGAGACTTTACCTGCCAGGCCTCAGTGCATAGCAGTGCACTGCAATTTCCTAGAAAGACTTTCAGTCAAGATCTCAGGCTCCCCATGCTAGCCATGCTCATATGCATATCTGCATTTCAAAGTTCCAGGCAATCCTACCAGACTTCCTTATCTGGGATCTTGAATGAGGCAATTTCCCCAGCTCCCATTCAGTACTTTTCTAGCCTTAGCCCTTCTGTTTCTCCCTTTCCTTGGTCCTACCCTGCAATCCTCAGTCCAAAAAGGCAAGTCTTTTTGGGACTCCTTGACATCCAGACAGTGCCTCTCATCTGTGCTGCATCCATCTGACCCTAACTTGGTACCATCCTTGGGATAAGAATGGCCCATGTCATTTTTTTGCCTTTTGATTACACTACCACAATAAGTGAATAAAGGCTTCATTATTACCTTCAGCTCAACTCACTGTCCTAATTGACAGCCTTGACATCTGGCAGCTAGACACATAGTAGGTGCTCTATTAATTAAACTGAAGGAAGAAATGAATTGATGAATGCATAAGAGAGATAATATGTCACAAGGCAGTAAGAGATTTGGGCACAAATGGAACACATCGGAAGTGCACAGTGTTGATAGGTATAGTGTCTCCTTTATTTTAATAGAAACATTAAGAAAGACAACGTTTCTCCCTCTAAGTATCTTTGCAACAAAAGTGAGACGGCATCTTACCATACATTTGAAAATCATGTGTAGTATCATTACAATGTCATTTGTGTTGTTTTCAGCAAAATGACTTAATAAATGTTGCTAAGAATAAATGTATAACACTTTCTTTGCAAAATCACCTAGTTCCCAGCAGTTTTGCAATTCACTACAACCATGTAATACCTTGACATATTTTATGAACATATAACTGCCCAAATGTAAATTCCAAGTGATTGAGAAATTTAGAAATGTCTAACTATACCCTAGAATATTTTTTAAAAATATAGACTCACAGCCAAGACTACACTCTACAACCTTATGATCAATATCATAAAATAATATGCAAGTAATGGATGATAATAGAAATAATGTTATTTCAGTGGGGTGTGCTTTATTTTATCAAAGTTCTTATAAATTTATCAGAGTTACAGGACTTTATCAGAGAATTGTAACACATATTATTATATATGTTAAGTAATTTTAATTATTTAAATTATCAAGTTTTATAACCCAAAAATGTTATGATTTTACCTCTGGATAGCTAAAGAATTTTTATGACTATTTTCCACAAAACAAAGGTAAAACTGCAGATTATTTGGCTTCCAAAACCAAACCATTTTAATGTATAATTTGATCTGTGTTAGAGGAACTAAGAAAAGGATTACTTCTTTGTGATTACTTATGCCATAGAAGTCATACCAGGAATTGAAAGAAAAATTTACTAAATTCATGAAAGTGTGCATGAAATGTAATAATTATTCTGTACCTAAGATCTAACATTCTGAAGAAAATTATACCACAGAAAGTACATTTAATGTACTATAGTTTCTACTTCCGTGGTGTTAAAAGGTTTTAAAGTGCTTTGATGCAAAATGGCAAATGACATACTTTAGAGACAATCAATATTTTTTGCATTTGCTACTAAAAGGGAATGTTCTGTGTGTCATTGTTCGGAGATTTGCTCTTAGAGAAGAAGCCAGCTATATTTTTAAACATTTTCTTCACAAAATCTTTACCATAATATCTTATTTCTCCATAGGCAAACTACATTCCCAACTGACATGCAAATAAATAATAATCAACATGGAAAAGGCTACTAAACAAATTAAGTGCAGCACATTTGAGAACAATTGCTTTAAATCATGAACTAAACACAAAAAATAATTCACCATGATGCATAACATCTGTCCACTGTGAATAAAGTAATCTTGGGTTTTTTTGTGTAGGGATATGTATTTCATTATGTTTTTATTTAGTATGTTTTGTTTTTCTCTCTTATTTTAAAGAGAAAGTGCTTTTTATATTAATCAGATACTCTATTAATTACAGATTTACATGATAATCACTCTTGTAAAATTTGACCATTAAAAATGGTTTTATTTAAAGTAATAATCACAAGAACATAAGTTAGAAACCCTATAGGCAGATACTACATTTCTAGTTTTATTGTATAGCCTGGAACCAGGTATTAACATTTATTAAGAATTGAAAAAATTAAATTACATTTTATATTTGTCACTGCAGAAAATTTTCAGACAAATTTAATGCAGCATGCATAGTTTTAGAAAAACACCATACAACATTTGGGGATCTTCTTAATTTGAGGTACTGGATTCAGTTGTTCAATTTTAAACAACAACAACAAAAAATGAATTTTACCAACAAAGCAAAAATGAAAATTTAATCCAACCTGCTTCAAATATTTATTTCTGACTAATTCATCATAAAGAATATTGAAAATGCAGAATCTGTATCATGAACCAAATGATATCTAACTCAATTTGACAAATATTGATTGCGTTCCTAATGTCTGTGTTGAAAGGGATGACAGTAGGACAGACCTGTCCTGAGTTTGCACATAAATAAAAATCTAAGTCTCAGTAAGATGTATTCATTTAAGTTTGTATTTCTCTTAATGTCAGAGATAGAACATTTACAAATAAAATGATATAACAGTTTAAAAATTAGTGCCTACAGATGTACAAGCACGGAGGTACTACAAGAGAGCACATTTAACTACAAGTTTGCTTGTGGCCAAAGCAAAATGAAAGATGATGAGCTATAAAATTCATAGCATTCCTGATGAAAAAAATGTACATTTATAAATGAAATATAAATTTAAAATATGCTTATGAAATATATTTTAAAATATGAAATGCATTTCTTATGACTCTACAAATAGATTTTCAATTACAAAAGTTAATACATTAAAAAGGCATATTAATTTTAATTCTGCTAATGTGATGCCTCCAGATTTGTTCTTTCTGCTTAAGATAGTTCTGGGTATTTGCGATATTTTCTGGTTCCAAACAAAGCATAGAATTATTTTTTTTCCAGATCTGTGAAATATGATGTTGATATTTTGATGGGGATTATATAGGATCTGTAAATAACTTTGGGTAGTATGGACATTTTAATAATGCTGATTCTACCAATCCATGAGCATGATATGTTTTTCTATTTGTTTGTGTTATCTGTGATTTCTTTCCTCAGTGTTTAACAGTTTTTGTAGAGATCTTTCATCTCCTTGGTTAAATATATTCTTAGGTATTTTATTTTCTTTATGGTTATTGTGAATGGTATTGAAACTTTGATTTGACTCTTACCTTGACTGTTATCGGTGTATAGAAATGCTACTGATTTGTGTACATTGACTTTGTAACCTGAGACTTTGCTGAATATATTTATCAATTCCAGGAGTCTCTTGGTGGAGTGTTTGGGGTTTTCTAGATAGAAGATCATTTCTTCAGCAAAAAGCAATAGTTTGACCTCCTTTTTCCAAATTTGGATACATTTTATTTGTTTCTTTTGCCTGATCACTCTGGCTAGTACTTCCATTACTATGTTGAATAGAAGAGGTGACAGTAGGCACCCTTGTCTTGTTCCAGTTCATAGTGAGAATGCTTTTACCTTTACCCCATTCAGTATGATGTTGGCTGTGGGTCTGTCTTATGTGGCTTTTATAATTTTAAGATATATTCCTTCTATGCCTAGTTTCTTAAGGGATTTTGTCATGAAAAGGTGCTGAATTTTGTCAAATGCTTTTTCTGCATCTATTGAGACAGTCATGGCATCTTTGTTTTTGCTTTTGTTTATGTGACGAATCACATTTGTTGATTTACATATGTTAAACCATCTTTGCATCATTGGGATGAAGCCTACTTAGTCATGGTGGATTTGGTTTTTGATGTGTTACTGAATTCAGTTTGTTAGTATTTTATTAGGATTTTTCCTTTTACATTCATAAAGGATATAGGTCTGTAGTTTTTGTTGTGCCCTTCCCTGGCTTTGGAATCAAGGTGATACTGGCTTTGTAGAATAAGCTGGGGAGGATTCCCTCCATCTCGATGTTATGGAATAATTTCTGTAGCATGGGTACCAGCTCTTCTTTGTAGGTCTGGTAAAAATTGACTATGAATCCATCTTGTTCAGGCAGAAGAATGAAACAGGACTCCTACCTCTCACCACTCACAAAATTAATTCAAGATGGTTAAAACACTTAGATGTAAGGCATGAAACCATAAGAATTTTAGAGGAAAATGTAGGAAAACTCTTCTAGATATTGGCCGAGGCAAAGAATTTATGACTAAGACCCAACAGCAATTACAGCAGCAACAAAAACAAATAAATACAAGTTAATTGGATTAAAAAGTTTCTGCTCTGCACAGCTAAGGGAAAAATCAACAGAGCAAATAGACAACCCAAAGAATGGTAGAAAATATTTGCAAGCTATTCATCAGATAAAGGGCTAATAACCAGAATCTACAAAAAACTCAAATAAATTGACCAGAAAAACACAAACAACCCCATTAAAAAGTGGGCAAAAGACATGAATAGAAGCTTTTCAAAAGAAGATAGACAAGTGGCCAAACATATGAAAAACTGCTCAACATCACTAATTATCAAGGAAATGCAAATTAAAACCACAGTGATATATCCTCTTATCCCAGTAGAATGGCTTTTATTTAAAAGTCCAAAAACAATAGACGCTGGAATGGATGCAGAGAAAAGGAATGCTTATACACTGTTGATAGGAAAGCAAATTAGTACAACCTGTATGTAAAACAGTATGGAGATTCTTCAAAAAACGAAAAGTAGACCTACCATTCAATCCAGCAATCCCACTACTTGGTATTTATTCAAAGGATAAAAAGCCCTTTTATCAAAAAGACACCTACACTCAAATGTTTATTGCAGAATGATTCACAATCGTGAAGATGTGGAATCAACTTTATTGTCCATAAATTCATGAGTGGATCAAGAAAATGTGGCATATGTATAGCATGGACTATGACTTAGCCACGAAAAAGGATGAATTAATGACTTTTTCAATAATTGGGATGGAACTGGAGACCATTATCCTAAGTGAAATATCTAAAGAATGGAAAAACAAACATCACATGTACTCAGTGTTAAATTGGACCTAACTGATAAGCACACATGTGCACACAGGAAAGTAAAACTCAGTGGAAATCAATCAGGGGGGAGGGAGAAGGGGGAACTGGGGAAAACCTACCTAATGGGTACAATGAATACTATCCGGGTTATGAGCACAAGTATAGCCATCATTCAAGCATTACTAAAGTATTCCATGTAAACAAAAACATCTGTACCTAGGTAATATTTTGAAATTAAAAAAGATACATAATAACAAGAATCTATCTAGAACTTAAAAGAATTAACAAGAAAAAATCAAACAATCTCATCAAGAAATGGGCAAAGGAAATGAACAGAAACTTCTCCAAAGAAAACAGAATAACAGCAAGCAAACATATTAAAAAATGCTCATCATCTCTAATCATCAGAGAAATGCAAATCAAAACCACAATGAGATACCACCTAACCCCAGTGAGAATGGCCTATATCAAGAAATCCCCATATTGCTTTCCACAGAGGCTGAAAGGCTTTAAGAAACAATGGTGATATAGCACCTCTTGTATACTCCTGGATACAG
>VBSM01000361.1:23730138-23767447 GCA_008086735.1 Cheirogaleus medius
TCTTTTGTCGGGTGGAGGGCAGGCGGGTGGGGGGAGGAAGAGTATATACTTACATAATGGGTGCGGTGCTCGCCACCTGGGGATTGGACTCGCTTGAAGCTCTGGCACATGGCGGGGAGGGGTGGCAGGGGCAATGTATGTAACCCTAACAATATTTGTACCCCCATTATATGATGAAATAAAAGGAAAAAAAGATGCATAATAGATAAGGCAGTTTCTTGTGGAATTCCTCAAAGTAAGTGAAAAATCTAACCAATACTTATTAAACGTTAGTGATGTGCCAAGAACCACAATACATGTTTTATATTCATTATTCTATTTCATTCTCAAGAGAAACCTATGAGGGAGGTACTATTTTACAGAGTGCCGACATGGACGTATTAACCAATGTACTCAAGGTTTGATGGACAATATCAAAGAATAGGTGAAGGACAGTTATTCTATTAGGCACAAGGATTCAGGAATATATGGTCCCTATAATTATGGAGATTAATTTAGAGTTAACATGTAGATTTTATAGACACATAAATAATCCAAAAGTCCTATAATGTAGGATCCAAGATACTGTTTTTTTAATGAAGTTTATAATAAAAGTTGATCAATGAATTGAATGTTTGTTGTTCTATCTTGGGGTAACACACTAGACTGAACATCCTGTATATTGATTATTGCTCTGGGTAGTCTCAATTTGTCCATTCACATCCATTGACTATCCTTCTTGATCCTGCTGTGTGCCCTGGGCTTGTCTGTGAAGTCTGTAGAACCTTGCTTCTTCCCTTTGGTTTCTGGTTGAGTTAGGTTAATGGAGACAACTCAAGTTCCTGGAGAGTAGGCTGGAGAGATTCGAGTGCTTATTATCTTGGTTTCTGCCTTGATGCACCTTGGTTTGGCAGTATTATATTCCTCTATTGTAGTATACAGTTCCTGTCTGGCAGTCTTCTATAGTGGAAGGTCTCTCTCTCTTCTCTTGTCCCTACAGGCTGAGTAGTAGTGAGGCTTCCCATTGTTGCTATCTCTGGAGCACATTACCATTTCTTGTTAGCTTCCTTTAACATTGACCATTCTTTAAGAATATCCTCTTCATTAAACTCATGTAAATCACTAGACTTTGAACGTGTTTTACTTTCTTTTGGGACCCTGACCAATACAACCAGGAAGAGCAAATGTAGTGTTGACTCATTTCTATTAATTAAGATACCTAAACAAGGTTAACACATATTAGATGGTCATGTCACATTTATATATACAAAAGTGTGCTTAGGGATATGGTACAATAATTGCAAAAAGTATGTAAAAAATAGAGTTCCCTGGGATTAAATGAGATCTTAAATGAGATCATTCTAGTTGGGAAGGTTTGGAAAGGCTTCTAAAGAAAAGTAAAGCTTCATCTTTGAAGGATAGAGAGAATTTAAATGTTTTCCTAATATCCAATAAGCAAAAATACATTTGTTGTATGTTACAGTTGTATATAGCAGACTTTAAATTTGAAAATTTTGAAAACCATATGCTGTCAAAAAAAGAAATTTGGGGCTGGGCGCGGTGGCTCACGCCTGTAATCCTAGCACTCTGGGAGGCCGAGGCGGATGGATAGCTCAAGGTCAGGAGTTCGAAACCAGCCTGACCAAGAGCGAGACCCCGTCTCTACTAAAAATAGAAATACATTAAATGGCCAACTAAAATATATAGAAAAAATTAGCCGGGCATGGTGGCGCATGCCTGTAGTCCCAGCTACTCGAGAGGCTGAGGCAGAAGGATTGCTTGAGCCCAGGAGCTTGAGGTTGCTGTGAGCTAGGCTGACGCCACGGCACTCACCCTAGCCTGGGCAACAAAGTAAGACTCTGTGTCAAAAAAAAAAAAAAAAAGAAAAAAAAAGAAATTTGGGGGAACGATAATTTACTCAAGTTACAAATATGGAAGCATGCAAAAATAGAAAAAGACAAAACAATGAAATTAAGTGCTCTGTTAAAGTAGATCAAGGAAGGTAGGGATCTTTCAAAATCAACAAAATGTATTGAATGGTAACACATTTCAACAAGTTATTCAAGCTAGAACATATTTTATATAAATATCTTCATTATTAGAGTATAAAACTTTACAATTAAATTATTCCTTTGTTTTTTCACTTATCTCTAGTTTGCAGTTACCAAAGTGTTTGTTATTGCTAAAATTTAGATGTTCATAAATTTTCACATGCTTTGGGGAAGAAAAAAGATAAAGAGAAGTATGTATGTGTGTCTGTCTGTCTGTGTGTGTGTGTATAAATAAAGTTACCTACTCTTCTATCTTTTAGCTCTGGAAAGACATATTTAAATATCTAGTATACACATAATGTGGTTACCATATTTCTAAATAACCAAAGAAAGTAACTGTAATATTGCAATAAATCACAAACACTAGAAGATACTGACCTGAGAATTTAGAATGAAGAAAATAGTTGTATAACCAATGGGAATCGATAATTTATCATGAAAACAGTTATTTTAGGAGGAGACTGAGGCAGAGTAGGACTAATCTCTTAAAAGGGAGATAACTGAATTTCAGGATCAGGGCTAAATTATTGCCCAATCTGATTTTCAGACTAAAAAAATGCTAAAAATATCATTAAATATTATTAAAATCCATCTTCAGACAAAGAAAAGGGCCAAAACGAAAATTCTTATTTTATTGAGGGAGTGAATACATAGTGTGTTTGTGTATGTGTGTATGTATTTGTGTGTGTGTGTTTTAAACAACTCAACTTTATTACATATCATGGAATAGTTCCTAGGAATTTTTTATATTTATTTATAAGAAGTATATTTTTGTCCTAGTCTGAGTTCATAAAAAAGGAATATAAAAGGATAAACCTCAATAATGTCCAGTGAATACACTTTTCTCTCCCCTTGCTAGACTTCCCCTTTTGAGGAACTATTCCATATTCTTTTATTATCACACCTGCCTTCGCACATTTGAATAGCACAAGGGTAGACACATGACCTGTTCCATGCCCATGAGGGTCCTGTCTTGAGATTTTAACAAATTGGAATTGGGCAAGAAAATCTATCTAATGGTATGAACACTAAATATGAAATTTGGAGCTAAGAGTAGTCATGTTTCCTACCCTATGTAGGAAAAATTATATATGAGATAATGAAGCTGAACTTCAGAGAAAAACAGAGATTAGAGATGAAGAGTGAGCTCTCATGCTGTTTGAGTCCTGCTTGCTAGTTGTGTGGCTCAGCTGGATTCCTTCATGTTCCAGAATTTAAATGTTTAATTCTTTCTTCAAGAAAGTGTGATACACCCAGAATTCACCTATCAATTCCCCCTATGATTAAACTAGTCCAAGATGAATTTCTGCCACTTGCAATCAAAAGGATCCTGAATTATGCAGATTCAGTTATAAACTATTTATTATATACACCTTTGTATTTTACAGGCTTGTTACAAGCTACCACCAAAGTACTTCATCACATTAACAACTAATGTTGTCAAATTTACTACTGTCCCACTGAAACAATTAGGAAGATAATAATAATATATAACATCAAGAAAGATATGGAAATACTAGTGTAATTGCAAACCAAATACCATGGTAAATAGAATGCATTTCTAATCCTCATATGTTAGAGAGTATATAAACCAAACATTTTGCTATTCCTTTTTTGTACTTCTCCAATTAGTACAAATTTCTGTCATGCCATATGGTCCTATTAGGTATGAACCTAAAGAGATACTGCATAATGGGGCTTGCAAAGGCTTCCTGTCTACTTTTGGTATCTGTTTATATAATGTTTGGCTGAAGAGGGGGCACTGAATTGTGGAAAAGAGGAGGAAAATAAAGGAGATGATTTAAAGTCTTCCCCCCTCCATCTTAATGGACTGGCTTTTAGCTTCTGAAGAACAAAAGACTACATAAAAAAAGCCAAACCAATGATGCTAGGGAACTCTGGTTATAAAACTACAGTAAAGTTGGTGACAGACAATTTCCCCATTTCTGGGTGGAATAAAGAAAAGCTCCCATGAGGGAGTCAGCAAAGAGAAGTCATGATACTTTGCTGTGTGTATGTACCCTGGAGGGAGAATCAAGTAGAGGTTAGCATGTTTTTAGAGGTACAATAGATAGCCTCAGAACTGAGTTCAATTCTAGAAATATGAAAGATGTTTATGTGGCTATCTCCAAGGCATGATTAAAATGACAAGAAATAAAAGTAGTAGTATTTCCTTATTTTTTTTTTCTTTTTGGTATCAATGTGATTATTCTGAACTAATAACAAAGATTAAAGAAAAAAGTGCACAAAATTATTCATGTTGCATCATTAAGAATGAAAAAATGTGTTTTCTGTAAATAGTCTTCATGAGGTATTGTGTAGATTTATAATCATGGTTTCCCACATTTCTCAAAATATCCTTCAGATGAGAAAAGGATTCCCATTAAATAGTTCATTAAATTTATTTCACCCATTACACAAACATGATTTTCAGGACAAAGTAAATTAAAACTATTTTCCTTTTCCTTTAAGAAAGATAAGAGATTTAGTGAATTCTGAATTCTTATATCACACGTCAGTGAATAGTTGTAACCATAAAAATAATTACAACAAAACTGTTAAATGTATACAGGGGAAGCTAAAATATCTGATAATAAAATGGCATCATAAAATTATCTGCATAATATTAAAATTCCTACAAGTTAAAATTTAAATATTACTCTATTATTTAGAATTCTAAATGAGTACTCTTCAGCACCTACTCATGCTGATATTAAGGATATTAAAAATATTAAGGTGCTTAAGAAATAATTACATTATTTATTTGAGATGCAAAATGTAGCAAGGCTTGCTGGATAAAACTATGTTAGCCAGATAAGATGAAGTTCTGAATTAAGGCAATCAAGAATATGAATTATAAAAATGAAATAAATTCAATGGATGAACCAGGAAGAATATGTAGAGTCAGAATAAAAAAAGCACAGGAAATAAGGCTGAGAATCATCAAAATACGGTAGAGGGGTAAGCAGTGGAAAAGAAGTATTATCAAAGGGAATTGAAAAGGAGTAGGGAAGATTAATGCTAAGGAAGTAAAGTGAATTTCAAAAAACGAAAAAGTGAATGGAAAACATGCTATTGAAAATGCTGGATCTTTAATATTTAAAATACTATCAAAATTCCTGATTCCATAGAATCTAACGTATAAGTGAAATAAAATTTTGTATTAAACACAAACAAAATGTTGTGAAGGAAACAAGTCCATGAAGCTTAGCTCTTAGGAAATTAGGGGAGATATTGAGGGATGTATTTTTAACAGAATGATAAGGGGCAAAGGTCTTTGTCAATGCACTGAAAAATAAGCAGAAAAGGAAAGCTAAAGTTAGAGTTAGAGTTAGAATTAAGGTTACAGAGTCATGGAATATTATTACATGTTGAAAATGCATGCAAGGGGGGCACTGAAAAGGAAGGATGGAAAGGAAGAAGTAATTTACTTGAATAAAGTTAGAAGTGAGGAAAAGAAATAGTATCTGATGGAGAAGATTTTCCTTGGGAAATATTGGAAAATATGATCTGCTAATAGTTGAGAGGAGTGGCTTAAGGGCTTTTGAAGACTGGTAATGATTTAGAATTTGCTATGGAGAATCTGAAAGGGTACTAAATGGAGACAAATAAAGAATTACCAATGCATATTAAAAACTCAACTCAATGTTTGAAAGGGTTTGGAAATGATGTCTATAATTGTGTCCATCAACTCTACTTGTCAATTTTCAGTGATGCTTGAGATTATATATATATATATATATCAGGAAAGTTAGCTTAAAATACAATGGGATTTTGACAGGAATTGTTCAGAAAAGGAAAGGAAAACTAGGGAAATGACAGCACTATTGTGTACTTCAAAGTGATTGATTAATCCCAGGATTCTGACTGAATAGGAAAGGATTCAAAGACTGAAAATATAGTAAGAGGCAGAGAGACTTGATTTTGTATAGCTGTAGAAAAGGTTTAATCAAGTAAACCAGTGAGAGATCTAAAATTATAGAGAATGTGTAGTAGAAATTGAGAAATTTGGGTTTCAGATATCCAAGATAGATCAGAGGATTTTGGCAGAGTGGAGGCAATGGTGCTGACAAAGTGTTGAAATCTCCTTGAATACTCTAATAAATACAAACTGAGCAACTAGATAGCAAATCTAAAACCACTAGGAAACATCATAACAAAACTAGGTGACAAAGATTCTCCACACAACATAAACGATAATAATCTTCATCTGTTCAGGATGAAGGAGAGAAAAGCATGGGTTGTTTGATAAACCTCAGAATAGGAAAATCCCCAAATGGTCAAATTGTATTCACTGGAAAATAACAGTGGCCAATTTGAGATCAGCAGTTACACATGAGAGGAATCTGTACCAACACAGTAGCAGGTGGGTACAGAGTATCCTCTGTGAGTTCTAAAGAGCAGTGTAGCCCCTAGCAGCTCTCCAAATTGACTAGTCAGGGATCCATTTCAGGGCAGAGCAACATGCTGAGGAAAAATTACCATGAGTGGAATCAAAATCGAAGCAAAATAGTGGCAATAAAAACTAAAAAGGACAAAGATATAGGTGAGAGAAGGCATACGAGGCAGGAAATAACAAAAGCAACCATGTTGTTTAGATACGAAAACAACAAAAGAGGGAAATATGTAAATTTAGAAAACATTTACGAACGCTGCCTTCTTCTAGAATTCAGAAAAATACGAATTCACATAGAAATGAGCAACAGAAAAGGATCAAATTAAATCTCATAAAGTTATTATAATTCAAAAAGAGAATACAGATCCACACAATATTCTTATAAAGAATAAAAGTATGAAAGGAGGACATGGTCACAAAACATATCAAAATTGTTATTTGCTATTTCAAATAACCTGAGACTTTATGAAAATTCTATTAGAGTTGAAGATAAATCAGAATGCAAAAAACATTGTCTTTTAGAATTGAAAAAAATTGGATTTTAAAACTGAGGAAAAAGAAATAAAGGTAAAAGATTTTTTCATAAATTTTGACTAATCTAGAAGGAAAAGATAAATTATGAGAAATAGAAGGTAAAAATTAAAATGTGTAAGTCAAAAAGAAATAAAAAATGAAATCAAATAAAATTTAATAGAAAGTAAAATAGTGAAGATAGGTAAAGAAGTTCCAAATAAAATAGTAAGGTTCTCTTAAAAAGAAAACCAAAACAATGAAACAGAATAAATACAAAATATTATAATTTAATAAATTTTTCCTGAAATTAAAAACAACTGATTCTATATGTTGAATGTGTATATCATTTACCTGAGAATATTGACTCAAAACAATCAACCTTTAAAAATGTGTAAAATAAAAAATACAGAACTTTAAATAAAAAGAGAAAAATATCCTTTGAACATCTAGTCAAGAGTGATTTATATGGAAAAGAAAATGAATCATCAAACTTTTCCACAGAAACATTTTATACCAGAAGAAAATATAATAACATATTTAAGATACTCAAGAGAAGGAAACATGAGCCAAGTATTTTATATCCAGCAAAATTTCAAGCATAAAGTTCACCAACTGTTATCAACATGTAAGAACTCAGAAAATACTCAGTGCTCAGGAATACTTTTGAAAAAATCACATCAAGAAGTATTAATAGTTTGGATAATTAAAATGACTGAGTCATTGAATTAAGAATTAGTAATGAGAATTAAATAGAGAGCTACATATAGAATTTGGTCTCCGTAAGGGTTAAAATATAGAAAGTATACTGAATAATTGGCTATATGCTCTGACAATGTAGGTATAGCAAAACTATTTTTTTTAAATGTGGGGATAAAAGGTAGAGCATATTACTTCCTTCTTTTCTTTCTACTGTTAATAATCATACTTATGCATAATATTTGATAGTAAAATTGTTACTCGAGGACTATTATGTGTGTAATTTGGGATAAAGCAGGTGAGTATACATGGATTGTGTTCATTTTTCATTGTTTCTATGTCTCAGAAGTCTAAACATGGCTTAAATGGATCCTCTGTTTAGAGTCTCACAAGCCTGCAATTACGAGGTTATTCAGGACTCGGTTCTAATTTTAAAAGCTTGACTAGAGAAGGATCATCTCATCCACTCACATGGTTGTTGGCAGCATTCAGTTCTTCATCAGTTCTTAGTAGCTTTTTTTCTTTTTTGGCTGACTGGTGGCCAGAGGCCACATTTAGCTTCTAAAGGCCACTTGCACACTTGCTTTTCCCTAACTTGGTCACTTACTTAATCAAGCCAGCAAGAGTCTTTAAGTCTGCTAACAAGATGGAATCTTATGCTATGACACAATTATATTCTATTGATTAAAAATAAGTCTCACTGTCAAAGAAAAGGGATTACAAAAGGATGATTAACAGAAGGTAGGGTCACTGGGGGTCACAGTGGAGTCTGTCTACCATATGGAATATTCCTGGAGAACAAGGGTGTGTGATGTAGATGTCACAGACATGAAATATAGAAGAAGTTAAGTGAATATCACATAGTCCTGGTTTGAATTGAGAGTATCAGTGCGAACTCATGAGATGTTTATACCTCAGTACTCTGAGCCCTGTCCAGTGTTTTAATGTTCTATCTACTGAAAATTCCCCAAAACACTGATGAGCATATAGGTATCCCTTGCACCAAGACTGTGGTCTTGTACACCATCTTCCACTAAAATAAAGTACACCTTCTTAGATAAATAAATAGCATATTCTTAGGTAAGCAATTAACAAGATGAGTATGGAACACTAGCATTTTTGCTATAACAGACAGTGAGAAAGACACCAAAGATTACTACAGCCCTGTCAAAAGAACTCAGAACCAATTTAAAAACTTGAACAAAACTCACCCTTGCTTAATGGAATACTCTGAGCTTCAATGAGCATGAAAACTGTAATATTTTAAAAATCCTTTAAATATATTTTAGACCAAGAATTTATAAAGATACCTTAAAGTAAATGAATTTGCCAACTTTGATGAATGATAGGGAGCCAATTCATTATCTTGAAAACAGTTACATAAAGTGAAAGAGTAAAGCATTCATTCTGCCAAATAGTACATAGGTGGAAGTATTTCTTTATAATTAAAGCTAATAAATGAAAAGCAATGATAGATTTGACAAATTATCAATTTGCATTCCCCAATACAAATTCATAGATCCAGGCAATTGATATTAACAACTTCTGACATCATGAAAACAAAAATTCACACAACTATGCAAAAAATATGGTCCTGACAAAGGGCTTAAACCTGAGTCTGATCACGTTTTTGGATTCAGCTGCCAATGTGAAAAAATAGAGGGGTTGGAGGAATATGGTGGACTATACCAGAAGCATGCAACCAAAAAAACTAGACTGTGAGAAACTCTATAGAAGAAATGGCCTCCTCAAGAGGTAAATTGTAAGAAAAGTACAAAGATGAAAAAGAAACAAAAATGGGCAAGGCTAAACTATAATGTCTAAGAATTAACATTTGAGTGATGTAACTGCAAAGAATTATAAGAAAGTGATAACTATAAAATAATATTACTATAAAAGTCAAAATAGTGGCTAATTTTAGTGGGAAGTAAGTAGTTTTCCTTGGAATGGGACATGGGGATATTCTACACAAGTTCTATTTTTTAAGCTGAGTAGTAAGTACAAGGTTTCTGTCTCATAATAATTCATAAGCTATCATGTGAGTACTTTTCTATGTTTTATTTCACTCTAGAGTGATTATGTTTTACCAAGACTATAGTTTGTGTAATGTGTGTGTAAAGGCTAAAAATAGGAGGTGGACCAGTTCTATGTTTAGGAAAAATCCACAGTGAAGTGGCCACAGATAAGGGTTCTGAGGCTGAGTAAATAGTAAAGGGCAAGGAACTCCGATGCCTGCATGTTGACAAGGGCATCCTCATAGATGAAAATGTATCCTAAATGATAGTGGCAGAAGAAAACTACTCAAGGTAGGAAAAGCATCAGTAAATGTGCAGAAGTTGCCTAGGGTTGGTATGTGATAGTGAGAGAGGTGAAGAAATGACAGCAGAGCAAAGACAATAACAAAACCAGAGTAACCAAAAAAATCTTTTAAAAATAATTCAGGGCTTGAGTGGATATTAGCAGAGCCTATTTAACAAAACAGCTCCTTCACAGTACTCAAGAAATTAATCCTTGAAAAGGTTAGTAATTTCTAATGGGAACATATATTTCTACCCACAGTTGCTAGTTCAAAAGTTCCAAGAATGGTTGGTTCTAAAGATAGATATTAATTTATCTGTCTCAAGAAAACAGAAGGAAAGTAATACTCGTTATCAACTATTATGTATTAGTCAACGATCCTGTGCTTGGCACTGTAAATGCATTAAATTGGCAGATAACTCAGTGGCAAAGCAATTTCCCTTCTAGTGCACAAGTTGTATAATGGAGGAGGGCTATACTTGCCAGTAACAATGCAATGTCATATCTGCCAGTAAGCCCTGGTGGCTATAGGCAAGCTGTTTTGCTTTTGTTTTTATTTTTCTTTCTATTTTTTTGTTTTTTTAACATTTATTGAACACCATTCATGCGTGATACTCAAAGGAGAACTGAAAATGTTTATGAGCCAGAAAGAACAGAGGTACTGTTTTTATTATGCAAGAGTCTGACTTTAAAAGAAATAGAAGTTGCTAAAATGAAATGTACACTACAAATGTTAACTTACATTTAAATGGAATTTTTTGTCCCCAGGAATTCAACGTTCTGTTAGTGACTTCAATTTTGTTTGTTTCTTTGTTTGTTTGTTTTTTCAGACAATTACAGGAGTACAAATGCTTTGGTTACATAAATTGCTTTTGCACTGCCTAAGTCAGAGCTACAAGCATGCCCATCCCCCAGACAGAGCACACCACACCCATTAGATGTGAATTTGCCTATCCCCTCCTCCCCACTGCCACCTGCCCGACACCCAATAAATGTTACTTCCATATGTGCGCATAAGTTTTGATCAATTAGTACCAATTTAATAGTGAATACATTTGGTGTTGGTTTTGCCATTCTTGTGATACCTCACTTAGAAGAATGGGCTCCAGGTCCATCCAGGACAATACAAGAGGTATTAGTTCTTCATTTTTTATGGCTGAGTAGTACTCCATGGTATACATAGATGACATTTTATTAATCCACTCATGGATTAATGGGCACTTGGGTTGCTTCCACATCTTTGCAATTGCAAATCGTGCTGCTATAAACATTCGAGTGCAGATGTCTTTTTTATAGAATGTCTATTTTTTTTTTTGTTTTATAGATACCCAGTAGTGGGATTGCTGGATCAAATAGTAGTTCTACTTTTAGTTCTTTGAGGTATCTCCATACTACTTTCCATAGAGGTTGCACTAGCTTGCAGTCACACCAGCAGTATATGAGTGTTCCTATATCTCCACATCCATGCCAACATTTGTTGTTTTGGGACTTTTTGATAAAAGCCATTCTCACTGGAGTTAAAAGATATCTCATTATGGTTTTGATTTGAATTTTGCTGATGACTAGACACGTTCAGCATTTTTTCATATGTTTGTTAGCCATTAGTCTATCTTTTTTTGAAAAATTTCTGTTCATGTCCTTTGTCCATTGGAGTTGTTTTATTTTTTCTTGCTGATTTTCCTGAGTTCTATATAGATTCTACTTACCCGCCCTTTATAAGATGCATAGTATGCAAATATTTTCTACCATTCTGTAGGTTGTCTATTCACTCTATTGATTGTTTCCTTTGCCATGCAGGAGTTTTTTAAGTTGATCAGGTCCCATTTATTTATTTTTGTTGTTGCTGGGTGATTGCTTTTGGGGTCTTATTCATAAATTCTTTGCCTAGGCCAATGTCTAGAAGAGTTTTTCCAACATCTTCTAGAATTCTTATGGTATTAAGCCTCAGGTTTAAGTCTGTCATCCATTGTGAGTTGATTTTTGTGACTAGTGAAAGGTGCAGACCCTGTTTCAGTCTTCTACATGTGGCTATCCAAGTTTCCCAGCACCATTTATTGAATAAGGATTCTTTTCCCCATTGTATGTTTTGTCTGTTTTGTCAAAGATCAGATGGCAATATGAGGATGGTTTCACATCTGGTTTCTCAGTCCTGTTCCATGGATCTATGTCTGTGTTTTTGTGCCTATTCCATGCTGTTTTGGTTACGATAGCTTTGTGGTATAGCTTGAAATCTGATAAATTGATGCCTCCCAATTTGTTCTTCTTGCTTAAGCTTGCTTTGGCTATACAAGGTCTTCTCTGGTTCCATAAGAAGCATAGAATTATTTTTTCTAGATCTGCCAAAAATGATGTTGGTATTTTAATAGGGATTGCATTGAATCTCTAGATCACTTTGGATAGTACAGACATTTTAATAATGTTGGTTCTGCCAATCTGTGATAATGGTATTGTTTTCCACCTGTTTATGTCCTTTGCCACTTCCTTCCACAGTGTTTCGTTGTTCTCTTGGTAGAGGTTTTCACCTCCTTAGTTAAATACATTCATAGGTATTTTATGTTCTGTGTTGCTATTTTAAAGGGAATTATGTCTTTGGTTTGGTTCTCAATTTGGCTATTATTGGTATATATGAATGCTACTGATTTGTATACATTGATTTTGTAACCTGAGACTTTGCTGAATTTATCAACTCCAGTAGTCTCTTGGCAGAATCTTTGGGGTTTTCTATATATAAGATCATAACATCAGTAAAGAGCCATAGTTTGACCTCTTCTGTCCCAATTTGGTGTACTGAGGTACAGAATGTTAAGGCCTGCGGGGGTCATATAAATTTATGAGGCTCAAGGTATGCACCCATTCCCTGGAGAAGCCGGCCAATTCTTGAGGAAATGGGAATTGATAGCTCTGAGCTACGTGCCTAGGAATGTTTATCTTAGACTGCCTAGAAATGTTTATTCTGGGCTGAGAGTGTTTATCCTAGACTCATGCCCAGAACTGTTATGTGAGACCACTAACGTAAGGCCCCAACTCCTGGCCAGATCCGGGACCCCACGTGACCAGACATACCCCTTTTTGGTGCTGAGCCTTTGTTCAGACCACTATGTAAACACTATAGAAAAGTTCCTGAGAGGCCGCCATTTTTTCCTATTCAACCTCTTGGCATGCAGCTGCCTGCCTGCCTGATATCCCAGCGTGTTGTTGTCTTTACCACCGCCTGCGATTTGTCTGTGATGGTTAACTCCAGTGCTGAGATTTGCCCATTATGGTTAACTCTGGTGCTGATAATGGGGTCCTAGTGGTATGATTACTCCTTTATGTTCTTCTCCTGCTGTACTATGTAAATAAGTTTTCCTTTCTCTCTCTCTCTCTCTCTCTCTCTCTCTCTCTCTCTCTCTCTCTTCCCCCTTAATAAATACAAGTAAACCTAAAACTGGTGTGGCTTGTGGTGGTGTGTCCTGCGGATAGAGCTTAAATAGCAAAAAGTCTGTGCACAGAGATTGATAAAATTAATTATCAATACATTTGGATGCCCTTGAATTCCTTCTCTTGTCTGATTGCTCTGTCTAGAACTTCCAGCACTATGTTGAACAGAAGTGGTGATAGAGGGCAATCTTGTCCGGTTCCAGTTTCAAGTGGGAATGCTTTCAATTTTTCCCTGTTCAGTATGATGTTGGCTATATGTTTGTCATATATGGCTTTAACATTTTGAGGTATATCCTGTCTATGCATATTTTGTTAAGCGTTCTTATCATAAAAGAGTGGTGAATTTTGTCAAATGCTTTTTCTGTGTCTATTGAGAGGATCATATGGTCTTTGTTTTCACTTCTATTTATTTGGGGAATTATATTTATTGATTTACATATGTTGAACCATCCCTGCATCTCTGGGATGAAGTCCATGTAGTTATGATGGATTATTTTTTTTGATTAGTAGCTGAATTTGATTTGCTAAGATTTTATTGAGAATATTTGCATCTATATTTATAGGGGATATTGGTCTGTAGTTTTCTTTTTTTGTTGACTCCTTTCCTTTCTTTGGTATTAGGATGATATTGACTTCCTAAATTGTGTTGGGAGGATTCCTTCCTTCTCCATGTTGTGGAATAATTTCATCAGGATAGGTAGAGTTCTTTTTTGTAGGACTGGTAAAATTTGAGTGTGAAACCATCTGGTCTGGTACTTTTTGTTATTGAAGATTTTTTATTACTGCATCAATTTTGATGCTTGATATTGGTCAGTTCATGAATTCTATCTCTTCCTGATTGAGCCTAGGAGGCTGTGTGTTTGTAAGAATTTGTCCATTCCCTCCATGTTTTTAAGTTTATGTGCACAGAGATTTTTTATAGTATTCAGAGATGATATTTTGTAGTTCTGTGGTATCAGTTTTAATTTTTCCTTTTTCATTCCTGACTGAATTTATTAGAGTCCTTTTCTGCTTCTGGTTAATCTAGCTAGAGACATGCCAATTTTGTTTATCTTTTTATAGAATCAACTTTTTGTTTCACTTATTTTCCATATAGTTCTTTTGTTATCGATTTTATTTAGTTCTACCGTGATCTTGGTTATTTATTTTCTTCTGCTGGGTTTGGGATTGGTTTGCTCATCTTTTTCTAGTTCTTTGACACGATTCATTAAGATGTTGATTTGTGATCTTTCTATCTCTTTTGGATGTAGGCTTTTATGGCTATGAATTTTCTTCTCAGGACTGCTTTAATTGTATCCCACAGATTTTGATTATTTGTGTCCCATTTATCATTAGTTCAAAGAATCTTTTTATTTCCTTGACCTCACTATCATTCAGTAGTAGGTTATTTAGTTTCTGTGACTTTGTGTAGAGATAAGTGTTTATGTTGGAGTTGATTTATAATTTTATTCCACTGTTGTTTGAGAATATGCATGGTTTAATTTCTATTTTTTAAAAAATTTTTGAGACATGTTTTGTGGCCTGGGATATGATCAGTCTTAGAGAATGTCCCATGAGCTGATGACAAGAATGTGCATTCAATGGTTTTTGGGTATAATGTTCTCTAAATGTCTATCAGGCCCATTTGTTCTAGGGCTCTGTTTAAGTCTACTGTTTATTTTCTGTTTAGAGGACCTGGCCAGTTCTGTCAGAGGGATGTTGAAGTCCCTAGATATTATGGTGCTGCTATTTATCATTTTGTTTAGATTGAGTAAGATTTGCTTTATGAATCTGGGTGAACCTTTGTTAGGTGTATAGATACTGAAGTTTGTTATGTCTTCTTGTTGAATTGTTCCCTTTACCATTATATTATATCCACCTTTATCTTTCATTAATTTTGCCGATTTGAGGACTATGTTATCTGATATGAGTTCTGCTATATCAGCTTTCTTTTGATTTCTATTTGTGTGGAATATTTTTTCCATCCCTTCATCTTGAGTCTGAATGAGTCCTTGTGGGTTAGATGTGTTTTCTGGAGACAGAAAATACTTGGCTTATATCATTTTATCCATTTAGCCAGCCTATGTCTCTTCAGCGGGGAGTTCAAGCCATTCACATTTAGTGAAAGAATTAATAAGTGGGTGGATTTCTGTTCATCCTGTTGAATTGAATTTTGTTGCTTCGTTTTATCTCTTGAGCCACTGTGGTATCTGGCCTTTGAACTTCAGATTTTGGGTGTTTTTATACCGGTGGGTGTCTATTGTGCTGATCCATGTATAATGTGGTCCTTCTCAGTACTTCCTGTAGGGCAGGTCTTGTCTTGACAAATTCCCTCAGTGTTTGCTTGTCTGAGAATTTTTTTTTCCCCGTCATATATGAAACTTAGTTTTGCAAGATACAAAATTCTAGTCTGGGCATTATTCTGTTTCAGAAGACTGAGAATGGGGCCCCAATCCCTTCTGGCTTGTAAGTTATCAATTGAGAAGTCTGCAGCTATTCTGATGGGTTTTCCTTTAAGTTACCCACTGCTTTTGCCTTACAGCTTGTAGGAGTGCCACTTTCATGTTTATTTTGGCCAGTCTGATGCCTGTGTGTCATGGTGTCTGCCTCTTTGTGACGAATCTCTCAGGATTGCCTTGAGCTTCTTTTACCAGGATTTCTAGGTCTCTAGCAAGGCCAACGATATTTTTCTGGCTTATTCCTTCAAGTAGGTTTTCCAACCCTATGTATTTTCTTCTTCACCCTCATAGATGTCTATAATTCTTATGTTAGGACTCTTTACCTAATCCCATATTTCTTGTAGGGGTTGCTCATTACTCTTATTTCTCAGTTCCATCTCTGTGACTGACTTGTTTAACAGAAAGGTGTTGTCTACAAGCTCTAAGATTCTTTCTTATAACTGATCTAACCTATTATTAAGGCTTTCTACTGTGTTTTGCAATTCCTTGAATGAATTTTTCATTTCCAGAAGTTCTGTTTGATTTTTCTTTAATATTTTAATTTCTTTAGTGATTTTTTCATTCATTTCCTGCATTGTTTTTGTGATTTCTTTGTGTTAATTTTCCATTTTATCTTGCATTTCATTGAGCTTCCTTACAATCCATGTTTGAAATTCTTCATCTGTTATTTCAATGTTCTGATCTTGATTGGTATCTATTGCTAGAGAGTGGTGTTTCCTTTTGGAGGCTTCCTTTCACCTTGATTTTTCATACCTCCAGAGTTCTTTCACTGATTCCTTCTTATCTGGAGCAGCTGTTGCTTTTTAGTTTTGGATTATCTTTTGTTAAAAAATGGCATGCACAGTTTAATCTCTGAGCCAGTAGGTGGTGTTTGTAGGTGCTTGTGGGTGACTCATCACACTCTTAGTGACGAATCAGTAATGCAGTCAAAGGGCATGCAAACTGACCTCCTTTTCAGTAGGTGGTGCTTGCCAGAAGCAAGAAGCTGCAATTATGTTTTTGGGTCCTGTGACCAGCTCTAGTTCCTCAGGAGAAGCATTTTAAGTACCACTCAGTCTGATTAGAATGGTGGGTCCTTTTATGAAAAATAAAGTTACCACAGGCATAACCTTATTGCCACAACCTAGGAGGGACACAGTAATTGAAAATGGTGAAACCTGTAATATAGTTCATTGCAACTCAGCTGCTGCTCTGCCATGAGGAACAGAGCAGCAGTGCAATCTGGGCACCTGTATAATGACTATGGAACCCAAAGCCCTTCTAAAAGGATAAGCATACCATGCTCCCACACACAGTACTTTTAAATTATCCTATCTGAATGGAGACCGTATAAGTATCATCATCCAATCTTAACACTGGAATGGGCCTTAAAGGGCATCAAGTCCAAACACATAGCTGCTAATAATGTAATTGCATCATAATACTTTATATTTTTAGTTAGATTGTGTAATACACACACAGATTTCTAATTTTCTAATAATATCGATATTTGTTTAATTAGCCTCCTGCTACTCATAAGGAAAATCAAGGTAATGATAATATATTTGAAGCTATAATTCCCTTGGTATTTAATAGAAAGCTACCAAATTAAAATTTACTTAAATAAGACATACATTCTACAGTCATGATACTTGTAGACATTTTTAAATTTTATTTTCAATAAAGTGTATTTTTCTATAATCACTCAAAAGTAATTTATGATTAAAATAAAATATGAGTGCACTTTGTGGCTGCAAGTCAACTAACTGTCAGAATTACTAAATTTTTACCAGAAAAAGTACCAAAATTTTACACATCATCTTATGATCATCAGAAAGTAGAGTACAGAGGAACAAATTACACGTGCTGGAGCCTGATGGCCTGGCCCATCACTGCTCTGCTTCATGAGACCTTGGAGAAATTACTTAATGGAATACTGCTGTGTCTTCACCTATAAAGCAAGGTTGGTATTAACAGTATGTCTTGTATGTATGTAAGGCAGTTAGAACAATGCCTAACAATTCTCAATACATAATAATTATGAACTACAATTATTTTCCAGGTTCTGAATTAATGCAACTTGTGTAAATCAAGGAGCCTCTAAGTGGATGCACCCATTTGGATTTTTGCAGGGAGCACACTGAAAAAATACTCTAAAATTACCCTACTTAATACCTATGCCTAATATCGCTTTTCTCTAGTCGCATACAATCACACAGTTTTTGCTTCATGTCTCCAGTTTTTTTAATCTGCTGCTTTGTTTCTACTACCCCTTTATAGTTTCCAGCAACATGAGATACTACTTGTTCATTCCCCTCCATGTCAGACTCAGTGGATACCGGGTTTGGTACCTGCAACCTCAGTGCAAAACTCATCCAAATGGCATTTACTAAGCTACAGTACTACAAAGAGGCCTATAAAATCATATTCTTGAGAATGGAAATACCTAGAAATAGATAATATATTTAATGAAATAAAATCTCCAAATAGGTAATCAGCTTCAAATGCTTTCTCCTAACTCTCACTGACATCAGAAAGTATAGGCATGATTGAATCAAAATGATACAAAGAATAACTTTACCAGATTATAAAAAAAGTTTCTTGTAAAGCTGGATTGGTAAGAAAGGAACATATAAGTTATTTTATTTTATTTCCCCTCTGGCCTCTGCCTATGGACAAGAAAGATATTTCATGCTAATCATAATTGCCTATTTGACTCTAGAAAAATAAAATTTCATTGTAATTCTGCCTCTCCTATTACATGTTTTCCTAAAACATTTTTCCCCTGGAATAGATATGAATTTATAAATGACCTTTATTTTCATCATTCTTCTCTGACTCTAATTTATAGGCAAGGTGCAAAAGGCATTGAACGATGAAAGGGCAAGGTAATCATTTAATTTTCATTGCAGAAAAAGAAATTCTACTTTTAGGATCAATTAGCAGTTAATCTGTAAGGCATATGAATCTTGGATAAGGATAAAATAAGGAACATTCACAGTCTCCCCTCGAGCTTTCACGGAGGTATTGACTTACATGAATCCACCAGAGATAGGTTAATTTTTACAGGGCCGATAGCAAGATTTAGGCTTTTTTATATTATTGATTCATTTAATATTTGGAAATCAATGGAAGGATAAGCCATTTTATAGTACTTTGTGTAGGTATATGTTTATATATTTGTATATCCTATTCAGCTATGAACATTTGGCAAAAAGATCCTCCACCTTTTATTTAGTTAATTAGGCACAAATTCAATCAAAAAAATCATAAAGTAACTTTCAACAATATATGTAGAATAACAGGGCAAAAGTAAGAAAGAGGAGAAATTGTCCTGACTTTAGGTAAAGTAAAATAAAGTCAAGAGAAAGAATAATATGCAAAACACTAGTCTCAGATGGTTTTATCAAATCCAAGGATAAAATTAAGAGTTTCTACATGAATTGATAAGCTGCAGGCAATTCTCTAGAAATACCATTTTCCCCAAATAAGCTTTAGAGAATGAGCATATCCATCACCTTAAACATTTACTATTTCTTTGTGATGAGAGCATTCAAAAAAACCTCTCTTCTAGCTATTTTGAAACATACAATATTTTATTATTAACTCAAGTTATCCTACTATGCAATAGAATACCAGAATTTATTCCTCCCATCTAGCTATAGCTTTGTATATGTTGACCAATCTCTCAATACCCTCCTCTTTCCTCCACTCCTTATCCTCTGGTAACTATCATTCTTTTTCTGCTTCTGAGAACAACTCTGCAGATTCTACATATGAGGGAGATCATGTGGTATTTGTCTTTCTGTGCCTGGCTTAATTCAAATAATTTCCTCTTGCTTCATCCATGTTTCTGCAAGTAACAACATTTCATTCTTTGTTATGGCTGAATAGTATTCCACTGTGTATATATATCACATTTTCTTTATCTATTCATTCCTTGATGAACATTTAGGTCAATCCCATATCTTGTCTACTGTGAATAATGCTTCAACAAAAACTGGAGTCCAGATATCTCTTACACATACTGATTTCATTTCATTTGTATATAAACCCCATAGTAGGATTGCTAGAGCATATGGCAGTTCTATTTGTAATTTTTTTCAGGAAGCTCCTTACTGTTTTGCATAATGATTGTCCTAATTTACATTCACCAGCAGTATGTCAGGGTTCCTTTTTCTTTATTCTCACCAATACTTGTTCTTTTGATTTTTTGAGAGTAGACGTTCTGACTGGAGTGTGATGATATCTCATTATAGTTTTGATTTTCATTTCCTTGATGATTAGTGATTTAGAGCATTTTTTTCACATATCTGTTGGTCATCTGCATGTATTCTTTTAAGAAATGTCTATTTAAATCATTTGCCTATTTTTTTAAGAACGTCATATGTTTTTGTTGTTGAGTTGCTTGAGTTTCTTATACATTTTGGATATTAACCCTTTATCAAATATATAGTTTGCAAATATAGTCTCCCACTCTGTAGGTTTTATATTTGCTCTATTAACTGTTTCCTCTGCTGAGCAGAAGTTTTTAGTTTGATGTAATCTTATTTGTCAATATTTGCTTTTGCTGCTCATGTTTTTGAGTTTTTTTATCCAAAAAATCCTTGTGTGAAACGATGTCATGGAACTTTTATTCTATGCTTTCTTTAAGCAGTTTTGTAGTTTTGAGTCTTAAATTTATGTCTCTAATCATTCTACTGCACATTGATATCCAATTTCCCCTGCACCACCTGTAGAAGAGGTTCTCCTTTCCCCATTATGTATACTTGGCACCTTTGTTAGAAATCAGTTGGATATAGATGGATGGGCTTATTTCTGGGCTTTCTATTCTGTTCCATTGACCTATGTGTCTGTTTTTATGCCAACATCATGCTCTTTTGGTTACTGTAGCTTTGTAGTGTATTTTGCAGTCAGAGAGCCTGGTGCCACCAGCTTTGTTCTTTTTGCTCAGGATTGCTATGGCTATTTGGGGTCTTTTGTAGTTCCATACAAATTATTGAATGTTTTTCTATTTCTGTGAAAATTTCATTGGTATTTTGACAGGGATTTCATTGAATCTGTAGATCACTGTGGGTAGCATGAATATTTTAGCAATATTAATCCTCCGAATCCATGAACATGGCATATCATTTCATTTTTATGTCTTCTTAAATTTCTTTCATCAATGTTTTATAGCTTTCACTGTAGAGATCTGTTCGCCTCCTTGGTTAAATTTCTTCCTACATATTTTATTCATTTTGTATCTATTGTAAAATAGATTGCTTTTTAAATTTCTTTTTCAGATAATTTGCTATTGGCATATAGAAACGTTACTGATTTTTGTATGTATTTTGTTTCCTACAACTTTACTGAATTGATTTATCAGTTCTTATCTTTTTATGGTGGAGTCTTTGATGTTTTCTACATATAGTCATGTGCCACATAATAACATTCTGATCAATGAAGGACTGAATATATGAAAGTGGACCCATAAGATTATAATGAAGCTACTTTATACAGATATACCATTTTTATCTTTTAAATTGTATTTTTACTATACTTTTTATATGTTTAGATAGGTTTAGATACAAAAATATTTACAATTGTATTACATTAGCCCACATTATTCAGTATAGTAACATGTTGTACAGGTTTGGAGCCAAGGAGCAATAGACTATACCATATAGCCTATGTATGTAGAAGACTATTCCATCTAGGTTTGTGTAGATATACTTTATGTTTTCATAACAAATAAATTGCCCAACAATTTATTTCTCAGAACGTATTACCATCATTAAGTGACACATGACTGCATGAGATCATGTCATCTGAAACAATCTAACTTTCCAATTTGGATGCCCTGCATTTTTTCTCTTTCCTGATTGCTCTGGCTAGGACTTCCAGTACTGTCTTGAATAAGGTATTAAAAGTGAGCATCCTTGCCTTGTTTCTGATTTCAGAGAGAAAGCTTTCAGCATTTCACCATTCACTATGATGTTAATTGTGGGTTTGTTATATATGGCCATTATGATGTTAAGGTACATTCCTTCTATAACTAATTTGTTGAAAATTTTTATCATGAAGAGATGTTAAATTTTATCAAGTAATTTTTCTGTATCTATTGAGATAATATGAATTATGTCCTTCTTTCTATTGATGTGATGTATCACATTAATTGATTTGCATACATTGAACCACCCTTGCATACCTGGGATGAATCCCACTTGTTCCAAGTGAATAATATTTTTGATGTGCTACTGAGTTTGGTTTGATAGTATTTTGTTAGAGGCTTTTGCATCTGTTTTCATCATGGATACTGGCCTGTAGCTTTCTTGAATTTTTGTGTCCTTGTTTGGTTTTATAATTAGGGTAAAGCTGGCCTCATAGAATGAGTTTTAAAAATTCCCTCTCTTACTATTATTTTTGGAATAATTTGTAAAAATAAATTGGTATTAGTTCTTTACATGTTTGGTGTAATTTAGCAGTTAAGCCTGATCCTGGGCTTTTTTTTTTTTGTTAAATAAAATATTTTATATTACTGATTCATTTTTATTTTTTTTTACTGGTTATTGATGTCTTCAGGTTTTCTATTTCTTCATGATTCAATCTTGGTGAGTTGTATGTGTCCCAGAATCTATCCATTCCTTCCAGGTTTTCCAATTTGTTGGTACATAGTTGTTCATGGTAGTCTCCAAACGATCTTTTATATTTCTATGGTGTCAGATGTAGTGATTCTTTTTCATCTCTGACTTTGAGTCTTCTCTTTTTTTTTCTTAGCCTAGCTAAAGGTTAGTCGATTTTATTTATCTTTTCAAAAAGTAATTTGTTGAACTTTTCTATTTTTTAAATCTCTATTTCATTTATTTCTCCTCTAATCTTTATTATTTCTTTCCTTCCACTTATTTGAGTTTAGCTTTTTCTTTTTTTCCTAGTTTCTTGAGTTGCAACATTAAGTTGCTGAGATCTTTCTATGTTTGTAATATGTTTGTAATGAAGGCATTAATTACTATAAACCTCTCTTTTAGCTTTTTCTGTATCCCATAGATTTTGGTATGCTTTGTTTCCATTTTCACTTATCTTAAAAAATTGTTTAATTTTCTCCTTAATTTCTTCATTGACCCATTGGATGTTCAGAAACATGTTTTTTCATTTCCATGTATCTGTACATTTTCTTAAGTTCTTCCTATTACTTATTTCTAGTTTCATTGCATTGTGGTTGGCATAGATACTTGATATAGCTTCAAGTTTTCAAAAATGTGTTAATACTTTTTTTGTGGCCTACCATATAATCCATCCTGGAGAATATCCTATGTGCTGGTGAGAAGAATGTGTATTCTGTAGCTGTTGAGTAGAATGCTTTATATATATTTGTTAGGTTAATGTGGTCTAGGGTATACTTTAACTCCATTATTTCTTTGTTGATTTTCTGTCTGGATGATCTGTTCATTAATGAAAGTGAGCTATTAAAGTGCCACACTATTATTGTATTTGAGTCTCTCTCTCCCTTTAGGTCTATTAATATTTGCTTTATATATTTAGGTGCTCCAATCTATATATATATATATATATATTTATAATTATTATTTCTTCTTAGTGAATCAATCCCTTTATCATTACATAATGACCTTCCTTATCTCTTTTTATAGCTTTTTCTTTAATGTCTATTTTATCTGATAAAAGAATAGCTATTCCAGCTCTCTTTTGATTTCCACTTGCATGAATATCCTTTTTCATCCCTCCACTTTTAGTTTGTGTGTTTCCTTACAAGTGAAGTGAGTTTCTTGTAAGTGGCACATACTTGGATCTTGCTTTACAATCCATTCAATCATTCCATGTATTTTAATTAGAGAATTTAATCCATTTAATGTTTAAGGTAATTATTCCTAAGTTCTTACTGCTGCTATTTTGCTATTTATTTTCTAGGTTTGTTTGTAGTTTCTTTTTTCCATTCTTCTTTTGTGATTAGGTGATTTTCTCTAGTAGGATGATATTCCTTACTTTTTATTTTTGGTATATTTATTATACCTTTTGTTTTGTCTTTACAATGAGGCTTTCAATAAAATCTTCTATCTATAACAAGTTAATTTAGGCAATAGAAACTTAACTTTGATCACAAAGATAGGAAATGAAACAAAAAAAACTCCACACTATAACTCCATTCCCTTTCACATGTGGAATTTTTGACATCCCACTATACATATTTTCATATTGTTTATCCTTTGACAAATTAATTATAGTTACTATTTTTAAAAAATTTATCTTTTAGTCTTCATACTAAAGATATAAGTGGTTTATGTGCAGTATCCACAGTATTAGAGTATTCTGATTGTATCTGTATACTCATTCTTACCAGTGAGTTTTACACCTTCTGATGTTTTCTTGCTATAAGTTAGCATCTCTTTCTTTCAGTCTGATGAACTTCCTTTAGCATTTTGTGTAAGACAGGTCTGGTGGTGATAAATTCTCTTTGCTTTTGTTTGCCTGGGAAAGATTTTATTTCTCCCTTGTTTCTAAAGGATAGCTTTTCTGGGTACAGTGTTTTCTGTTTGCAATTCTTCAGTACTTTGAATATATTACCACACTTCCTCCTGGCTTGTAAGGTTTCTGCTAAAAATTCTGCTGCCAAGCAAACTGGAATTCTCTTATTTATTACTTGCTTTTATTCTCTTGGTGCTTTCATAATCCTCTTTTTGTCTTTGACCTTTGAGAGCATAATTATGATATGTCTCGGGGTACACTTATTTGATCTGAATATGATTGGTGGCCTTCCTATGCTTGGATATCCATATCTTTCTATGGTTTGGGGAACTTTTCTGTTAATTATTTCTTTAACTAAGCTTTCATCCCCCTTGACATTCTAAAGTCCCACTTTAATTCCAATAACATGAATATTTGCTCTGTTGATGCTCTCCCATAGTTCTTGTATTGCTTTCTTTGTTCCTTTACATTCTTTTTTTCTTCATCTCCTCTGACTGCATATTTTCAAAAAGCCTGTTTTGAGCTCACTTCTTTCTTCTAATTGATCTATTCTGCTGTAGCTACCTTCTACTGTATTTTTCAATTGGTTAATTGTATTTTTAAGCTCCCGGATTTCTGTTTGATATTTTAAGAAATTATTTAAATATTTTTGTTAAGTTTTTCTGGTAAATTACTAAATTGTTCTTCTGTATTTTCTTAAAGTTCATTGTGTTTCCTTAAACAGCTATTTTAGATTTTCTGTCTAAGACATCACATGTCCTCATTGTATTAGGTTTGGTCTCTAGCACTTTATTTTGTCTGTTTGGTGATGTCACAGTAAAGACCAGGCACTGTGGGACTTTGCCCAAAGCTGGAATTCCTGTTGTAGGCAGAGCACTGGATTCCAGGACAACATATAGTGTCTACTACCCGCTTCTTCCCTCAACCAAACAATGTCTCTCTCCACACTGTGCTCCTAGGGTTGGTGGAGAAATGAGGCAGCAATGCCATGGCCACTGTGATGCTGGTTCATAACTGAAGGCCATAGTTGCAGAGAGCACAAAGCACAAGGGTATGCCCAAGGACCACGTTATTATGGCTTGCCTGCTGCTGAGTTTTATTTGTGATTCAAGGCCACTGCTCACTGACAATGCTCCTAGTCACTCAAGAGATCTAACGGAGTTGTATAAGGAGATTAATATTGTTCTCATGCCAGCTAACACAATATCCATTCTTCATCCTATGCTTCAAGGAATAATTTCCACTTTCAAGTATTATTATTTAAGAAATACATTCCATAAGGCCACGGGTACCATAGTTATTCCCTTAATGAATCTGGCAAAGTAAACTGAAACACTTCTGGAAAGGATTCACTATTTTAGATGCCATTAAGAACATTTGTGATTCACAGTAAGAGATCAAAATATCAGGAGTTTGGAGAAAGGTCATTCCAACTCCTTTGAAAAGTTCAAGACTTCAGTGGAGGAAGTACCTACCTGCAGATGTCATGGAAATAGCAAAAGAACTAGAATAAACATGGATTCTAAAGATGTGACTGAATTGCTGCAATCTCATGATAAAATTTAAGTGGATGAGGATTTGCTTCTTATGAGGGAACAATGTCGTTTCTTGAGTTGGAATTTACTCCTGATGAAGATGCTGTCAACATTGTTGGACATTGTTGGAATGTCAACATTGTTGGAATGACAACAAAGGATTTAGAATATTACATAAATGTAGTTGATAAAGCAGCAGTAAGTTTTGAGAAGATTGGCTTCGATTTGAAAGAAGTTCTACTGTGGCTAAAATGCCAACAAATATCATCACAAGTTACAGAGAAATCTTTCCTGAAAGGAAGAGTCAATCAGTGTGGTAAATTTCATTGTTGTCTTCTTTTAAGAAATTGCCACAGCCACTCCAACCTTCAACAACCATCACCTTGATCAGTCAGCAACCATCAACATCTGGGCAAGTCCTTACATCAGCAAAAAGATTATAAATTGCTGAAGGCTCATATGTTCATTAGCATTTTTATCAATAAAGTATTTTGTAATTAAGATATGTACATTGCTTAATTTAGAAATAATGGTATTGCATACTTAATATGCATATTAAGTATAGTATAAACATAACTTTTATATGCACTGGAAAACCACAAAATTGTGTGACTCACTTTATTGCAATATTCATTTTATTGTGGTGGTCTGGAACTAAGCCCACAATATCTCCAAGTTATGTTTGCACTTGTAGACTAAATAAAGAGATGATCGCTATTGTGTCACAGCTGTAGATTTTCTTACAAAGATTAACAAAATGATGAGGACGAAAACTTCCCACTCAGAGCAGTCCTACAATAGTTTCACAGGCAGAAAATCTATCACTAGCATCTGAAAGAGTATGAATTTTAAAGATACTTTTACAGCAAGACAAGCACTATAGTTCACTTATAACATGTCTTTGAGTTTAAAATGTTCAAATAGGGTTTTTTTATATATAATGTAGAGAAAAATAAAACATGCAAGGCATGAAACTCTAGGCTTCCACAATCAAAATCTCCAAATTTATACCTATGATAAACTTGTCCTAAAATGCTTTTTTCTACCCAGATACAATGACCAATTTCAGGTTATCCTACAAGATGTCAACAAGCATTTTTAGCTGCAATGGCCTCAAAGGAGGGGAGTGAGTTTAAAACAGATTTATTATGGCTTTCTAAGTAACTGCAAGGTCTTAAGTTTGATGGAGTGAAATGGGGACCTCCTCAGGTTTTCAGCAAAGGTAAGGAACACTCTACTTTAACAGACCACTTTAACTGCTTTGTTGTGAACAGAGGCAAGGGTACAAGAAACGAAGCAAGGGAATGAGTAAGAAGGTCAATGCAATAATCCTGGAAAGAGATGACAGAGCCTCTGATAGAAGTGTCAGGTATGGAAGAATAGCAGGATTCTGGATATGTCCTAAAGGTAGAGCTAGCAGGATTTCCTGATTAATGGGTATGGGGTATGAAAGAAAGAGGAATCAAAGTTGTTTTGGTCTGAGCAAATGGAAGAACAAAAAGTAAAGGAAATTTGGGGATGGACAGAAGATCAGGAATTCCATTTTGAACATATTAATGTCAGAGATGTTAATTCTCATATATTAATATTATTCCTAAGGACCTAAAATTCAATGCAAAGACGCCATGATTTGTCTTCTTTGTTTATGCATTATTATTTTATTGCACACATCTTCAAAAAGTCAAAGAAACAATCATAGTAACATAACATGGCCGTCTCAAACTTTAAAAGATATAAACAAGTATTGCAACTCTGAAGTTTACCATGAAGTTTACTCATATTAATGGAACATTTTCCCTGAGTCTATAAGACTTGAAATGTAAGCAAATGCACTAGTTAAGTCATTGTTTCAGGTACTCAGCAATATTCTTTAATTAGAATGACTAAATCAAATTTTTTGTCTATCTTTATTTTTCCAATTATGTTTATAAAATAATAGTATGGAACTATATTTTAACAGTAATTATTTAATGATTTTGAAAGTACAGAATACTTTAATCTTATGAATAAACCATCAAACTTTGAATATACTAAAGGATTTCTCAAAAAGGTAATATTTAAATATTATAATTAGTTGTTTTTTTTAATTTCAGCATATTATTGGGGTACAAATATTTATGTTATTTTTTATTTTTATAGATTATATCATTAAACAATAAATAATTTTAAATAAATACATATTTATTGTTTTGACTCACACATTTCCAAAATAATTAGTAACCACTAGAAATAATAATTAAAACAAATAATAATCTAAGGATGTCAGTTAATAGAATAATTACCAAGCACAAAGGCATAGATAATATAAGTACAAAATAATATTTACCCATTTGTACCAAATTTATCCAGGTAATGTGTTTAAACTTTTCCAGAATAATTTAATCAAGTTGTGAACAGAAATCAACCAGCAATAATATTTTGTTTTTCTACAGTAAAAATGAAACTCTTCACTACCTATGGTTGAAAGAAATGTAATTCTGAGATATGCCACTTGAAGCATAGTTGGGAAAGTGTTGAGCCATTGAATAACATAAGGTACACTAAAAATAGTTGTGCAAAGGAAAACACGAAAATGATATATATGTTTTGGTGTCTCAGATACAGGTTCTCTTACATACTGAACAAAACAATATCAGAGGGTAAATGCCACTGAAAAAATCAGTTCAAGACAAGTGTTTTTTCAGCTTCCAGGTAAGATGAAAAAAACTGGGATTGGATTTGCCCTCCTGCCTGAAATAACCAAAAATAAATCAGAAAAACTATATGAAGGAAAAAAAAAAAACCTTTTCAAGATAGTGCTTATCAGTTTATGAAGAACAGTTGCCTGAGAGGAAGGAAACAAATAAGGTGAAGCCTAAGTCTATTCTAGTTTACTGCTGGACAGTTTTTAGGCAATAGGATAGGTGAAGGGTTCCCAGGCAGAAATGCACTCCAAGAATTTAGGAGAAAAAAGTAATAATTCAGAGAGACCAATGCAGCCAAAACGTACCTGGGTATTAAAGAAGAAAAGGCTGTACCAAGAGAGAACATCAAAGGTCTGCAGAGTTCCCCTCAAGTAATCAGCATAATACGGACTGACATGAATGTGAGGAAATTACTTGAAGTAAGTAAAAGAACCACTTGAAAGAATTAAAGGAAACAATGCGTGGTACTCATGTAGAGCTGGGAATAGTGCTTGTTCCCATGAGTCAGTTTGGAAAAACAACAAATTCACAAGCACTGAATATAGTATCCAGGAAGGCTGTGACACAGTTTTGCTATCTTGACGGTGGCTTGTTTATGTCAGCAGCAAAGAAGCCTGGAGAACCAGTAGAGATGAAATTGCCAAAGGCATTTTCCACAGCTTTTTGAGAATTGAATATTTTTCTTTGCAAGAAGTGGTCCAAAGCCTGGAAGAAGTTGCAGTCAGTCGGTGCAGGGTCTGGCAAACATGGCGAATGACAGAGAATTTCCAAGTCCAGCCTCTGTAGTTTGAGCAGCCTTGTTTGTATGACATGTGGTTGAGCGTTGTCTTGCAAGAGGATTGGCCTGTCTCTATTGACCAATCTCGGCTGCTTCAACGCAGCATCCTCATCATTTTGTCCAGCTGGTTGTAGTAGACACCCACTGTAATTGACTGACCAGGTTTCATGAAGCTGTAGTAGATAATACCAGTGCTGGACCACCAAACACACACCATTAGCTTTTTTTTTTCTTTGATGAATATTCGGTTTTTGACTGTGTTTTGGCACTTAATCTTTATCCAACCATTGTGCTGAATGCTTGAAATTGTCAAAAAGAATCCATTTTTCATCACACATAACAATATGGTGTAGAAATGGTTTGCCTTTATATTGTGACAGAAAGGAAGGCAAGCTTTGAGATGATTTCTCTGCTGACACTTGTTTAATTTATATGGAACCCATCTATCCAGCTTCTTTGCCTTGCCCATTTGTTTCAAATTGTCCAATATTGTACAGTAACGTCAAACCGTGCTGCTAATTCACACATAGGATGGATTCACTTCCACTACAGCTTTCAGCTCATCATTATCCACCTTGGTCTCAGGTTGCCCGCATGGCTCATTTTCAAGATTAAAATCACTAGAATTGAACTTCTCATACTATCAACATAATGTGCCTTCATTAGCCACATCCTTCCCACTTTGTTAATATTTTGAGCTGCCTGCACAGCATTGATTCCACAACAAAACTCATATTTGAAAATAACATGAATTATTTATTTACATATGGTTTCACAAAAATTGCTTTAAAAAAATTTGGAAGATAATCAAAGTCAAAATGTGCATTTGAAAGACTGAGGACGTACCTTCACAATAAACATAAAACAGGAAGTGTCAAAGTGAAGTGTCAGAAATATCAATTGTTAAACTTAGTACTTAAGGAAATCGGACATTCCTTACTTAATAACATATTAAGTAGGCCTTGACTAAGCATTGCTCTGAAACTGCCTAACATTCCCTTAAAGCAAGATCTGACAGAATCAAACCATCTGCAAGTAGCTTAGCTCTAGTTCAGAGAAATGCTCAATGGTATTTATAGCAATACAAAAATAACCAGTACCCAAGAAGTTTAAATATACAATCTGGTATCCAATCAAAAATTACCAAGAATGCTAAGAAGAAATAAACTATGATACATTATGAAGAGAATTATCAATCAAAGGAAATGACTCAAAATTAATATAGATGATCCAATCAATAGACCAGGACATGAAAAGAGCCATCATATTGTATTCCATATGTTCAAAAAATTAGAGATAAATAGAAGAATATTTAAAGACCCAAATAACTTCTAAAGATAAAGGAAAAATATCTTGGATATACAAAACTAGATAGGTTGAGCAACAGATTAAACACTGCAGAGCAAAACATTAGCAAACTTGAAGATAGAGCAATGAAACAACAAGAAAAAAAATTTTAAATAAAAAGTGGGACAAGTTCAAGAGCCCAAATATGTATGTAATTTAAATGTCCCAAATAGACAGAAAAAAATCATGAAGAGCTTATGGCTGGAAATTTTCCAAATCATTGAAAACTATAAAGCCAAAGATGCAAGTAATTGTTTACCAAGCACTTGAAACATGAAGAAAACTACACCAAAGGACAACATAATTGAATTGCTTGAATGAGTAAAAAAGGGAAAATTTTAAAAGCAGCCATAAAAGAGACATGGTGAAACAAATAATGAGGAAAATAACATATTTCTCATCAGAAACAATGCAAAGGAGAAGACTGAAGCAAGACTTTTAAAGTATTAAAAGAAACAAAACTGTCAACTTAGAATTCTATAAAAAGTGAAAGAGCTCTTAAAAATACAGGTGAAATTAAGTCATTTCAGATATATAAAAGCTGAAAATATCCACCAATAATAGATCTTTACTATAAAAACTTTAAAGGATGACCTTTAGAAGAAAGAAAAAAAAATAGAGGAAATACAGGTCTACATAAAGGGCTGATGAATACTGGAATTGGTAACCATATAGGAAAATATATAAGATTTTTATTATTTAAATTACTTTAAAAGACAATTGATTATTTAAACAAAAATACTAACAGTGTAGAAAGTCAGTAAGATATTAGATGACCTGAACAAAACTATCAATTACTTTGACCTCATTGATGTCTTTCGAACACCCTATCCATCCACAGTACATATACATTCTTTCCAAGTATACCTGGGGCATTTACTCAACTAGACCATATTTTGACCATTAAACAAGTCTCACTAAATTTAAAATTATTTTAGGCATTCAAGGTATGTTCTGTAATTATAATGGAATTAAATTGAGTAACAGTAATAAAAAACTTAATTATTCCCCAATGTTTGAAAAGCACATAAAATGTTTCTAAATAACATATTGGTCAAAACATAATCAAAAGAGAAATAAAAATATTTTACACTGAAGGAAAATCAAAACTCGGTAAATCAGAATCGGCTGGTTCTCACCAAAGCGATCCATAAGGAGAAGTAATGGCACTACCTGCTTATAATAAAACAGAAAGGTCTCAAATTACTGAGCTCGGATTTCAACTTAAAAAACTGAAAAAAGAAAAAATTAAATCTAATGCAAGCAGCAGAGAAAAATTTAGAGTAAAAACAAGTGTCATAGAGAACAAATAATAATGATAGAATAAAATCAATGAAACAAAAGGTGGTTCTTACAGAAGATCAATAAAACTGATAAACTTTCAGACAGATTGGTTAAAAAAAAGTAAAGAAAATATACAAACTACCAATAACAGGAATGGAAAAAGTGACATCCTTACAAATTCTAGAGATATTTAAAGGAAAATAAGATAATATGATAAATAAAATACTGTTTCTGTAAGTTTGACAACATAGAAGAAATGGATACATTTCCTAAAAAAAACAAATTATTAACTTTCAACAAGAAGAAATTGATCATTTGTAGAGTCCTATATGAATTACATAACTTATCTTTTTGGCTAAACATTTTCTCACAAATAAAGCTACAAGTCTCATATGGCTTCAATGGTGAATTCTATCAAACATTTAATGAAGAAGTAACACGAATTTCCAAAACGTTAAAGTAGGGAAAATGATTCCCAGCTTATTCAAACAGGCAAGCATTACTGTAGAACCATAAATATCCCTCATGAACATAAATTCAAAAATTCTAAACAAAAATTTAATTGATAGAAACCAACAACATATAAAAAGTATGAACAAGTGTTGTTTATTCCAGAAATTAAAGATTACTTTAAAATTTGAAAATTATAATTCACTATATTAACAATCTAACAAAGAGAAAATATATGATCATTCTGATCATCTCCTCAAGATGTTCAGGAAACATTTGAGAAAATCCAATATCTTTTCCTATTTAAAAAAAGTGCTCTCCAAAAAGGAATTAAAGGAAAATTCCTTGGTTTTTTGAAGGGCATCTTCCAAAATTCTACAGCTTATATTACACTTAATGGGATAAGAGAGATTATATGAGGATGCCTGGTTTTACCACTTCTAATCAACATTGCACTAGAGGTTCCAGCCAATAAAATCAGGCAAGGAAAAGAAACAAAAGCCATTCAGATTAGAAAAGAAGTAGCGAAATTGTCTTTATTCACATATGACATGCTCAGCTATGTAGAAAATTCAATGGAATCTCCAAAAAAGCTACTAAAAGGAGTTTCACAAGGTTACAGGGTATAAGATCAATCTACAAAAAACTGATTTTACATAGTGGCAAGGAACAATGGAAAACTGAAATAAAAATATTGTTTACAATGGCATCCAAAATATGAAATACTTAGGAGTAATTATTACAAAATATATAGATAACTACAAAATATTTCTGAGGAAAATTAAAGAAAGCTTAAATAAATGGAGAGTTATGCCATGTTCAAGAATCGGAAGACTCAACATTGTTAAAGATGTCAATTTTCCCCAAATCTACAGCATCTACATTTATCCACAGATTCAATGTAACTGCAATCAAAACCCTAGCAGGCTTTTGTTTTATAAAAATTAACAAATGGATTCTAAAATTCATATGAAAACTTCCATCAATTGGAATATCAAAAGTACTGAAAAAGAAGAACAAAGTTGCAGAACTAAGACTATTTATTTTGAAGCTTATTATAAATCTATAGACAAATGAATCAGTAGGACAGAATAGAGTATAGGTATAGATCTATACACATATGGACAACTGCTTTTTCAACGAAGGTTTAAAGTCTAACTAGTGGAGAAAGAATAGTCTTTTCAAAAAAAAAAGGTTTTGGAAACATTTGATAGCCATATGCAAAAGAAAGAGAAGAAGGAAAGAAAGAAAAGGAAGGGATGGAGGCAGGGAAGAAGGAAGGGAGAGATGGAAAAAAACTGATTTCAGTCTAAACCTCACATAATATATAAAAATTAAATAAAAATAGATTATATACCTTAATGTAAAACCTAAAACTATAAAATGCCTAGAAGAAAACATAGGAGGAAACCTTTAGGACCTTGGGTTAGGAGACTATTTCTTAGATATATGAAACAAAAATCAAGGTCCATAAAAGGAAACACTAATACAATAATAAATTGATCTTCATCAAAATTAAAATTTATGCTCTTCCCAAGACTCTAGTGGATAGAAACACAAGCCACAGACCGAAAGAAAATATTGTCAAAGTGTATATCTAACAAAGGACTGGTATCCAAAATACATATAGAAAATTCTGAACTCCATAATAAGAAAGCAAACAACACAATTTTTAAAATGGTCAAAATATTTGAACAGATGGTCATAAAAAAGATATACAGAAGGCAAATAAGCATATGAAAGATGTTCTACATCATTAGTCATTAAGGAAAGACAAATTAAAACCATAAAGTGATACTGCTACCTACCTAGTAGAGTGGTTAAAATAAAAAAGAATGACTATATCAAGTTTTGGTGATGATGTGGAGAAACTTCCATACCTGGAATACGAAATCATACAACTACTTTGAAAAACAATTTGTCAGTTTCTTAAGCTGCCAATATATACCTATCATATGATCCAGCCACTCAAATCATAGTTAATTACCCAAGAGAAAGGAATGCCTTTGTCCATACAAAGATTTACACAATATTCTAAGTAGTTTCATTTGTAACAGCCAAACCTGAAAACAACCCCAATGTTCAAGTCAATGAATAAAGAACCTGTGATATAGGATATGATGGAATATTACTTACAATAAAAAGGAATTATCTATTTATATGTGATAGAACATGGATGAATCTCCAAATAATTATGTTGAGTAAAAGAAGCCAGACTCCCCCAGAGTCCCCAACCCCCCCAAAAAATAACACATACTGCTTTATTCTATGTATATAAATGTTGAGGATATGCAAATTCATGTATAATAGCTGAAAGCAAAACATAGGTGTCCTGGGTACTAGATCAGGTAGAGATGGGTAGGAGTGAGAGATTACAAAGCAATCTTTTGGACAGGAAAAATGGGGATTGAGGCATTTGTTCATTATCTAGATTGTAGTGATTGATGGTTTCACTGGTGTAGACATATGTAAAAACTTACCGAGTCGTATATATTATATATGTGCAATGTTACCTCAATAACTTAATATTTTTTAAAGGTAAGGTGGTATTTTAATGGTCCGCAGAACTAACATTCGTGTGTTAAAATTTAGAACTTGCTTCTAGGTGTAATGGGTCTTTACAATAACTCCATTAAATATACGAAGTATTCTTCTGGAATAGCTAAGAAAGTATAGCAATTGCTTACAACTTGTGACATCCAAGTTCAAACTACATCAGTTGCTACAATTTAATTCTATTTTTCATACTTTATGCTTTGTAGATATTTTTATGCTTCCTTTAGAAGTTAAAGTACCCACATATACACCTAGAGCTCACAGATACACTTATATTTATTACCATTTTAAGAGAAAATGTGCAACATTTAAAAATTCACTTAAGCATAGATAACAACATTCAAATATGCAGTATATTAGATCATTTAAAAATCATGAATTGATTCTGCCACTATAAAGCCTACATGAACTTGGTCTGCATAGAATTAATTAATTCATTCAACAAACATTTTTGAATGCCTATTCTATGCATTACTTCTGTCATGGTACACCTTAAATGAAATTATCTGATGGTGAGGTCTAGCATGCATTCTATGGAATTGGCCAGTAAGTTTATGCAACTTAGTCACTTCCAGTATCACATGCATTTCTATTAATAGTAAGTTTTCACGTGAAGCTGGTGCTCCTAGTCCACGGACATACTTTAAGGACCATTGATTTATTAGAAATAATTTTTAACTGCTGTGTGAATAACTAAGAATACAGTTTGAACCTGGCAAGTATAAATGCCTCAATTAAAAAAAAAGAAATATTACCAAAGAAGCACCTATTATTCACTTTAAATCTCACTTCACATAATGTATTTCGGTCACAAATGTGAAAGTTTGTAGTTAAATTCAACCAGTGTTCCTAAACTTGCAAAATTTCTTTTACAGTATTGGAAGAAAATTTCTATAATCTCCAATTCTGACTTATTTCCCCAGTTAATGGGAGAACCATATTAAAGCAGCTTTGATCATGCAAATTATTACTTATGTTTGAGTATCCTTGTGCCTTGAGCTATCTATATCTCTACTCTAAAAATATTAAAATATCACAGTGGAGCAACAGAATTAGATGAAACCCTTTGGACACAAAAGATTCAAGCAACGCTGAATAAATAGGGCATCTCCACTGGGGTTTATATACCAGCAAGTCTGTTCACTGAGTTCCCATGAGGAGAAAAGTAAAACAAGAGACTGGAACTTAAATAGATAAATGTAATACAATCAACTCCATATATCTGATACGATAATCCTTTCCATAAATAAAAACAGTTATGTAATAAAGGGATGGTAGCAAAACCTAATGAAGATGCTAAATTATTTTGTAAGCCTCATCTGATTTTTTTATCTCACTAAATAGCCTACTTTGTGGTGACACAGCATAATACTGTTCACCAAAGAGTTCAGTGGATTCATGCCTTTAGCAAAATAGTGTGATACAAATATTGTCAGAATAACAAAGCAGCTGGTGCATCAATATTATCTGTTGTCAGTGGTCTTCCCTAAAATTCTCATGTAAATAGAAAGATTCCGCAGAAAAACTAAAATATGAGCCAAATTTGTGATAGCTTTCTCTGTATCAATCCATCCATCCTCCCAGCCACCTATCTATATAGCTAACTATCACTTTTTAAAAGACTATTTATTTCTAATACATGGCATCCTAAATGCTTTGAGGTTATTTGATTAAAGCCAATGATGCTGTGCAGTGGATGGATAACCTTAAATATCTCCTTTGGCATTTAAAACGAGGGAACTGTGTCATTCTAAGTGTAGCACAGTACATACTGAAGCCTGGAAGTATGCTTTTATTAGGAAGGTAGGAATGGACATTCTTTAAGCACACATTCTGTCACCACCTTCAGGCACTGGTTCAACATATGACTCGTGAAATATACTGACTTCTATATAAACTTAGGCAACCCAGATCTAAAATTAGGAAGGGAGGACAAACAGCATTACAGTTAGATTTGAATTGCTGCTGTCAGTTGAGAACATAATATTTAATGTGGTTAAAATATAATATGAATATCTGAGGAAACTAGAATTACAAAATGTTAATTTGGAAAAATTTGTTTTAGAGACATACACTTAGGCTTAACAAAAAATATAGAAAAATAAAATAAAAACATTGTTTTGTTTTGATCTAAACTCTTTCAGAGAATCACGGCAAATGATTTTTATGTGGAGATAACAAACCTTATAATCCTTTCATATTTCTCCAAATGCTATTTTTAAAACGATTACATGGCCTCGGTGTTCTTAACTGAGTAATACTGTGGACATTTAGTTCTCTCTAGAAACTTTTGAAAATGCATAAAATACCTTGCATATTTGCTATTTATCAGTTGAGGAAATCTACTGGATAAGTGAATAGAAAAGATCAGAGATTTAACAAAATATATTCACTAGGCCGGGTGCGGTGGCTCACGCCTGTAATCCTAGCACTCTGGGAGGCCGA
>VBSM01000361.1:23767547-23797085 GCA_008086735.1 Cheirogaleus medius
AAAAAAAAAAAATATATATATATATATATATGTATATATATTCACTAAAAAGGAATTTATGAATCCCAAACTCTGACGTTATCACAATTTACACAGTTGGGAACGCGTCTCAGGAACTGACAAGAAATCAAGATTCCCACTCTGTGGAATTAATCAGGGCCCATAAGATGCTTCAGTGACCAAATCCAGCATCACTTGCATGGAACATATTCTAGCTACAAACGAAAATAATGAAAAAGAGTTCATAGGAGTTTTTCTTCAATTTTGAGTTGGTTAAAAGGAGTAACAGCATGTGTTAATGAACTACTTTTACAATGTAATAGTTTTGTGATGTTGAGCAGGTCACTAAATCTTTCTGAGCCTATTTTTTCCTTATTGGAGAAATGAGATGGTAATCATATCAATCATAGAGTATTCAATATAATAAAATTTTTAGAAATATTTTAAAAGTTTACTCTGTACAAATATTATTCACCACCTAATTATATTATGATGTAAGTGATGGAAGGCAGAAGTCTTGGTATTATCAACAATGAGAAGAATGGCTCACATTTAACATGCATTACCATTTACTAGGTATTGTTCCAAGAACTTTATATATATTAGCTATACTAATGTGTTAACCATTCTATTATGCCCATTTTACAAACAAGGAATCAGGGACATTAAACTAGTAAATGTGGGTTCCAGTGACTGAATTTTCAACCAATTGCTTTAATATTATTAATGCTAATTAAACAAACAAAACATTACAATAAAGGCATGTTATGTGCAATATGTAATGTTAACTCTTTAGAAAATTATGTTAACATTTGGAAAAAAAGTCTCACTATTGGGGAAACATGGGATTAAATATTTAGTAAGTAATTTTCAAATCTATAAATTCACTGTCATGAAGATTTAATGCAAGAAATTCATATCTGACTTTTGAAACTATTTCTCAATTGTCAGTCTATTTGCAATCACTTGATTTGGAATGATTCTGTTGGAATATTAAAATTATTCTGAAATTTCTTTAAAAATATCCACAAATACATATAAATTCTCCATTTCAAAGTTTATATTTTGATTGCTATCTGATTTCTTTCAAAAGTCAGTTTTACTCCAAAGAGAATAGGTTTGAATAAAAAGCACAATTAATTTTTATAGTAAGGATATTTACAACACGAGGCCATGAAGAAGAGAGTCAAAGATAGCATGTTTACATTCCTCTCAGCACCTTACACACTAATGGCCCAGCTCACCCAGGCCTGGTGGATGTGGGTGCTACCATTATCACAATGTTACAGATAAAAAACTCTTAGAGAGGTCAAGCAACTTTACCAAGGTCACAAAGACAAATGGCAAAGGTGGATGACAGCCAAACCCCAATGTCTTAAACACCTTGATGAACTTAGTTAATCTTACAGTTGCGAAATGACCTTGCACTAAAAATATTAATAGAATAATGGCAGAAAATTATAGGGGAAAATACCTGTTTATGTCTATAGTGGCTTGCTTTCTGAAAATGATTGGTAAAAGTCCCATAACTTTCACAAGTTCTGTAGATTGCTTTGGGTTGCATTGTTCTTACTCTTTATTCTTAATGTTTCTGAAACACTAGTGTGCAATAAGGAGAATGGCATGTATTTTTAAAAAGACCAGTTTTATCGGCACCATTGAAGTATTTGAGGATAAACTCTAATTATATTTTTAAGGTTTTCTAAAACGTGCTTCAAATTAATCCTGTACCCTTAAATCCTGCCTGTTTTTAAAATAGTATAGCTAGTCCCTTAATACTTTAGAAATACAGATGCCCTATTTTTTTTAATAATGTACACCACTCAATAAACTACATTTGCTCAAAGTTGTGTTTAATTTTTCAGGGAGCCTTAGACTATAAATAAGAGAAAATTTGAACCTTATCATTGATAGCACTACTCAATGACATGCATTTTACATGCCTGTGACCTTATCACTGATAGCAGCACTCAGTGAGAGGCATTTTATGCGCTTGTGTTGGCAAGGAAATCCTATGGTGCTATTTGACATCGAGTAGACTGGAGCCTGTGGACATCTGTGAATATTGTTCGTTTTGATATTGTTGTTTCATTCTGTTTTGTTGACAGATTTGCATTTATCAATTAAAATACAAATGGCATATGTTCTTTGTTAAACAACTGCCCTTTTGAGCCTTGATAACATGCACAGTAGATAAAATAGTATCACACTGACTGACTCATTGATTTTTTTTTTTCCCTTGTACTTGCCCTTTTCATTGTATATGTTTAAACCCCTTTGGCAAAGGTTACAAGTTATTCAAAATTGCTTAATTTGATGGACACTTTTCTGTTCTCATCTTACTTGACTGGTTTTTAAAGACTTGGAGAGTCTAAATATCAGTATTCTCAGGGGTCTGAGCATGGCCTCCTGCTCTTCCCTGAGTGACCTTGTTCACCTCCTTGGCTTCAAGGGTCACATAGTAAATGTTTACTCAGAACCTCAATCCTGAGCACCAAGCTCAACCAATTTATAACTTCCTACAAAATAGAAGCTGCCCATGGTTCAGCAATGCCTGTCAGATAAACTCGAAACAGCAAGTTCTCTCCTGTTCTATCCCTTCCTTTTTGTCAAATTAGGCTTCTTCTACATGGCTGAATGAGTAAGCCATGAAATAGGGCTGCAGAATCTTTCACAATAAAGGAAGTACATAAGTGGTAATGAGGGACCTATTGCCTTACTCTCACCAACCCCTAAATAGGAGGATTTCATTTGGTGTGGTATAGAGTAGGGTCCTGCTAGGGAGTGAATCTCTTTACCTTGGTACAATTTCAGGTTCAAAACCTAAGGTAATGAAACATAATCGAAAGATACACATAATGATCATGTGTATACTGGAAGTGCTTTTAAAATAAATAAAGATATTCATAATTATATGTGTTATCAATGTTACTTTAAGTGTTGAGCCCCCTTTAGAAGCATAAGCTTTCAAAAGAAACAAAACAACAAACTTTCAATATTATTAAACTTCCTCTTAAACACAGGATATTTAAAAAAATATTTCTAAGCATTTGGGAGACAAACAAAACATTTTACACTGGTCAATTTTCCTCTAAATTGGACAAATAAAAAACCTTACTTTAAAACTTCATTAATATATTAATAGGTTACAAGCTGATAAAGTCTAAAATACATGCAATTTGAAAGAACTAAAGTTTTTATTGCACAAAGGTTTTTTTTACATTTCATAAAGAATCAAATGGGAACATGGCTTAGCTAATTCTTTCTTATTTTGTGTCAGAATTTGCTGTGTTGTAATTTCTACTAATTTGTCCTAATTTTGCCTGCCGGAACCAAACAGAACAAATCTACTCTGTCTTCAATTATCTGAAGGATTTATACTAGTAAGAAGGCTATTTTAGCCTTTCAGGCCTAACATTTCTAGTTTCCACGTAACATTTCAAGATTTCTTCAACACTCTGGTTATGATTGTCTGTAAAGTCTTTTATTCACTGATTGATCAATTTCATTGATTAATTAATGTATTTAATCATGCAGTTATTACATACTTAGTATCTGCCAGGAATCATGGGTTTGTGCTGAGAAGGCACTGACAACAGCTAATTGCTAACACTAAAACAAGTTTCCATCCTATGCTTTTCTCATCTTTTATAGAATTAGCAACTTTTTTCTTTTCTTTTTTTTTGTTTTTTATGTCAGCTTACATGACTCTAACACAGAACCAGTTATTTCCTTGCATTTAAAGGGTTACTAGTCTACCTCCTCTTATTAGTCTTTCCCAGGGCAGGGACTGTTAGGTGTTTATATAGAGTCGTGGTTAAGAGCATGAACTCAAGAGCCAGAATAGATTCAAAACGTGACTATGCCACTTACTCCATAAACAACCCTGGACGTATGGCCCTGTGCTCTTTTCCCGTGATTGAAATTTTCAGTCTATCTCCTTTGGCCTTTTAGGTGGTGAACAGATCTTTGTGATTTGGATTGCCAATCCAAATATACATCAGGTGAGTTTTTTTCTCTTTAAGGATGTGTTTTAACAGATATTTTAGTGGAAATGTAGGAGAGAATTCTTAGGAAAAGGACACTATTAAGCCAAAGACTTAAAATTTCTCCTAATGATATTTCTCTGCCTGTCTGTCTTTCTCTTTTCCTGGGGCATTCTCTTTTATGGAGAATGTTGAAGTAATATAATCTCTTAAAATAACAACAGCCTTTCAAATCTGCTAGATGAGTCAACTGCATTGATTTTGTTTTTTGTTCAGCTTGATAAATTTAAGACTGATATCTTTCTAAATATAACTTTAGTATAGATATTTACAAGCATGACAGAATTAATAACTTTCTTCCAGATGAAAACAATTATAAGAACACAATAACTGCATCAACATGTTAAAATCAAATCCTAGCCAACATATAGATTAATATAAAATTAAAGACAAATTTGAAGTAGTTGTGTTCTGCTTATATGCTTAACATAATTATGATGATATTACATAATTCCTATGTAATAACATAATAGAGTTTCAGAAAATAATGTATTCTGTTATATATATGATAAATACAATGTGTGTGACTATCACTGCATGATAAATAGGTCCTTTTTTATTCATGAAGTTGGATGTCAGACTCAACTGAAAAATGTGTACCATATTCAATATATTTATTCCAAGGCTTGTTAAAATTACTTCATTTTTCTGCAGATGGATAAAATAACAACTACTTTTCTATATTTTATGGATTAAAACAGTGTGAAATGATGGCTTTAAATTTCCTATGTTTACAAGTTTATTAAAACCCCACAACAAGTTATATACTTGATTAAAGATTTATGGAAGACACATTGGATTGCATTCTTAGAGGTAAATGTCATTCATGAGGGACTGTTCCAACATTGGAATTACTCTGACAACATCTATCACAGATATGGAGAGGTAAATGCCAAGGTGGAAAAAAATGAAGTCATGAAAAATATAACACAGGAACAACAAGAGTAAGTCATTAGATTCAGAATACATAAATCCAACTATATTTTTGATAGACTGGATTAAATTAAAACAGCAATAAAAAGGAGCTTAATAAAAATGACCTATATCTTTTTAATGAAAACACTTCCAAGTGTAAAAACATTGCAATTATATTTAAAATCTTATTGAAATGTGTCAAATAAAGAAGCAGTAACAAAAAAAAAGACTCTCAAATGTGCTTTATAGAACTGTGCTGTCCAATAAGATGGCCACCACTTATGTGACTATTTAAATTCAAATGAATTTAAATAGCATTAAAAATTCATTTCTTTAGTTGCACTAACCATATTTAAAGTGCTCAACAGCAGCATGTGGCTAGTGACTACTGTATTAAATAGTGTATGCAGGACATTTCATCAGCACAGAAAGTTCTGCTGGACAATATTATTCAGGAGTTTTTTTTAAAAAAAAATTACTGTGGAGAAACAGAATATAAAATTAAGATGTTATTATCAACTGAAGGCAATTTTCTAGATGTATAATATGATATTTAAAAATTGAGGAAAGGTAGCTAGGATTCTTTGTAATGATTGAACACGTATTTATCTAGTAAATATCTACTAAATCCAGACATAAACTAGCTTCATTGCTTATGATCATCTTTTCTTAATTCCAAAATGCTCAGAAGGGATATGACTCTGACTATAAAAACTAATAAATAAAGAAACAAAAACAGGGGGTATCATTCATTTTATAGCCACTGGCATGAGAAGATAAATTAAAAATATTAGAGCCATAATCATGACAGAATCATCTCCTTTAAAGAATAACTAGAGATGGATGATAAGTTGGGGACCTATTGACAGCTTGCTGCAGCTCACCAAGAATGGTCCAAAGGCCAGCTGCATAGTGCAGTAGTCAAGAGTATGGGCTCTGTAATCAGATACCTGATCCATTGATTTAAGATATACAATCTTAGTCAGCTTATTTAAATACTCTATTCATTAGTTTCTTCTCTGTAAAAGGAGAATAAGAATAGTACATTTATCCTTATAATTATTGTTAGGGATAAAACTAATAGGTAAGATAACAAATATTAATGAGCAGTGGTATTTATAGAGGTAACATTAACATTATTGTAATATTATTATAATATTATATTAATGATTTATATGTTAAAATATAATAATATGCAGATGCTCCCCAACTTACAATGGGGTTATGTCCCAATAAACCACACTGCAAATTTAAAAATTATTAAATAGAAAATATATTTATTATAATATACCTAAGCTACAGTACATCCTAGCTTAGCCTAGCCTAACTCAAATACGCTCAGAACACTAATATTAGCCTCCGGTTGATCAACATGATCTAAGACAAAGCCTATTTTATAATATAGTGTTGACTCTCTCATGTCAATTCCTGAACACTGTACTGAAACTGAAGAACAGAACGGTTGTACCAGTACTTGAAATACTGTTTCTATTGAATTTGTATTGATTTTGCACCATCATAAAGTTGAAAATTCATAAATTGAACCACTGTAAGTCAGGCCTGTCTGTATTAGTATTATTATATAATTATTATAAGAATATTATTAATATTATTTCCAGAAAAACCTGCACTGTTGTTAAAATACATATTTCTAAAACTTATCCCATATCCTAGAAATCAGAATTTTTTATGATGAAACTTGCTAATCAATCAATATGTTTTACAAACTTCCCAAGTAATCTTATATTTTCCCACATTTGAGACCTTGGATAATAGAAACACTGCACATGAGAGTTAGAGCTGAGTTTGAATATAGATATTGCCATTTCTTAGAGCCTTGGTGTCTTTGTCTATAAAAAGGAAAAACATTTAGTTCATTAAGGTCATTGAGAGGATGCTATTAATAGTAAGAATCTCAACCAGTTCCTCTGTAATTGCAGTAGTTTAAAGAGAACTTATTGACAAGAGGGCTACTTACAAAGATCCGAGTACTGCATAAGGATAGGACAAATGAATCACCATGTGGAGCAAGTAGAATCAAGCTTTACCTCCAGCAAGTCTGAAGGCAAGAGGGAGCAGAAGTGAGCAGGAGAGAGTCCTGGAGAGTAGGCTACTATGAGAGGAAAAGTGACACTGATGAAACACAGATATCCTAAAGGAACCTCCAAGGAAAGAACCAGGGAAATAAATATTCTTCCCTCATTCTCCATTCTCCTCTTGCCCTTTGATCATCTGTTGGGGTCTTAGTTGGCTGAACCCAACAGGAAGCCAGAGGCCAGGGAAGCCTGTTGATGCAATCCATTTCTATCAGTCTCCCATAGCAGAAAACAGGGAAGGAGACCAGTAGAGGGTGGATATGGAGCAGTAAGTGGGAGATACATGTTACACATTTAAGGTGTCTAGTACATTGTCCTATTTTCAATGACTGGTTTATTATTTTTAGGTGCAATGTATTCTGAATAAGTCCACAAAAGGTTCTAATGATGTAAATAACACTTGTTTGTTAAAAAGATATTGAGGATAAAATGGAGCAGACAGTTCTAGATAAAAATCAGTGAAATGACCCAGTATATTTTGATGAATGCCATCTCTAAAACAAGCCAATATTTTTAAAATGTTTGTAAATGTCTCAAATTTTAACAGTGATTTTTCAGATTATCAAATAATCAATAGTACTTCAAAATAACACTGCAAGACTGTTGCACCCAACCCTCGGGCTGCAGACTAGTACCCGTCTGTGGCCTGTTAGGAAACAGGCAGCACAGCAGGAGGTGAGTGGCACGTGAGCAAGCAAAGCTTCACCTGTATTTACAGCTGCTCCCGATGGCTTGCATCACTGCATAAGCTCTGCCTTCTGTCAAATCAGCAGCGGCATTAGATTCTCATAGGAGCCTGAACCATACTGTAAACTGTGCACCTGAGGGATCTAGTTTGTGCGCTCCTTATGAGAATCTAATGCCTGATGATCTGAGATGGAGCTGAGGCGGTGATGCTAGCACTGGGGATCAGCTGCAAATACAGGTTATCATTAGCAGAGAGGTTTGACTACACAATAAATGTAATGTGCTTGAATCATCCTGAAACCATTCCCTCGACTCCGGTCGGTGTAAAAATTGCCTCCCATGAAACCGGTCGCTGGTGCTAAAAAGGTGGGGGACCACTGCTGTAAAAGATGCAAAAATTCATCTTTTTGATGATTTTTTTTTAAAAAAATTACCCTTTATTTAATTATGAGAATTCTGGGAAAATAATTAACTTGATGAATACATGAAGGAACAAGGAGTCAGATTCATGTGTTTATTGCTGCTTTAAAGTTTATTTATTTTGCTTAAGTGATTAATATATTTGTCACCTAAAATCATTCCTATAACAAAATGTACAAAAGAATATGTCAAGAAGGTCATCCCTTGCTTTCTTTATCATGGAATAAATACCTTAAGATTGTGATTCTCAAAGTGCAGTTTCTTGACCAAGCAGCTGAATCATTATCACCTGGAAACTTATTAGAAGTGCACATTCCTGCCTCTCCCTCAGCCCTACCAAATCACAAATTCTGAGGGTGGAGCCCAGTCTTTTTACAAGCCCTCTGGTGATCCTGATACAGCTAAAGTTTGAGAACCACTCATTTAATGGATTACCTTTCATCACATGTTGGCAGCTACCATGATTGAAACCTGAGTATCTGGAAAAAACCCAAATATACTGATGGGGATTTTTATATGGTTTTAGCCTGATTTTAAATGATGACTCTGTCACTATGGAAGCCTATTGACCATTATGTTTCTTTTTCCAGGGAGAGGCTTAGTAGAAGCATACAACGTGGTATTATTATTTTCATTATGCCATTGACTGTAATATGTTTAAAAAGTATCAGGCCTCTTATTCTCTTCCCTTCTAATGGATTTTAGAGAATTCCCATAAATTCCAGCACCAAGACCAGGAATTATATATCATAGTGAAACTGGCTCCATGAACAAAAACACCTTTTTGCAGTTCTCTTATGTTTCAAGTTCTCAGGCCAGTAAGATTTGCTGACCAGAACTTTGTAATTTTCTGTTTCACTGATCTCCTCCCTTTTGAGTTGTTTTTCTGAAATAGCAGAGCTTCCTTGCAGTAATGAGATAACCACAAGGCCTTACTAACCGATTATTCAGAGAAGTTAAGATAAAGGGCATTCCACCACAAATCTTGCCCAAGAACCTGCTGAGCAACCTACTCCCCACCACCAGCATGCACACAAGACCAAAAGGATGACCAATATTACTCCCTAGCTTATTATGCTATTAATACTAACCTATCCCACATAGGAAGGGCTTATCTGCCATTTTTTGATCACACTATGTACATGCCAATATGATTTCTCACTGCACTTGTGTGCCCTACACTCCACCCCAAACATGTAAGATGTTCGCTCACTTCGTGCATTATTCATTTAACCTCTAGAGAAACTCCTGACCCCATCAGTCAAGTCAGACAGTCCTCCCACCTCCCAGTTGGTGTTCTCTACAATAAACTCCCTTTCTTCTCTGACAATCCTCTTTGTCTCAGTAATTGGCTTTCTGTGTGGTGAACAACTGATCTTAAAAAAAATAAAACCTTCTGTGAGTTCATTAATAATAAGATGGATCCATATAGTTTTGAAGTAAATTAGCATGGCTTGCTTTGGTCTAATTTGCTGGTGAAAATTAATTGAGGACCTAAGGCATAAATAAGCAATTTTTTTCCCATAAAGTGCCAGACAGTAAATATTTTGGGCTTTTCAGATCATATGGTCTCTTAGAACTACTCAACTGTGTTGTAACACAAAACAGTCATAAACAATACATAAACAAATGGGTGTGGTTATGTTTTGATAAGAATGTTACAAAAAGACGACATAACAAGTACTAGGGAGGATATGGAAAAAAGGAAACCTTGTACACTTTTAGTTGGAATGTAGATTAGTGTAGCCATTGTGGAAAACAGTATGGAGGTCCCTAAATAAAAATTGAACTACCATATGATCCAGCAATCCCTCTTCTGGATATATACCCAAAGGAAATGAAATCACCACCTCATAAAATATCTATAATCCCATGTTTATCGCAGAATTATTCACAATAATCAAGATATGGAAACAACCTAAGTGTCCATCCATGGATAGATGGATAAGGACATTTTGTCATATTTATTCAGCTATGAGAAACGGGGAGAACGGGGGGTGGGTACAGGTCAAGCGCACAAAGGTGCAGTTATCTCAGATGAATAAATTCAGAGTTCAAATGTACAGCATGAAGACTATAGTTAACAATATTGTTATCACATCTGGAAATTTGCTAAGTCAGTAGATTTTAGGTACTCTTACTACAATAAAAAAAAAAGAAAGGTAATTATGTGAAATGATAGATATATTAATTTACTTGACTGTAATAATCACTTCACTATGTACATACATATCAAAACATCATGTTGTACACCTTAAATATATACAAAAAATTTAAATGTATACATAAAAAAACTTTTTTTACAGAAAAAAGTCATGGAAATTGATCTATGGAACATAGTTTGTCAACTCTTGGTTTAAGGAAGTTTTTGTTCTACTGATACTTTATGTAAGAAAAATGTAAGTAAGGCAGGTGAAGAATTTTGTTCAAATTATTTAATATATAGCTGAGAATGAGGCAGTTTCACTAAATGATTCCCAATGAGGTGATATGCTTCTTTAAATATGAGAGACTCATTGCAACTGAAGTTTCAGTATCATTCTATTAGCATAAATATGTTTTTATTCATTACGTCTTATTCAAGATTATCATAATTTTGTATGGCTGTTGCATAAGGATAGTGTTTGCTTTACCTTTAGATGATAGATTTGGTCTTTTGAAATTATGTTTTATAATGTTGTCTTTGTGATTTTCTCCCCTATGGCAAAAACATTAGAAAACCAATTATAATGTAAGAATATCACTAATGCTAAAATGTCAGTGAATAGTTAGCTTGGTCCCTCTACCGCAGTGAACAGCTAGTCACATGAGATTCATTGGCTTCTGCCTGGCAAATGCTTGCCAACCACTTTTAAAGCACAGCCATTTAGACACACAGGCATTTAGCCTGTTCCCTGAGGCAAAGTCCGTAGCTCTTTGGTGACATATGTAGGAACTCACTAGTGGTGATAACACCTGCAAAGTTGGCTTGGTTGCTCTATTTGCAATGTGCTCCTCCCTATTCCCTGCTGTGTAGTGTGAGCTCCTAGATGCTAAACCTCATTTAATAGACTCAGCTTTTTTTTCTTAAATCAGTGTAATTCTCAAATCCTTTGCCAGATTGTTTGTCATTTAGATTTCTGTCATCTAAAGTAGACGCTTCTTGGGATAACTCATTTTAGACATATACCTTCAAATCAGTTTTACCTAGAGCAGAACTGTAAACTCAGAGTCTTCAGAGGCAATGCAGGTAACAATAATGAGTGTAAATGTCAGATGTAAATCAAAAAGCACTGCACGATTTATGTTAAGTGACAACTGATACTTGTCATTAGTGTAAGTGAACAATAGGGGACAGTAGAGACTTGGGCAAACTGGAGAGGAAATATCCTATATAAAGGAAATAATCATTGCTTTCCACTAACTGATGAATAACTTTAAGCTATAAAAGCCCAATGCATCCCCCTTTGCAATTTTTTTTTTTTATTCAGGCTTTAAATGTTGCCCACTAAATCCTGTTTGTTAAACACTGTGAGTGTTGACTGCTCATGGCTGCCACTTTACAAACTCTGATTTAAGGGTTTAGTAAATTACTTAAAATGCCTGAGTTCACATTCTGATGTTCCTAAAGTTACATGAACAAAGGTTCCTCTAAGTGGTTTAATTATTGTTCAGTGAGATTTAGCTGTGATCTTAAAGTCATGTCAAAAAGTTCACAATGTGTTGTCTTTCCACGTTTGTTGGTCTGCCTGGTTGCTTGTTGCTATGTTCACTTGGGCCTGTCCTGTTCCCTCACGGCCCAGGTCCACCGCTGACAGATGTTAATGACTGACTTGTGGGCTGACTCTATTGTGATGTAGGAACACAACAATGAATGATCACAATGTCATGAATAAGACTTGCAGTTGAAGCAATAGCATGCAAAGGCACTCAATAACTTTCTGTCTTTTTTATTCCAAATATTGTATGCATAAAGGTTATCATATATTCCTTTTTACCTATCTAGGTTATCTTGACATCCTTCAATTATTCTGTAATTGACACTGTTTTTCAACAGTTTCTTCCTTGGAATATATTTGCTCTTTTGACTAATCAGATAATTTGAAGATGCAGTACCATTTCTGCAATAAAACCAACACTGATAAGAGTAATTTGGTAATTTTAAAGGATCCATATTTCAGTAGAAAATTATACTATCAACTGTGATTTACGTGTTAGTTGTACAGCAAGTGGGCCTCTAAATTTCTATGTATGAAAAATTTAACTAAAATGTTATCTCTTATTACTGTGACCAACTCGAAGGCTGATAAAAAAGTAATTCTACAGTGTGTTGCTCATATTGCATTTTCACTTAATCCTAAAATAGCAGTCTGTTGCCAAACAATAGAAATAACAGAATAACTGAAGCTTGTCAAGACCATCTAGGAGGTTGATTAAACCTAGAAATGGTTCCGTGTGAAATTGACTGTGAACTAGAATTTACGAACCCATTACACTTTGCAGATATGACTTATATAGATCACTCCCTCAAGAAAAATGTAAGAAAAATAGAGATAGGTCACCAAAAACTATATGCATTGCTATTACAACAAAATATAAGGTTAAATATAAACAAACCTGCATCTTTAATGTTTTTATCTTATCAAACTACCTGCGTGTTTTTATAGGAAGAGTGTAAAATTGGTTATTTTAAATTATTCCAAGGCAGTGTATAAAATGGCCACTGGCAAGTCATAAGTAATTGTTTGCAATCCACTTTTCCCTTAGCAAATACAATGCTGTTCTTTTATCCTGAAATGAGTAGTGCTAAAAACAAATTACTTGATGTTTTTTTAGATGGAAAACGATTTGAGAACATACTCTTGTTGAAGCCTTTAGTTTCAGATTTTATTACTTTTTCAAAAACCATTGACAAAATTTTCAAGGAAAAAATGTCTCACTAGATGCTAGTGAAAAGGCAAGAGATGAAATATACATTACTTTATAAAAAATTAGTCAAAAGTTTTAATCATTTATATATAATGACAAATTTGGAATCAATGCAATATATATCCTGAGACTACCATTCACTGCCCCATCTTTTAAATATTGATTCAATCTATATAGTTCTCATTATATAGCACCTTCTTCAGTACAATATACACTTAATCAAAGCTATGCAATACTGATGAGAACAATGGGAAGGTTGACTTTTAAGCCACTATGAAAACATAGTAACATGAATTAAGTCAAACCATTCATTAAATGACAATCATCCATAAGAGCTACCTTAGCATTGGATAATTAACCCAGTTTCTCTATAGATGGCTTATGCTCTGTTACTGCCCCCATAATACCAGTTCCACCTCTCACCTTTGTCATGAGCTTTCACCTTGCAATCACTAGCCCTCTACTCAGCCCATTTTACTTTCTTTCAAATATTCACTTAAAATATTTAAAATGTCTGGATACAAGTAAAAAAATAATCCAAACTCTATGGTCTATTAATCTTACTTCATAATTACAAAAGTGCAAATTTGCCAGGAAATTTTTTCTTTCAGTATTACTTGCCTTTTATATTTCTCTTAAACTCCTAGCTTTCTGTCATTTCCACTAAGAATTCCAAATCTCTTAGCTAGAGATTAAAGCAAGAGAAAATGTTTTTGAGACAAACAAGGTGAAATAATCGATACAGTATCTGGTCCATTGCAAGCACTCCATGAAATGTATTTATAAGCAGGAGACGACAAGAGATGAAGCAGGAGGGCTAGGTACAGACAGATCATGGAGAGTATACTACATGATATTGTGGACCTTAGATCTTGCAATCAGATTTCCACATTAGATAAATAATTCTGACAGCTGAATGATGTGTTTGTGGGGGCAAGAATGGAGACAGGGACAGTTGGAAGACTTTTGTAGTAAATATGGAGAGAAATGATATAAATTTGGGGGTTATCAAAATTAACCAAGTTAAAGAGAATAGATGGCCAGGGGTTCTTAATTAAAAGTCCACTAATGGGCTTCAAAGAATTCATAAGCTCTCTGAAATATACATATGATTCCCTGTGCTTGTGTGATATACATGTCACCACCTACTTATCCCCCTTCTTGGGACAGAAAGTTTATAGCTATCAAGAGATTCCCAAAGAGATGTATAAAAAAACCCAAAAGTATTAAGAACCACTGGTGTAGTGTTAGATGCAGTGCATTAAAAATGTAACTCTGGGGAACACTGATATTTAAAGGGTATATCAAGGAAAAAGGACAAAGATAAAATCATATCAGTATAAGGAGAAACTATTGAACTCACTGCTTCAGAATCAAAGGAAATATAAAATTTTAAAAAGAATGAGCTTAATTGTGTACAATGCACAAGGAAGTCTTGCATGTAAAGAAATTTCTATTGGCATTTACAATTAGAATGCCACTGAGGATCTTAAAAGAGAACAGTTTTGAAAGAAAAATGATTTACAATCAGGATGATTCCATCCCATCAGGGGGCATTTGTAAATATATGGAGTGTTTTCTGATGGTCACAACTACTGAAATTTAATTCACAGGATTAAGGGTTGCTAAACATTTTTAAAAATTGTGAAACCATCTTGAACAATGAAGAAATGAGCATGAAAGTCAGAATGAAGTAGACTTGGCAACTAATGACAGTGCAGAAGTGAACAAAATGAGAGTAGAGGTATATTGTAAAGCTAAGATGAGAAAGGGAGAAAAGATATTAGACAGCAGCTAGACGTATACTTTCTTTGTAGAATGGGGAAGATTAAAAAATATTGTTGACTAAGAGGAAGAAACCTCTAGAGAAAGTGATATTGAAAAATACTAGTAATAGAACAAGACTCTGGAGGAGATTGATGGACAGTGTGAGAATTGACAAAAAAAAATAGATAATTTGATCTTACATAGAAGAAACTTTTGTCTTTTTCCTATGTGACAGAAGAAGGAGATGCTCTTAGGTTTTATCTGTGGAGGGTGTGGCTGATGAGAGATCTTACTTGATGGCCTCAATTTTCTCTACAAAATAGAATTGTCAGTGAAACAGATGATTTCTAATTTTTCATCTCTTTACTGTAGTAAATCATTTTTATCAAAGTATCCTTTCCCTCTGCATAATGAATATAATGCTCCACTTCTGGCTGTTTAAAAAGATGTATCATAGGCTCCACAATAATATTTTTATAGTCAGTCCTGATAGATGTATGTAATCCATCTACTCTTGTTTTTCTTTTCTTTTCTTTTCTTTTCTTTTCTTTTCTTTTCTTTTCTTTTCTGAGCACTTACTCTATCCTGTGCATTACTCTGGCACTTATTAATGTATAGGGTAGGTGGATTTCCTTTGGTACTTTTCGTGTACATGAGTGCCAATATACTTTTACTCTCAGATCTTAAGTTAGAAGGAAAGCTGATCTGGATAGCTCTTATTTAAATTTATTGCACATAAAGTATATTATCCAGCATGATTTTCCTGGGATTAAAAAATTGACTTCCTTAAGCTTTATCAAACACTATACATAGGGGAAAGTTCCTGAGTAATTTTAAATAGTCTATATATATATTAACTTACCAAAGGAGTGGAAAAAAAAAATAAATATATGTTGTTAAGTATGAAATGTCTGATTTCCTTAAGTACTAAGTTTGACAGTTGATAACTCTGACATTTCACTTTGACACTTCTAATTTTATTTTTATTGTGAAGGTACATCCTCAGTCTTTCAAACATACATTTTGGCTTGAAATTATCTTTCAGATTTTTTTAGAGCGATTTTTGTGAAACCGTGGATAAGTCAAAAATTCATATTATTTTTGAATATGAATTCCATCGTGGAACCAATGCTGCACAGACAGCTCAAAATATCAACAAAGTGTTTGGGAAGGATGTGGCTAATGAAGGCACAGTACATAGATGATTTGAGAAGTTCTGTTCTGGTGCTTTTAATCTTGAAAATGAGCCACATGAAGTCTTGTTTTGGGCCTCTATTTGGGTTTTGATGAATAGAAATGTGTCTTGTAGCCCGAAAATTTGCTGATTGATATTCTTCAAGTATACAACTGTGCAACCTTGCATCTCTTTGGGTAAACTTATATAGATTTCAATGACAACTTTTGGGTGTTAATAAACATGATTTGCTCTTCTAACTATGGTTTCTGTTTTACAAGTAAATATGGGTTTATTTTCCATTCAAAACCATAATCAGTGTAATCATTGTTACGTAAACATCAGTAGCACTGTTTCTAGTTCTAGAACACCACAATGAAATAATCATCATGACTATTTGAAAATATTTCATGATAAAGAGGAAATAAGACTATTCTTTTTTTTTTTTTTTTGCATTTTGCATTTTTTTTACTTTTTATTTTTTTTTAATTTTTTTAACTCTTTTTTTATTTTTTATTTTTTATTTTTTTATTTCAGCATATTATTGGGGTACAAATATTACGGTTATGTATATTGCCCACGCCCCCCTCCCTATTCTAAGTCAGGATGAATTATATTCGTAACTTGGGAATGACTGGATGACTGCTGAAGCTTCTGTCAGCTGTATGGTTACACTTTTTAAAAGGGATGTATTTTAGCAGGGTATGGTGGCTCACGCCTGTAATCCTAGCACTCTGGGAAGCCAAGGCAGGAGGATCGCTTGAGCTCAGGAGTTCAAGACCAGCCTGAGCAAAAGCGAGACCGCATCTTTACACTATAAAGAAAGAAAGAAATGTATTTTAAAGTTTTGAAATTAATTATCTGCATATTACAAGCAAGCAGGTGGTAAAATATATCTAGACAAACATTATATGTATGCAATCCATCTACCATTAATTAATTTCTTTGAATATGAGATTAATTAATTAATTTGAATATAATGTGAGACAGGAAAATATATATTTATGACTTGTGATCATATCCCATTCAATTTTTAAATGATCGGATTAATTTATGCTTCAATAATTAGTAATAAAAATTTGATTCTAATTATGCAACATCCAAATAACAAAGGTATACTTATTGGAAAACCCAGGTGTTAAGTTTGTATCAAGTATTGAGTTTTAAAGTCACTTCCATTTCTGTATCTATGAAATCTTAAGCTAAAAACAGGATTACCTTAAAAATAATTATCACATAATTGACTTATTCTGGTTTAAAAACTATGGAAAATATATCAAAAACATAAACAAAGCTTCTGCATATTCTTGATGTTGCAGTCTTCTGATAATAAAATTTATGTGACACCACTATGATACAAATTTATTGACTAAGCTAATGGGTATAATTCCTAACTTATCTAGACACCTCTCACAAAAGCTTTGCTTTTCTGAATAAATCATATGTTCTATTACATTGAATTCACAAATGAATATGACCTTTTGCTTTTATATTATAGTAGAAAAGCTATTTTAACATTGATGAAAATTAATTTGAATGCTTATATTTAATAATTAAAGACAGTAGTCAATGTTATTTCCATCAGCATTAAGCTGAAATGCCTCTCTGTATTTACCACCCATTAGTATTAGGTATAGCACACAGACTTTACAGGGCATATCTATTCCATGGCCAGGTATCACCCTCAAGTGTTTGAAGATTATGACACTTTTTTCCCCTAAAGTCTTCACTTTTCTAAGGTAAATTTCCAGTTCCATGCACTCTTTTTCATAGGAGATAACTATGAGCAACTCCCCTATCATAATAGTTATTCTCATCTGGCTAGGTCTTGGAGTATTATTTTGACTCTATTTTAGAATGTCAGGCTTAGGGCAGAATATAATATTTAAGAGTCCGAGTAGTGCAGTGCAGTAGGATTACTGACTCACCTATTCTGAATAGCATGCTGCTCTTAAAGCTGTCCTATATTATGGGTTCATATTGACAATACTTCTGACATAAGCATTGGGAACAAATTACATTGTCTTATATATTAATAATATTTATCCCTTTTGAAATCTATCCTTTTTAAAAAAATACAAAACGCATCCCTTAATTCAGTTATTCAACACAACAGCCGTGCTTTGCATGTTGAAACAGTAACAACAAAATGTGATGAACCCATTCTTTTTTCTTTTTTTTACAATGAGTGGGATTTTTTTTTTATTTTTTCCAATTTTTTTTAAAATTTCAGAATATTTTGGGGGACAAACATTTTGCTTAGATATAATGCCTTTGCCTTGCCCAAGCCAGGGCTACAAGCATGCCCATCCCTCATACAGTGTACTTCACATCCATTAGTTGTGAGCTTACTCACCCCCACCACCCCCTCCCACCCCCTCCCACCTGATCGGCACCCAGTGAAAAGTACTACCATGTGAGCACCTTAGTGTTGATCAGTTAATACCAATTTGATGGCAAGTACATTTGGTGCTTGCTTTTCCATTCTATGATACCTCACTTTAAAGGATGGGCTCAAGCTTTATCCAGGATAATATAAGAGGTGCTAGCTCCCCACTGTTTTTTGTAGTTGAGTGGTATCCCTAGTGTCTCATCTAAGCCACTGATGAAGTAGTGAACATATCTCTGTAGCACACCAAAAACATATCTTTCAAAACTGACAATTAAAATCAGGTACACACTATTTCGACCAGTTACCATCCTCTTAGTTACTTTTAACTGTGTCCCATATTTCTCTATTTATTATATCTTGACAGAATTAGTGAAAATCTATGAATACAGACAAGAAATATTAAGTCTACTATATTTTCTTGCCTAAAAAGCTAGTTTGACATGATTTAGAGACTCATGCTAATTACTTGTAATCACACATTTTTTTCCTGCTTTAGATGTTAATAAAATATGTATTTTTAAGATAAACTCTTTCAAAATTGCACTCAGGATTGATAGCAAATCAACCAGTTAGTAATTTGTAAACTCTACTTTCTAATATTTTATAAAAATTACTAGGTACCTACATGGAGTCCATCAGAACTCCTCCCCTATACTCATGCTTCTTTTCCTTAACAAACATTGACAGTGGCTCAATAATCTTATCTAAACTCTCCTTTAATACCTGGATACGTAATTTCTCTGTTCTAGGGGTCTTGAGTTATGCGAAAGAGCTACATGCTCTTTACAAATATACCCAACTATTTGGATCTCAATTTTATCTTATTAATCAATATTTACTCTAGTTTTTGGATGATAGGCACTAATTTAGAGGATTTAAGAAAGACTCCTTTGAAAAACAACATTTAAACTAATATCTCAAGGAAAAAAAGTTTTTAGGTAGCAATAGGTACAATGGAAACAGTATCCCAGCAAAAATATGTTATGTAAAAGCTCTGAGATGAGATTTTCCATGATGAGTGGTGCCATGATGAAGAATAATCACGAATAAGGGAGACAGTAGCATGCCTACAAAGTTAGGGAGGGAGATCATGTAATACACAGACATTAGGGTTATTTCCTTTGTGCATTAGGAAGCCACCAAATTGTTTTAAGCAGTCATCATTATTGAATTTATATTTTTAAAAAATCACCCTGGCTGCTGTCTGAAAACTGTATGAGAATGGGGCAGGCAAGACTGGAAGCTTAGGACCCAGCTGCTGCATTAGTGCAAAGAAGGTAGCATCTCAGAAAAGGTGGAGAGAAATGGACAAATTCAATTACATCGAGAAAGTAGAATCACCATGAGGTTTAGAGCAACGAAAGTATCAAAAACCAAGTCCAAATATCTGGATCAAGCAACTGGAAGGATAGGGAGCCATTGGATAGTACAGGGTTGTACATATTATATTTGAAATCACTGAGTGATACCCCAAAGAAATGAGAAGCAAAAAATGAGATCAATTTTTCTTGTGTCCATAATCTATGTAAGTGATATTTTTAGCTATGATAATAAATATAATATGTTGGAGAGAGCATAGACAGAGAAAAGTTGAAGTCTAAAGTCTTCAACAGGAGTGTTCAATTGCACTGAATGATTATCATGGCTAATCTTATATTATTTATATTGTTAATTATAATATTAATTAATGATATATTAATACTCAATATAAAAATATATACACGTTTTTAAATAACAAAATAAAAATCAGTTTTCTTTTCAGTGTCAACTGTTATAGCCTAAAAGTGGTAACAGGGTTGCCTTACAAGTTCCAAGTAAGTATTTTGTAACCTACTACTTACATAAAAAATACATTCTCATCATCTTTATTTCAATAAATACAGACCCACAGTATTATTTTAATGGGTTTATAATTTTCCTTAGATGGCTATATAATAATTTATCAAATCACCTAAACATCTTGGCTATTTTTAAATTTTTTACTCATTTAAAAAAATTGTGATGACCTCCTTTGAATATCCATATTTTTGTCTTATCTGATTATTTTCTTTTTCACATTAAAGGGCTTTTTATATACATCAGATTGGCCTATCAAAATGTACCAATTTGCATTTCCATCCATCATGAATAAACATACTATTTGTATATATTTTACCAAACCTGGATTTTAACTTTCTTTTTACTATCATCAACTTAAAAAATTAAAAACTGATTCCTGTTTAATTTGCATTACTCTGACTTTTGATGAAGCTAAATGCTTTTTTTCTACACTTATGGGCTATCTATTTTCCAATTGCCTGTATTGCTCTTGTAGTGGGCATTAGAGCTGTTTAGAAATAGTGTAGTCCTCCTTCTAGGCAAAATGCTAGGATTGCACTCAGTGACTCCTTGGGAGTTAGGTTTGGCCTTGTGTTACACTCAGGTCAATGAACTTTGAGCAGAAGAAACATATCACTGCTGAGCACAAGCTTGAGGAGCCAGTGTATGATTTGCCACATTGCCTTCCTGTGGTCCCAGTGATCATACTGTGGGTCAGCTAGAGGCTCTGTCAATGTGAGTTCCTGAGTGACTATAGTAGGAAGATCTTTGTGGTATACCAATATTAGAAATGTTCTACGAATGACAATAAGCTTTCACTATGTTACTACACCGAGGGTTTGGGAGTTGTTTATTATTGTAGCAAAATTTAGTTTACACCAATTTATGTTCATTTCTGTTTATAATTCTGGATTTTATTTTTTATTACTGATTTGTAAGAATTCCTGATATATGTTAGAAGTATTTTCCCCACATTTTGTTATCATTAGTCTTTTAATGCAGAGAAGTCTCAAATTATTCTTTTTTCATTAGAAGATCTGACCTTAAGAATATTCTTTGAAAGGCCTTCCCCTCTTCTAGAATTTTTAATCTAGAACTAAAAAGTATCTGATATTTTATATTTAAATTTTCAAAATATTAAGTTATATTGGGGTAAGATACAAGGCAAAATAACTAATTTTCCTATAGTAACATCAGTTATTGAATAGAACATCTCTTACAAATTATCTGTCATGTCAAGTTATTATATCATAAATTCTCACACATACTTGGGTCCTATTACTTGACTTTCTAGTCTGAGCCATCAGTGTGTAAAAGAAGAACCACAGGTTTTAATTATTATAGTTTTGTAGCACTGTTATTGACAAGTAAGGTGAAATTCACTTTATTTTACTCCCTGTTCAACATTTCTTTTTCTTTCAGATCACCTTTAGTATACTTTTGTCATAGTTAAAATAATTATATTTTGTTTAACCTAACACAAATTTATAGACTACTTTCCAAAAATAATAGCCAATTTGAAATACTGCTTTGTTCAATCCAGGAATATGATACGGTTTTCCATTGGTTTTTCCATTGGTTTTTCCAAGTCTTTTTTTTTTTTTTATTAATCTCTCTGTAAAATTTTGTAATTTGACATATAGTTGTACATATTTCTTGTGAAATTTACTCTTAGATAATATTTTGTAGTTGGAAATGTAATGTGGTAACTATACTATTTATTGAATTATTTTAGTTATACAAACGTTTTAGTTGATTTCCTCAGGTTTTCTAAGCAGACTTTCTAAGCAATGATAATGATATAATGATATATTCTATATCATTATAAAATATGATATAAAAATCATGATAATTTTGACCATATATTAATACTATTTTTCTTATTCTAATAACTAGCTAAAAATTTCAAGATTGATTGTAGCAAATTTTTGTGAAAAGGAATATAAGATATCCAAATTGAGTTTCAGTTAATAATTTACTTGCTTAAGATATTATTGTTCAAGAATAAATTATTTATGGCAAAAATAAATGTGATAAATAATTGATACTAATTAACCCTTAAAGATATCACTATGAAATTTAACAAAGTAGAAATTTGGGCACATCTGCAGTTAAGTTATCAGTTTAGCTTTGTTTAACTCAATATTTCACCAAATAATTTAGCCATAGAATCCATTTTCTATTGGCATGCTAATAATTCAACCCTAATACTCTTACATGTTTATAATTAATATGAAGTTTTTTAAGGTAAATGAGGAATCTTGAATGTTGGCATCAAGAGTTTGCCAGATTTTTCTGCTTCATAAAATAAATTGGGAAATTTTACATCATCTTCTCTAGTAAAACATAGGTAAAATAAAATAGAAATTATTGCTTACAATTCCTTGGATAGGAATTAGCTATGAAAATTTCTTGGTAGGCACCTTTAAGGGGTATAACTCTGCGGTGAATTACTTGTTTCTTTCACAGGTATTGGTCTAATCTAATTTCCTTACACATTTAAATGTATCCTACTAATTTATTGTTTCGTAGAAACTTAGTTTCAAATATACTTGCAAATTGTTTGTCAAATATATTTTCAAGAAGCTGTTACTATAGTTTGGTTTGTTTGAACCCTCCAAATCTCATGTTGAAATCTGATCCGCAATGTTGGAGGTAGGGCTTAATGGACGGTGTTTGGATCATGGAGGCAGATCCCTCATGAATAGATTAATGCCTTCCCTGGGGGAAAATGTGAGTAAGTTCTCACTCCATTACTTCCCACAACAGCTGTTATTAACAGCTTGGTAGCTCCTCCCCTTTGCTTCCTCTCTTGACATGTGATCTCTGCATAAGCCAGCTCCCCTTACTTTCTGCCATGAGTGGAATCAGTCTGAGGCCCTCACCAGAAGCAGATGCTGGTGTCATGCTTCTCATACACCCTGCAAATCCATAAGCCAAATAAACCTCTTTTATTTAGAAATTACCAAGACTCAGGTATTCGTTTATAGCAAGAGAAAACTGACTAAGACAGTCATACAAATTTCTTTATAATTTTTATGCTTTCAGTTCTGAAAATATTTGTTGAAATAATAGTTACATCCAGTTCATCATTCCTAATGCTTTCTCTTTTTCACTTTTTGGTAGGCTAAATATTTTAATGGATCAGTTTATTAATTAAATTAAATTAATTAATTTATTTTGTGATAAATTATTTTTCTTAATTTATCATTTTAATACATTGTCTCTAGTATAAGCTTGCATCAATTTTTTGCATTTTTGAATACATTTCCAATAACTTTCATTCTTATTCAACATAATTTATAACACTGAGTTTTCTATGAGAAAAATATTGCTTGTATTATATATCGTTTTCTATGTAGTATGTTTTCTGTGAAATTATTTTCTAGCCAGTAATTTCAGTTTTACTTTGCTCTTAGACCAATGATGACATTACACTATTTCTTTCCTTTCTTTTATTTTTAGTTTTAATTCCAAGTGTTTAGGAGTTGGAGTTTTCCTTTATGATGAATATTTGGTTTTGGATTATGTTTCAGCACTTCATCTTTATGCAACCATTGTGCTGAATGCTTCTGCTTGTCAAAAAGAATCTATTTTTCATCACAAGTAACAATATGGTATAGAAATGGCTCACCTTTATGTCATGACAGCAAAGAAAAGCAAGTGTTTGGATGATTTCTCTTCTGAGGTTTGTTTAATTCATGTGGAACCTGTCTATCCAGCTTCTTTACCTTGCTGATTTGTTTCAAATGGTCCAATACATTAATAGCAACGTCAAACCTTGCTGCTAATTCACACATAGTTTGAGATGAATTTGCTTCCACTACAGCTTTCAGCTTATCATTATCCACCTTGGTCTCAGGTTATCCATATGGCTCATTTTCAAGATTAAAATCACCAGAACTGAACTTCTCAAACCATCGACATACTGTGCTTTCATTAGCCACTTCCTTCCCAAACACTTCATTGATATTTTGAGCTGTCTACACTGTATTGGTTTCATAACAGAATTCATATTCAAAAATAACACAATTTTTTTACTTACTCATGGTTTCATAAAAATTGCTCTACAAAAATTTTTGAAAGATAATCACAAGCCAAAATGTGTGTTCGAAAAACTGAGGATGTACCTTCACAATAAAAATAAAACAAGAAGTGTCAAAGTGAAATGTCACAGACAATCAACTGTTAAACTTAGTACTTAAGGAAACCAGACATTTCATAATTAATACCACAGACTGGGTAACTTAAACAACAGAAATTTATTTTCTCTTACTTCTGGAAGCTAGAAGTTTTCAAGATCAAGCTGTTAGCAGGTATGGTTGTCCTGAGGATTCTCTCCTTGGCTTACAGATGGCCACCTTCTCGCTGTGTCCTCATGTGATCCTTACTCTGTGGGCAAGCATCCCTGGTGTCTCTTTGTGTGTCCAATTTCTTTTAGAGATAACCTTTAAGAACTCATTTTAAATCGACCACCTCTTTAAAAGTCCTGTCTCCAAAAACAGTCATACTCAGATACTGAGGGTTAGGACTTCAACAATGAATTTTGGCGGGGGAGTGGGGGGACTTAATTCAATCCATAGCAGCAGATCTTATTATCTTTGAGTGAAAAACTTCTTACTTAGCATGTAGCATATGTGGTATAGTGTTTATTTCTCTCTCTCTTTTCCCTTCCTGACATCAGATTTCCCTCTCCAGACTCTGACATGTGGCAATGAAACCGTCTTCCCATCGCACTGCTTTTGGTTTTTAGAGTCAATTTTGTATTATTTCTTCCAACCTATATACAGACTCACCTTCCCTTAAGTTTCCATACTTGTAAGCCAGTACAAGATCCTCAAATGGAATTTTGCAATTATGCTGATGAAATAATGAAACCACTGCATGTTCTATCTGGGTCTCTTCCATATGTCTGTTCTCAGAGATTCCATTTGCATGCTTATTTCTTTGAGTATGTAATTTCTTCTCATTCTACCTATAATTTATTTGCTACTATCCTCTGAGTATCATTGATTATCATGAATCAATACCTCCCAGAAACAGAAAAAAAAGTCCTCTATGGTTTTTAAACTTTCCTTACTATCTCCCTATTTCCATAATGTCTCCTAAAATGTCACATAAGCCAAGGTAGCACTTGGATGACCAGTTTCCTGAATCACTTAAACAAAGGAAAATATTTTAAAATTCACTAGTTGTCTTCTTTCTCCACTATCCATTACTTCATTAAACCTTGCTTAAGTACTTTGTAAATAGATTTCACAGAAAAACATTTAAAGGTTTAAAAATTCCTTTATATACTTTTCAATTTGGAAGGATGGATTTTACATGAGTTTCTACAGACTTTATTCCCATCCTTATAAAATATATTCTCTACTGCAATGTTTTTCATCTTACTACCAAGGTCTCTTATCCACAGAGTAATATATTTCTTTTTCATAACATAAAAATAAAGGCATGCATGTGCACAAAAACTCCATTTATGTGCCAACATGTATAAAGAAACCAAAAGAAAGCTGTCCTTTGAATCATATTTCTTTCATAAGTATTTCTAAATTAATTATCATAATTAAATATAGGACTGACTACAGCACTGTGTCCCAGTAGCAGAAAAGTAAGATTCACCACTTCTACTCCAGCCCCAATTCAAGGGTTAAGAAAAAATGACAAGTCAATACATACATGCCAATGCTAACTTTTTAAATATCAACAGGCACACTTACATGCATATACAAAAAATATTTTTGCATAATGATGTAAGCATAGGCTCCTCCACTGATAAAGGAGCTTGAACCTTTGAGCCAGTGAATGTGGATGTAAGCAACTTTCATAGTAAAATGCTATATTTTTATGCTCAAATCTACATACCCTAGCAGCTATATTTATGCTCAATTATTTAGAGCTCTTAGTTATTTAGATCTATTAAAAATGCTTGCAATATAAGATACACAAATGGATAATCACATGACCATATTCACATTTATTCAGCCCTCAGGCTGGTTTTTGTTCAGAAATTTCACTTTGGGTATTTATTAGTTATTTTTATATAGGGAGTAGCCTAGTCCCAGGAGTTTAGAATTTTGCACTATGTTGCCTCAGTTTCCTAGGATGATCAATCTTAGCAATTCAAAGACTTTGGAGATTGCCCAAACTAAAGTAAGTGAAACTTTTTTTTTTCTATCCCTTTCCAGAAATGCTCTACTAAACAGAAGAACTTCCTTAAATCTATCAAATTATGCAAAATGTTTACTAAGCTCATATTCTCTTATTTTATAAATTATATTATCAATATATCTTTTTTAAAAAGAGAGACAGAAAGAGAAAACATCCCACTTCCCACAAGCCATTGGGCACTGGGTATTGCTCACTTTTGCTTTGTTCGGTTCTCTTGGGGTTTCTTCCTTTTTTCTGTCCAGAGAGGTTGCAGCTGTGACTCTTCTTGGATGCTACATGAGAACTGCTACTCAAAGGCCCTTTAAAGTAATAATGTGAAACAAGAGGGATGTGATATAGCAAATGACTCAAATAATTCTTAAAAACCTAGGAATTGCCAACATTTCTGAAAGTGTGCCCTTGAATAATCTGGAAAGTACAGTGGCTAGAAGGGATAATAAATGGAATCATTAAACAACTCACAGTGTCTTGTTAAGAAGTGTTGTGTATGTTCATGATAATGCTGGTATTATTATCTTTTCTCTCTATACTAAGGATTCTTTGCTCTTCTCTATACCTGGCACTGGTCTGCGGAGGTCTTATAGCCAGTGATTAAGTAATTCACTTCAGCACTAAAAGTTCTGCATATGCAAGCATAACACAAAACTCTTACAAATATTATCCATTTTGGAACTAGGAGTAAATAAACAAGGACAGACATAATCCACAGGAGGCAGGAAAAAAAGTTAGATAATACGAAGCAAGCAAATCAGAAAAATAAGTACTACTCATGGCAAATGAGCTAAGTTACATTTTTATATTAACATTTACAAAGCAGATTGACTTCATAAAATTTGACTTTAGAAATTAATAAAATGTTGTTGTAATTGGATTATCTTTGGTCATATTTTTAATTGGTTATAGCCAATAGATAAATAACACAAAAGTCATAGTGCCCTTTTTTTAAACAAAGTCTATTCTCTGACCATAGACCGAACCATTAGTTCTTAGTATTTATCAATAAAAAGAACAAGGCCTATAAAATGAACGTAAAATTATCTAATCTACCTAGACACGTGTTGACTGCCCTTTAAGAGCTTGGCATTTTGCTCAGCACTAAGAACAAGGCAAATAAAGATAGTCTTTAGCCTCAAGAAGTCTGTGAGTCTTGGAGACAAGGACAATGCATTAACAGAGAATTATAGTGCAACATGGTAAGTATAAATATATAGGTAAACATAGAGTCCATCATAACCACTAGAAAGACCTCCTTCCTCAAAAAAAGTAAATGCCCAGAATTCTCTCATTTGCAACCAAAGTTGCTTATAACATTATGGCCACAGCATCAATAAGGCTTCTGGGTATTCCCTTTTAACACCCTGGAGAATCCTATCCCTTTACTATTGTCCTTACCCTATGCCTCCCCTTCAATGTGTTAATTCCTAAATGTCTTTCAGATCCTATGAGGAGCTTTTCCTTATTCTGGAGTCGAGGACAGGGGCTATCATATATGCTACCAAACCACCCTGCAGTTCATCTCTGAGTCCATCTGTACTGTATTGTACTGGTCTGCTTACTTGTCCATTCTCCAAACTAAAAGCTCTTTCAAGGAAAAATGAGTATTTAAAAACAAATATCACCACTGATGTTTGTGGTTCCACTGCTTAGCATAGTGCATGATGTTGAGTAAGCTGATCAATAAATATTCATTAAATAAATTAACTTATAGAGAATAAATATGAGGATTAACTGCCAAAAGACCCATAAAGCACTTTATGAGAATTTGACAAACATTAGTAATTTTACTGCTAAGTATAATAGAATGCAGTGTGTAAGAACTTACTAAGTGTGTCATAGCCAAAAAAAAAATATTTAAAAAAAAATCAGCCTTAGTAAAGGTATACAAGAAACATGGTGATACTGGATACCCATCACTGGCATTTCATCAGTACAGGCCTAAGTTAGACAAAACTAAGTTCGAACCTTTTACATCTAACATGTATTAGCAGTGGATGGCAAGCAAGCTATCTAATTCAACTGACCTCAATTTATTTTTATGTGTGAGGTTTTAGTGTCTAGATCATAAACTATTAAAAAAAATTAAATAAGATAAATGTAAAGCATATAGCTCTGTGGCTGGCACAGAGTACATCCTGAATTCAGGCTAATCTAACGCTCCTCCTTTTAATTCGTGGTAGAAACACATCAGCCTTAGGGGAGTCTTAGAAAGTCACCCAGCCAAGGGGAGATTCTAGGTTCAAAACAGCTGTGTTGGGCTGGTTCATTCACTGCCATGTTCCAGTTTCACCTTTTGGGGGAGTAAATGTCTCTTTTCAGTAATGGCCCTGACAATATTTTTGCTGCCACCATGTGGTTGGTGGCAGTTGATGCAGGGATCATGCTCAAGAGATTACTTAAAAAACTTTAGAAACTATATCATACATTGAGGGCTTGTTTATCACGATCTAGATGGGTTAAGTGTTTAATATACATTATATAATTTAATTAAAGAATGAAAAGAAAAATCCCATTAAGTTGGTGCTATTTGTATCCTCATTTTATAGATGGCCACTGACCACTGAGGTAGGATGAGACACTACCTTGCCTATGTCCATACAACTTGTTAGTGGTATAGTGGTACAGTCTATGAATTCAAAGCTGTTCCATTTCAGGACCTAAACATCAAACCACAATTCTGTCTTTTTTTTCAAATGGTGTTCCACTAAAGATTGAAATCTGAATTATTTTAAAAAATATTTGAACCAACCAGACAACTTTCAAAGCACCCAAATGTGGGGCGCGGCGGCAACGCCATTCTAAGATGGCGCCCGTATCCGGTGGTCATTTTGCTATAAACAACTCTCGAGCATGCGCAGTGTTGGTCAGGTCACAGGAAGTGCCGGTTGTGTAACTATGTAAATGAAGGATGCTAGGTTGCGCCAATGGAAACTGGCGGCATCTCCTTCCCAACCTATCCCCAGAGGTTTCAGGTCCGCCAAGGCCTTAAAAGCGTGTGTGCTTCCCCGTTCGGGGTCTTCCGCATATTGTCAATCTAAGAATATCCCCATTAAAGCGCTGTCAGAAGAACTCCAGTTGCCGTGTCTTCCTTTTTGGCAAGGCGGGCGCGACAAGTGGTGCCGAAACCCGGGAACCGAAACAACTTTG
>VBSM01000361.1:23797185-23871736 GCA_008086735.1 Cheirogaleus medius
GAAGAACTCCAGTTGCCGTGTCTTCCTTGCTGGCAAGGCGGGCGCGACACCCAAATAAAAAAAAAATGCTGATTCCTCTCTTTTTGCTTATTTGGATATTTTCTCTAATGTACATGTTGTTTTTCCCACAAGTAGCTATCTAGTCCCTCATTATCTAAGGTTTGTGTCATAGGAGTCTTTATAATCCCACGATCCAGCGAATATTTATAAAGGAGACATCAAATCAATGTGTTAACGATTTTAATTTATAGTTCTGTAAGCAACTGACAGATCTCTATCTTGTTGTTACATTAGTTTAAGAGCCAAAGGTAATCCTTCTTTATAAATCTTGCTTGATCTTAATTTGATCTCAATTCTCCCAGGACAATCTTTCTTCTAGCTTCACTTTATGACTTTCTTCCCTTTCCTCACCCTTCTCCCCTTTTATTGCAAGGCAACAAGGTCAGGGGTGGACATATGTATGGACTCTGGACTCAATCCTCAAATTCTGGCTTAGCCACATACTATTGATGTGATGGCGAGATATTTCATGAATTTTCCTTACCCTCAGTTTCCTCATCTCTAAATTGAATATAAGAACATGCCATGCCGGAACTGGCCCTTTATTAAGCAGTCAATAGATATTAGTCTGCCTCTTTTCCTCTAGCACAAAACACAAATTGCATTCATATGTTGTCACATAAAAGCCATCTGTTTCTACACTTCACAATCGTAGTCCCAGAATGAATCTTTTCTTCCCTTGGAATATTTCTGAAATGCTGTTTTTTTTTAAAGATGTGTTACACAATAAGATTGCTGCTATCTTTAATATTTTCCTCTTCAGTGATGCATAGGGCTTCTTTAAAATTTATCTTAAGAAGAAGGATTTATAATGATATCAAAAATGCAATTTAATCTTCTTTAGGCCTATATAATCTTGGACAGACCCATGTTAGAGATACAGATTAACTAAACAAACTCTCAAGGAAGGGGCAGCAGGATACTCAAGCTGTTAGGTGGTGAACTGAAGTCCCTATTAGCACAAGAAGAAGAAAAATGATACACACGTACCCCCCCCCGCCCATAACTTCAAGTAATGCAGCTTAACTGAAAAATGTCAACAGGCAGACTATCCTACCAAAGAAATGGCACTGGGGTACAACTTCAAATAAAGATAGAGTGTAGCACATGAAGCAGAAAGGTAGCATCTGAAAAAAAAGATAAATTTATGCAGCAAATATATCAATCATATGGGTAAAAAATGAAAAGAGAGTTAAAATATGCACAACAGCTGCTCTATAGAGCAGATAATATAAGTAGGTGTTTTGCAGTCAGATTGCCTAGCTTAAAGACCTTCATCTATATCTTCATATCTGTGTGACTGGGTAATGTGCTTTACTTTTCTATGCCTTAGAGTTTTAATCTCTTAATGGGAATAATAATAGCACTTACCATGTGGGTTTTATATAAAGTTAAGTTGAAATAATACAAGTAAAGCAGCTAGCACAGTGCCTGGCACTCAGTAAGAATTCACTAAGTATTAGTTCTTAAACATAATAAGACAAATGGGTTTGAGTATCTTACTTTAGAGGAAGCATTGTTTTATTTACTTAATAATCCATTGTCTCTCAATAAAGCATACAACCGAGAAAACAAAACCTTCTTGGTGCAATATATAGTACTCAATCTATCAGATTGTTTAAGAAGCTGAAGAGGTAAAATTTGCGTAAGAGAAGTCTAAAATATTATGAAACATGATGATGAGAAATACATATTCAAATCTTGACCTGACCAAATTCCTCTCTGCAGTTCATTTATCCCTTTGCCACCAGCTTGCTCCATGGAGAGAGCTGGCATAAATTGACGTGGGATGCTCTGTGGCTGTCATTCATGTACACAACACTACTCTGGAATGACTGAGGAGCAACTTGTGCATGACAAGCAACCTCAGGGAACATAACTCAGATCTGAAATAAACAAATTAATATCTTCAGCCTGTTACAGGCTCTTTAAATTGCATATTTAGATTCTATGAACACAGCAGGGTAGAAATACGGAATCCTGGATCCACTTGATAGCATCGGGCTTCGCCCCCCCCAGCCCCCCACCCCCCTGTGAGGCTCAGTGGTGATTATGTATGTGAACCAAGGGCTTGGAGGGGAAACCCTGGATTTTGAAACATTATTTCACAGTTTATAGCTTACTCAATGGGAAAAACATTGAACTGCACATTTTGAGGTCATATCTCAAGGATTAGTTTCATTCTCTTCGAAGACTTAATTTCATTACCATAAACTATGAGTGAAATGAACATTAGGGAATAACCTGTTTAGTATTTTAAACAGAACATGCTGCACAGTCAAATTCCAAATCCAGATTTGCTTGTACAATTCTAATGCTGAGCAGATGATGAAATTTCTTAATGCCTATTTATTATAAAATTAAATCTGGTTAGTATTAAAGAAAACATATGAGCATAGAGTTAAATTCTTGGCACCCATATATATTTCATCTCAAATAGCAAACAGGTACCTTCTTTTTGCATGGTACTATGATTGGTATTATGATAAAATGGTTAATGTATGGCCCCTTAAAAAATTTTCAGCTTTTATATTATTTGAAAAAAGTACATAATAACTAAGCACAATTCTTGCCCCTTTTTAAAGGGTATGCATTTAAAAAGAAATGATATAAATATTAACTCATATTTATTTGTGTTGATTTTTTTAAAGCATAGAGAGAAAATGACAGAAGATGATAGGTGCTTTCTATTAAGGTCATGTTTATTATTACGGTGAGTTGGGTAGGGTGGTAAGGACCTGGGAGCAGTTACTGTCAGACTCCCACAATCCTACTTGGTGCCACTTTTTTCTTTGTTCACAGCGTCAAATGAAGAACACTCATTTGCCATTTTAAAAATGCCTAGCATAGAAAAATTTCTGTTCATGTCCTTTGCCCACTTTTTGATAGGGTTGTTTGATTTTTTCTTGCTGATTTTGGTGAGTTCTAAGTAGATTCTAGTTATCAGCCCCTTATCAGATGTGTAGGATGCAAAAATTTTCTCCCATTCTGTAGGTTGTCTGTTTCCTTTCATGACTGTTTCTTTGGCTGTGCAGAAGCTTTTTAGTTTGATCAGGACCCATTTATTTATTTTTGTTGAAGCTGTGATTGCCTTTGCGGTCTTCTTCATAAATTCTTTGCCTAGGCCAATGTCTAGAAGAGTGTTTACAACATTTTCACCTATAATTCTAATAGTTTCATACCTTAGGTTTAAGTCTGTTAGCCAGTGTGAGTTGATTTTTGTGAGAGGTGAAAGGTGTGGATCCTGCTTCAGCCTTCTACAAGTGGCTATCCAGCTTTCCCAGCACCATTTATTGAATAGGGATTCTTTCCCCTAGTGGATGTTTTTGTCTGCTTTGTGGAAGATTAGATGGCTATATGAGGATGGTTTTATATCAGGGTTCTCAGTTCTGTTCCACTGGTCAATATTCTTATTTTTGTGCCAATACCAATTTGATTTAATTACTACAGCTTTGTAATATAGTTTGAAATATGGCATATTGATACCTCCCATTTTGTTTTTATTGCCTAGAATTGCTTTTGATATACGGGGTCTTCTCTGGTTCCAAACAAAGCGTAAAATTATTTTTTCTATTACTGTGAAGAATGATGTTGGGATTTTAATAGGTATCGTATTGAATCTGTAGATCAGTTTGGGTAGTATAGACATTTTAACAATGTTGGGTCTGCCGACCCATGAGCATGGTATAGATTTCCATCTGTTTACATCCTCTGCTATTTCCTTCCTCAGCATTTCATAGTTCTCCCTGTAGAGCTCTTTTACCTCCTTAGTTAAGTATACTCCTAGGTCCTTTATTTTCTTTGTTGCTATTGTGAAGGGTATTGAGTCTTTGATTTGGTTCTCGATTTGATTGTTGTTGGCGTATATGAATGCCTCTGATTTCTGTGTATTGATTTTGTATCCTGAGACTTTACTAAATTCATTTATCAATTCCAGGAGTCTCTTGGTTGAATCCTTGGGATTTTCTAAATATAATATCATATCATCAGCAAACAGCGAAAGTTTGATCTCTTCTGACCCAATTTGGATACCTTTGATTCCACTTTCATTTCTGATTGCTATAGCCAGGACTTCCAGCACTATTTTGAATAGAAGTGGAGATAGTGGGCAACCTTGCCTGGTTCCAGTTCAAAGTGGGAATGCTTTCAATTTTTCCCCATTCAGTATGATGTTGGCTATGGGTCTGTCGTATATGGTTTGTATCATTTTTAGGTATGTCCCTTCTATGTGTATTTTATTAAGTGTTATCATGAATGGGTGTTGAATTTTGTCAAATGCTTTTTCTGCATCTATTGAAGAATAATGGCTAACAAACAAATGAAAAAATACTCAACATCTCTAATCATCAGGGAAATGCAAATCAAAATCATAATGAGATATCACTTATGCACTCGAATGTTTATAGCAGCTCAGTTCACGATTGCACAGTTGTGGAAACAACCCAGGTTCCCATCAATACATGAGTGGATTAACAAAATGTGGTATATGTATACCATGGAGTACTATTCAGCTTTAAGAAACAATGGTGATATAGCACCTCTTGTATACTCCTGGATACAGCTGGAACCCATTCTACTAAGTGAAGTAGCTCAAGAATGGAAAAACAAGCACCACATGTACTCACCAGCAAATTGGTATCAACGGATCAACACATAAGTGGAGATATAGGAATAACATTTGTCGGGTGTTGGGCAGGTGGGAGAGGGGAGGAGGGGATGGGTATATACAAATATAATGAGTGAGATGTGCAACATTTGGGGGATGGTCATGCTTGAGGCTCTGCCTCGAGGGGGGAGGGGGGCATGGGAAATATACATAACCGTAATATTTGTACCCCCATAATATGCTGAAATAAAAAAATAAATAAATAAAATTTTTAAAAAAAGTCCCCAAACAATAAATGTTGGCGTGGATGTGGAGAAACAGGAACACTCCTACACTACTGGTGGGACTGCAAACTAGTTCAACCTCTGTGGAAAGCAATATGGAGATACCTTAAAGCGATATAAGTAGATCTACCATTAGATTCAGCAGTCCCACTACTGGGCATCTACCGAAAAGAACAAAGGTCAATCTACAAAAAAGACACCTGAACTCGAATGTTTATAGCAGCACAATTCACAATTGCAAAGCTATGGAAACAACCCAAGTGCCCATCAATAAATGAGTGGATTAATAAAATGTGGTATATGTATACCATGGAGTACTATTCAGCTCTAAGAAACAATGGTGATATAGCACATCTTGTATTTTCCTGGATAGAGCTGGAACCCATTCTACTAAGTGAAGTATCCCAAGAATGGAAAAACAAACACCACACATACTCACCAGCAAATTGGTATTAATTGATCAGCACCTAAGTGGACACATAGGAATTACATTAATTGGGTATTGGGCAGGTGGGAGGGGGGTGGAGGTGGCAGGTATATACATACATAATGAGTGAGATGTGCACCGTCTGGGGGATGGTCACACTTGAAGCTCAGACTTGTGGGGGGAGGGGGCAAGGGCATTATTCGAAACCTTAAAATTTGTACCCCAATAATATGCTGAAATAAAAAAAAAGAGGAAAAGAAGTGCCTAGCATAAAGTATACCCAGTTCTCTCGAACCATGAGTATAGTCTAGGGGAGATTCTTTTGCTACTCACAGAAGCCCTCCACTCAAGCTTTGCCTAAAGTGTTTGTGGCATTATTATAAAGGCAATAGTCTCAGACATTTCTTGCAGGCAGGAATACTGCTATGTCATCCCCCTTACCCATGTGCCCTGAAATCATAAAACAGGCCTCTCTGAAGGAGTTTGGGGTACTGGAGTCCTGGGTACTTGGTTTCTTTTTTTCCACTAGCAAAAGTTTTGTTGTTGTTTTTTGTTTGTTTTTTAATTATTGGGTTAATCATCTTGGTAAGTAAAATGACCATAGCACTTCCCAGACAAAACAAAATGGGGAAAGCCATGCAGACAGAGCACTGATGGATCATATTGAGAGGCTGTATGAAATGTCATCAGAGACGATTTTGTAGAAGACATCAGCACAAGGGAGCGCGAGGTCAGGAAAAGTAGTCATTGAGGTGGAACAAACATGCCAGGGCTCCCGGGACACACCACCATCCAGCCATCACTCAGATTCTGTGTCCCTCTCTTGATAGTTCCCTTTTCAATACCTATTTTTCTTCTGCCCTATATCCTCTGTTGCATTACTTCCTAACCTCAATTTGAATAGAAAAAAAAAGAGAATAAAAAGTCCTAAAATTATTTCACCAAAATGATTTTATAGGACTTCCAGCCAGATGAATTCTAGCATATATCAAATTTTGATTTAAAAAAATGATAAACAACAATGGAATACTATCTGTACATAAAAAGAATAAAATCATATCATTTTCAGCAACGTGGAACTGGAAGCCACTGTGTTAAGTAAAACAAGCCAGGCACAGAAAGACAAATATCACACATTCTCACTCATACATGGGAGCTAAAATGTTGATCTCATGGAGGTAGAGAGTGTAATGATAGATACCAGAGTCTGGAAGGGGTATATGGGTGGGAGAGGGGATAAAGAGGTTGGCCAATGGGTACAAACATACAGTTAAATAGAAGGAGTAAGCTCTAATATTTGATAGCAGAGTAGGATGACTATAGTTAATAGAAACGTATTTTATATTTCAAAATGGCTAGAAGAGAGGTTTTGAAATGTTCCCAACACATAGAAATGATAAATACTCGAGGTGATGGATACTCCAAATATCCTGACTTGACCACTACACATTTTATGCATGTAAAAAAACATCACATGTACCCCATAAATATATAAATATATTAATATATATACATGCTGCTGTAACTATATAAATGAAATGTATCAATAAATTTTTTTAAAAAAGAAAAAAATTAGTAAACATATAGGCCTGTTTTGCCCTGGTTTTTAATCTATTACAAACAAAAACGAAAACAGAGTTTCGATTTACATGCCCTCTCAACCTCTGCTCATTTTCTCTATGAAAGGAGATCACTTCTTAAAATTCCCTTAGTTTATCCTATCCATCTTAAAGTTAAGAAATAGAAGAAATAGGGGGGAAAAATGAAGGAATCACAGATAAAGGGGTAAAAAAAGATCATGGGAACAACAAAGATAAAACAGTAGGAAGAGTATCACAAAGGATGTTGAAGAGAAGAATGCCAACTGAAGGGCCACTGTATTAAAATACTGACCACATGCCTTTTATTTTATTTAGATTTGGGGGTACACAAACACACAAAAATCTTTTAGTTTTAATGATTATTCATGCCATAAATATACCGAAAGATGGAAATGATTGATGGCACAATTCAAAGGATGGTGGGACTATTCAAATCCCACAAAAAGTGTCATGGAGATTGGATTTAGGCAGTGGAGAAACACTGAAAGATCTTATACCAAAGAGTGACGTTATTTTTAAAATATTCACTCAAGATCCTTTGTGAAAAATAAATCAGAAGGAGAAAAACTGAATTCTGTAAACCAGTCAGAAGGCTATAGCACAAACAAATACAGCCTCTATAATGGTAGTCTGGAAGACAGGGGGTGGTAGTGGGCTTGAAGAAATGGGAATGGACTTCAGCAGGGTTTAGAAGGTAAGAATGGACAGGATTTGACTTTGATTTAAAGTCAAAGCAACAGTGCAAGATGATACCCAGATTCTGTCTGTGCAATATGGAGAACTATCTATTCATTGAAATAGATATAAAAGAGTAAGAGCAGATTTTAATGGAAAGAAAGTTAATTGAGTTTGAACTTGTTGAGTTTGAGGTGCCTTAGGGACATTCAGGTGAAGATGTCAACTACGCTACTGACTACATAAATCAGGAGATCAAAAAAGATGTCAGCTTTTAGGAAAAAAGATACAGATTTAGGAGTCATTAGCAAATATGTGGTTCTGAAGATCATGGCAGAAGAGAAGATTGCCAGGAATTGGTATAGAGTAATATAAGGGACCTAAGCCAAGACCACAAAGCATATGCCTACTGCCTTGTATGTGGTCTTTAAGGCCACTAGGTTTGACATTTTATTCAACTTCACTACTAATCTACTGTTTTTCTTTAATTCATGAATACTATTCATATCTAAAACAATTTTCTCAGACAGTTGCTTTTAAAATGCACAGTACAAGCTATTCCCATATCTGTCTTCCACAGTTTACAAAAATGCAAGAGTTCACATAAGTCATTCACAAGGAGGATGAAAATGGGATTTAAAAAAGCGCAACTGTTTCCGCATAATCTTTCCATTTTTGTGAAGATTGGAGTGCTCTATCCTACTGGTGTGTGTTGGGGGGAAAAATCATCATAATTTCAGAGTACATAATGGGCTCATTCTTTTTCTTACACGTGTGAAATAGGATTGCAGCTATTTCTCTGTCTAGTTAGACAACATACTGTTTGGTAGCAGAATTTTGTATGTTAATTTAATGCATTTCCCCATACATTTCCCAGGGTGTAGTCAAAAAGAATTCTTTACATACTAAAAAATAAAAAATAAAAGGATCTTAGCAATGCCATCAACCTAGTTATACCTCATAGCTCAGGTACAGAATCACGGTGTGTAAAGAGCCTTTTAATAATTTCAAAGGATCTGCGATGCAAATATAAAAATGATAAAACATGTGAAAAATGTTTCTCAAGTTCTTTATTGTGTATCTTGTACTACATATTTTTCATCACCCAAGAAGTTATATTTTACTAGTCAATTTCAGAGAGAATTTTTGAAGACTATATTAAATCTTATAATAAAACATTTCTTTGGCTAGTTCAGGAGGCTTAGATTGAACTAAAGCAAGATGGAATAATGGGATACGTGATCATATGTTGGTAATCAAGTCAACTGCATGATTGGCATGAAATTATAAAACAAAAAAAAATTATTTCAAGACTTTTAATTAGATCCCAACAGATAATTGAAAGTATCAAAAGTGTCCATAAAATTGAGGATTTTTTTTCAACTGAATGAAAGTTAAGATGTGTGCTGGCAACTCCAGAAATTAAAATTTCCTCATTAAAACTTTAAAATATAAATTCCATTTTTGACCTAGCATTGGCATTGTATTTGAATTGCAATAATAACAGAATGTAGAAAGGGGAATAATCTTCTAAGCATTTTGTTAGATTCTCTTTATTGCTAAAGTCATATAACAAAAAACAAATGTTGCTAGATTTTTCTACCATTGAGAGTTATTCTTCTAAAAAGTTAATTTTATAGCTTTTTATGATACCATGAAATTAATAATTGTTTCATTAGGTTACATATAATGCCTTACTCTAAAAGAAGAAAATAAAAATGAAGTAAGCTAAGCCCAAAGTGGGTTAAATTTTTAATTTCATATTTCACAGTCTATCACGTAAATGAAGAAAAGTTACCATTGACGGAAATGATAATGAAGAATATAATGAAGTTTCAATGTCTGTTAGATAGTTCTGGAACTATGAGACATATTAATATATAAACTAACTGGAATGCAGAAAATTTCACTCTAAGTTAGCACATGTACTTAAAGATAAAGTAGATTCTGGGATAATAAGCAGTAGCATCAATTCTAGCCCTGAAATGTGGCTTCAGATAGGAACACAGAAGTAAGCAAAATACACTTCTGAAGTATGGACTCATATGTTTAGCTGAAAGTGGCATATATATATATAAGTCAAAGGTCTAAAACGTAAATTACTATAATAACATGTTTCATATAACTTTCATTCATTTCACAATTTAATATCACATGCAGACTATTCTTTTTCCAATTTATGACATTTCACAAATCTCAGTCTTAACTTCCAAACATTTGAACAAGGAAGCAAGATAAAGATGAACAATGTTTTTGAATTGTATTTAAATAAATATGCATGGAAAATTTAGTTTGCAAATAAGCATTTTAGATATTGAAGATAACATTCATGTCAAGCTTTCTCCTTTTCTTCAATCTCAATGCATTATCAAATCTCTATGTGACTTTCAACAATTTGGTTATATGTGCTTCAATTCCCTTCTTTGTATAGTACTTATTCCACAGAGATATTAGGTGAATTAAATTAGATAATAATGTAAATCACAGAGAAAAGTGCATGATATACAGTAGGCAATCGATAAATAAAAACTTTAATTGCCACTAATATAATCATTATCTTCTTTTATCCATTTCACTGTACTTTTATTAATGTCTTAATCACTCTCCTATTCAGGAATTTATTAATGTCTTAATCGGTCTCCTATTCAGGAATTATCACACTCACACAGAACCTGGTACAGAGCAGGTGCCTCCCCCCAGATGACTGTCTTTAAAGAAAAAATGGAAAGAACTACCATTTACTTGGCGGTTGTACTTTTGTCAGCTTACACCATGTGCTGACACCATGCCAAGTACATACATATACTCTCATGTATTCCTGATAAAACATCATGGCAAGTCATTATACTGATGTTGCAGCTGAAAACTACTTACGACGAAGGTGTTTATAAAACTTTCCACTGGTTATAGTTGAATGATACTGGAGCCATGGCTGAAACTTAGGTTATTTGGTTCAAAATTTTATTTTCCTACTATATTACACTGTTTCTCCATAGCTCACTTTAGCATCTCAAAAACTCTACATCTTAATTTACTTTTTACAGATTTCTTTCCAGAGAGAGAAACTCACAACCAAGGAAAGAGGCTAGACATAAAAATTACCAGGTTATAAAAACATCCATATGAATTAAAGTTTCTCTATTGAGAGGACCTGACAGTAAGATAAACAATACCCTGATCTTACCCCTCTGCTCCTCTCAACCCTATACCCCAAATAATACCCTTTCTCTCTTTCTCTTCTCTGCTATGTTTCCAAAATCATGATCTATTTTTCCACATTGTTGCTTCCTTTTCATACTTTAGCCTCTAAATTTTAAGGGAAATTGTTTAAAAAACAATCTGACTTAAGGCATTTATGCAAAATAATATTAATACAACCTCCCCAAATTTCTGGATCCATCCTAGTGTGAGATCAAATTAGAATAATTGTTTGAATGTATATTAGGACTTCTTGAGACCAGTGATGGCACCTTTTCTTTTTCATTTTCATGTTTGTGAGTTGAATGCCATGTGACTGTCATACAGATCCAATAAATATCCCTCGGATGACTGAATAAATTAATTGGAATTAATATTCAGAATGATGATGTGGAGGCTGTGCAAGGTCAATGTTCAATACTGCATTTACTAAAAATGAGGAATTAAATACTAAAACTATAATAAGATATTCAGTAATGACTTGAAAGTGATTCCTGAGTTAACCTTTTAACTTCATTTTAATTAGAAAATTTGGTTAAGCAAAGTAACTGATTATCTAGGCATCAGAGTTGAGAAAATTTTTTACTGTAATTGCTTTATTCTTATGCTCTGACTCTCTCTGCCAAGATTAGGATAGTATGGAGGCTGCAATGCAGACAGCAATAATTCTAGGCCTCCTTCAGAGTACCTGTGACGTCATTGCTGCAACTGTGATAGGTCCTCTGGAAATTCTGTCAGACAAGGCAAGAGGTGATCAGGTGATCCTTGTTCAGAATCCATTCTACAGTAACTATGTTTCTTTCAGTGAGAGTATCTTAGAGAAGAGACTATGCAATTACAATCAGCCCCTGAATAATGTGGGGTTTAGGGACACCAAACCCCTGCAAAGTTGAAAATCCACATTCAATTTTAGACTTCAGAAAAACTTAACTGCTAGTAGCCTGCTCTTGATTGGAAGCCTTACCGATAACATAAACTGTCGATTAATACATATCTTATATGTTATATGTATTTTTAAAATATTTTAAAAAGAGATTTATTGATGTATAATTGATATACAAAGAATTGTACATATTTAATATGCTCAAGTTGATGACTTTGGACATATGCAAACAACCATAATAGCATTATCAAGGTAACAGATATAACCAACAGCTCTCAGAGTTTCTTTGTTTTTTGTTTGTTTTTGTGGTGGAACACTTACCATGAGGTCTACCTTCTTTATAAATTTTGAAGTGTAAAATACCATAATGTTAACTACAGGTACTATATTGTACAGCAGCTCTCTAGACTTATACATCTAGGATAACTGAAAGTTTATATCCTTTGAATAACAACTTCCATATTCTCTCCCTCCCCTTAGCAACCACTGTTGGATTCTCTGCTTCTTGAGTTTGAATATTTTATATTATTTATTTATTTATCTATTTATGTATCTATTTTAGTTCAGAATATTACGGGGGTGCAAACATTTTGGTTACATGTCTTGCTTTTGTACAGTTTGAATCAATGTTATAAGTGTGCCCATAATGCAAATAATGTGCATTGTACCTGATAAGATGTGAGTTTACCGAACCTACCACTCCCTCATCTGTTATTCATATTACATATGTATTCTTACAATAAAGTAAGATAGAGAAAAGAAATATTATTTAAAAAATCATAAGGAAGAAGCAATATATTTACTATTCATTAAGTGGATGTGGATCATCATAAAGGTCTTCATCATGTTGAGTAGACTGAGGAAAAGGAGGAAGAGGAAGGGTTGGTCTTGCTGTCTCAGGGGTGGCAGAAGTAGAAGAAAATCAACATATAAATGGACCCCAAAATTTCCAATCTATGTTGTTCAAGGGTCAACTGTATTCTATATCTATTCAGCAAATATTTATTGAGCACGTACTATATGCTAGAAATTGTTCTAAGTGATTAGAATACATGACTAATCAAAAAAGACAAAGAAACTTGCCGTTTTGCAGCTTACATTCTAACATCAAGAGGCCATAACATAACAAACAAGCAAATTATAAATTATATTAAAAGGTGATACATGCTATGGAAAAAAGAAAAAACAGAGAAGAGTAAGGAAGTTATGAGTAGTTGATAGAGATAGATGAAGGCTGCTGTATTAAATAGGATGTCCAAGTTAGACCTCATTAAGAAAGTATTATTTGATCAAAGATTTGAATTAGGTGAGGTAATTAAGTCTGTTAATATGAAAGGGAAGTTCATTTTGGGCTTGGGAAAACCTAGTGCAAGGGCCCTGCCAACTGTTAAAACAGCCAACAAACCAAGTTGCTGCCAAAATGAATGAATAAGGAAACTTATTACAATAATAATAGCTTTTAGACAATGTTTTAAATGTATTAGTCTCTTAAATCATGTAGAAAACAAAAAGTGAAGTTACAAACCATTGTTTAAAAAACTAGCTTTTACAATTCCCCTTTATTGATATCTTTATTTATTCATATGGTTTAAAGTTATTGTCTAGTGTGCTTTCTTTTTATTTCATCCTACAGAAATTCCTTGAGTATTTCTTGCAGGGAAAGTCTAGGGGTAATGAACTCTCTCAGCTTTTGTTTATCTGGGAATATTTTAATTTATCCATTGCTTTCAAAAGATAATTTAGCTGGAAATAAGACTCTTGGTTGACAGTTTTTACTGTTGTTGCTTTAGCACACTGAATATATTGTTCTAAAACAAAATCAAATGAATGAATATTCAATTGTGGATAAATGTTGTAAGTGAATATTGGCCCACTGTCTTCTAAGGAGAAGTCTGCTGACAGTCTTATTAATAACTCTTGTATATGACATGTTGCTTCTCTTGTTGCTTTCAAGACTCTTTGTGTTTTGAAAGTTTGAGTATAATGTGCACAATACTTAATTAAAGTATATGGAGCTCCTTGGATGCTTATATTCATGTCTTTCCTCAAATTTGGTACCTTTTCAGCTATTATTTCTTCAAATATTCTCTCTACTCTTCTTTCTTTCTTCTCTTTCTGAGACGTCAAAGAAGTGTATGTTCGTCCACTTGATGTTGTTCTGCAGGTGCCTAAGGTTGTCTTCATCTTCTTCAATCTTTTTTCTTTCTGTTTTTCAGACTCAATAATTTCTATTGTCCTGTCTTCAAGTTTTCTGATTCTTTCTTCTACTTGCTCAAATATTTCTTCGGATACTTCTCAGGAACTTTTCATTTCAGTTATTATACTTTTCAGCTGTAGAATTTCCTTTTTGGCTTCTTTTAATTTTCCTCTTTATCACCATTTATATTTTATTCATACATCATTTTCTTGATGTTCTCCATGCTTTCCTTTACTTCTTTGAGCATCTTTAAGACAGCTCTTTTATGGCCGGGCGCGGTGGCTCACGCCTGTAATCCTAGCACTCTGGGAGGCCGAGGCGGGTGGATAGCTCAAGGTCAGGAGTTCGAAACCAGCCTGACCAAGAGCGAGACCCCGTCTCTAAAAAAAAAAAAAAGACAGCTCTTTTAAAGTCTTTGCCTAGTAGGTCTGCCATTACATCATTATCAGGGACAATTTCTGTTTTATTTATTTTTCCTTTGAATGGGCCATATTTTCCTGTGTCTTTGGATACTTTGTGTTTGTTGTTGTTGTTGTTGTTGTCCAAAACTGGACAATTGAATGCAATAATTTAATAAATCTGGAAATCAAGTTTTTCCTCTTCCCCAAGATTTGCTGTTCTTTGTTATTGTTTTTGTTTTTATGATTGTTCTAGGATGTCTCTGTGCCATGTATCAGCCTGAGATATAAACTAAAAGTCTTCTCAGGTACTTTCTGAGCCTGAAACTTTCCATAGGCATGTGTGGTCACTTTCCTATTTTCCCTATATATGAGGTTGCATTTGAATGTCCTAGTCTTTAATGTCTGTTACCAGTCCTTTAAATCCTCTGTAAGTCACTTCACTGGAGGTGGAGGGGCTTGCAAAACGGGGTACAACAACAATGGCTGGTATCCTCGTTGCCTGCACTACTGTGATCAGAAGTAGCAGTCAGTGATCAAAGCACAGATACCCAATATTTGGAGGACAGTCTTTTTCACTCACCTTGGCTCCTACAAGTTGTTTGCAAGCTGCTCCAGGAACACATGTAGAGCTTCCTGCCAAGGGATAAGAGTGGGAGATGAATAGTTGCTACTGTGCTAGGAGCTGAAATGGACCGAGATTAATGGTAATTTACTACCCAAGCCTTCCCCTGGAAGTTGCAATACATCAAGAGACATTCAAGTTACAGAATATTTACATCAGACAAATTTTGCCAGTGCAATTGTTGTCTAGTTGGGGAGAATGATTTCTGGTGCTTCCTACTCCACCACAATTCTTTTCTGCTCTTGCCACAGTTCCTTCTCTAATTCTGAATATAAGACTACTAGGTTTGCCTGGGAGGTTGGCTAATATGTGAAGGACAAAGAGAGGAGTCGAGGGGAGTCCACAGTTTTTGGCCTTACAAAGTAAAAGGATCAGGTGTTGCCACCAACTGAGATAGGTTAGATTACCGGTGATGGAGACTTGGGATGAGAACAATACTGGATGAATCTGAGATGTCTAGATGTCTATGTAGTAATGTCCAGTAGGTAGCTGCAAATAAATGTTGGAGAGAGGTCTTGGCTGGATCATCAGCTTATATGTTATGTAAAGGCATGCCACAGGTAAAAAAAAAATCACAAGGGAGTGCGAAGTAAAGATAGAGAAGAACACCATGGACAATACCTGAGGAACTCCAACATTAAGAAGATGTAAACTAGTAAAATCTCTACAGAAAGTAATACAGAGATACTCAAAGAGCTAAAATTAGAACCACCATTTGATCCATCAATCCCACTACTGGGTATTTGCCCAAAGGGGGGTAAAAAAAAGACATTCTATAAAAAAGACATTTGTACTTTAACGTTTATAGCAACACAATTCACAATTGCCAAGATGTGTAAACAACCAAGTGTCCTTCAATACATGAGTAGAATAAAATGTGGTATACATATACCATGGAGTACTACTCAACCATAAAAGAATGGTGAACTAACACCTCTTGTATTAACCTGGATGGAACTAGAAGCCCATTCTTCTAAGTGAAGTATCATAAGAATAGAAAAAAAACACCACATGTACTCATCATTAAATTAGAACTAATCGATCAACACTTATGTGCACATATGGAAATAACATTCATCGGAAATCAAGCAGGTGGGAAGGGCGAGGAGGGGATTGGTAAATGCACACCTAACAGTTACACTGCAGACTATCTGGGGGATGGGCACATTTATAACTTTGACTCAAGCAGTACAAAAGCAATTTATGTAACCAAAATGTTTGTACCCCCGTAATATTCTGAAATTAAGCAAAAAGAAGAAGAACTGAAATTCCTTACCATTTAGACCAGGGATTGGCAAACTTTTTCTCTAAAAGGCTAGACAGCAAATATTTTAGGCAACTACTCAATTTTGTTGTTTTCATAGGAAAGCAACCACAGACGATATGTAAATGAATGGGGTGGTTGTGTTCCAATAAAATTTTACTTACAGAAAAAAAGTAAATAAATAAATATTTTATAAATTAAAAAAAAAAAGCAGAAGTTGTTGTATGGAAGAGGAGAAATCAGCAAACTAGGCTGAGAAATGCAAACAGTTTTGCAACAGATTAAAAACAAATCGTGCTATCCTGAAAGCCAAATGAAGACAACATACCAATAATAGTTCAAAACATATCTCAGTTCCAGTGAGTTATTTCTTGTTAGAAAAGTAAAAAAACAGAACCAATGTAAACTTACAGGGATAAGGATCATATTTCAATGAGGAAAAAAGTTGAACAGGAATGTCTACTCAATATTAGATCTAGCTGTTTTATAATGCAGAACTTTTTCTTTAATCCTAGTTTTCATAGACAGGCTGATGAGTATCACAAATACTGTAGAAATGATTTCTGAATTGTGTAGAAGATTCAGCCATATGACCTATGAGAAACACTCCGACTAATGAGTAGATTATTTCTGCCTCACTTAACACCAGAGGAGAAATACATCTGTTTTTCCATCTGGGCCTTTCCAATCTTAGCAGTCTGTGTCCAGAATTATTTCAAAGCCTCCTTGTATAAAAGAAGGTGAATTATATAATGGTTCAATGCAAACAAGAGAGGCTTTGGTGTAGAGAGACCTGGGTTCAAATGTTAATACTATCACTTATATATCGTGCAGCTTTAAGAACATTGACTAACTATTTTTAAACCATAGCCTCTTATTCAGAACCTTCACAGCATTCTTGTGAAAAGAATATAGTAGTTTACTGTGCTTTGCTGAGTGTCTGATATACTGTTGGTAGTCATAAAAACCTTAATTCTGTAGTGTGAGGTCCTAGGTTTAAGGATTATTTTATGATATTTTAAAGTTAGACTTTCCTTTAAACTTGAGTTTTAGACTATGCTATTCATTTAAGGACTATATCTACTCATAAATCAGAAATAAAAAGTGTAGTACTTTTTCATAAAAACAAAATTTTCATCTGTTTTTTCAGTTCATAATAGATTTTAACAGGTTTTGAGGTCATGTTTGGGGTCACATTTTCTACTATATATTTTAAGATGTAATTTGCTTAAATTATAATAATAGAACCATGCAATGTAATGAGGTAAAGACAATAGGCTATGACATCAGAAAGGCTGGATATGAAACTTGAATTGGTCATTTCCTAATGATGTGATTTTAGCAAGTCAGCTCCTCTGGGAATCAGTTCCCTCACATATAAAATGGAAAAGATATATTATTAGGATGTTTGTGACAATCAAATGAGTTAATACATGTAAAAACTATAAAGTATCTGATATATGGAAAATACTCAGTAGTCCTTAGTTTTTATTATTTGTTCCTTAATTCTAGAAAGAAATTTCTATATAGAACCAATTTTTCTATTTTAATACTTTCAATTAGCCCAACTATTTAAAACTATCTTTATTACTAGAAAAATAACCTGTTAATAATAACTAATGCAAATAGCACAAAAAAATCTGCAACAAAAAGGGACCCTCCTTTTGCTTCTAGTTATCTACCTTACACATATCTCTCTCTCTACATATAAACATGTATATGCATACACACGCATATATATCCCTTTATACTCAAAGGGAACAAACTATATCTTTTATTTCACTTAACAGTACATACATGTGCAAATATGTAATTTAAAAATAAATGCTAGATATGCCACTGCCTTCAAAAGTCTATGCCTGTGTGACATTAATTAATTTTGTAAAATTGTTCTCCAAAATGGTTGAATCTATGTGTTCTGACCAAGAGGTTATGCAGTGTAATTTCCCACATACTCTAAAACTATTATTGGTTATAATCAAACTTTTATTTGTCAGTCTGACAGAGAAAGGAAGCATTTCAAATTCATCTTAACTTATACTTTTCTAATAAGTGAGATTCAAGGTATTTTAAATTTGCTCTAAATAATACATGTGTAATAACTGTGAATATCATTAGCTTCTTGTTCAATTAGAAAAAATTAGTTCTACTCTATATAAAGATAGTAAATTTTCTGTCATGTGTTTCAAATATTTCTCAAATATTCATATCAGATCACTATTTGCCTATTGATTTTAGTAATTATTAACATTGTTTTTGCTTGAACAGAAGTATTAGATTTATTTTGTAAAATAATTTATTCATTTACTTGTGGCTTCAGTGATTTCCATCTTTCTTAAAAATGCTTTCCCCCAATTAAACTTTATGAAATAAAACTGAAATATAACTCATTCTAGTACTTTTATTTATTTATTTATTGGCACTTAATGCTAGACCCAGTTAGAATTTATTTTGTTGTACAAGATAGGAACATAGTCTTCCTTTTCTTTTGCCCCCTAAATGCCTCCCTAGTTATCTCTCCAATACTTACTCAGTAAATGATTTCTCCACGCTGTTCTTAAGTATCTATTTGTTATACGATATGTGTCCATGTTTATTTCATAAGGAATGGAAAACTAATTTTATCAAATGTATAGTTTATTTCTAAATACGGTAAATTTGTTTAAATATTTTTAAAATACTAAATCACTCTTGCATCCCTGAAATAAGCTACATTTGAGTGTAATTTATTATGTTGATAGTGTGCTACTGAAATACATTGGTAATATTTTATATAACATTTTTTATTATTGTAAAATATGCATAACATAAAATTAACCATTTTAATTATTTTTTTTTTTAGAGACAAGTCTTACTATATTGCCCAGGCTGGACTCAAACTCCTAGGTTCATACAATCCTCCCACCTCAGACTCCTGAGTAGCTGGGACTATATAGGTTTGTGTCACTATGCCCAGCCCATTATAACTGTTTTTAAGTGCACAATTTGGTAGCACTAAATGCATTAACAATATCATGCAACTATCATCACTATCCATTTCCAAAACTTTCTCATCATTCCTAACAGAAACTATGTACCAATTAAACAATAATTTCTCATTGTTTCCTCCCCACAGCCCCTGGTAACCTCTATTCCACTTTCTGTCTCTACAAATTTGCCAGTTCTAGGTATCTCATAAAAGTTGAATCATATAATATTTGTTCTTTTTGTCTGGCTTACTTTATTTTGCATAATGTGTTCAATGTTCATCCATGTTGTGGAATTCATCATAATTTCATTGCTTTTAAGGCCGAATAATATTCCGTTGTATGTTTATATCACATTTTATTTATTTATTCATCTGCTAAGGATATTTGGACTGTTTCCATCTTTTAACTATTGTGAATAACACTGCTATGAACATTGGTATTCATCATTTGGTATTTTAAAGTTTTGCATTGATATTCATAATTGAAATTGTTCTAGAGTTTTATTTTTGTGCCATTCTTGGAAATCTATACATTTTTAAGAAAATTATTTACAAAATGGTGTAAATCTAAACATATTCCACAAATTTCTTTTCATAATGACTTACATTACAAAAAGAATAAAACTCACTCAATTTTTTAATGTGAATCTAAATTTCTTTTAAAAAGTTGGTTGCTGTCAGGTCCTAACTTAATAAAAGTAACAATAATGCCTAATCTTGATGATTCTGGGAAAATGCATAAATTTTTATTATCTTTTTTAGAGAATTGTTTTTCTGCTAATCTAAAGAAATATAGTATTTGAATTTACATAAAATTCATTTGCTTCCACATGTTCAAGAAATCTTTCAAAGTCAATAGTAAAATGGGAATCCATTCAACTGGTAATGTAATATCTCTTGATTTTAATAGTGATGTATCTTTTCTGATCTCTGAATGATCTGTCTACATAAAAAACCACTCCTACCTACTACTACAACAACAAAAGAAATAGCAGAAGGGCCATATGACTTCTGATGGGTATAAAGAAACTTACTGAAGGCTCAACTGAGTTAAACAAACAAATGAACAAACAAGCAAATGAGAAATGACAAGATTATAGAGAAGGACATGAGATGGAAGATTATTTTTTTTTTAAGCTCTCATTGGACCCTCAAGTAAGAGTACAGTTTTGGACACATTTCAAAAGGCACTTGCATTTTAATGATCCTTTTGAACCAGTTTTCAAGTTGAGGGTAAATGTGAAAATAAGAAGCAATCCTCCTAAATGAAATGGAAAAATATTAGCCTGAAGTATGAGAAAGAAGGAAGCAGGGAAGTTGTGGCAAAATGGAAACAACTGATTGAAACAAGCTGAAGATCCTCTAGACAGAAAAGGAGAGCTTGGTATGAGTTCCGCGAATTCAAGGACATATTTTGCAAGGGTGTGAAGAGTTCATAAAAAAGAGTGTTGAGAATAGAAGTACAATTAGGAATTAGGAATGCATGGTCCAATGTGAGTTAGGGATATAAAAATTGAAAAAATTCAAAATGTAAAAATAACATTTGAAGTACATAGTATGGGCATTAATTAAAAGAAAGGGTAAGTATTAGGCATAATACTATTACAAATATCTAAATTTTACTAGAAAACAAGATTATTTTGCATGCCATCTACTGGAAAAAATACACTCTACAGCATTTTGAATGTTTTTCGCTCACCAAAAAAATGTACATCAGAGTGTCTTATCATGTACTAATTGAGATTTAAATTCACAAATGAGGGACTAGAAAACTGATATAAATGAAACTGAAATCACAAAGCCCATGAAATCCTCTCTTCTTTAGAAAACCAAAAGCATTGCTGTGCAGTGGTCTCTGGAAAAGATAAAACAGGTTTAGATTATAAGCTACACAGTGGCTTCTGGAAAACCATATTGCTTAGAAAAATAAAAAGGTTTCTAAGAATTTAAATGATTATGTTTCACTTCAAAATTTTGTTAAGGTTTCCACATTTAGTAACTATTCTTAAGTGATCTGATAATTACTTTAAAAGTTAGAAATAATACTCATCAAGAATTTGCATTTACTTATTTTGTCTTTTGAAGTGTAAAGGAGGAAAACACAAGCTCTGTGGGAAGACATGGCAGGATGCAACCACAGGTGAGGCTACTTCTAATCAGGTACAGAATGCAGCCCTTCTCGCTGGAAATGAGTAGAATGAAAAGAAATATAGAGCAAGTAAGATGGTTTTGAACATATTTTGGAACTTTAATTTTCTGCATTAATCTACATAAGAAATTGATTTGAAAATCAGCACAGGGGAATGCAGCTGCGTTTGATCTTTTAAAAGGCCAAATTTGGGGCAGATTTACACTCCTGGCAATATATTGCTTTAAAAAGCTGGCAGTAACTCAAATCGAGAAATATAAAGTTGGCCTTGGGGCAAATTTAATTGAAGAAAAGGTCTGATGTATTTCAGTGGATTCAGAAAGCACATCAAAAGATATTCTTAAAAGGTATTGAAAGGCTGAATTGCCCAGGTGATCAAATAGTTATAGTAAGCAAAAGTAGATACTCTCTTACAAGTGGAAGCAGCACTTTTCCAGTCTCTAAGGCACTCTCATTTTACCCAGACTTGTGCTAGGCATTCCTTTTGCTTGCCTAGCAGCGACAAAACATAGCACAGCTTCTGCCACTTATACATGGCTTAGTTCCTTAGACCCTACAAGACATTTGTTTGTTGCAGCACAAGAAAATATGGAATTCTCATCATTCTTTCAAGGATGAAAACTGTCTTCATTAACATCAAGTTTGTACCCCAAGCTATGTTTTTTTTTTTTTTTGGTATGTGTAATAGCTTTGCATGTCACCACTAAATCATAATGTAATCTTGGAGACATTTTAAACTGCAACTAAACTCAATGCACATAATTCCAACACTACAAACAAATTACCAACACTACTATATTATAAAAATCCAGGACCGAGTTTACATATGCACAGGCAATAACAATTAATTATGACCACTGCTTGCCTGATAGAAACCATAACATGATTCTGATCATAACATGCATAACAGTTGGAGATTTTAATACAGGAAAAAAGTGGTGTATTGGACTGTGAAATATATATGGATTTGCAGAGAAAGAGCTAATGTTAATGATAGTGCATGGTTCTCCAAGGTCTTCTATATGAATCTCTTAGGAATACAGAGGAACATACTGACCATATTACCTTTTTAGAGGCTTAACTATCAAGCAATAATTACTCTGATTCTGAAACTTTTGAAAATACAAACAATAGATGTATAACATCTATTTCTCTATTAATATTTTATCAAACGGTAAACGTTATTGTGTTTATTTAGGGTATACAACATGATGTTATGGGATACAAATAAAAAGTAAAAAGTTATTATAGTGAAGCAAATTAACATATCCAATCATCTGACATAGTTACCCATTTTTTTGTTTTTGTTGGCAAGAGCAGCTAAAATATATTCATTTAGCATGAACTTCAAATACAACTCTGTTAATCCTATTAAAATATAAAAACAAATAAGAAAAATTGTTCATTAAAATAATTTAATGATATGGCCTATTTTCTCCAAATTAAATCATTAAACATAAGGCACTGGAGCTAGATGAATCATTCTTAAAATGCTTGAACAGCACTCTTATAGTTTCTATAATTTAAAATCTTAAACTTTCAATTCCTTGTAGTATTCAACTAAGTCAGCAAATTAACTTGAAGTTGGAGACTAATTGAAACAAAATCTATCCAAAAAAGGTTATGTATTAAAGTTGTGATAAGGTCATTTCCCCAAGAATTCCCATAGTTATTTATTGGCCTGTGTTTGAAAGGACTGTGTCATTACCACGTTAATTACTGGTTCAAACAGACAGCAAGTATCAAGGGGAGAGATGGTTCTGAGAGGTTAGTTATATAAAGCACATCTTTTCTACTGTCCCCCTTGAGGGCTAAAACACTTTTTTATTATAAAAGATTAAACTGTAAATCCATAAATACTGTTGTGCTCTGTTCAATAGCTCATAATATCACACCACATCATGCATTTTACAGCTCATAAATGTACATCAAATATAGCTCAGGTTTAGGGAGGATAATCTTAATTCTATCTCACCAATATTTTTCTAAGAAGTGGACAATAAACACTCAGCAGTAGAGAATCACATTTTTCAAATAAAAAATGGTTTGGTTTCAAAAGATTATAAAAGATCCTAAAATAAGGTTTATTTTCAAAAAAATTATAATTTTACTGTAGTATAAAAACACACACACACAAAAAAACAAAGTAGGTCAACATTGACAGGTAATGCTGGTCTGTTTCTCAGAATGCCACTCTTTTTTCGTAAAAGGGCTCTAAAGTTCTCTAATATGTGATAATTAGATGAAATTAACATTCCTTAAAAAAATTAAGAGATCTGGCAGGCTATTCATCAATTAAATCAATGGCAAATTTTCTGAAGCATGAATTGTTATCTGAAAGTCTTCCACACAACTGTTACATTAATCATTATGAGCTATCATTTTTCACATTCTTCCATTTTTTACATGAAAAAGTAATACAAATACATGAGCATGATCAGTCCAGTTAAAAGTGTAACGATTTACAAAAAATGAAGAATCTAAATAATAATAACTGCACATATCTTTCTATCCATAAGAAAGATATGACCTTGAGCAATTCATTATCTTTGAGTTACATCATCTGTAAAATAAGTTTTACATTAATGTGTGATTTCCAAGATTATTCCTAGTCTAAGTATTCTATGATTTTAAAATTTCTAAGAGCTACAACGATTTGCTAGCGATCCATGGTTTATTGTAATGAGACTAAGCAGTTTTGTTGCTTGAGCATCTTCTTACAAATGGTGAAACAAAATCTTACAAAGAGTTTTGACACCATATCCTCAATATTACCAGTAGGTTTTATATTTCCAATTTTTTCCACATTAGTGATTTTTTTCTTCCAGATTGAAGAAATCCCTTCAGTTATTTTTTGTAAGATGGGTCTGGCGGTGATGAATTATCTCAGCTTCGGTTCGTCTGGGAAAGACTTTATCTCCTCTTCATAACTGAAGGATACCTATGCAGGTTATTGTATTTGTGGATGATAGTTTTTTGCTTTTTTTTTTTCCTTTCAGTATTTTGAAAACATTGTTCCACCTCCCACATGGTATGTAGGAGTTCTGTTGAGAAGTCTGTTTCCAGATTAATTGGAGCTACTTTATACATTATTTGCTTCTTTTCACTTGCTGCTTTTAGAACCTCTCTTTGTCCTTGACCTTTGAGAGTTTGAGTATTATATGACTTAGGGTCATCTGAACTGGGTTGAATCTGTTTAGTGTTCTCTGATCTTCCCGTACCTGGATATTTACATCTTTCTCAAGTTTTGAAAAGTTTTTTGTTATTATTTTTTCGAACAAGCTTTCTACCCCTTGCTCTTGCTCAGTTCCCTCTTAAACATTAACAATTCTTAGATTTGGTCTTTACAGGTAATTTTTATAATATATCATGTAGGTAAACTTCATTGCTTTTCATTTCAGTATTTTTTCTTTTTTCTCCTCTGACAGTATTTTCAAATAGCCTGTCTTTGAGTTCACTGATTCTTTCCTCTATGAGATCCATTTTGCTATTAAGAGCCTCTAATAAATTTTTCAGTTCAGCAAGTGAAATTATCACTTCCAAGATTTCTGGGTTTTTTTTATTATTATTTCAATCTCTTTGTTAAATTATCATATATCAGATAAATTTGATAAATATCAGATATTTATCAGATAAATTTCTGAGTTGCTTTTCTGTGTTATTTTGGAGATCATTGATTTCCCTTAAAACTGCAGTTTTGAATTATTGGTTAGAGAGCTTACATAATGCCATCTTGTTAGGGTCAGTCACTGGTTCCTTACTTTGTCCATTTGAGGAGATCATGGTACCCCATATGCTGCTGTTTCTCATGTATGTATATCTATGTCTTTGCATGAAAAAACCCAGAATACTCTAATTGTGGTGTAAAATCCACTCATATCTCTTATATTAAGCCCAAGAGACATCTATCAAAAATAGTAATAGCTATAGCAATGTGTTAAGAGATAGGTAATATAAAATTATGTAAATTTAGACAATTAAAAGTGAAAATGTAGGTGGCATGGAGTTAAAGTGTAGAATTTTTTCACTTTTTCTTTGTTTCTATTTTTTCTTTGTCTTCTAAGATAAGCTGTCATCTCTTTAAAATAACTTGTTATAAGATATTTTCTGTTAGCCTCTAGGTAACCACAATGCAAAAGCCTGTAACAGATTCATTTAAAATAAAAAGCAACAAACTTAAACATACTACTAGAAAGAATCATTTAACCACAAGGAATAGAAAGAAAGAAAGGAAAGAAAAGAATAAAGAGAAAGAAAGAAAGAAAATAAAGTTATAAAACAATCAGAAAGCAAGCAACAAAATGGTGGTAGTATGCACCTCCTTACAAATAATTAACAATGAATGTTAATTGACTCAATTATCCAATTCTGAGGCAAAGAGTAGGTAAATAGATAAAGAAACAAGATCCAAGTATATGCTACCTACAAGAAATACATGTCACGTATAAAGACACACGTAGACTGAAAGTGAAGGCATGGAAAAAGATGTTCCATGCAGCTGGAACCCAAAAAAGAGCAGGATTAGCTACACTTATATCACAGAAATAGACTACAAATCAAAGACTATAAAAAGAGAGAAAAAAACATCACTATATAATGATGATAAAGGTACAATTCAGCAACAGCATGTAAATATTATGAATATTGATGCACCCAACACTGGACCTACCAAGTATATAAAGTAAACATTAATAGGTATAAATGGGAGACAGACTGCAGTACAATGATAGTAGGGGACTTTAACATCCCAGTCTCAGTAATGGAAAGATCTCACAGACAAAAAATCAAAAACAAAACCAGAACTCACCACGTCTTACGCCATAAAACAAGTATAAACAAAATAAAAAATGTGGAAATGAGATCAAGTAGCCTTTCTGACCACAATTAATTAAAACTAGAAATCAACAAAAACACAGACCTCAGAAACTTCACAAACACATGAAAATTAAACAACATTCTCCTGAACAACCAAAGGGTCAATGAAGAAATTAAGAAGAATATTTAAAAATTTCTTGAAACAAATGAAAATGGAAATACAACATATCAAAATCTATGAGATACAGAAAAAGCAGTGCTAAGAATTCATCTATAGTAATAAATGCCTGTATAAAAAAAAGTAGAAACAACCTAATGATGCGCCTCAAGGAACTAGAAAAGCAAGAAAAATTAAATTCAAATTAGTAGAAGGAAAGAAACAATTAAGATCAGAGCAGAAATAAATGAAATTGAGCCTAAAAAATACAGAAAATCAGCACATAATAGTTGGATTTTGTTTTTTTGTTTGTTTCTTAAGGTTGGTTAAGTGAAGCAATGGGAGTGGAAAGATAAAATTGACAATCCATTAGCTACACTAAGGAAAAAAGAGAAAAGAATCAAATATTAAAAAATCAGAAATGAAAAAGGTAACATAAAAACTGAGACCACAGAAATATAAAGAATTATTACAGACTATCATGAACAACTATATGCCAACAAATTGGAAAACCTAGAAGAAATGTATAAATTACTGGACACATAGAACTTACCAAGATTAAACCATGAAGAAATAGAAAACCTCAATAAATCAATAACGAGTCATAAGACTGAAATTCTAATAAAGAGTCTCCCATCAAAGAAAAGGCCAAGACATGATGACTTCACTGTTGAATTCTACCAAACATTTAAACAAGAATTAATACCAATTTTACTGAAATTCTTCAAAAAAATTGAAAAGGAGGGTATACTTGTAAACTCATTCTAAGAGGCTAGCATTACCGTGATAAAACAACTAGACAAGGACACAACAAAAAAAGACAACTACAGGCCAATGTTATTGATGAAAGTAGATGCTAAAATCCTCAACAAAATACTAGCAAACCAAATCCAACAACAAATTAACAAGATGATTCACCATGACCAAGTTAGATTCATCCAGGGATGCAACGATGTTTCAACATAAACAAGTCATTAAGTGTGATACATCACATTAACAGAACCAAGAACAAAAACCATATGATTATCTCAGTAGATCCAGAAAAATCATTTGAAAATATTCAATATCCCTTTATGATAGAAACTCTCAGCAAAGTGAATGTCTAAGGATCATAGCAAAAAACAGTAAAGGTCATATGTGAAAATCCCATAGCTAACATTCTACTGAACAGGGAAAAATTGATGGCCTTTACTCTAAGATCTGAAACAAGACAAGGATGCCCACTTTCACCACTTTTATTCAGTATAATACTCAAAGTCCTGGCATGAGAAATTATGCAAGAGAAAGAAATAAATGGCATCCAAATTGAAAAGGAAGAAGTCAAATTAGATCTGTGTGCAGACGACATGATTTTATACTTAGAAAAACCTAGAGTCCACCAAAAAACTGTTAGATCTGTTAAACAAAATTCAGTAAAGTTGCAGAATACAAATCTAACATACAAAAATCAGTAGCCTTTATATACATCAACAATGAACAATCTGAAAAAGAAATCAAGAAAGCAATCCCATTTACAATAGCCACAAAAATATAAAATATCTAGGAAACAATTTAATCAAAGAAATGACAAAACTATACAAAGAAAGCTATACTACAATTTCTTTCTATACTATAACTTTTTTCAACACTGCTGAAAGGAATTAAAAGGATAAAAAAGGGAAAGATATTCCATGTTCATAGATTGAAAGAGCTGATATTGCTAAATGACATACTAAATCAATTATCAAATTCAATGTAATCTATATCAAAATACCAATGACATTCTTCAAAGAAATAGAAAAAAATATCCAAAAATGTATGTAGAACCACAAAAGATCCTGAACAGTCAAAGCAATCCTGAGCAAAAAGAACAAAGCTGGAGGCATCACACTAACTGACTTAATTTACTACAAATGTATAGTGACCACATTGGTCTGACACTGGCATAAAAACAGACACATGGACCAATGAAAGTGAACATAAAACCCAGATATAAATCCACAAATTTACAACCAACTCATCTTTAACAAAGACACTAAGAACATACAATAGGGAAAAGAGAGACTATACAATAAATAGTGCTTGTAAAACTGGATAACTATATGGAGAAGAATAAAATTGGACCTTTATCTCTCACCATACACAAAAATCAAATCAAAATGGATTAAAGACTTAAATCTAAGACATGAAAATGTGAATCAACTAGAGAAAAAACACTAACAAAATGGTTCAGAACATTGATCTGTCCAAAGATTTTCCATGTGAAACCTCAAAAGCACAGGGAGCCAAACCAAAAATTCACAAATGGAATTACATCAAGCAAAAAAATTTCTGCACAGCAAAGGAACACACAACAAAGTGAAGAGATAGCCCACAAAGTGAGAGAAAGCATCTGCAAACTACCCATATGATAAGCAAATAATAACCAGAATATATAAAGAGCTCAAACAACTCAATAAAAAAATAATAATAATGCAATATAAAAATGGGCAAAAGATCCAAATAGATATTTTTTGAAAGAAGACATACAAATGCCTAACAGGTATATGAAAAATGCTGAACATCACTAATCATCAGAGAAATGCAAAAAAAACCACAAAAAACAAAACAAAACTACAAAGTGATATCATCTCACCCCAGTTAAAATGGTTTTTGTTGTTGTTGTTGTTGTTGTTGTTTTTTATCAAGAAGGCAGGCAATAACAGATGCTGAAGAGAATGTGGAAAAAGGGGAACACTCATACACTATTTGTGGAAATGTAAATTAGTACAGCCACTATGGAGAACAGTATAGAGGTTCCTCAAAAAACTAAAAATAGAAATACTATATGATCCAGCAATTCCACTGCTGGGTATATATCCAAAAGAAAGGAAATCAGCATATCAAAGACATATCTGCATCCTCATATTTATTGCAGCACTATTCACAATAGCTAAGATATGGAATCAACTTAAGTGTCCGTCAACAGATGAATGGATAAAGAAAATGAGGTATACAAACATAATAGAATATAATTCAGTGATAAAAAGAATGCAATTCTGCCATTTGTAGCAAAATGGATGCACCTGGAGGTTATTATGTTAAGTGAAATAAACAAAGCACAGAAAGATAAATATGTAATATTCTCACTCATATGTTGGAACAAAAAAAGTGGATCTCATGAAGATAGAGAACAGATTGGTTGCTATCAGAAGCTTGAAAATATGGGAGGAAATGAAGAAAAGTTGATTAATGGGTACACATATACAGTCAGTTAGAAGAAATAAGACCTAGTATTTGACAGCTCAGTGGGGTGACTATAGTTTACAATAATCTAGAGTACATTTCAAAATAGCTAGAAGAGAATAATTTGAATGTTTCTAGCATAAAGAAAAGATGAATATGAAAAGTGATGAATATCTCAAGTATGCTGGTTTTATCACTGATAATTATATGAGTGTATAAAATTATCACAAATACCCTAAAACTGTGTATATCTATTTATTACACATCAATAAAAATAAATTAAAAAATTGACACCATAGAATATGCTTATTTTAATATTCGTAATTCTGAATCAAATACAGACTCTAGTAATACTCAGTATAAAACCACTCATACTAGTAATTTAAGAGCCGTCAGAACTTTAAATGCCTTCCATACTTGGTCAGAGACCATAGAGCTGCAATTTACAGAGAAGCAGACACAAAGTCTGTCATTGGAATTCCCATGTCCAAAGAATAAACAAGTGTTAATCTGAGAAACAATATCAAGTTATATCACATTTAAATTTATGGTTTAGGGAAATAATCTTCTATTCAAGATGGTCACAGGTTAATTAATCAAATACCATAAAAAGGACACATTTTTCTTAATACTTCAAGATATTTCTACCATATTTCACCAGTATATAAGATTTTCATGTACATTTCTATGACTTCTCAATTTAATATTTGTAAGAACATAATTATAAATTAAATCAAATAAAGCTTATTTCAAAAACATATACCTATTAAATGCATCTTTCTTACAAGAGAATATGTCTAACTCAGAACAAACAAAAAATGACATGCCCAGAAAACCTCATCTGAAAATTTGCTGACTTGTAACAATTTTATCTCTGCTTGAAATAATTATAAGCAAAACATTCAAGTTAATTATATTTACTAGAATTTATCACATTGGAAGACAACTGGTAAACTAAAGCATTCATTTCTATAATCTTTATTATTAAGATAATTACATGGTCCTTGCTTCAGATTCACTCTTTATAAAGTAAATTATAAGGTTGAATCTTTGAGTTTTCATTTTAGCTTCTTTCATTTATTTGAAAAAAAAAGAAACTCTTTTTACCCATTGAAATTTATGAATACAATTGATGAAACCATGATTTTGTAACCAATAGATCTACTAGCAAAAAAGTAAAGAGTGATGTTATTACACTAAGAATAATATCATAATTATTTTTATAAACAAACTTTGAATATATAGGGCCAGAGGTTATAATCCAAGAGTCTAACACCACATTGCTTTCCTAGATATAATAATTCTCTGCTGATTGGCAGGTGTTATATATTTAGAATCATTAATTCTACTTCCTTTTATAATAAGAATATACATTTTAATATGAACCAAAACATAATCAAGTGGGTGCGTATGTTTGGATAAACTGGTGAATCATTTATATGTTAAACAAATGATTAAAATATCTAACTGTGCTTCCTGTTATTCAAAGAACAAAAATGCTGCAGTCTTCACTTGAAAATTTCTCTCATTGTACTTTCAAAGGATTTTTCTTTCTCTATGTAAAGTACCATGTATTTCTGTATACTTACATACTGAAGCTTTACATATTTATTTTATAAAAGGCAATGCATAAAACCATCTTATTTCTATCATTTTTTTCCTTAATTGTATGAGAACAAAGTATATATTCTGTTACCTTTGGATATTGTTTGACCGGAATCAGTACTCTTTCTGAGAGCTTTATGTTTTTGTTACTGATGACATCAAGATATTTCTTTTCTTCATCTTCCTTTTTCCCATCAGAACTTTGAAATTTTTCAATTTCTGAAAAAAAATCACAAGAAAAAAAACAAGGGAAATGAGAAATACGCTGATTGTACATGTTACTCCTCTTCTCAAATAAGATTTTGAAAAATCATGATAAAAAGTCTGAAACACCATCTTGCTACAGCTACATGAAAGCTGCTACAGTATATATTAATGAGACGATTTCTGTCACCTAAAATTAAAAAGTGATAATTGAAAATGTGACTGTGTCTTCTGGGATACAAATGATGATTTAATTGTTTTTTTAATATCTGAAAACAAAATATGAGGAAGAATATGTCCTTTGACTATCTAAAATATTAATATCTAAGCAAACATAACTTTCCCAGGAGCAATGAAAAGAACAAAACATATTTTAAGGTTATATATTTTACTTTTATTTAGAATGATTCCTAAAAAAATAAAAATAATTGGAAATGGTAATCATCCAATTATCTAAAATAAATAGTAAAGAGAACCTGCATGATAGTTTATATTCTAGCCAAACTTCAAAGCAATTAAAAGGGGGTCAGAGAAAAGTCATATAAAGGCTGAAATCTATTAATGTTATCATTCATATTCATCTATATGAAATTATCTTTATAGATGCTTGAGAGGAACTATTAGTTTTGGCCTACCAGAGTATAATCAAAATGAATATTTTTTTAGATAAAATTTTATTTTTTATTTTTTAATAAAACAAGTTGAGTATCCTTTATCTAAAATGCTTGGGACCAGAAGTGTTTTAGATTTAAATTTTTTTTTAAGTTTTGTCTAATTTATTTATTTATATATTTATTTTTATTTCAGAATATTATGGGGGTACAAACATTTTGGTTACATATATTGCCCTTGCACCACCCAAGCCAGAGCTATAAGCATGCCCAAGGAGCATATGTACACTATTTATCCATTTCTTCATTTTTAAATTACTTTTTTTTATTTTTATGGAAAAATATTCTGTATCTTTTTTATTTCAAAATATTAAGGAGGTACAAATGTTTCAGGTTGTTACATGGGTCACTTTTGTAATGTTTGAGTTCCAGCTATAGGTGTGCCCATCACCCAAACAGTGTTCATTATACCCATTAGGTAGGTTTTTTTCCCCCTCCACTCCTTCACCCTCCCCTCTGGTTGACTTCCACTGAGTTTTACTTCCCTCTGTGCACAAAACATTTTTAAATGTCCATTATGGGTACTGGAGATATAACAGAAAACAATAAAGTGTCTCTGCTTTTATGGCATCTATATTCTAATGTGGATAAAGAACAATGAGAAAATGACTATATATGCACAAACATTTATGGGTGGGAGCACAGAATAAATACAATAGAGCTATTAAGTATATAAAGGAGAGTAGAGTCAAGGGGTGCGGCTATTACTTTAAATTTGTAGCGTGATATTTGAGCAAAGCCCTGAATGATGAGAAAGATTAGCCATGAGAAGATTGAGAAGTGTGAGAGTCTGATGAAACAAGCTTGACTTGCTCTTGGAATAGTAAGGAGCAAGAAAGCCTATGTGGCTGAAGAAGTGAATGTAGAAAAAAGGTTTAAAGGGTCGTTATGGAAGATGGTCGTTATGGGTCGTTATGTAAGCACTTGGTGTGGGGGGATACATGATGTTTTCTGCTTTTTATTGCGAATGTAAGGGGAAGCCACTGATGGCTTGGGGGATGGGAGGACGGCAGCAATATTTGATTTTTATTTGTAAGGATAACATCGTATGTAATATGCAAAACCAGTAGTAGAAGGAAAGCAAACAAGGGAAGCAAATTACATTTGTCTAACTGAGAAATGATGCTGACTTGGGCTAACAAAAGTAGCAACGAAATGTTAGAAGAATGTGCAGTTACAAATAAAGTCACTTCATAAAATTCACAATGTAAACTAAATAAATGTTTTGGAGGATTATTAAAAATTATTTGTACTAACTCTTTAATTTGCATTTGATAGTTATTATTACCATAAAATCATCAGTAAATATTTCTTCTTTCCTTGTGCTTGGTCAACTGTACTACTTCAAAACACCAACTAAATTAAGATATGAATGTGATAATTTTTTATTTTTGTTATGGATAGAAGAAAATCATTCTGTTTCTGTTATTTTGGAGTAGATAAAAGGTGATGATAGTTATTAAGTATGAAAATTTTAATACAAATTAATTCATATTGAAACTTAAAAATATATTTTTAAAAGGTCTGTTTACTTCCAAAGATAAGAGAAATAGTATATTGTATCTAATAGTTTTGGTTTTTGTTATTCTATTTCTAAATAACATCCTTCCCAAAATGATTTCACATAGCTTCTAGAAAAATCCCTATAACATTCCAGGTAGTAAACTTTTAGCATACCATGTATTTAGGCTGTGTGGCATCTAAAACAATCTTTTTGAAGTAATATTACATTGTTTACCCAGATAGTGTCTGAATAAAAGGTACAGTGCAAAGTTTGTACAAAGTCATTTATAATCATTTTTTCAGTTATATGGTATAATTTCTGTAAGGATACACAACTTAAAATAAACTGAATTGTTTGAAAATAAGTTATATGTCTATAATTCCTATTTAGCATGATGGCATCACATTTCTACTCCAAAGTATTAACAAGTCACTTTGACTGTCTTTCTAAACTGAGAAGCACTCTTGATTCCAAACTTCCAGTCCCTTATATTAATGTAATTATTACAACCAGAACCATGACAACTGCAAAGAAAAAATATTCCTTATGCCTTCTGATACTAACAATGAACTTTTGATCACTGCTCTTTGGGTCCATGAACCTACCCAATGTCATATTTTCTAGCTTGCTGAGGCAATTGTAATGTGGGATACTGAAGAAACTGACTCAATTCCCAAACTATCATATGTATGGCTTCTCCCTTGTTCAAAAAGAAATAGAATTTGTCAAATATTATTTGTTCTCCACAAAACTACTACCTCAGGCTTTTTAGACATTTGCAATTTGATCAACCAATCATTAAATCTAATAACTTTCCCATCAAGAAATGTAGCTGAATGAAAATAGCATTTCTACTGCTCTTTCTGTTCATTTCTACAATTTTATTTTAAAATTTTTGATATTTCTTTTACCCTCCTGATACTTTGAGGGAGTTATCTTGTCTTCCCTGACATATCTACATGACTAATAGCTCAATAATTGCCTTTGTTAAATGCATAGTCATGAAATGGTATATGCCAAACTCACCTGGTTTAAAAGTTAGAAAAAGCTAATTTATACAGCACCTTTCTTATTTTTAATTTTCTAAAAATTATTATTTATTTAATAATTAATATATGGGGAAATTAATCTTTATGGAACATTTAGACAATATGGATATCCATAAAATTTCAAAGCTATCGATAGTATTATCACCCAGCAATAACTGAGTAGTGTTGTGTAGAGGTATCAAGTCATTTTTCTATACTTGTTTGTAGATCATCTATTTAAGTTTGGCTGGCATATTATTAGTAAAACAATCAATATATTAAGGTAGGTTTAACTTTCATTGAAAAAAATGTTAAACTACATATCTTTTAGTGTTTTCTGTTCTCTCTTCGCTATTTGCTAATACATGTATTCATTCAAAAATTTATTTTAGCATTCACTGACTGTATTTAAAGTGGCTATCAGAATATTACTAGGATTATGTGGATATTACAAAAGAGCCAATCTTTGATCATGTCTACATTTATGTTGCACTTCACCCACTGATTTAAGTCAGATGGAGAAGGTATAGGTATTCTGAATAAAATTTTTAGTTCTGTGTTGTCTCACCTCTCCCTCATTGTCCTGGTCGATGTATAATTTTCTTATTGTGCTTTCCCTTGATTTATTTTATAACCTAAGCTTTTTCTGTTGAATATTTAATTCATTTCATTTATTTTTATAGTTTTATTGATAAAATATTTAATGCTATGAATTTTCCTTAGAAAACTTCTTTAGCTATGTCTGTAGATTCTGATAACTTATCTTTTCATTAAAATTTTAATAAAGATTCTGCAATTTCATTTTGTTATTAATATTACCAAAATATGGTTTTGCAGCATTTTAAAGAAATATCCAGATGTCAAAGCCTTTTTAGTTTGATATAAATTTCTTTTTTTAAATTGGATTGTTTGTATTATTTCTGTGTTTTTGAAGTCAAATGGAAATTTCTTAGTGGCTAAATTTTTGGACACTACTTATGAATTTTTCATAAAAAGGGTATGTACTCTCCATTGTTGGAGTTCAGAGTTAGATATAAATCAATGAGGTAATTTTCCCCCTTACCAGAACCATCTTGGAATGAAAGAAGTATGTGAACATTTCTTTGGACTATATATAAAGAGAGCAAAATTTTGGTTCATAAATTATGCACATACTTAACAAAATATAATAACTCTGTTATTTTTCTCTACAATATATCAGGCACATTCCCACAAACAGAGCATAAATTGCTCTGTTTACATTTACCTCCAATGGCTTAGTTTTTTAAACTCACCTCATTTCTTTATAGAAACTAATAAAACACCTAGGATTATAAAAGAGAAAAAAAAAAAAACTTAACCCAGGCAATAGCCTTATAATCCAAGTGGCAAAGGATCTACAGGAACCTTATAATAAAATTTTTTTTCAGAAGTCTGGAAACAGTAGGAACACTGATATGTTCTATGTGGGCTAGCAATTGTGGGAAAATTGTGAAAGAAATAAAGAAAATTCTAATGGTCCCAAGAATCCTAGAACATAAACATTTCAAGCAAGTACTTATACTCAAAACAAGGGATGATCTCTCAAAGTATAATGTTTCAAAAGTGATACAAAAACAATGTGTAAACCAGGACAAAACTATACAAACTCTAATTTATAAATGATTTTGAAGTAGATCATAGAGGCCATCTAATGATGTGGGAAAAGAACTCACAGTACTTAGGTAGCCCAAGTACTCCAGGATCTCAGGGAAAAAAAAGAAAGAAAAGAAGAAAAGGAGAAAGAAAAGAAAAGAAAAGAAAAGAAAGAAAGAAAGAAAGAAAGAAAGAAAGAAAGAAAGAAAGAAAATTTCCTTTTATAAAGATGAAGTTTTTCCCTGATGGGGAAAAACTGCTTCAAGAAAAATTCCAATGGAGTATAAAAGTGGGTAAAGTACCCCAGGTAAACAATCTATTCCCACAGAATTGGCACAGGCACAACTTTCTCCTTTAACCATAAACAACAGACATAGATTATGCTGAACCTACTGAAGTATACTCTAAGAAAACAAAAAAGGGAAATGAACTCATTAATATATTGGCAGATAATGAAAACAGAAGGAAAACATTTGGTAACAAAGCAAAAAAACACTAAGATATAATAGTAAAAATGAGCCAAAGAAATATAAGGAAAATATAAAAACTATGAAATAACAATATATATCAGAAATAGATATTAATAAAACTTGTTTAAGAAGTAATTAAATTAGAGAAGACTATAAAAAGAGCTGTCAGGGCTCAGGAATAAAAGATAAAAATGCATTTCATATATGAAGACAGGGCTCAGGAATAAAATATAAAAATTCATTTCATATATGAAGAATAAACTAGAAGCAAAGCAAGACTAAAGAAACAAAAGGACAGAAACAGAAAACAAAAAAGATTTAAAAATTTGATAAGAATCCAAAAGAAATTATGAAATGAGAAGTTTTGAGAGACAATGACAGATATAGAAGGAAGGAAAAGAAAATCAAAGGTATCTATAACTGGAGTTCCAGAAGTTGAAAAGTAAAGCAGTAGAACTGAAGAATCACTAAAATCTATAAATCAAGAAAATGTCTTATAAAAGAACTATATGATGATGTGACATGAATTTAGGAGTGTGATTAGCTCAACTCTATGACTTAAGGGAGAAAAAGGAAGAAGAAAAAAAGAGGCAGAAGGAGAAGGAGGAGGAAAGGGAGGTATAAACAATAAGATACAACTCAGTAGCCTAGAAGCAATTACTACAGAATAACTAGTTCCAGACAATGACTAAAACACAAGCTCTAGAATAGAGCTGGTTTTAAATCCCAGCTCCACCTGCTACTTACTGTTTGATTTACTTAATAAATGTCTGCCTTAATGCCATACCTGGAAATTAGGAAAAAATTTTTGGTGGTTTTGTGAAGATTAATAAGATAATGTAAGTAAAGTACTCAGAAAATGTCTGAGAAAAGCACTTTCACTATTTCTATTCAACATACTACTGGAAATCCTAGCCAGAGCAATTTGGCAAGAAAAACAAAAGGCATCCAAATTAGAAAGGAAAAAGTAAAACTATCTCTGTTTTTAGTTCACGTGGCCTTATATGTGGAAAAACCCTAAAGACTCCACACAAAAGCTATTAGTACTCATAAGTGAATTCAGTATAGTTGCAGAATACAAAATTGACATTCAATAATCAGTTGCATTTGTATACACTGACAACAAACTGTCCAAAAAGGACCTTAGGAAAACCATCTTACTTATAACAATATCAAAAATGATAAAACACTTACGAATAAACTTAACCAAGCTGGTAAAGATTTATACACTGATAACTATAAAATACTGATGAAAGAAGTAAAAGAAGACAAAAATTAATGGAAAGATATTTCATGTTTATGTATTAGAAAAATTAATATTGTTAAAATGTCCACACTACTCAATCAATCTACAGATTCAATGCAAATCCTATCAAAATTCCAATGGCATTTTTTACAGAAATAGAAAAAACAATCCTAAAATTATATGGAACAACAAAAAAACCTTATATAACCAAAGCAATTCTGAGAAAGAACAAAGCTTGAGGGATTATACTTCCTGATTTCAAAATATATTCTAACGCTGCATATAAAGAAATAAGAAAAACAATTCAGTATATGAATGAGACAATAGACAATGAGATGAATATTTTTAAAAAAGAACCAAATACAAATTCTGGACTGAAGAATTCATTGAAAGAAATACAAAATACATTTGAAAGCTTCAGCAATAGACTAGATCAGAAAAACAAAAGAATCTCAGAACTAGAAGACAGATCTTTTGAAATAATCCATTAAGAACAAAATGAAGAAAAAAAGAATTTAAAAAAATGAGCAAAGCCTTCCTGATATTGGAGACAACATAAAGCCAGAGAATTTACAAAATATCAGTATCTCCAAGGATGAAAAAACAAAGGATTAGAAAACCTATATAAGAAAATCATAGATGTAAAATTATTAAGTATGGAAAGAGATTTAGATATTAGATATAGGAGACTCAACAACCCCCAAGATACACTGCAAAAACGTCTAGCCCATAGCACATTATAATCAGACGTCTACAGTTAAAGTTAAAGAGCAAAACCTAAAAATAGCTAGATAAAGTATCTAGCCACCTAGAAAGGAAACCCATCAGACTAACAGCAGATTTCTCAGCAGAAACTTTACAGGCCAAAGGAGAATGGGATGGTAGATTCAAAGTGCTGAAAGAAAAACCTGACACCCAAGAATACTATATCCAGCTAAATTATCCTTGATAAATGAAGAAAAAAATCATCATTCCCATACAAACAAATGCTGAGAGAATTCACTACCATTAGACCAGCCTGACAAGAAATTCTCAAGGTAGTCCTAAACCTGGAAGCAAAAAGACAGCATTTACCATCATGAAAACATGCAAAAGTATAAAACTCACTGGTAAAGCAATCATACAAGGAGGAAAAGACTCAAATGGTACCACTAAAGAAATCCACCAAACGACACCAACATACTACAAGAGAAAAAGAAAGGAACAAGGAATATATGAAACAATCAGAAAGCAATTAATAATATGACAGGAACAAAGCCCCACATATCAATAACCTTGAACATAAACAAATTACATTCTCTTCTTAAAAGACAAAGAATCACTGATTGCATTAAAGACATGATCCAACTATACATTGATTACAAGAAACTCACCTTACCAGTAAAGACGCATATAGACTGAAAGTAAAGGGATGGAGAAAGATATTTTATGTAAATGTAAACTCAAACTGAGCAGGAGTAGCTATACTTATATCAGATAAAACAGACTTTAAGTTAAGAACAGTAAAAAAGGACACAGTCATTAAATATTGATAAAGGGAACTATCCAGCAAGAGGATATAACAATTCTAAATATACATGCACCCAACACTGCTGCTGCTGCTGATTCAAATATCAAATATTACAATATCTACGGAAAGAGAGACACTGTAATATAATAACAATGAGGACTTCAACATCCTACTCTCAGCATTAGACAAATAATCTAGACAGAATATCAACAAGGGAACATTGACTTTAGACTAGACTTGAGACCAAGTGAACCCAACATTTATAGAACATTCTACTCAACAACGGGAGAATATACATTCTTTTTATCAGCGCATGGAAAATTCCCCAGGACAGACCATTTGTTAGGCCACAAAACAAGTCTCAACAAATTTTAAAAAATCAAAATCATATCAAGTAACTTCTCAGACCACAATGGAATAAAACTAGAAGTCAAAACCAAGAACTCTGGAAACTGTGTAAACCATAGAAATTAAACGACATGCTCCTGAATGACCATTGGGTCAATGAAGAAATTCAGATGAAAATAAAAAATATTCCTTGAAACAAATGAAAATGGAAACACAGTATACTAAAAACTGTAGGATGCAGCAAAAGCAGTGTTAAGAAGGACGTTTATAACAGTAAATGTAGACATTAAAAAAGTAGAAAAAGTCAAGAATAGATCTGTGACCTGAGAAGACATTGGCTGCCAGATCATCTCAGAAAGAAAAGTTTTTTAAAAACATAGGTCAGGTGTAATTCTGAGGAAAAAGTGCCAGAACCTACCAGAGATTCCATAGAAAGAAGTTGCAGATCAGAACAAGCAGCAGCAAGATATCGGCAGAGATCAACTGCTGAGGAACTTGGAGCCCCATGGAAAGGGTAAGTAAGGATTTTGTTTCTCTCTCCCTCACATGTCTGGTAATCAGCAGAACTGTTGGAGAGCTTCTCTACCCTCATGAGCCCAAAAGCTGCTGCCACCAGTAAACTGGGAGGTTCTTGAAAACAAAGCACCAGGGTGCCAGCCCCCTTGGGGTCGCTTCCTGTCACCACATACTCAAGCTGAGATGGCAAGCATCATACTGCTTCTATACTCATTGTACACCTTTGTCTTCCCCAGGGAACTTCAGCCCTTCAGTTTTCATGTCACTTGAGCCCACACAAACATTTCCCATCTCTGGCTCAGACTGCAGCAGCCACAGATTTTAGGGTGTCCCAGGTATAACCTGTGTTATACCAGAGCTTGGGCATTCTGGGTGGGCTACCTTCCAGGGAGAGAGACAAAGACAACCAGTGTGCCAGATTCCTCCATTCAGACTCTTCTCCTCCCCACCCCACCCAAGTCCAATGCTGGAAAGTGGTACAGGTGCCCCAAGGAATAACTGAGATGAGACTCTCAGCAGTGGCTGTTTCCCCTATGTTGGTGCAAACACTACATCGAGCTTTCACAGAAAGTGGGGTTCACACTTTTCCATTTAAAGACCTGCACTGGACCAAGGGGTGTTCTGACTGTGAGCTCACTGTCTGCCAGCCCTCCCTGGTACTGCTCACCTGGCTGCTCCAATAGAGCAGGGCATATTCTGAACTGGAGAAACATTAACCCTGCTTGAGCACTCCATGGGCAACTTGGGACCAGCACAATTCTCCCTGGCATGACCAGGGATTAAACTTGAGGGACCAGGGGACAGGCCCACAGGCCAGATCCCATACCCAGAGGACTCAATTGTGTTGCCTGGGGTGTGAGGGGAGATTTGTGAATTAAACTTAGGAGGTGAGGGAGCCCATGTGGACAGAACTGAAAGGAGAATGTGGTGTGGGTCTGAGACTCAACAACCTCACAGAACACCCCTCCCCTCACAAGAAAGCTGTGCTCTTGTTGGAATCTTGGGCAGGTAAGCACCCAGCCCTCTGTGCTTTGCCAGTGAGCTCAGCTAACTTGGGCTTCTGCTTGCAGCCAAACACCAGAAGGAGATCCACGAGGCAGATGAAGAGGGAGAGGAGTAAAACCTACTCCTGACAGCCAGACTATGAATTCCAGATGGCCCCTCCCCCACAAGCAGACTTAGTGGCTTGGTGAGGCCACTTCAGTCCCTAACTGGTGGCCTTTTCCAGCAGCCTGGGAGCATACCCTATATCCTAGCTAAGATAGCTCTTGTGCCTGCTTTTGTGGAGTCTAAAGAAAGGCTCCTTCAGCTCAACCCAGCCTTGCTCCTCCACCATCTCTATTGTGATGGAGAATAAGGTGTCCCCTGGGAGCTCCAGGACGCTGCTCACCACCTGGGGCATCTGAGTACTTCTCCTGAGGTGCTAGAGCTGGCCACAGGTACAAAATCAACGTTGCAGATACATCTTTCCAGAAAGTGCCACATGTTGGCAGGGAGGAAAACTGGTATAAGCCCTTTACAACATTTACTGACTCAATCATCCAAGATGTGGTTGATTCTTACCCACAAGAACCATCTACTATCTCAGAGATTAAACTGGGTGTTCCAATATAATTCACACTAGTAAGAAGACCACAGGGCTGGGGGAAAGAGAAAGGATTTCAAAGACCTCCATCTTCCTTCGTCAAAAACAGACAGGAAATTCACCTACTCACATACTACACCACAGCTACAGCCTAGAAATAACTAGAAAATGAGAAAACCACTACACTAAGGGTATCTATAACCAAAGCATCCACTCAGAACCTAGAACCCCATCAAAGTACCCACAAGCAAAGCCAAAGGCCCTTATGGACTCACCCTTAAGAGTGAGGGGGGAAAGCCCCATCTCAACAAAATAAAATCCAAAAACAAGAAGCAGCAGCTATACAAGATGAAAAAGAATCAGCACAAGAACTTTGGAAGTATGAAAAATCAGACTGAAAGGACACCCACAAAGAAGCACATCAGCTCTCTAGCAATGGATCCTAACCAACATGAAAATATGGAAATTATACTAAATATGTTCTTAGGGGTTTAATTATGTAAAACTCTTTATGCCTAATTTATGGGGGAGGGGGGTTAAATACATGCTCTTCCAAGTACTCATATTCCTAAAATTCAAAGAAAAGGAGAGACAAACTGAAAATACGTGCGAACTAGAAATTCCTCGTTCTAGGAAAATTTTAAAGATCAAGATACATTTAGTTATCATGATGATTTCAAAAATAATTTTTCCAATGCAATATTAAATAAAATGTATATGCAAGCTATAATTTTAGAACATATTTAAACGAAGAATATGGAATTAGTCTGGGAGGAAAACAAGCCTTTGTTAATAAAATGAGAATGACCTTTAAAGATAACAACAGAGAATGATGCTAGTATACAGTGTTTTCAAATTTATGCTCATGTAAAACCAAAGTCAATAAGAGATTGTAAAAAATCCTAACTTTTACTTATGGACATTTTCAGAAGGAACTTTAACTGCAATACAAATGATGCTTGACTACCTGGTGATTAGAACGCGTTATTATAGAAGGAACACAAACAACTTATATTTACATAATATAACCCAAGCAAAGGTAATCCTGCTTGCTCCAACCTCAAATCATACCCTTTTAATTTCTAAGTAAAAATATTTTCTGCTCTTTCTGTCTGAATACAGAACCTAACCTTGAATCATTAGAGTTAATAGAATGAAAGAATGTAGCATAGTAGAAGAATTTCCATCTTTCTTTTAGCATCTCCCATGTGAAATTTCAGAGATCAGTATGTATGCTATAATACAGTAAGTTTCCATCAATTAAAAATCTAAGTCCACAATAAAAGGACAAATATACTATAACACTTTGTCATGAAATAAAACCTCAACATTAATGAAAGTATGAGGAAAAGATTTAGCACAAATATTACTTTATTGATACTTATGAGAAAAATATAAATTTTCCAATTTCGGTGTCAAAAAAAATGGGTGAAGAAACACCAATGTTACTCCTTGGTGTGTGTGTATACATATATATATATATAGAGAGAGAGAGACAGAGAGACAGAGAGAGAGAGAGAGAGAGAGAGACAGGGAGACAGAGAGAGAGAGAGGAAGGGAGGGAGGGAGGGAGGGAGACAGAGAGCGCGCACATGCACGCGAGAGTAAGCCTGTTGGGTAACAATTATCCCACGTTTCAAATAAAGAAACAGAAGTTCAAAGAGTTAATGTAATATATATTATAAATACATAAAAGAAAACAATAGGAATAAAGAATTTAAAAATTGAGGAGTCCTCAATGTGGCCATACATTTAATAATGTAAACAAAAATGATAATAACAGGACCCAAACTTTGCTTACAAATAATATTTAGAAATTTGTCCTTATATAAAATATTTTCCAGGAGTACGGGCAATTAAGGTTCATGTTTTGCCTTGCCTGATTGTAGCAAGCTAAGAGCTAAATCTGTCTTTAAATGGCTCTAAGTTTTCTCAGATAGGGATTTCTTGTGTAACTTTTTATTCTCATTATCTTTACAACTTTTTTGCTTGTTTTATCCAGCAATAACATTTTATTTTTATTTTGTACTTGCTTTTATTATAAGCAGCCTCAAATCCATCTCAGAAACAGGTAATAAAAATGCTACTTTAAAATTATTATGCTGCATTAATATTAGTATTCTAACAATCCTTACGAATGCAAAATTTCTTTGAGTTCTGTTTGTAGTTTATGGAGTTAAATCTGGATGCTAAAAGTATCTTTGTCACCTGCTAGCTGCATGATCTTAAGCAAGTTAATTAGCCTGGGTTTCCTTATTGTTTTAAAGAAAACTAAACCTATCAAATGATGACATTATAAGGATTAACATTTTGTGCATAGCTCTCTGGCAATAATCACGTTGTTTTGATATTGTAACACCTCACATCTGTCTATCTCTATTCTGTAATCTTTGAGCAAGAAGTGTATTTTACTCATCTTTATAGCCTATGTTCCTAGCCCAATGACTAACAAGGTAGAAGACAAAATTATTCCCTAAACCAGTGTTTTTTATCATAGAAAAATAAAATGGATAATTTCTTACAAAACAGAGCTTAAATGATAAGATGGCAACCTTACATGTGAACAATGATGCTAGCAAAACACGTGAATAAGGGAATTCCCAGACTCAAGGTCAGCAATAATAGTTTAGTGAATGCTAGTCTAATTCCAAAGGCATTTAAGGAGTGGAAAGTTGTTCTTGAATATGGAATAATATTTTCCTTTTTATTGAAGGTATGAAAGATTATGTCAGATTCCTTTGTGACAAATCCCCCTGCAAAATGTGCAAATAATGTTAAGGACCTAGGCAAGCAATTTTTCTTTGATGACTGAAATAGAAATGGTAACAGCTAAATTTGATTTAAAAATAATGCAAGCATTTGTTTTCAACAAGAGTAACCATTAGACAATTACCTATTTTAATTATTACTCATTCATTTTAATGCCCTGAACCTACTAAAATTGTGAAACTGATACCCACCCTGTCCCCATTTCCTATCTGCTTATCCAAATTCCAGACACTTCAAGCCTTGGCTCACAGTGTCTTTTTCTGATGGAGCTGTACAGAGTAACTCACAGAAATTTCACTTCTGTGAACTCCTGTCACTTAATTCCTATTCACATATTCAGGTGTACTACCTTTCAGTCATAACATAAAGCTACTGATACAGTTTGGATATTTGTCCCACCAAATCACATATTGAAATTTGATCCTCTATGTTAAAAGTGGGGTGCAGTGGGAGGTGTTTGGGTTATAAGGGTGATTCCCTCATGAATGGCTTGGTCCCCTCCTGATGGTAATGAGTGAGTTCACACGAGAGAGATTGTTCAAAAGAGTGTTTCGCCTCCCCCCTCTCTCTTGCTCCCTCTTTCACCAGGTGACACATACACTTTCACTTTGCCTTCCACCATGAGTAAAAGCCTCCCAAGGCCCCTCACCAGAAGCAGATGCTGACACCATGCTTCTTGGAAAGCCTACAGAACCTTTTCTTTATATATTACCCAGCCTTGGACAAGTCACTTAAGCTTTGTGGGCTTCTGCTGTTCCTTCTCATCCACCCACCCTAAAGTGGGAATCAAATCTTACGAAGCTCATCCTAGTATATTCTTAAGAACACAGGCTTCCTGGTATCGTATCGTATCTGCCACTCATTAGCTGTGTGACACTTGACAACAAGCACGAGTATAGTTATTGCCTTCTAATCATTTTTTATGTACTGAGAATTGATCTAATTCCTGAACATAGGCTAGTTCATTTAATTAGTTTATTTAGGTTTTCTGTGTCACATTGCTTACTTGTAAAATGGGGATAATATCCTCATAAAACTGCTGTGAGCATTAAATGAGTCAAGTTATCCAAAGCACTTAGTATAGTATTTGACACATAATAAGAGCTTGATAAATATTAGCCATTATCATTTTATTTACTTGCATTCGTAAGCTGTACATGAGACTTCACTGAAGTCTTCCATCATTAAAACCAAAGATCATCACAGCCAATGTTATTGCATTTCACATGCTTATACCTTGTTTTTAGGTAGATTGTTAGGTATTAATGGCATACAAATGACATATTACAATGTATTCTTTACCAGACTTATTATGCATATGTTAAGAATACCATTCATCTTCATTTAAATATGAAATAGGGCAAAATGAATAAGAATGAGAAGAATGAGGCCAAAGTGATGGTAAGAATAGGGTGTGGAATAAATTTGTTGAAAAAAACGTTGGAAACTTTTGGATAGTATTGTCCTATAACACTAAGCATTGGTACTTTGCAAAATGCAGGAGGTCAAGTTTTTTTTTTTTAATGGTGTTAAAAGCCAGACACAAATTCTTAAGTTTTAAAGTTAAAATCTTTAAGGTTTCTTTATAAAGAATAGAATATTTTATTGATACTCATGCCATATATATCCACATGCAGTCTTCCAGTTTGGGTCCCTTTCTGAATGCATTAAATGTTTTGATTTTAGCTCTTGCTAAGTTAAATATACATAAAAGTGCCACACAACAAATAATACAGGACATATATTTCTTCTTGCTGAGCAATTATAATCATTCTACATAAGAAAAGTAGTAGAGATATCTTACATTGACATGTTACTTTGCAGGCCATAGTTCCATAGTGCATCATTCTGACAAAGGCAATGTCATATGCTGGGAAAAGCCCAGGTAGTTCTGTGGCCACTCTTGCTGAGCTTTCTCAACCTTGCACCAGGTGCAAGGAATTGCTCAACATATTTATATGCATTATATCATTCAATCCTCATGTTAATCCAAGATGATACACACAACTATTACCTACATTGCACAAAAGGAGAATCTGAAGATTAATTCCCCCAATGGTAGAGCTAGCAAAGTAATGGAGCAGGGATTTGAATTTCCAAAGCTCACCGCTCAGGTTCGGAACCATTAGATCAATCATTCATCCTCTCAACCTCTCCATTCAAAAATTATTTACTGAGAGCCTATTGTGTGCCAGGCACTGTTCCAGGAACTAGAAACACCATGTTGAAGCAGACAGACAAAATCTCTGCCCTCTTGAATCTTATAGTCTAGTGAAGTAGAAAGTAAATGAATGAGTAAATTATTACATAATTCAAGAGATGATTTTAAAGTGTTACTGAGGTATAATTAATATTGCACATATTTACTGTTACATTTTGATGACTTTTAACATATACATACAACCATGACACCATCACCACAATCAAGATATTAAACATATTCATCACTTTTAAAAAGTTCCTTGTTTTCTTGTATGTATGTGTTTTGTTTTGTTTTTTGAGGGATAGTTATTTCTTGTGCTAAGTACACTTAAAGTGAAGTAAATGTTCTATCTCTAATAAAACTTTCAAATGACTGCAACTTCTTTAGACACTCTGAGCCAGAACCACACATCCAAGCTTCTCCCAAATTCCTTACCTACAGAAACTGCAAGATAATAAATGTTTGACATTTTAAGCTGTTATGTTTTAAGATCATTTATTATGCAGCAATAGATAACCAGTACATCGTGACTCAGAATTTTTATTTTCTTCTAAGTGTGATGCTAAGATTTTGAAGAGCTTTACTACAAATTTGATATTATTTGAGTGGAGTGGGGAGACCAGTTGTGAGGTAACTGCACTAGACCAGGTAAGATAAGATGAAGGCCAAGATGTTGGAGGTGGAGTTCTAAAAATTACTTGGATTATTTTGAAGATGGAGGTTTGCTGTAGATTGGAATAGAAGCCTAAGAAAAGGGGAAGACTCAAAAATGACTCTTGTGTTTTTGGCTTGAGTAAGTAGGTGAAGAGTAGACACAATTACAGACATAAATTGGCAGAAGAAGAGGCTTGGCAGAGAAAATCATGAGTTATACTTTTGTTATATTTAGGTAAGATCTAAGCAGAGATACAGGATCAAGAGTTGGATATGTAATTCTGGAGCCTAGGAAAAAGGTTGGGGGTTGACCTATAAATTTTTGAGTCATCAGCATATGATTAATGCTCAAATTCATAGAAGTGGGTTGGGATAGAGAAAGGAAGGTTGCTAAGGTTTGAGCCTAGTGATGCTCTAATACATGGAGCTCAGGAAGAGAATGAGGATCCAGCAAATGAAGTAAGAAGGGGGAAACCAGTGAGTGTGAAAGAAAACCAGGCGAATGTAGATCACAAAATTCAAGCACAGGAAATGACTTAAAATGGGAAAGCAATCAACTGACTCATCCTACTTAGAAGTTTAGTTAAATAAAACCTGAGTTTTGACCACTGGACTTAGCAAGGATGCTAGCTATCTTTATAAGAATGATTTCAGACACATATTGGAGTGGATTTAGGAGAGAATAGGTGGAGAGTATGTGGATACAGTGAGCATAAAGCTACCTTGTACCTCAGTAGGGCCACTCTGCTTCATTGCCTGCCTAAACAGTTCTAAATTCTTGAGAACACTTTTACTATAGTTCCTTCAACCTGATAACATTTTCTCCTTTCCTTCTATCCTTGGAACTAAATCCCTTTGTTGAGGTGGCCTGAGCTAAACACACTTTTGGTTGATCTCATCCATTCTTAACAATCCACATCTACCATCTTTCACCTTTTAATACATCAAACCCAAATTATCATCCTGGGTTTTGCATTTTTTTTTCCATTTTTTAACTCTATATTTCCATTTTAAAGTTTCCAGGACAAATAAAACATAGTATACCTCAAACTAAATTCATCTTAACTCTATAGCTTATTTTTTCCCTGTCCTCCCTTCCACCACAATCTTCCTAGCTACCTAAGAAAAACAAATCTCAGCCATTTAAACATGAGCTACTCCCTGGTCCTCACCATTCTACACGTAGTAGTCATGGGGTCCTGCTGAATCCATCTCTGGAGCTCCTCTTAGTGTCCCCACTCCAGGTACTCTGCCACTGCTTCAATTCACTTTGCCATTGTTCTCACCTACGCAGGAGGCTCTCCGCCAGTTTCCCTGAAGACTCATGGACAACTTATCGTCCATGAGTCTAAACTGTCTTTTAGAAACACAGGTTTGAGCATTCCCCATTTATCTCTTCTGTTAGAATATGATATTTATATTGTATTAATTCCCTGGCTGTACTAACCATTCAAATCTTTGTTGAATAGTTGAGTGTCATTACCCTGACATGTACCTGCCTCTCACTGCCTGAAGATGTAATTCTTAATTTTTCTCCTTTCCCTAAAAACTGATCAACCATTCCAGTCTTGTTTCTTGCCACATGCTAGTCTTGTTTCCTGCCATACTGAAGCAGATACACTGTAGTCTATCCTCACACATACTCTGAGAAAACCGGTACTTTCAGTCCTTAGGCTTTTGCTAATGATCTTCCCTCCTTCCTCTGACCAATGGAGGGTTATTCTTTCTTCAAGGTGAGCCCAGCTTGAACACTCACTGTGCATGACTACCCCATCCCAGGTCTTAGCATTTTGTACTCTGAATACAGCACTTTTATCACTTTATAATGTGCTATTTACAAGTCTTTTCCTTATTAGATTGTGACTTCCTTGAAGCCAGGGACCACATCACATTTATTATTTTTCACTCCCAGCACTCGTTACAACAGATGACTTACAGTATAAATTCAAAATCAAGCCTGCCCATCAGCCTATCTTTGAATAAGTTTTCATAGAAGAATGATTCTTGCTTTTTAATACAAAAACTTGATAAAATATACAATGATCTTTAGATTGTTTACTTACATTTACTTCCAAAAAACACAGTACTACAATTTAAAATTCATATTTATTTCTACAAAAAGCAATACAACATTTTTATAACCTAGGTTGGTTTAAATCTCATGTGCATGTCTTGGAAACCATAAAGAAAAGGAGTATGACATCTAAGAGAGGCGATAGGCATTAAAAGTAACTTTTTTTCCTACCTTATTGTTTAGTGATCATAAAGTGAGATTTTAAGCATTTACAACCTAAAATAATCTCTTTTTACTTTTATGTTGATGGTTGCTATTTTGGCTACATTTTAGGAAATTGGTTGAAGGTTTTGAGTTGATATGTAATGCATTTTTTAATGTAACATCCTTGAAACTAAACTCTCAAAGAGCATTTTTATTCAATATATCTGATTTTTAAAAATGAATTACTAACATTAAGTGGGAGCAACTTGTACTCATTACTAAGTTATTTTGATTTTCTCACATTCATATTCAATCGCATTTATTTCTAGAGCATGAGTAGAACATATGCCTTACGTGTGGGGGGAAAAAAATGAGAAGCTTTACTGTTGCCAAAGATATCTTGAGATCTACTATCTTAATAAAAAGAAAACAACACATTTAAAATCAGCAAGTCAAGCAGCATTGGTTTGGTTCAATTTAAAAGATTTTTTTTTTCTGAGCCTACTTTTACTGTGATAATTACTTAAAATGACATTTATTCACCATTTAGACTAAATTTACATAAGTGCTACAACCAGATGTGCTTGGATTTGTATTAATTTATTTATGAGTTGCTCAGAATCCTAATTATATTACGCATTCCTTGTGTTTAAAAATCGATTTTCCTAAATTGTATAAAGGTGAACCATTATTTATTAGAGATAAAAATTCCTAATACACCAATAGCGCAAGGTACTTAATAGGAACTGAATATGACCTGCTTCACCACATTTATCATGCCCCCAAGGCACAGTTTCTTTATTGAATACTTTCACTCAGCTCACATTATAGAGAACATCTTACTGTCTGTGAGTCATTGGGAGGGAGAAGGTGTAATAATACTCTGTCTTCAACTGCTAGCTATCCAGTGAACATTCATTGCAAGTGTCACAATGAATGCTCCTTATTTTTGTGTTGCTGATACCACTCCTAATTTTTTACCTGTATATTTCAAGAAGCCAAATGTATCTAAGGCAAAATGAGAAATTTATTAAATATATTTGCAGTACTTATGAATGGTTTAAATATAAATTGGAATACCATTTTCCTTAGCATTTATATTTTGCTGAATATAATAAATGCAAATGATAGCCAATTGAAGGAATTAAGAGATTCCTTTTATATATATATAAAAAATCATATACATATATATATATATATGATTTCCAGAGGAAAATTATTTCAGCAGAGACTGTTCCTCTATTAAATTTGTGGTTTATTTGAAATTTTATAAAGTCCCTTATATAGACCACCATTTTGTAAACTGATTCTGATTTTGTGCTTGGAGACAGAGAATGTAGGAAAAAATAGCTACAGTTTTTCAAGTCAGCCTAATCCAAAATGTGTCCTAATTATTATGGGCTTCAAAAATGTAAATGGGCCTCATATCAAATGAAGAAACTGCTTTCTACCACATTAGGTTGTTTTAATAATTAGACACACTCTAATTTAAGGGGCTGATGGTTGTGGTGATTTTTAATCTCTTAGGCATTGATAAAAGGTTACCAACCCTTCTCCTTTAACCGTATCCCCGTCACTCAATCCTATAAAGGAAAGCTGCTCTAATGAATTCTCTTGGAAAGATGATTAGGAGTAGAATTAGTCATATAGTAGCTCTATGCCCAACATTTTGAAGAAGTGTCAAACTGTTGTGTCTAAAGTAACTGTACAATTTAAGAATCACACCAGTAATGTATAAAATTCTTACCTGGCAGCTATTCTGTTTAAGAAGACTAACAATGGGACACCATTCCCTTCTGGCTTATGAGGTTTCTGGTGAGAAGTCTGCTGTTATTCTGAACGGTTTTGCTTTGTAAGTTGGTTGTTGCTTTCATCTTGCATCTTGTAGGATTTACTCCTTCATTTTAACTTTGGACAGACTTATTACTATGTATCGGGGTGATGTTCCATTTGCTATGAATCATCTAGGTGTTCAATGACCATCTTTTCTCTGGATATGCACATCACTGGCAATATCATGGAAATTTTCCTCAATAATTCCTGGAAATAGATTTTTCATGCTTTTTGCCTTTTCTTCTTCTCCCACAGGGATACCTATGACTATTAACACTAGCTTCTTTTACATAGTCCTATATTTCTCTGAGTGATTGTTCATTCTTCCTTATTTTTCTTCTACATTTTTGACTGACTAGGTTAATTCAAAAACCTTGTCTTCAAGCTCTGGAATTCTTTCTTCTGCTTGGTCTAGTCTGTTAAAGCTTTCTGCTATATTTTGAAATTCCTTAAAAGACTCTTTAATTTCTTTAAGTTCTGTTATATCTTTTCTTATGTTATCTATTTATTTAGATTTATTTATTTATTTATAAATTTATAAATTTATTTATTTATACATTTATATATTTATTTATTTATTTTTTCATTCATATCTTGAATTATTTTATTGATTTTTTGTGTTTTCTTATCAATCCCATTCACCTTATTTGCCTTCCACTTTCTGAATTCCACATCTGACATTTTGACAATTTCCTTTAGGTTGGGATCTGTTGCTGGAGACCTATAGTGAGTGTTGGAGTGTTAAAACCTCTTGGTTTTTCATGTTGCTAGAGTTATTATACTGGTTCCTTCTCATCTGAAACCTCTTCTCTCAGCTCAAGGCAGATAAATTTGCAGTGCACCTGTTCTCCTCTACAGGGAACTCTCCTACTTAGTGAAAGGGAGGAGAGGTCCCTGGATATTGCCCTTGTGCCCTACTCCAGAGGACTGACCCAGCAGGAGAGGGGCAGCTGCAATGCGAGCCTGTAACACAGCTATTCTTCTGTGTCATCCTATTCCCCTGAAGTTGTTACATTCCAAGCCAGGGCTGTGGAATATTTGTGTGGAGTGGTGGGTCAGTCCCAAAGACACTGTGGGAAGCTAGGGGCAGGGGGCTGAGTGAGTCCCTTCCATGGAGCCAGCTGGCATGGGAGTTTGTTCTTCCCAGATCTCCCTGCATTGGTGGCAGGGGCAGGTGGGTGAGGCTATTCAGTCAGAGTTGTGGGCATTCTCTTTGCCCAGGTCTGGGCCTGTGGTAGCATGTGGCAGGGGGTGACTGGATAAGCAGATCTGCGGTGCTATGCAGGGTACAGTGCTATGGCAGTTAACTGGTGCACAGTGCATGCAAGTTGTCAAGGTGTGTGGCACATGGTGTGGGCCAAGGCAGGTTGACTGCAGGAGCTGAGCAATTCTTTGGACCACAGTGGCTGGGCAGCTTGAAGTTGGCAGGGCTGGAGAGGCACATGGTGTGCTGCTGGTAAGTCTTGGCAGCTGGGGCTCTTTCCACTCAGGTCTGGCTGTGGCAGCTGCTGCAGTGCTATTCAGGTGGCAGTGGTGGCACTATCCAGATGGTGGTGGTATATGGTGGGGACCATGGGCGCCAGATCCCCTGGTGGGAGGTGTATACGGCTCCCAGTCATGGTACACATGAGAGTACCTACCCTCCCCGATCACTCCCCTGGTCAGCTGGGGAAATGAGGAAGCATCTAAAGTACAGATGACCCACATGTAGACTGGGCACTCTGGGGCTGAGAGCTCAGAATGTCATTAGTTACGGCAACCTGAGATCAGAAACCAGTGGATCCCCATTGTGCCTGCTCTCTAGTGTAATGCTGCTGCAGTCTCCACACAGCTTACTGATCAATTTGGAGGCCTGTGAGAGTGGGGCCCCGTCGTAGCTCTGGTTGTAGTGTCTACCCGGGGACTGTGGAGCCCTGGGATTCTCTCTTCTGACCTTTCCCCACATGTGGGTACTTTCCCCAAGTAATTTCTTATCTTGCCAAGCAGATCATCCCTCCTCTCTCTTCTTCACTTTGTGTGTCACCAATCACTTCTCTAATGATTCACAGTGCTCTCTCTAAGATGGTCCATACTTAGGTGAACATCTGCTTACAATCTATCCCCTCCTTGAAAGCAGCTGTGCAGGCTGCTTCTAGTCTGCCATCTTGGCTCCCTCCCTCTGATTTGCATTTCTTTAATAACTAGTGGTGTTGAGTGTCTATTAATGAGATTATTATAAATTTGCATATCTCCAAAAGAGAAATATTTACTCAAGTCTGTTGTCCATTTGTAATTGGATTATTTGTCATTTTATTATTGAGTCATGAAAGTCTTTTTACACTCTTGGATACAAGTCCCTTATCAGACAAATAATTTTCATATATTTTCTACTATTCTACATGTTTTCTTTTCACTTCCTTGGTATCATCTGCACCAAAAAAGTTTTAATTTTGATGGAGTTCAAATTATCATTTTTTTTCTTTTGTTGCTTAATTTTCATGTCATATCCAAGAAACTACTGCCTAACTGATGGTCACAGAGACTTAGTTCTGTGTTTTACTCCAAAAGTTTCACAATTTCAGCTGTTAGATTTAGGCCTTTGATCCATGTTAATTTTTTGTTTATAGTGTGAGATAGGAGTCCAACTTCATTCTTTTCCACATGGATATTCAGCTGTCCTACCATTTGTTGAAATGAATATTCTTTCCACACTGAATGCTCTTGGAACCCTTGTAAAAAAATCAATTGATGATAAACATGAAGATCTATTTCTGGACCTTCAAATCCATTCCATTGATCTATACTTCTATCTTTATCTCAGGGCCACACTGTCTTGATTACTATAGCTTTGTAGTAAATTTTGAATCAGGAAGCATAAGTCCTCTAAATTTGTTCATCTTTTTCACAATTGTTTTAGGTATTTTAGGTACCTTAGATTTTCATATGAATTTCCAGATTAGTTTATCAGTTTATAATATGAAAGTAGCTGGAATTTTGACAGGAATTGGTCTTTCAAACCATGAACATGGAATTAGTTTCCATTTATTTAGGTCCTCTTTAATGTTTTTCAACAAAGTTTTATAGTTTTCACCATACAAACCACGTATTTGTTTTGTTAAATTCATTCCTAAATATTTTCTTCTTTTCAATGCTATTATAAAAGAGTTTTCCTAATTTCATTTTCAAATACTCTGTTGTATATATATACACAAATATAATTGATTTTTGTATGATCTTATATCCTACAACTTTGCTCTACTTATTTAATAGTTCTAATATTTTTGTATAGACTCTTCAGGATTTTCTACATCAATTACATATTGACATTTACATTTTCTTAACAATCTATCTTCCTTATTTCCCACCACAAATTCTTTTGAAAGAGAAAGTATAAGTATGTTATTATTCCAAATCAGCAAACATTTTAATAAATTCAAGGAGGAAGCAATACCTGAAGGAGAAATTTCTTTGTCATCAAATAAAATTTCTCCCTTAGAAATATATACATATTTGTTATAAAGCATGGCTTAATATTTTTTATTCTAGTAAAATTGAAATTAATACTGTGAAATACTGATAGCACTCAGAAAATCTTTTCTTAGGTAAGGAATGAATAAAGAACTTTTAGGCATTGGGCACTCAATAAATCTTCAGTGAATAAATGTAAAAATGAATGGTGTGTATAAAAATACATAAAATGTCCATAATCTAACCAAGAAAAGTCAGTGAATTCTCATCCCCAAAGGAAGGTGTCAATGTGGAAAGATAGCTTGGCACTAATTTTTGGCTTAGGCTGGACAGAGAGGACACTGACCCTTATTTTATGGAAAAAATAGAGAAAAAAAGAACAGGACTAAACATTATAAATAATTTTTAATTATAAATTAATGAAACAATTGGAAGCACTGCTTTGTATGTTGTTGATCTGCCTGTGTCTAAAACTATTAAAACTATGGCAGAATAAGCATGTATTATGGATTCTAGAAGGCAATTTTCCATTCTTGGTGGGCAAGTAGACCCAGGAACTCAAAGTTCTCTTTAGAATCTATAATTCAATAAAAAGAGATCAATTCTCTAATAAAAAGTGAACAGAGGCTGGGCACAGTGGCTCACATCTGTAATCCTAGCACTTTGAGAGTCTGAAATGGGAGGATCACTTGAAGCCAGAAGCTCAAGACCAGCCTGAGCTGGTGGCACATATCTATAGTCCCAGCTACCTGGGAGGCTGAGTCACGAGGATCACTTGAGCCTAGGAGTTTAAGCTTTAGTAAGCTATGATGATGCCACCGCACTCTAGCCCAGGCAAGAGAGCAAAACCCTGTCTCAAAAACAAAACAAAACAAAAAATGAATATTGCTTTTAGAGAATAGAATTTAGAATCCCTGTATAGACCAACTCCTAACATTTGTTGAGCCTGGGAGAGTAATGTAAATAGAAGCCCCTGTACCATAAGTCTAAATATTTAGGGTTATAAACCAAATGAACAAACTGTTAAAAAAAATAAGTTGTATTCTTATACCGTGACAAATAGACCTTTCTATTTATATTAGTTTGGTATTTATTACTTCCTAATTGGTATATTTCCAATTAGGTGAACAGTCTTACAGAATTTAGATTTCTGAAACTCTTCGAAGTTCTGTGCTAGACTAGAATAGTATGGGAAGATATAGAGTCTATCTCAGCTCTGTACAGTACTGCAAGGGGCAATGCCCACACTTGTGTGGGCACCCATCCCATACCACCAAGCTCCCTGCACAGAACCATGTCTTGGAATTCTTTAGGTCTGAGGTGTGCACACCTGTGGTGTATTCTGCCTTTGGGAAGATGGGCACCCATCCCATACTGCCAAGCCTCATGTCCACTCCTCGGATTCTTTCATGCCTGGATGTTCTTTTCTCAGGAAGATGAATCTGAGGGACAGATTTCAGTAGGGCCTGGAAATGGGTTTGGGGCCAAATGGGTAGGAGGTTTCAGGTACTCAGAATATGTTCTAAAAATGGCAAGGGGTGCACCAGCTTTACATGGGCACAATTTGGCCCTATGAAACTCCTTTTTATTTTCTTTTGAGATAGACTCTCTATGGCCCAGGCTGGAGTGCAGTGGCATGATCATAGCTCACTGTAACCTCCAACTCCTGAGCTCAAGTGATCCTCCCGTCTCAGACTCTTAAGTAGCTGGGACTACAGGTGCATGCCACCACACCTGGCTAACTTTTTTTAAAAAAGATTTTTGTAGAGACAGGGTCTCATCATGTTGCCCAGGCTGGTCTTGAACTCCTGGCCTCAAGTGATCCTCCTGCCTCAGCCTCCGATAGTGCTGGGATTATAGGGGTGAGCCACCAGGCCTGGCCTATGTTAGTTGCTCAATAATTGCTCTACTTTGTCTTCTAGGATTTTATCATTCAAGATAAAAATCACATTGACAAAAGAAGTTGTATAATAATTAAAGCAGATATTTAAGATTTTAATCTTATAGAGAAATTCCAGAACACAGACTTAGAATATAAAGATTTCTCTCCAAAAATGAAGGATTAGATTACAATAAATGAATCTGTCATACAGGTAATTTCAAGTCTTCTTGGATATGTAAATAAATTTAACATTCTTTTTTGTCCCTAAAATTCCATCACAACCTGAGGCAAATGGGATAACAATATGTACTGTAATATCAAGTTTAAACTTGCAGATTTGATTTGAGCATAGATCAAATAATATTTGTGAAAACCTCTATTTTACTGAGGAAAAACTGTGGTTACAATCAAATCAGCATGAATTCTAACTGATATCATATACAATACATCACCAATCATTTACTGAAACTGTTCCTTAAGATTACTCTAAGAACACAGCTTCTAAAGATAATGGGTCCTGAAGGAGTTTACCCTTCTCATAAGACATGTATTTGCCAATTCAAGTATTTATCACACTAAGCATTAAAAAATGAGCTTTCTTGAGCCCAGTCTTTCAGACTAATAAACATGAAAGCTCTCTTGTGTGTCTAGTAGAGACAAAGTCCATGAATTTATAAATACAGATTTTAGAATAGGGATAAGAATTCTAATGCTTGTATAAACAGATGAAAAAAGCTTCTATAAAAACAGAACAGGAAAGGTACAATTAAAATTTGGCAGATGTGGCAGACATTTGAAAGACATTTTGAAAGTTGTAAGAAAGGGTTGTGAATTTTTAAACATGTTTAGAACAATAGAGTGTAGTTCATATCAAAATGCCTAAAATACTTTAAGACATCAAACGAATACAATTTAGCTAGTGTATAAATAATTGAAGACAACAAGTTACACACTGGAAAATACACTATATGCTTCTAACAAAACTAAATTAATTTGCAAATCCAAGCTTTCATTTTTGCTTTGGACAAATTGATTAGAAGGATAAAATATTCTATCCCATAACCTTACAACACTAGTAAGCAATATAAAGTCATTTGTACATAGTTTCTTAAGCTAGTAGGGGGAGAAAATCATTTTTATTGAAAAAAGATAATATTCAGTCATGTCAATGTTTACACATTTCAAAGTTACACATTCCATAAAATTAAAGACATAAATGCTTACGGCATATGCAATTTATCTCCTCAATTCCAGAAATATTTTGCTTATGGGTATCTAAAATTATCTTTAAATAACCTTTAGGGTCAAAAACTCAATATAATTACTTAAATGCACATGTAATAAACATTTGGATTTCTTTTAAGATGTAGTTTCCAAGCAATATGTGAAAATAATCTTACTTACAGAGAAATTGGAAATAGGGATTGTGTTTATTCCATTTATACATTTCAAACTAGTATACAAATTATATTCTTAGTTGGAATTATTATTTTATAACACAATGTACCATTTCTCAAATATATATATTCAGTGAATAGAAATTTTTCCATTAATTCTTTAGAAATTTTGTTCCTCAGACTCTCACACCCACCGCAACTCATAATTGACCTTCCAATTCAACTCATTATCTGTTGGTAATCTAAAAACATAGAAACTTCATTCCATTCCTGATCTCTTTTACATCTTTACCTTCACATATTTGAGATATTTCTCAATTATCCCAGTTTCCTTTTAAAACATTTTTGGTATACATATACATATATACAGGAACATTCACATGCTATATCATATTCAAACATGAGACAAGAGGTGTTATGCTATACAATAAAGAATAAGGGGGATAGAAAGAGAGGTGGATGGATGTTTTTTTCCCCTACTGATTGGCTGACTGCTCAAGGCATATGACATACACCAGTGAACAAAACAGAACAAAGTCTCTTGTCTTGAACAAAGTCTCTTGCCTTGGAGATCTTATTCTTATGTGGTATTATTACTAGACCCAGGGTACGTTATGGAAAACAAAAACCAAAGGGATTCCTTACTGTCTGCTGCATAAGACAAATACCAATCTATTAATCACACAGCTCAGTATAAAGTCATGATTGTGATAAGTGCCACTAAAAGTACATGGTTCTACAGAAGCTTATAATACAATAGATCTAGTCTATGATTTCAGAGGAGGTTATCTCAAGGAAGGAACACTTAGTCTGAGGAAGGAGAGATGAGATAGCTGAATACAGTACAACAAACCATTCCAGGATTCTCCTGGAAGCATCATGTGTGATCAACTTATGGCAGAAAAGATCATAGCAACAATAAGAGATTGTAATTTATTATTTCTTGCCTGTCTCCTCTCAAGAGAATGTGAGCTCTGAAGACATAGATGTTTTCTATCTTTGTTTCCTGATATAATCACAACACTTAGAATAAAACTATTGTTCAGTAAATATTTGTTGAAAGATGAATTAAGTGCACTTATAGTAGAGGGAGACAGGGGAAACAAATGTGATATTACAGTGGAGAAGCAGCCAGGAAAAACACCTTGCAGGTATTTATAGGACATGGTAATGAGTTTTGGTTTTGTCCTCATGACAATGGAAAGTTAAAGAAGGCTTTTATGAAGTTAGCATGAGCATATATACTGAGACACACCTGCAGGGGGAGTGGGGAGGGCAGCAATGATACAGATAGACAGGAAGCCACTGCAGTGGTTCAGGCAAGAGAGGAACTAATGATAGTTTGGATGAGGGGGGTAATGGAGAGAAGTGAAAGAACTTGAGACCTGTTTAGAAGATAAATTTTGAAATAACTGGAAATAGATCAGGGATGTGGGCAGAAAAGAGGGATGTGTAATAAAAGACTTCTACGTTTTTTATTTGCACCATCAATAGTTGTATAATTCACTCAAAATGGGAACACCGTGAGAGGATGTGTGTACGATGGTGGGAGGAGGAGGGGGGGAGATTTGTACGAGACATTTACAGTTTGAAGTGTTTCAAGCATCCACATGAGACTAGCCAATGCAGGTCTGAAGTTCAGAAGAGGCAGGCTACAGCTGAATCATGAAAGACTTTTACGTAAAAGGTAAGTTAGTTTAAGAAGGACTATTTGAAAGAATTGGCAAGATCAGATTTTTAACTGAGAAACAGCTAAAACTAGTATTTATTAGGCACTTCCTACATACAAGGCAATATGAAATTATTGGAAACTTACTCAAAGAGGACAAAGTGATGTCAAAGAAAGCCAGTTTGGTATGCATTGTAGTATTTCAGTACTAAAAACTAAGACAGTATGTAGCTGTGAGTTTGCTTAGCAAAAAACTAATTCATGAAATCTTTGGGAATTAGTATTTTGGAATGAGGTGAAATGGGAAACCTATAGATTGAGTATCCTTATCTGAAATGCTTGAGACAAGAAGTGTTTCAGATTTTAGATTTTTTTGAGTTTGGACTATTTGCATCATGTATATACTTACCAGTTGAGAATCCCAAATTTGAAAATTCTAAATTTTAAATACTCCAGTAAGCATTTTCTTTGAGCATCATGTAGGCACTGAAAATGTTTCAGATTATGGAGCATTTCGCATTGGAGATTTTTGGATTTGGATTGCTCAACTTGTATTAAGATACTAGATATTCTCTCCTATTTCTACATGTCTTGGGAGCAAAGATATTTGTATAGGGAATAACCTCAGAAGACAAAGATAATGTCTCCTTCTGGAACTAAGGGAAGGTTTGTTTATTAAAAAAGATAATTATCTCCTTTGGGGAAAAAGCCAGTCGGCTTACTGACCATCACTAAAGACTCTGGATTCATAAGCTTAGGGTTCCTCTCCTGTAACACAACCCACTGAATGAGTAGGCACCACCTGACCCTTTTCACATCATCAGGTGGGAACTAGGACTCAGGAAATTGACACAAATGCTGACACTCTGGCTACTGCTATTGTTGTGAGTAATAAAGTCCCTTGTTTATGACCCAGGACCTTTATGCCTTCTGCTAGCATCCACAAAAAATGTGGCAAGCTAACTTGTTAGTATACAAGTAGGATAAAGTTTAAGATAACTTTCAGTTCGTGACAGTATTACGGCCTAGTGACCCAGAAATACCTAAATCTAACCTTATGCCAGCCACAATGTCCTTCCTGTTAGGTCCCCAAAGTCATAAGATGCAATGAGCAAACCAAGTAAGGTCCTTCCTTATCACTGGCTATGTCTGTGCCCCAAGTAGCATCAGAGCCCTCTTCTAAAGTAGGAGGGAATCACAAGTTGAAACCTACTAAAGAGGGGTCTTTCCCTTCTGAGAAGCCCAGATTTAACTTCAGGACCAGCTGGCTGCAAGAGGGGCAGGAAATAGGAAAGAAAGCATCTGTGCATTAGAAAAAAAAGAAAAGGGTAGAGATGCATGGTGATGGGGAAATTAATACAAAGTAAAAAAGCAGGATGAAGACTAGGGTTTTGCTTTCTTTCTTTTTTTTTTTAACAAGTTTCCTCCTGCCATGCCTCAAATAAAATCATGTCTTAGTCACAGACAAGGTAGTGTCCAGGATCCCATCAAAGAGTCTATTATAGATTACTGAATAGATTGTGATGATATTCACTGTGATAGGAAATGAAAGAGCATATTAGGTGAGATGGGGGAAATGATTTAGCTTAGGGTCCTTTGAGTTTGTTGCAATAGTTGAATATTCAACTGAAGATGTCCAATAAGCCAAGAATACTTGTATGAAAAGACCAGGAGGGGAACCTAGAATAAAGAGAGATTTTGGAAATAGCACATATAAGTGAGCATCCAAGAAGTATGTATGGCAAAAGCCGAAAGGGTCAATAGCAGAAAAGTGGGGAATGATGACATTTAGTTAAAGAAAAGAATATCCAGTGAAGTGAGGGAGATAAAGAAGAAATGGTCTAGGCCAGGAGTGGTGGCTCACACCTGTAATCCTAGCACTCTGGGAGGCCAAGTTGGGAGGATCATCTGAGGTCAGGAGTTTGAGACCAGCCTCAGCAAGAGCGAGACCCAGTCTCTACTAAAAATAGCACAAATTAGCCAGGTGTGGTTGTGTGCACCTGTAGTCCCAGCTACTCGGGAGGCTAAGGAAGGACGAACGCTTCAGCCCAGGAGTTTGAGGTTGCTATAAGCTAGGCTGATGCCATGGCATTCTAGCCCAGGCAACAGAGCAAGACCTTGTTTCAAAAAAAAAAAAAAGAAGAAGAAAGGAAGAAGAAGAAGAAGAAAGGAAGAAGAAGAAGAAGAAAGAAGAAGAAAGAAGAAAGAAGAAGAAGAAGAAGAAGAAGAAATGATCAGAAAAATAAAGTGATATCTTGGAAGCCAGAAGAGGAGATAAAGTTTAAAAGGAATTGCAGTGAGATAAAAATAAGAAGACAAAGATCACTAATTACTTTTTGATCATCTAGAGAAGGATGAGTGATGATGCCAGCAATTAGACTAAAATGGTTTAGAAAGTGAAAGGAAACTGATGGAAAAGAGTTATCAAACAGAATCTAACATGCATACTGGCAAATAATACCATGGTTTACATAAATAAATAATCATCCATTTGTGCTGTTTAAGATATTTCTTGGAGCCCATATATGATGGAGACCCAAACTAAAAGTATTTTCATTAAAATCTCCATTCTATTTCTTGGAATTACACATAAATTTGGAAAATCATTAACATGTCTTAAGTGGAAGTCATTGAGCAGATCTACTTGAGTTTCATTTTCCAACTTAAACCTTTATGCACAAACATGTCATAGTACATGTAGCAAAGGCTCACAAAGAACATCTCTGACTGTGTAGTTTTACTTCACAGTGTTCTTTGGTGAAAAGAAACTCACACAAACATATATTGATCGAATCGTGCATTGATTGTATATGGAAGGCATTCTCAGAAGGCTTGTTATTAATTCAAACCACTGCGTTTAGAGAATTCTAAATGCCAGTATTATGTTGAGTCCTTTTCTTGCTGAACATTTTCACGTATTTTATTATTTATTGATTTTGCTTAAAAGTTTAGTACCTTCAGTAACATGGAAACATTGATGCCTTTCGACATCCCTGATAAATATACAAATAAAACTATAATAAAACTTTAAAGTCAGGAAAAATTTTATTTACCTAATTAATATTTTCCCAGTAATTTTCACTTCCTTATGATTATTTATCTGTTTTCTTGTCCCAAATTTCTGCTATCTAAGCCAGAAGTCTGGCACTGTAGTGCACTATGATGCTCTGTGAATAGCCACTGCACTCCAGTCTAGGTAACATACCAAGACCTAGTCTCTATAAAAAGAAAAAAAAAAAAAAAAGGAGATCTTACCTTTTGCTACGACAACATTATGACCTAGACAACATTATGCTCAGTGAAATATGTCAGATAGGGAAAGAAAAATATTGCATAGTCTCACTTATATGTGGAACCTTAAAGAAAGAATAGGTAAAATATACAGAGATAGAGAATAAAACAGTGGTTACCATGGATGAATTCGTGTTCTGTCGTGGAATCCATGCAGTACAGACATCTTGAAATATCAACAAAGTGCTTGTGAAGGATGTGGCTAATTAACACACACAGTACGTTAATGGTTTGAAAAGTTCCATTCTGGGGTTTTAATACTGAAAATGAGCCATGTGGATGACCTTAGACCAAAGTGAATAATGATGAGCTGAAGGCGGAAGTGAATCCATCTCAACCTATGTGTAAATTAGCAGCAAGGTTTGATGTTACTATTTCAACAACATTGGACCATTTGAAACAAATTGTCAAGGTAAAGAAACTGTACAGATGGGTACCAAATGAATTAAATGAGCATCAGAAATCATCTCAAAGCTTGGCTTTTTTTGCTGTCACAACATAAAGGCAAACCATTTCTACACCATTTCAACCATTTCTATCATTATGTGTGATGAAAAATGGATTCTTTTTGACAATTGCAAGCATTTGGCACAATGGTTGGATAAAGATGAAGTGCCAAAACACAGTCCAAAACTGAATATTCACCAAAAAAGCTAATGGAGTCTGTTGGTGGTCCAGCACTGTTATTATCCACTACAACTTCATGAAACCTGGTCAATCGATTACAACAGATGTCTACTGCAACCAACTGGATGAAATGATGAGGATGCTTGTGATTAAGCAGCTGAGATTGGCCAATAGACACAAGCCAATCCTCTTGCAAGACCACATATTGCAAAAAACAATGCTGCTCAAACTACAGAAGCTGGACTTGGAAACTCTCTGTCATCTACCATATTCATCAAACCTTGCATCAACTGACTACCACTTCTTCCAGTCTTTGGACCACTTCTTGCAAGGAAAAATACTCAATTTTCAATAAGCTGTGGAAAATACCCCTTTGGCGATTTCATTGCGACTCTCTCTCCAGGCTTCTTCGCTGCTGGCATAAACAAGCTACTATTAAGATGGCAAAACTGTGTCAATAGTTTAGGCACACATTTTCATTAATTGTACTGGTTCTTGTTGCAGATATAATAAACTACACTTTTGATTCGAAATCAGACATTTCATATTTAATGTCCTAACAGTAACATAGTTACTATAGGATAGCAGATTACCATACCTATCATCTCACATAGCTACTTGTTGGTGTGCATCATAAGGGCAGCTAAAAATCTATTTAACAAAAATCCCTAATACAATATAACTGTAGTAACTATAGTTCTTATGCTGCACATTAGATTTCTAGACTTATTCATCCTACATATTACCTGTTACTTTGTATCCTTTTATCTACATCTCCCTATTTCCTCCCCTAGCCTCCTTATCAAATAACATCATTTTGAATCATTAAATTCCTTTAAAAGCATGATATCATATAAATAAAATGATCAAGTCTAAGGCTTAGAAGTCTGCCTAAATTCAGGATTTAATTTCCAGTGATATGCTGAAAAAGTGGAAGAGGAAATTCTATTGTTATATGTACTAATAAGGCATTAATTAATATATATATATAATTCACAATTATTTGGAAAATAAACATTATTATATTATTCATGTGGAACCAAATTGTCTTTGATAACATGATTTCTGGTAGTACAAAAGTAGAAATTATCTTCTGTATACATATCTTGTCAGTTGGGTCAGGCTAGCATTACATGAGGCTTAATGGTTGACAAAGATCCTAAACTGTAGATTAACTACTTAATGATATTTTTGAATACTTGTTCAAATAACTCTTTAAATTCTGCTGTGAGCTGATTTGCTCTAGAGAAAAGCTAAGTCAAATGCAATGTGGGACTTTCATCTCCTCTATATGCTATATATATATATATATATATATATAGAGAGAGAGAGAGAGAGAGAGACATATAGACAGATGCTATATAGATGCTATATGCAGGTGAAATTGACTAAAGACTAAAAAGGAAATTTTGCCTCATATATATTAGACATATATAATATCATGTCATGTGTATATTTATATACACAGAGAGAGAGAGAGAGAGAATACAAGAGATGGAGAAAGGGAGAGAGAAGGGTATCATGGGACAAACTGTGTCCCCGCAAAAGATATATGAAAGCTGTAACTCCCTAATACTCCAGAATATGACCTTATTTGGACATATATTTGTTGCAGTTATATTACTAGTTAGTAAAGTTAAAAACATAAAGTCATATTGGAGAAGGGTGGACCTGTAATCCAATATGACTGGTATCCTTATAAAAAGAGTACAAAGGCAAAGAGGGAATGCCACATGAAGACACAGGATTGGCGTGATGCATCTATCTATAAGTCGAAGAATACCTGAGAAAAGCTAGGAGAGAGGCACAGAACAACAGATTCTTCCCTAGCACCTTGAGAGGGAGCACAGACCTGCCAGTGCCTTGATTTCAGACTTCTGGCCTTCATAACTGTGAGACAATATATTTCTGTCATTTCAAGCCATGCAGTTTTTGGCAGTTTAAAGTGGCCCTAGCACACTAATACAGGAGAGTGGGAGGAATATATGAAAGCTGTATGGGAGGAAGGGACAGAGAGAAGGAATGTACTTAATGTGTACCAGGATCTGTGCTAGAAAATCAGTTACCAAAAGATTTAGGTATATAAATAAAGTGAATAAATTATAAGTAAAGTGATTAAATATTTTAGTAAAATACAGACGACTTGAAGACAGGGAGAATGTAAAAGAGCTATTCAGAGATTAGTCTAGGAAAAATGAAAGATGAAAGATTATATACATATGTGTATATATACATATATTATAAAATCTTCTCAGTTTCAGTTTTTATTACCTTTCAAGAGGATGTTTCTTAGAGAGAGTTAAGGGGAGAAGCAAGTTTGGAGAAGAGGACGCCAAAGTGTTTTTTATGTCCTAAGTTTGAGGTTGCTGATGCATAGAAAGAGTATGAAGAAAAAATTAATCTAAAAGTAGAAGTCTATAGAAACCCACCTCATTTATGGAGCCAGGAGAGGAAGGGAGGGGATCAAGAAGGTTAATGAAAATATAAAAGTCTTAGAAATCAAAGGAAAATGAGAAAAGCCAAAGTAAGAAAGACTTTCAGAGGGACAGAAAGATGGAAGAACTGACCTTGATAGAAAAGATTTAGTAAAATCATGGGCAAAGAAGCCGCCAGATAGATTGCAGTCATAAGATTTCAGAGACAAAATAAGTCTAGGGGATGATATCCTTATTAAAATAAAGAATGAAGTGACTTAAAGTTCTTATTCTAATACATGTGTGTTTGTTTTCTCAAATAGATTTTCTGGCAAGAAAAAATACATGATGATAATGTACTTTGGCATTTAGTTTAAGTATAAAATATATTTAGAAAATAGTTATCAAATTGTAAAATATTGTCCATGGCAAATTGGACAGCTTTTTTCTTTATCCCTTGTAGATCTCTCTGTGTGCTCAAATCCTGCTTTATGACTTTGATGCTTCACTTGTTTACTTTTGAGATTTGATTTATATTGCTGAAAATGCATCCATGCAAAATTTCCTTGTGCAAAATATATTGCTGTTGTGACTGCTAATAGTCTTTATTTTTTTAACCCCACTATAGACATTTTATGCCATTCCTCCCTATGCGGGAAAGGATTATATATCAAATTAGAACCACCAGCCATGACTATATAAATGCAGGTAAGTATGAAATTTTAATGAGTTTCTTTTAAATACTAAGTACAATTATGACCCTTGAAAACTGTAATAATAGAATTTCTAGAGGATAAAATTTCCTAGAAATAGTAACTTACATAAACTATACACCCATTTAAAATCTAACTGTTGGTAATGGCTAAGACCTTACCAGACCAATCTTCCCTCAGATAACAAAAGTAAGCCTTGGACATAATCAAGAAAAGCAGCTAATTGAATGAATTGACCAAAAAAAAAACCCCAAAAAACAGAAGCAGCCTAGAAGTGGTCGACATGATTTTTACTCACACCTCTTTGAGCAGAACTCATTCGCATGACTGCAACTTATCTGAAAGAGAGACTTAGGTCACAGAAAGGAAATTGGCTGAGCAGCATCCTGCAAATCTCTGTTACATACAGATTGTGCCCACAGTAGGAAAACTGGGCTGGACACTAATTACTTCCCACATATATTTTCCTTCCCTCTCTAATAGATCATGATAATAAATTTCCTCTTATTTCCACTCAGTTCCACTTCTTCTAAAGTTGAATGACTAAAAACTTTTGTCTATTTCACCAACAACCCCAACAGTATTTTTTTCTTCATTCTTTACTCACATATTTTTATTCGTTCAATTAATTTCAGGAAAGAGGTATACATACAAATCAAGATACAAAAGAAAGAAAATAAATTTAAAAAGTCAAGATCTCAACAATTTAGTTGAATTTGCCATTATTCTCTTCAAAAGCTAAGGCAGGTCTAATGGATAGCATCTCTTTTCCCTATGGAAATTCAGAACCGTTTGAGAAATAAAAGTGAGACTCTAGAAAGAACAAAAATAGCATGTTATTACTAAAAAAGTAAAAACTAAAAAACATAACCTATAAACACGGGCGAATTTTTCAGTTCTGAACATTAGAAGTCCACATTCCTCACCTAGCCACATGAGGTGGCTCCTCACTTTCATGAGAAGTGATGCCCATTACAATCTAGGGATTGAAGAAGCAGAGCAAAACATGTATTTCCTATGGAAGAATACTTTTCTGTAGGAGGAAGGAGGTAGAGGCTGGTTATGACTTCTCAGGTCCTTCTTCCAACTCAACCATATAAGTCTCTCCTCCTCCCAGAGAGGAGGGACTCAGAAATTGTACAGCAGTGTGAAGCTTGAAATCATTAAAAGTTCTTCCACATGAGAAGAAATAGCTGGCATTGGGAAGAAGCCAGCTCCAACCAGAGTAGAAAAGAAACACCCTTTTAAAATAATATGTATAATATTTACATTAGAAATAAAACTTTCTTAGGTTATTTTAACCATTTTGAGTTTAAAGACTTCAGCATAATCTTTCCAACCCACTAGAATAAACATTAATGTTTTCATAGTTTTGGTTTCATAACTCCATAATTTGAGTGATCAGCTCAAATGATCTAGATTTTGAAATATAATCTGTAATAAATAGGTTTTCAGAAAAAGCAAATAGTCATTATCTTCACAAAATTGGGATCTTATCCAAATCACAGATAATCCATGTAAATCGCTCAAGATTTTCATCTTACAAACTAATATAGGATATTTGAAGATAAATATGAGACTCTATTATCATTCATATGCCACAAACTATATTTTCATGAAGTTTGTATCTCATTCAGAAATAACACTAAAAATATTCTTTCATAGTATAAATTTTAACAATTTTTAAACATTTTGCACATCATAAATATGTTCATCCATGTTGAGTTGGTGATACAGCAGCTAACCTCAATATTTTAATCTTTATTGAGTCATAAACTATATGAGTGGTACCTGAGTTATAAAAATTTTGATTTAAGACTCCTTTTAGATTTTATATTTAAATCCTCAATAAACTCAATAAAGCTGCCTTTCTAGTATTAGAATCACTGTACAGAAAAACATTCATGCTGCTATATAAAATATTCAGTGAAAAATAAAATAAAATAAAAAATATTCAGTGACAATTTGGAATCATTCAACAAAGTTTGAAAAAAATGAGTAAGAATAAGGGTAGGTGATACTTCTAAATGAAATTCATTACACAATGATTTCTTTTGTGGACATTTAAAAGTCTTTTAGCAAAGCATACTTAATCTGTTTACTTTAAACACAGAATCTAAAAATTCTTATGAAACACGCAGAAATGTTTACTATGCCATAACACCAATAGCCCATTTAAAGCTTAGGGAACTAAAAGAGCTAAATAAGACACTTTCAACATTTAAAATACATTCATTCTAAAGATCTCTGGGAAACTGAAGTTCCACATGAATCACTGCATGGACTTTAGTGATACATTGAGATGGTGGTGGTCTTGGGAAGCAAAGAAAAAAAAGTCACATGACTAAAATTTGATCCACTTTATTTAAAGAATTTGAATATATTTCTTTTTCCTTTTTTTTTTCTTTTTGTTCTTATTCAGTACTTTCAGTTTTTCTCCCAATGGGAGAAAAACAAGTTTCAAGTAGACCAGAGTGGACTTGAGAAGACTTTAAAACCTAGATTCATAACTTTGGCTGGAGATGAGATTACAGTTTGCATCTGGAAAAATTTGTTCAGATATCATTAATTTTAGGTCTCTGAAGAGCCAAGTACTATTATTAAAATCAGGGACCCAAAACCAATAACAGTGGTTATAGGGCTTAGTATCAAGATGAGGTGGACTAACTACAGAAACTGTCTGGCCTGAAGGTCTTCCCATCCTCTCAGAAAGATAATCTGATTAAAAAATAAGGTACCAAAGAACAAAATTTGAGACTATGTTCTTGTTATCCCCAATATCTCTGTTATATTATTATTTATTCCAAGCATTGGATCAATTCAAAAAAAATCACACATGCACTTAAATAACACACAAGGAAAGATGTCATGTCTTTTTCAATGAAAGCTGAATCTTTCTCAAGAACCTAAAATCACACTGTTATTAAATCAGATTCTTTCTGATTAACTCCACATTCAAAAGACCAGAGAAAAAAGGTTAAATTAATAAAGAAGCCTTTAACAACTGGTTTCTGGTTTTTTTTTGTTTTTTTTTGAGACAAAGTCTCACTCTGTTGCCCCGGCTAGAGTGCCGTGGTGTCAGCCTTGCTCACAGCAACCTCAAACTCCTGGGCTCAGGCGATCCTTCTGCCTCAGCCTCCAGAGTAGCTGGGACTACAGGCATGTGCCACCATGCCCGGCTAATTTTTTCTATATTTTAGTTGGCCAATTAATTTCTTTCTATTTTTTAGTAGAGATGGGGTCTAGCTCTTGCTCAGGCTGGTTTCGAACTCCTGAGCTCAAAGGATCCACCCACCTCGGCCTCCCAGAGTGCTAGGATTACAGGCGTGAGCCACCACGCCCGGCCTCTGTTTTTTTTTTTATTCAAAGGTATGTTGAATGTCATGTCATTGATTGTTCTCAATCAACATTTCTGACTTAGAAGTAAACATACTTTAATTTATTTAGCAATAATTCTAAATTCCAGATGCTGCGGTAGACTCTGCAAATACAAATATTAATGGTATTCAATCTTTATTATTGAAGAGTTGCTTTCCAAACACATAACTGTTAATACATTGTAGTAAATGTGATAAGAAGAATTAGCAAAGTACCAAGAGATCAGAGAATGAAAAAACAATTATATAGAGTATTTGGAGAGTATTTGGAGCCTAAGAGTATTATCTCTTAGGCTTATAAGAGAAATGACATTTAGGTTACATTTTCTAGAAAAGTGACCAACTGATGTATTTATGAAAACTATTTGATTAAAACATATCAAATTGTCTTACATAGGTAACATAGAAATATAATTTGCTTTTTCATAAGCATGAGGATTTATGTTTAAAAAACTAAAGGAGAATCTATAGTATCATAGCATTATAAACCATCAAAATATACAATCCTGAAAGCTAAAGTAAGTGAAGTTTTAAATTAATTACTGATTGGCATTCAGGGAGAGATTCTGCCTTCAAAAATGGCAAACTGGATAATTTGAACCAAGTTTCCAAATGGATTTAATAATTTAAAAATCTTCTTAAAAGAAACAAAAGACTAATATGGGAGAATTACTGGTTTCAAGAGAAGAGTAAAATCTGGAGATGTAAATCTAGCATTTGGGTTTACTTTTGCCCTGAAGGCATTTGCTAACACAAAGGAGGCATCAAAGGGACCACAGAGTTGATTATAGTGTTGGTTATCTCTCAAGCTACAGGGACAAAATGTAAAGTCAAGGGTGGCTTAATGGAAAAAGAATAAAGGTATACCAAAAGAACAGCCCTCAATGGCTAGAGTCCAGGCTGCTAGTATTCTGAGTAGTCCAGAACTATCTCAAGCACTGAAATATGAGTAGAGTGATTTTTGAGTCTCTAGTGTTTCAGCTACCTAACAGAGCAAAAGAATATCCTCTGTGGAATCAGATATAATCATCCTAGAAAAATAATTATTTCTGCAAGTATTTTCCTAATAATAATTTCCAGCATACAAAGAAAATCAGGTACGCAGACAAATATAACATAATATGAATAGAACCAACACAAACAACAGAAAAGTGGCACAGAACCATAGGGAGTACAGAAATGAAAATACTCAAAAAAAAAAAAAAAGATTGATATCCAAGACTGATGAAGATAAAATTTGAAACTAAAAATTCAATCAGGAATTGGAAACATTTGAAAAGAGATGTGTTATAAATTTAAAACAGAATCAAACAGAATATCCAGAATATAAATATTTAATAAATAAAATTACAAACTAAATAGGCAGATATAACTGCAGATAAAACACAACTAAATTGAAAATTAATATACTCGGAGACTTTGTAGAAGGAAGCATGAAAAAGAAAAAAAATAATATGAGTATAAGAAATACAGAAAACAAAGTAAAAGGTTCTAACATAAATTTAATTGGAGTGCCAGAAGGAGAGAACAAAGAAGAGTAAAAGCAAAAAATGAAGAAATAATAGCTTGGAGATTCCAAAATGATGAAAAACATCGACCCACATATTCAATATTACAATCAATCTCTCATAAATAAAAGCAAATCCACATGTCTAATTATATCAACATGAAATAGCAAAAATTAAATACAAAGATAAATAATAAAATAAAATTGAAAAGACCAACCATCAAACCAAAAGATGCATATTAGAAAAACACTAGCTATAGAAAATATTTTTAAATGATTAGGAAATTCTTAATATGGAATATTTATTAGATGATGTTATGGAATTATGGTTAATTTTACTAAGGGTGATAGTGTATTATAGTTATGTGGGAGAATTTCCTTATTCTTAGGAGATATATACTGAAATATCTAGGGGTGAAGTTTCATGGTATCTACAGCTCATTTTAAAATTGTTCATAAAATTATATATACACACACATATATATATACACATATGTGTGTATATATTCTCTCTATATATGTGTGTGTGTGTGTGTGTATAGAAAAGAGGAGAGATAAAGCACATGTGGCAAATGTTAAAAATTATTGAATCTAGGTAGAGGGTATATAGGTATTCATTGTACTATATTTCAACTTTTCTGTATGCTTGAAAATTTGTAAAATAAAATGTTGGAAATAGACCAAAAAAGACAAAGAACATATTATAAGTAGGTAGATGAAAGAAATTTTTCTAGAGGGCAGCATGAGATAGGCTGATATAATTTCTCAATAACAGCAATGCAAGCCAAAAGACAGCTGAATAATGTCCTCAAATATGTTGAAAGAAAACAATCAGGAACCTAGAATTCTATAACAAATAAAAAATGAAGGTGAAACAAGGACCAATTCACTCAAACCAAAGAATCTGCCACCAACAATCTCATGCTACTGAAATATTAACATATGTCTTTAGCAAGAGAAAAATGATCTCAGATGAGAATGTGAAATGAAAGGATAAAACAGGGCAATGAAATAGTAGCTACATGGGGAAAAATTAAATGATGATCTCCTTTATAAAACAATAATAATATTTTATTGGGAATTTATATATTATATACATATATACACATAAACACATATACATATATATAAGTGTATATATTTATGCTTGCACAGAAATGCAAATACGCACTCACATACACAGTTAAAAATAACAACAAGCCCAGAGAGGTAAATGGAAATAAAGTGTTTGCAGGTATTTACATTTATCAGGAGGAGGGTGGAATTATTAATAGTAATTAACATTAGTCTACTATCATCCAATATTAGAAATGTAATTTCTAGGATAATGAATGAAGGGATAACATAAGAATATAGAGATTTACAACAAAAATAAGAATGAAATAATGAAATAATCAACAAAAAGGAATGCAAGGAAAATATGAGAACATCAAATAAGACAAATAGAAAGCACTTAGAATAGTATAGATTTAAAAACAAATATATTAGTAACTAATTTGAAAGGAAATAAAATTAAGCTCCAATTTAAAGATTGAAATAAGCCAGGTATAGAAAGAAAAATATTACATGATCTCTCTTAAATGTGGAATCTAAAAAGAAGTTGAATACACAGAAGTGGAGAATAAAAGAGTGGTTACCAGGATTGGGGGTGGTGGTATGGGGAGATGTGGTCAAAGGATACAAAGTAGCCAATAAGTAGGATGAAGAAGTCCAGAGATATAGTGCACAACATTAGGACTACAGCTAATATGGCATTCAAGATTGCCACAAAAAATGGGGGCAACTATGTGAGATGATGCATATGCTAATTTGTTTCACTATAGTAACCACTTTACTTTCTGTATGTATCTCATAACATCATGTTGTATACCTTATATATATACAAAAACTTATTTGAAAAAACAAGACTACAAATAACAAAAAAAAATCAATTGCATGGCCTCAAAATACATAAAGCAAAAACTAACTGTACTATATGTAGGGGAAAATAGAAAAAAATCCACCATCACTGTTGGAGTTAAACTTGACCCAACAATTGATAAATCAATCAGAAAAAGGGAGAATCAATGCTTTGAGCAAAACAATTACAAGCTTGACTTCATGGACATATAAACCACTTATTTTTATTGATATTGCTGTTAACAGTCTCTATAAGCATACACTGAAAGTTCACATTTTACAAAACTGACTTTGAACCAAAAATTAAATTTTATAAATTTTAAAGAACAGAAATAATACACAGTATGTGGTCCATTATTATTAAGTTAGACACAAATAGCAAAAATAAATCAAATCACTGGAAACCTCTGTATATTTGAAAGTTAAGATATGTTATTCTTCATACACCACTGACCAAAGATATCAGATTGAAAACTAGAAAATATTTTATACTGAATAATAAAAATTTTAAATTTCTAATTGTGGGAGGTGTAGTAGGAATGGATTGGTGTGCCTCTCATGCATGAGTATTTTGTAAATCTGCATGGGATATAGTGTGTGTGTGTGTGTGTGTGTATGAACACAAATCTTTCATCTGGTATTCAGGAGAACAAAAGGCTGAACTTTCCTAATATTCATGGAAACACCAGTTATAGAGGACTTACTGAGAGACTGAATATCATTTTTCAACCTGGCACCATTCTATGGATTTCAAGAATAATTTTGACATACACAATTTTCTTCTTACATATCGACTTTAGAATTTTCCCCCTATGTAATTTTTTTTTTTTTTTTTTTTT
>VBSM01000361.1:23871836-23972817 GCA_008086735.1 Cheirogaleus medius
GCTCAAATGATCCGCCCACCTCGGCCTCCCAGAGTGCTAGGATTACAGGCGTGCCCCCTATGTAATATTTAAACAGGTATCAGCCCAATCCATCAGAATGCAGAATTTAAAAGTGGAAGCATGGCTTAAGTTTCCACTGTCGCTGACTGAAAATTACCTAACCAAAAATCTTTTATATGCTACTTGTGACTACTGGAGTTATACTGCCATAGAATAAAATGACTCACTATCCAAATATTAATAGAAAGAAAAGTTTAATGCTCAAGGATATACCTGATATAATCATATAAAACAAAAAATATTTCCTGGTGTTTGCCCATCATCCCTGAATTGGGCTAGTCTTGGTTTGGGCACGCCCTCTACTACTGATAAATCCAGTAACTCGTAATTGAGGGTAATTATACTCCCAGGAGACATTTGGCACTGTCCAGAGATATTTTTATTTTTCAGAAGTGAGGAAGATGCTACCAGCATCTAGTGGATTGAAGCCAGGGATGCTGCTAAACATCCTACAATGCACAGAGCAACCCCCATAAAAATGGATTATCTAACCTAAAATATCAACAGTACCACATTGAGAAACCCTGATCAATCCAGTAGAATTTTCTTACACCATTCATATTTGTGTGACAATAACCTTGCATCATTTTCCCTCATGTTTTCTTAGGTTGGACAGAGAACATCTTTGAATAAGGAATTAAAAACTGAAAATAATCTAAACTCTAAGATACAAGATTAGGATGTACTTATTTTCATCATCTATACACTCAGTATAATTTTAACAAAGTATTCACATTTCCTTGAAAGAATCTTTTAATTATATATCTGACAAGTGAAAGAAACATGATTATTGTACCAATTTGAGATGTGTTTATTTAAATAGGGATTTAAATATTAAAATTATTTAATATTTTATACAGTGGCCTCAGAAACATAATGGTCTTCATGAAACCTGGATATTCATTCCCTTTATGTATGTCTAGAGACCAAGATTCTGAAATTGGCATAGTGATGGAGGACAAACTCCTTCCTTGTTGAAAATCTGAATGTGTTATGTCCTTTAAGATGCAGTATGCAGATCTGAAACAGGCTAGTCTGTTTTATCTACATACACTAAATTTATTTCAACTCTCTTTTTGTTTATTTTTTTGTTTGTACAATATTAAAGCAAGAAATGTTTCATAAAATAGTACAAAAGAGTTTCTGGTGAATTTTGAATCATATTCAGCAGGAAGTTAAATGACAAATATGATGACAGAAGAAACGCAAAAGTGAAATATCTGCAATGGTCTTCCACCATTAAGTGGCTCACAGAATCACTAACTTGGTGGAAAGTTGGTGCAATTAAAATGTAAGTAAGTTGTTAAAAAGTTAAAACTCCAACATCCATCTGGGACTTTGACTTTGTAATAGGGTGATAATCTTCCCTCTTTTAAAATATTGTTTTGAACAGACTGCAACAATATAACATAGTGGTGGCTATCACAGAATTTAGAGCCAGATTGCCAGTGATCAAAACCTGGCTTTGTCACTTCAGAGCAAGTTGAGAGGGTATAATATGTGGAAAGTGGTTAGAATAGTTAATTCCCAGCACCTGGAAGCCAATTCCTAATCCTTATCATATACTTTAACTAATGTTTAAATATTACTATACCTAGTTCACTACCTTCCAAAACTTTTTAAAAGTCAGGAGAAATTATCAATTCAGGATTCAGAAGTCAATTAAAAACAGAAACTATGATATTTCAGCTTGACTAAATCAGACTACACTGTTACTAACAGGAATTTAACAACCATACATGTTAAAAGTCTTATTTGTTTGATTATTTTGATTTTCCTAAATCACCTATAACTCTAATCACCACATAAGTAGCTCACATTTAATATGCAATGACTGTAATTAACTGGGACTTGTATCAAAGTGAATGCAAAATGCTATTCTAGGTGATTTTAAAATATTTCATTGCAGTATATACTGGAGTAGTCTTAGAAGTCAGAAATACTTTGTAATATTATAAATGTTAGATAAACATTTTATAATCATCAAATTTTTATATTTCATCTATATCTAGATTCTCTATTCTGTTCCATTGGTCTATACTTTTGATCTTATGCCAATACCATGCTATTTTGGTTAGTATAGCCTTGTAGTATAGCTTGAAGTCTTGCAAATTGGTGCCTCCCAATTTGTTCATTTTACTTAAGGTAGCCTGGCTATACAGGGTCTTCTTTGGTTCCATATGAAGTGCAGAATTATTTTTTCTAGATCTCCAAAAAATGATGTTGATATTTTAATAGGGATTTCATTGAATCTGTAGATCACTTTGGTAGTATAGACATTTTAACAATGATTCTGCTGATCCATGAGGATGGTATGGTTTTCCATCTGTTTATGTCCACAGCTATTTCCTTCCACAGTGTTTCGTACTTCTCCCTGTAGAGGTCTTTCACCTCCTTGGTTAAATATATTCCTATGTATTTTATTTTCTTTATTTCTGTTGTGAGAGGTGTTAAGTCTTTGATTTGGTTCTCAGTTGCAGGTGTATATGAATGCTACTGATTTTTGTACATTGATTTTGTAACCTGAGACTTTGCTGAATTTGTCAACTCCAGTAGTCTCTTGGCAGAATCTTTGGGGTTTTCTAGATATAAGATCACATCATCAGCAGAGTGATAGTTTGACCTCTTCTGTCCCCATTTGGATGCCCTTGATTCCTTCTCTTGTCTGACTTCTCTGGCTAACACTTCCAGTACTATGTTGAATATTAGTGGTGATAGATGGCAGCCTTGTCTCGTTCCAGTTCTAAGCAGGAATGCTTTCAGTTTTTCCCTTTTCAGTATCATGTTGGCTGTGGGTTTGTCATATATAGCTTTTATCATTTTAAGGTAAGTCACGTCTATGCTTGTTTTCTTAAGCGTTCTTATCATAAAAGGGTGCTGAATTTATTGTATCTATTGAGAGAGTACTCACTGTCTTTACAGCACCAGTAAGCCAAGTATATTAGGCAAGGTGTTTTATTATCATTTATTAAGAGCGCCAACCTGAATACAAGATTAAAACAAATGTCGTGAAGACATATTGAGAACTTATACTGGTAATGTACTCTACGTGTGTATATGTCTCCAAAATAAAGGAAAGTAAGCTTGGGCCTTCATATGCAACAGTTTTTCCTCATGAAACTAGGAAGTAACTCACAAACCATGGTGCTCATCCCTAACAATGAACTAAGGATCAAACCATGGAGCATTCAACAGTTAAGGTACAAATATCATAATGAGTTAGCCAATGCATTCACGCAACAAAAGAGGTTTAGAAATAAGTTCAGAGTATCAATATATGTAAGTTCCACAAGGCCAGGGATCTTTCTTTTGTATGCATTTTTAAAATTCCATTTAAATTAATAAATGGGACTGATACTGAAAAAAAATTTTTTAGATAGCCTATATAAAGGGATGGATAATTGTACAAAAACTAGTTGGATAGATAGAATGAACAATATTTGATAGCACAGCAAAGTGACTATAGTCAATAAGTTATGGTATACTTTAAAATAACTAAGAGAGTGGAATTAGAATGCACCTAACACAAAGATATGATAGATGCTTGAAGTGATGCATACTCCACTTACCCTGATTTGATTAACACACATTGTATGCCTGTATCAAAACATATGTACCCTATAAATATGTACAACTATTATGTACCTATAATTAAAAATTTAAAATTTAAAAAAAGAAAAAAAAAGACTTCAAATACAAACCAAATAAAATGCCTGTTAGTGTTCTGTTGCTTTTCTATAAAACCTTGACTTGTGTTCAACCTTGACTTCTCTCTTTCCTAGGTCTTTAACTCTCAGTCCTTCAAGAAAAAACAAGGTGATAACATGGGACTCTTTTCTAGCGAAGTAAAACATAGTGTTACTCATGCATCACAACAAGCATTTGTATCACACTTCCTGCAGTATGGATTGCTAGTTGATTGAAGTGGTAATAAAGGGAAGCTGCAGAGTCTTTCTTACATGTCTTTGAAAATCAAGTTGCTCTTATTGTCTGGAATTGGAAATCCAGATAGCCAATTATTCAAATAAAATTTAGATTAGATTTTCCTTTTTTTTTCTCTTTAACATCCTACATGTCTTGCATAATTCTTTGCAATAAACTGTCAGTGATTGAAGAAACAATTCTGAATGAAATAGAATGATTTTATGAACACTGAAATTTTGGAGGCACAATTTAAACTTGTGATTATAAAGGAAAAAAAGTCTTATTGAAATTAAATAATTAAAATATATTGGAACTTTATGATTTTTGCAACATGATTATCATTTTAAGGTGCTCAAAATTTATCTTCAAATAAAACTGTGTGTAATACCTAGCAATAGATTTTGATTTTTGTAAATTTTTTTTAAAATTTCATTATAATAATATATGCATAACTGCTATATTGATTTGATTAAGTACTAAGTTTGACTATTGGTTAAGTACACATTTCAATTTTTATACACATCAGTTACTTTACCTTCAAACTTGCTTTATGGTCATTTAGGGAAGATCACATATATGAAGATTTGCAGTTAGTATGTTAGAAATGTATTTTTTTTATTAATTGTAACTGTCCCATAGCAAGTCAGTGATTGAGAATTTCAAATGTAAGCACAAATGTAAATTTCCCCAACAATATCAAACATGCCAAGATTATTCAACAGTAAGAAAATAAAATCACCACAGTACTTTGCATTAAGTCTAATAAATTATGCATATCTATGTGCAGCTGAAAACTAATTAGCAAAATTTATAAAATATTGTTTGCACTACACTTTAATTTCCAAAGAACATCTTTAATATTTTTCATTTTTCCTTTTTTCTTTGTGAAGAATTTGCTTTCTCTGGATGCATTTATTCTCAGTGTTTACTTGAGATAAGATGGAATAAATGGTCTAACTAGTTATGATGTACTGCTCAAGACACCAATCTATCTTGATTGCCTCCTGATGAATTTTTATGAAGCACTATTAAAACATTTTTTATCAACATCAATTTACCATATTTCACAGAAATGAATCGATATAGGGTTTCCAAATTAATACATTTTGGAATAATTTGCCTAACATGCTCATTTTCTGTATTCTATGAGGGTTAAGCCTGGGTTACACTATCATTTTTAGTCATGAAAAAAAAAGCTAACTGGGACAAATGATTATTCTTAGAATGGGGAGACCATTTTGTTTTTTATTTACACAAAATTTCAAACTGACATGAACAGCACAGATACCTTTGCAATGAGGGAATGTGTATGTGTCTGGACTATAAGCTCCATGAAGAAAAGAGTTATATCTGTTTTGCTAAGACCTCTATTCCCAGTGCTCAAAATAGTACTAAATACTAGTCACTTGTTAAACTGCTATTGAATAAATTAATGTCAGAATATAAGTCTAACTGTCCTCTCCTCAAGTAATTGAGAATGATTTTCATCTTATCTGATCCCAATGTGTGTGGAATAAAAATTATTATATTTTTTTGACCAGGCCATTGCTCAATTATGGAATAATTCTAAGGAAGGTAAGCCAAAAACAGGAAAAAGAATCACTTTCCCACTGAAACAAAACATACACCTGAAACAAAAACACACCCCTGAAATTTACACAAATGCTTACTTAAAATGCACACATGTATATGAAACACACACACCTGAAACCCAGTGACCATACTATGCTTAACACTTTATTTAAACACACCCCTATAGACAGCCAGGTAAACAGATTTTTACCTTCTTTTGATAATGTTTTTCTACTGTGAAATTCTCTCAAAATGTCTTTGCAAGGGTTAGGTTGGTTATAACAGAAAACAGAAGCAGATGGGCTTCAATAAGGAAATTTGGTTATTTGACATATTAAGAAACCTGAAATTAAAGAAAGCCGCCAGAGAAGTAGAAGCCACCAACAAAGCAGAACTAGGTCACAGAGAACTTGATTCTCTTTGCTCTGTCACCCAACCAAAGAAAAGCACTTACAATCATAGTTCCTTGTCATATCTTACATGAAGAGAAAGAAGCCCCTCTTCGAATCACAACCATAGTCTTCTCTTTCAGTCTCACTGGACCATATTAGGTTGCCTACAGTTGCTAGGAAAATGCCGTGTGATGATTGACCTAGTCTAACTGGGATCCACCTTTGAAGCTAGCAAGAGAGATAACTTCCTCAGAAGCACAGAGTTATGTGAAGGAGGCTCAGATCAGATACCAGAGGAAAATGTGGCTTCTATTGGAAAGAAAAGGGCATAATGGGTAAGTGGGCAACATACACATCCATCAAGTAGTCTCCTTCTCCCCTGCCCCACCCCATGATTGTCTCAATGTTTCTAGACTTCCAAAGATATGAAATGGAAATTTAATGGTTTTCCTTAAAAGCTATCAATATCACATTCAGTCCACAGAAACTGAAGATTTAACTTCTCATATCCAACAAATACAGTTAGTTGTTGAGCTTTAAATATGTAAAGAAATGTAATATAAGCATAGCATAGTTTAAAAAATTAGTCAATAAAAGTGATATGCCCAGAAAATCTGATTTCATGTTAACTGCCTACAATAATTATGAAATCAAAGCCTGTTGGGATCTCTATGAGATCCTCAAAAAATAGCACCCTTATTTTGAGCTGAGTTACAATCAAGGTAAAAACATCTTCTAAATTAGCCTATGGTTTGGAGAAAAAAGAGTCTTAAATATAGATCTGAATTACAGTTCTCTACATATATACATACTAATTAGGTGACCTTTGGCAAGTCATTTAACCTCCCTCCCTCTCCCTGTGCAAAATGTAGGTTTCTTACTAATTACAGCATGCTTTTATTGTAAAGATTAAGTAACCTGCATATGAAAGGTCAACTCAAATGAATCAAAGAACTTACTCATCTGGTCAAAAAACATTTAATGAGCACATTTTATATGCCAGGTATTGCAGACATAATGATAAAAAACACAAGTATCATTGCATTGTATCTAATGTTCCTCATTGTATCTCAACCTGTAACTTACAAAATAAACATTGGATTTAAAAATACTGTTTTAAATATATTATATTAAAATGAAAAATGATAGTTTGAAAAGTCTAACTCAACAGCCATGGAGTAGTCTGAGCAAGCGTGATAGAGGGACTAGGCATTAACGTCATCAAATGCCTAATGCCCCTTCAGTGCTAACTGCCTCATTCCCGGACTTGGGCAGTGAAAGGTGACCCATTCACAGGAGCAGTTGAAAGGAAATCATCCAGCAGAGCTTGTGACACAACCACAAAGTCATTATTACTACAGTACCATTTCTAATGGCTGAAATAGATTTGATAAATATTAAAGCTGAGTTTCTATCTAGGTCAGCGTAAAGTCCCATTTCTGCACCAAAACCCAACCAGAACAAATTTTTCAACTATAAAAAAATGATTATCTTTAAAACGTTAGTATATCTAATTTTTAATTGAATTTGGCTGATAATGATCAACATCTAATGTTCCCAAAAATTATTCTGTGAAATTATAGAATACATTATTTTAAAACTGAGGATGTTTCCATTTACTTTAGGCTTTTTTGAACCAGCACAAAATAAAGAAATGTTGGACTAATGCTTATATGATCTGTTTCTATTTTTAGGTTCTCAGTTTAAAGATGGTCACATACTTGATACACTGGATGGTAATTTGTTCCAGAAACGCTGCTTTTTTCTACCTTCCAATCCGCACCCACCTTTGATCTCTGTTTTATATTTATCTCTCCATTGACTCCTGATATTCTTACACCATTAGATCTTAATGTTCAATCGACTGGTACCACCACCTTCCTAATGCCAAATGTCCCTACATAAACACTTTCTGCCACACAGTAGTTTTGTGAACGACCTATTTAGCAGCCTACATTCTGTCTCTATTTTAGCAACCTTGAACTGGAAGTCACATTGTCTTCTCAAATCTTTCTGAAGATTATAATTTATTGTAGAGAATTATTATAGAGAATTTTGTTTTTAATTTTATCGTATGGCTCCAGAATTGTATTTGTTTCCTCTAGTATCATATAGTATGTACACCTATCTTGTGTTTTCTCACTGAATATTTTCAGTGACTGTCCCAGGAAGGCATTAGAAATGCAGAATTTCCCCTGAGAACTTGATGGAATGACATTTTCAGTGACATTCATTGAAAAGAAAAAAAAATAGAAAAAGACTGAGTGCATTTAAAATTTAACAAAATAAATAGTAGGATCAGCAAAGTATTTCCCTTCCTCATCATCATCTACCTCCCCAAAACAACATATCATAATTCTTTTCACGGTGTAATTTAGAAATTTATAAAATGTAAAAACCATGTTAATTACTTTGGAAATAATTTGTGAGCCTGAGCCTATAGAACTGACATGACAGATCAAACATTCTGATTGTCCATTAACTAGCATTACAATGTCAGGTAAATCAAACTATCTACCTGGACTAACATTTTTATTCTAGCAGAAGAAAATGAGACCAACTTTAAACTCTTTCCATAGTCTACTTCTGTACATGAAATTTGCTTAATGAAAGTAATCATCAAAATTGTTCATTGTCTTGACATAGACCACTAACTCGTTTTCAAAAAATTTCCATTGCTAATTATTTTTGACATGCCTTAAAAATATAACACATAATATAATATATTTGAGTTCTTAATGAAATATTTATTGTATAGTATTTCTATACAATAAAATTGTATCTCTATATCTTAACAATAAAGGAGGATTTTTTTTTCTTTTGAAAGCTTCACTGATATCAAATCCTATGCATATATTCAGTTTTAGTGGGGAAATAGTCTTCAGATTAATCAACAAGCATTAATTGTTTAAGCTCAAAATGTTATTTGGTAATATACTAAAAAAGGAGAAATGAAAAAGAATTCATGGTAAAGTTCTCTATTTCTGATTTTCAAGATTTACACTCAATTCTAATCAGAAATTAAGAAGACTTTGGGTACATATGTATAACTAAAATACTAAAAACAATCCATTAGTAGAATAGTTTTATATATTATTTGAGAATGAGGAGCATCAAGACCTCCAGGTAACAGATTGAAAAAGCAAATATTTTAAATGATAAAGTGATTTCTTATAAAAATATTATAAATATGAGTTCCAATGTTGGCCTTATCATTTATTAGCTTTTTATTCTCTATGCCTCAGTTTCCTCATCCATAATATGGGGATGATAATCACATCTTTTTCAAATAGCTATTCTTACATTTGAAAAGAGCTAATGCATAAAAAGCAACTTAAAAGTTACCACAGGAAAAGTATACAATGAATTGTTAAGTTGATATTGATAACATTGCATGATGCTAAAGGTGTGATTAATGTAATTTATAGTGACAACAAATTTTTGGAAGTGTAAATTAATAAATTAACCTATCAGTAAATCCTCAAGAAATCCATCAATTAGAATTTTCTTAATTATTTTTAATATGAAAGAACACTTTAAAAATCATTATCAACAAAGAATACATTATTTCATGACTCAGGATCCCTCTGAGAATCAATAATTACATTGTCCTGAATTACAATGCTACACTTGGAGACTACTGCTCACATATGCTGTCTTACATTCTCACTAAAAGACACAAGGTGGCTTTCTTTTGCTTGCGTGTTTGTTTATTACAGATTTCCATTACAATAAATGTTCTATCTTTTATATGCAAGGGACTCTGAAGTCACATAAGTATGATTCTTGTTTAAGAATATGTTAAAGAGACAGAGGCTCTATGAGTTAACTTTCTCTTAATTTCATAATCTGTATCTAGCAGAAAGAATCTGTAATGGCCATGCAGTAGACTTACTGTATCACAGTCACAGGTTTTCTTACAGATAAGTTTGCTGCAACAATGGTCTATTATACATAGTTTAGATAAATTAGGGGGAAAATAAATCCAACAAATACTTTCTAATCTCAAAAAGAATTAATTTTAAAAAATCATCTACTGAAAGTCCTATTCTTATCAGTATCCGAATGAGTAATTGGATTTGGAGGTACCTAAAAGATTTCTGGTTTGGATATTTTGTTTGCATAATGGTACCAACAAGAAGAAACATGATGAGAAAAAAAGAATAAATGTTGAACTGCTTTGGAAATCAGGTTTTTTTGTTTAAGAATAAAATTATTAGCCTGAGAAGATCATAAAAATATTTCATAATATGCAGAGCAATGACACAGAGTGAGGAAATATACCAATTGTTTCCACTAGAGGGAAAAGATTCATCACATCTGGAATCAACATTGTTCCATCATTGCTCGACCACATACCAATGGTACAGTTTCTTGGTAAAAACAAAGATAATACCATTAAAAAATTGTCCAAATTAGATTAGATGTAAGAGTCATTTGGTATACATTAATTTATATACTGCATGGTCTGGTATACATCATTTTGCACATTACTTCATTAAAATCTATTCATGGAAAAATGTACATCTTTATATACAAGGATGTCAGTTAGTGCTTCCAGTTACTCATTCTACAAGAGGCCTCAGGAGCAGAAAGATTGTGATTGCTGCAATTAGAGTGTGATTGCTGTGTCTTAGGGTAAACATATGCTTACCTTTGTAAGAAACTTCCAAACTGTGTCCAGACAAGCTTTTGAAATTTAATCACCTTATTCATTTTGTTCCTTTCTTAGGTGATGGCCTAAACATATTATGTTTAATAGGATAATTTTCTATTTATGAAATAAAACTATACTTTGAGATAATATATAAGAACTGAAATTCATTTTGAAGGGAAGGAAAAACTCTTATTTACAGGAGAATGCAAGTTACTAAATGTGGGAAAATGATATTAAATTACTATAGTCAACCCACAAATAAATGATTTGGGCAATCATCATCATTGGATGCTAAGACCACTGGGCAACAGATTATTTGGAAAAGCATACCATGCAGTCTTGAACTACAGCCCCACAGGTTACTTATTAATTACAGTGGAAAATTTTAATATAATATTTTACATTGATATATCTGCAACACCTTAATCAAGCGAACAAACTTAGCAGAAGCAATAATGGCCAGACTGAAACCACATGCCTTCTAATGTGATGTCATGGGAAATTCATAGCTCCTATGTAGTACTTCTGTCAACAATGTTTAACCTGAATCTAGTCATGAGAAAATAATACAAACAATGTAAAGATGCTATTAGATAATTAAACAGAACTGTTAAAAAAAATTCAACGTTATGGAAGACAAAGAAGGTGGGGGAACTTTTATAGAATAAAGGCAACTAAAGAGATATGACAACCAAATGAAATTGTGTGAATCCTGATTCAATCCTGATTTTTTTAAATGGACTATATAAATTAGATATCATTGAATCAGTATTGAATTTCTTCAGTGTGCTAGTGTTATTGTTGTGTAGGAGAACATCCTTGTTCTCAGGAGTACATGTTGAAGTGTTTAGGGTAGGTGTGAAATGTCTTGATGTCTGTAACTTATTTTCAGTTTGCAAAAATATTTACACACACACATTTAAAGTGCAAGAGCGCTTCTGAAAAAAAAAAAGTGGCAAGCTGTCAATTCAGATGACAGGTGCATGGACTTTTTAAGTAAATATTTTATTCCAGAATAGATTTAGTACAGGCAAGTTGCAAAGACAGTACAGACAGTTTCCATATATCACACAACAGTTGCTCCTATTATTAACACCTTACATTAGTATAGTACATTTGTCACAATGAATGAACCAACATTGATACATTATCATTAACTAAAGTCTGTATTTTATTCATATTTCAGTAGTTTTTGCCTTTTATCCTTTCTCTGTTTCAGGATCTCATTCAAGATAGTACATTACATTTGGTCAACAATCTCCTTAGGCTTCTCTTGACTATGATATTTTCTCAGATTTTCTTGGTGTTTGATGACATTGACAGTTTTAAGGAGCATTAGTTCACTATTTTGTAGAATATCCTTAAATTGGCAGTCGCCTATGGTTTTTCTCATAATTGGACTAGGATAACATATTTCTGTAAAGTTGACATTCTCATCACATTATAAGAAGGATATATACTATCAACATGACTTGTAACAGTTGATATTGACCCTCATCACCTAGCCAAGGTAGATACTTCCAGGTTTCTTCTCTGTAAAATTACTCTTTCCCTCCTTTGCATAATGTATTCTTTGGAAGGAAGTCACTATTAAAAGCCCACACCTAAGGAGTGGGGAATTATACTGTATCTCCTTCCTCCTTAAGGGTGAAGTATCTACATAAACTATTTGGAATTCTCTTGCACAGGGTATCTGTGTATTCTTCCCAATTTATTTATATCAATATGGACTCATGGATATTTATTTTATATTAAAGATTTGGGTTGCAATCCAATATGGCTTTATTTGTTTAACTCAAATTGCTCCAGATCTGCCACTGGGAATTCTTTCAGTGGGATCTCGTGTCCTTCTGGCATATCTCCATCACTGTGGGTGGTTTATTTTGAGAAATTCATTACTTTCTAGTGCTACAAGATGCTCAGGCTCATCTTGTATATATTCTAAAAAAGCCCAATCCTACAATTAGCCATTACTCCTACAGCCCTGGTTTCTTTTAGTAGATAAATTCAGTAAAAATTAAGATCTGGGTACTGGGTATGTTTGTTGCTTCTGGAGTATCACTGCTTCTAGGCTCTTTGAGTTGCCAAAGCAAGAAAATATATGGGTGTATATTACTTGTGTATATACAATATCTATAAATCTCTGTGAATATATATACATGTACATGTATACATATGTACATACATATATACATAGCTAAACATGAGTTAATACTGTAGTCTTTTTTTTTGGAGACAGAGTCTGACTCTGTCACCCAGGCTAGAGTGCCATGGTGTCAGCCTAGCTCACAGCAACCTCAAACTCCTGGGCTCAAGCGATCCTCCTGAGTGGCTGGGACTACAGGTGCACACAAGCATGACCAGCTAACTTTTTCTATTTTTAGTTGCTTGAATAATTTTTTTTTATTTTCTATTTTTTAGTAGAGACAGGATCTCGTTCTTGCTCAGGCTGGTCTCAAACTCCTGAGCTCGTGACCCTCCAGCCTTGGCCTCCCAGACTGCTAGGATTACCGACGTGAGCCACTGCACCCTGCCTAATACTGATCTCTTGAACTCAAATCCATTACTATTCCTAGAAGTAATGGATTTGAGTTCTAGAAGGGATTATTCTAGCCTTCTTCCCTTGTTTGTCTATAACCTCCCATCCCAACAATGAGAAAAATGGGTCTACCATACACCATAGACTTATCTTATTGTTCAATTCTATTAATAGTATACATATAGAGTGGTTTCACAACTGTTAACCTTTATCTCCATGAGACACATTTTATTAATAAAGCACAATGCTGATGTGCAGTTCCTTTTGCCTCTAATCTTACCAATTGCATTCAATTCCAAATATACTTAGATCAGCACATTTTTCCCCACATGTGTGATATTGTTGTTGTCGTTACCTTTCTGTTGGTTTAAAGTATTTCAATATAAAAAATGTGGAAAGACTAAATTAAAAAGTAACTTATTTCGGAAGATTTATAAAATCATAAAAAATATGAAAAAATATCACTAGGGGCTCTTCTACTGCCTCTGAGGCAGCATGTAAACAAGAAACTCCAAAGCTTAACTTTTATTAACTTCTTGATATCTTTATGGTGACTTTAAGAGGAAAAACTATAAAGATGATGGCGACACTAGACATCATATAAGATGCTCAACAAGAATTAATAGAAAAATCCAATATCTCTTTTTTCTCTATTTTTTTCTATGACAAAAGATACAAGGTCATACATTTGAAGCAAAAATCCCAGAGGACACTTGAGGAAAGTGCTGAAGGTGCTAAATAGTTGATTTGAAAATAGAAGAAAAATATAAAATAAATTAATAGTTAAACCAGCTGAAGTTGGAAAATACATTTACACCTGCTCAGTTCTCCTGAATAAGAATGTTGAAGGCACAGCACACCATCATGGGAAAGATCACAATTCTAGAACCAGATGGTTTGACTCTCAGTTCCACCATAAACTAAGAGAGTAGTTTTAAATAAATTACTGAAATACTGTATGTCTAATTTTTTTATTTGAAAGTGGGGATAATAAAATATTTGGCATGGTGCCTGGCATATAATTATTGCTCAAAAAAACGTTTGCAGTCATTATCATGATTATCTAGGATTCCAGATCTCTGAGCCAAGTACGGCAGAAGGGCAAATGGATATTGCACATATTGCATACAGTCTGGCTCTGAAAATAATGTTTTGCTGTATTATTCTTCTATTCTCCAGGAGTAGTGTTACTTTGTTGGAAGAGAGTCAGAAAAGATCTCCCAAATGTCAGCTTTTAACATTTCAGTATAAGGGAATTTAGATTGCCCTAACTTATAGATGTTGACAGGACAATTGAAAACTTCTACTTTGTAGTTTTTATGAAATGACTTACATTATTTTCACTTTTATTCAAACAAGAAAAATAGATATCTAACATTCTGCTGCTAAAATTTGCACAAAAAACTGGTGATCCAAGAGAAGACCACCATGGACAGAATGAAGCAACATTCATAAACTTAAGAACCCAGTTCAAACACATCAGCCACTCTCTACTAATTGCATAAGCTTTAATTTTCACAACATTTTAACCATATCTGCAAAAACAGTCCTGACTATCAAAATCTTAAAGCAGGTTATTCATACTACTTGATGACTCCTTTTCTTCCACTTACTGAAAATAAAAGTAAAGATACATTTTTAGCAAGGTTTCTCAACTACTGACATTTTGGGTCAGGTTATTTTTCTTGTGGTAGTTATTCTGTTCATTGTAGGATATTTAGCAGCATCCCTGGTATCTACCCATTAGATACCAGTAGCTTCCCCCTGTGATAACAAGCCAGTCTCCAGAGAGAGCCAAATGTCCCCTGGAGGGGAAAATTACCCTTGTTGAGAACCAGTCCTTGAGAAGAATGGTATTTACTGCATTTAAATAGGAGAGCCATTGATGATAAGAAAAATTGTAGTTAAAAAGAGCTTTTTTTTTTTTTTTAGGAGTTAACTAAATTTCCTTCCAAAACTGGAGTCAACCTCACAGCACTGAGGAAAAAAGAAATATATGTTTCCTTTAAAAATTACATCCTCACAAGTAGAGAACTGAACGATGTAATCTCTTTCAGAACCGATGCTTTTCTTGTTTCTTTAAAGACATCTGCCCTTATGGCATTGACACAATTTAAAATCCAATCCAAATCTGGTTCACATGTTACACCTGCAGGACATGCCTTTTTTCTTTTATACACTTTGTCAGGTGCCACAACCACAACACTCAAATGACAAAAGGTATGAAAGTAACAGTGTATGTACTCAGATCTTTTTTTGTTTGTTTTTTCCTTTTTTTTTCAGAAACACCTTCCTATCCAGTGAGTTTTGCATCAGTTTACCTCTGTGTCTGAAGTTAAAGGGAAGTGACATACTGGCCTATATACAAGACTCAGCAGTGGGGAAGGTGCAAGTTGCTCTAGCAATACAACATATACACATTAAATGAGATATGTGTTGTGAAAATGTTAGTGTTTTACCGGCACGAAACACTGAGTTTGTATGTACTTCTATAATGCATTGTCAGAGAAACTCTTGATAAAGACTGACACAATGCAGTTATATGTGCTCATGGGTCAATTTCACCACGGCTAGTCAGTCTTGGAAACCAATTACAGATATGTGAAATGTTGAGATGCCCACCCTCAAGGATGATTTTTTTATACTTCACTTTTACTCTGAACTGTGAAGAAAAAGCACAGTACTCAGAAGACCTAAAAATAAAGCATAATAACTACCTATAAAAAAACATAAAAACTCATTCTAATGGAATAGAAAAAAATGTAAATAAGTACAAGAAAGCAACTGCTGTAATAAAGAACTAGTGGGAAAAATATGGGTTTGGAGTTGGATCCTGGAGTTCAAACCCCAATTCGCAGTTTGTAATGCTTTAGGTCTTCACGTATAAAGTGACCATATCATCATCAACCTTGCAGAGCAGCTGGGGGGATGGGTTAGGAGGTATGTTAAATGCCAAGATGACAGCCTAACACAGCAAACAGTCACTAAATGATGCCTGTGAATCTTTAACAGATTAAGGAAGTATACATGTACAGTGTACTAAGAATCTATTAGATTTTTAATGCCTTTTTTGTACTTTTCAAGAGTGTCTCTTGTCTTCTTTCCCCCTTTAATCACTTAGTGTGATAAATTCTATGAATCATATTTCCAGCTATTGAATTATGCTGCCATTCCTGGGAGAAAACAAAAACAAAATAAAACATTGCCTACTTTTGTCATCTCCTACTTTTAAAGAGATTGCTGAGTTTGCTAATAACTTATTGAGGGGTTTTGTATGTAAATTTACACATGAAATTATTCTCTTTTTGCTTTGTTTGCTATACCAGTTTATTGTGTTGGGTTTTGCTAGCTTTCATAAATAAAAGGTGAAATATTTCCAGACTTTTATACTCATAAAAAGATTTATATACCATAAATATAATAAATTAGATAGAACTTTCCTATTTTTAAATGGCTCTTACCATTTTTAAGCAACTATAGTTTTTAAAAGGAATTTAAAGGAAGTTGAAATCTATCTGCCTATAATGTGTCCTTGTGGTCCCAGTTCCGCCTTTAAAAACAAAAAGGCAGAGAAAGAAGTGAGAAAAAAGTAATGAGTGTCAATATTATGAGATGATAAAGAAAGCACATGGGCATTACCAAATAGCACCTAAAAGAATATTTTGAGAATAAATTAAATACAATGTCCTAGACTTTTGGGGTAGTATAGCTCAGATACAAAGAAGACATTTTTTTCTATTTATTCAACATCCATATCTATGTAGGTACATGAATTCAATCACCATAGCATCAATCCAGTGTCTCATTGTGGATTGATAAATAGAAACAGATTAAACAATAGATTTAATCTGTTTCTAGAGATCTTTACCACAGATCTCTGAACTAAGCCTATTTGTATCCACATCTTAGGTCTTTAGAACGTCATTTCTATGAACACAGCAGTGTACACTTTCCCTGTCATGTTTTAGCACTTGCATCTGCAGTAGTTTGTGAATATAAAACAGAAGAATGGGCAGGGCCAGCCAGATAAGCATCTGGACCTCACAACCTCGGGACCCTGGTTCCCTGGGACACACAGCGTCAAGTTCAACCCTTGCTCACACCAAGGAGGTAAAGGTGACTTTTTGCTCAGTAGGAGATCAAAATTATAGCATTTTATGAGTTCTACAGCTTATTCCCAAGATCTCTCTATGTTAGAAAACTGAAAACAGAGCCAACATTTTCATGCAGCTGGGAGGGGTTTTGGAGACTCATTATTGAATATCTGAACACAAGGTGGAAAAAAGTACAATTCAGAAACGTTCCTCATCATGTTAAAGTTTACCAGAAGATATGCTGCATTCACTTTGTTTTTGTTATTCTGTTACTTTTAAACATACATTTTCTGGTTGCTTTCCTAGTACTTTAATCTCATATCATCTCTGTTGCCCAGATTCCTTTAAAAAAAAATTCTATTGAATGTTTTTAACCCTATGCAGTTTACACAAAGAAAATCTTAGCTTCCCTACTAGAAAAGAGACTTTGTTGATTATTGTTAAAGGACGATGTAATTCCTCTAAATTCAGAACAGTGGCTGAAATCTTTTGAAAACTCAACATCAAATAATTACATTTGATCTTCTTTCTGCTTCTACTTTAAGAACTTTCAGGTGAAAGCAAAGTTCTGGTCTAAATAAATGTAATTATTAAAATAACTGTTGGCAAGGATCAGCCCAAACAATGTTTATTTACATCATTAAAAGATTCAATCTGTATTTCAATACAAAATAGAAATTATGTGCCAATATCTGTTGAGGACAGTTCCTAGAAATATGACAGTCATTTTATTTATGTAAATATATAAATACATGAACTTGTTTGGCAAGTAATATGCTCTAATTGAGAGTTTAGAAACCTTAATGTAACTATTTGATATGTAAAAATATGTGTTAAAATTACTCCCAGAAGCTAATACTAACCTTGTTTGATCTGTGGAAGAGTACACAAAGTGGAGGAATATATATTAAAATAAGGAATATTTAGCATAATGAATTATCTACAAAAGAGGACAAGGAAGGGTAAAACAGCCAGGGAACTAGAACAAAGAACCACAGCCAGGGTGAGGAGCCCCATGTTATGGACAAGGTTTTCTTGAATTTTTCAGCAAGTTATGTAGGCTAGCTAGAGTCATACAATTTTATATCTTAGAAAACATATTTTCTCAGCTAAATAAATCTGAAATACCTCTATAAGAAAACTTTCACTCTTCTTTCTTTTCTACTGCTAACAGTTCATTTTTCAAGCAGAGTTTCTTAGATTTACTTATAATATCACCAAGACTGGATAAGTAAGGGAGTATAACAGGAATTCTGTTCTTGTCCTTTGCAATCTATAGAACGGAAATTTTAGATACTTTGCTTTGCAAAATAAAAGGAATAAGAAACTTTCCAGTGCATAGTACCTACAGCATTTAATCAAAGTCAGCTTTCAGAAGAAAGATACAGAGCCATTTTCAAATGCTGACAAAGTAGGAAAAAAAAAATGATCCCTTATGTATCTTTAATGAAGCTTTCGGGAAAATATATCCATACATATCTTAGTGATTTCTGATTTTTAAAATATTTTTCCTAATTTGGTAAATCTAAAATATTACTCTTTCATGAGCAATTCAAACCTAAACAATACTATTTTTTAATAAAAGAAACTGAAATTTAGTAACTCAGTCATGAAGAGTGGCAATGCTGAAGAATTACTTAATGGAAAATTACTTGAAGTTTTTCTGAGGAAATGTATAGACCACCGAGTCCTAAGCCAAAAGATGAGGTTGAAACAATTTTATTAACCATTCATTATCAAGATGAAGGCTATTTGTTCAATTCCCAAACATATTCACACAATTATCTCCTGGGAGAGAGAGGAGCGAGATTTCCTCTACAAGTTTAGGGAAATGGCAACTCTCTTTGCTCTTACTCCTGTGGTAAGTAGTATTATTGTGGTTCAAACTTCTGGTGCATTTTTAAATCTACCCACTAGGGCCACAACTCTATTACAAAGTTTAAGTTCTACTTTGATGGATATTAATACTATAGTACAAGTTATATCAAAAGGAGTATATGCTTCTACCATATCTGAAGTTATTTAACACAAAGAAGAAATTTCTAGCTTTCTAAGAGAAAAGAGCAATTTTGCAGAATTGTACTAAAATAATAATGGTGCATCTTAAACAAAGAAAACAACTACACTAAATATTTTGCAAATATGTATATCAAAGTTATTTACAAAGTAGGCTTTTGGGGTCAGGAAAACTTGGAACCTAGTCTTTGCTGTGTTGTCTTAAGTTCTCTAAGCTTCATATCCCTCATTTGTAAAAGATAGAAAATAACTCCTACTTCATAGAGCAATCATCATTATGAAAAGAGATAAAAGGCATAAGCATTCTGCACAGTTACTGGTAAAAAATCAGTGTCTAAAAGATTTAAGTTAATATTACTAATAATTTCAGGTGATTAGAATACCAAGGTACTGATACTATCCTTCCTCTTGTCCACAAAGAGGCTATAGTTAGATATTAATTTTCTATTTGAGGAACTCCACAAAGAATAGCTCCATTTTTTAAATCCTATAACATTTCAGGGAGGATAAAGCTGTTTTCCGAGAGTGTTATAAAATGAGTCTTCCTTTATATTTTCTTAAACAAAATACTGCTCTGAAATAAATATACCATTTCAAATCTCAGTCTCTAAATTACTTTCAGGCAGGATTGCTAACCAGGAAATAAGTGACCCATAAATTAATAATTCACAGTTATTTGCCTATGATAGAGTCATTAGTTCCACTTTATATCTGGTCTGTAGTCACAAGATAAATTTAATTAAATCAGCATAAATTAAGGTTGCGTCTATGGTAGCTTCTATTACCTCTCTGAATCAAAAAAAAAAAAAAAAAGAGGAAGTTACATAAGAACATAGATACTTAAATGAGCTAGATAAAATTACTAATACAATGAAGGGCAATTTGGGGTTTTTTAAACTTGGGCCCAGCAAAATGTTGGCCCCAGTTTCATTTTTATTGGTGGCATTATATCTTCAACTTCGAAAGACAGATGCAGAGCTCAATTCAATTGCCCAATTTTACTTGGAGGAAAATCCCAAAGGGCAAAAGACATGTTACAAAATAATTACAAGAAAACATGCTGCACCATTGCCACTACAGAGAAAAACAACCATAGGAGAATTGAAGTCTACAGAAATAAATGAGTAAAGACTATGTTCAAAAGACAGTGGGGGCATTTAAATTTAAGGACTTGGGATAGAGAGAAAATATAGGCAAAACAAGCTTAAATGCTATCATTTTTAAATGTAATATTTGTGGATTAATAATTCTTTACGTTTTACCAAGTACATTTAGCAAAATGTTTGTAGAAAAATAATGAGTCTCATCAATCTCTTACAACTCTGTGCTAAAGAATTTGTTTTAAAGATGCTTCAAACACATCCATTCAGCCATTTCTATATAAATTCTCTGAAATAATGCATAGGTTAAATGTGAAAATTTCTCAGTAAAGGTATTCCACTATTGCCTAAATGCCATAATTATGAATATATGTATATGTTATTTCACATTTATTTATAGTCACATGATGATCAAAAATAAAGAAAAATCATTATATCCTTAAGGAATGTCTTATCCTGTAGTTTTCCCTCAGTAGATTTTAGAAAGTATACTGTAAAGCACAAGCAACAAAGTAATAAGAGCATATCTTAACCTAAAAGTTATTTTTAAATGTCAGTTTCTAAGCAAAGGTATTGAATGCTAAAGGATATTTGTCATAAATCACACATATTGCTGTACCCAAATCTTATCTAGATAATTATATAGTTAAAACATACTTTAATTTTTCAAAAGAAAATATACATTAGATTAACTTGTCTATTTTATCTTCCCTTAATTCATAGCTAAATATTAATTAATTTAGGAAATATATAAAATAAAATAAAGCAAAAAAGTTGTTTAATGTTCACATTTGCCTCCTACAGTTTGTAGAATTCAGGCTTCCATTTAACCAGCTTGCTGTCCGTATAACAACCAACATATTACATGTGTTCTATTTCTCTACAAAAAGCCTAATTTCCATGTGGAATAATTCAGAAAAGTGGCTTTCATAGTTATGAAAAGAACATGCTCTTCCATTCTCAACTAATGAATAAGTCCATGATGTACATTTCTATAAAAAAGCCTTGCTTCAAATAACTAATATAAATTTATTTAATTAAAGTTCACATTTAAAAAGGTAGCTTCCTTGGATGTTTTGAAGATCCACTGAGGCGCCAATTTTACCCCTGTGTTGTCTCTTAATTATCTTCTTTATTAACTCTAGTACTCTGTTCTTGCATCAAGGGCTAGAATTAAATTAGAAGAAAATACTTTCCTATCGTTTAAGATGCTAAATGGAAACAGTTCCAGGGGCAATGGTCTGCCATCCACAAAACCTTCAAACGTCAACCCCAGGGAATACAAAATGCAAGCTGACTCTCCTGTCAGATGAGTAATAGTTCAGTTATAACAGAGGACAAATTACTTCCTCTAGATCAGCTATTGTTAATAAAATACTGTAATTATAAATCATCGTTTAGACGTATTTGTACAAACATATACCATTCTCTTGATGATATTTCCTATAAATAATACCATAAAATGCTAACTTCAATACATAACTAGCTTTGATTGTTCTAAGTTTAAATGTAATTAGGCAAGTGTCTTCTAAATCTAACAACACTGTTTCTATCAATTTGTTTGTTGTACTAAGATAACTTCTAGTGAGGAATTCTATAACCTAATTTAGGAAATATATATAGGCTTTTACTTTAGATGTAGAAAAACAGACTTTATATCAAAAGAAAGAAAGACAAAAAGGAAAACAGGAAGGAAGATAAAGAAGAAGGAAGGGAGAGAGGGAGAAGGGAGGGAAGGAAGGAAGGAAGGAAGGAAGGAAAGAAAGAAGGAAAAGGGAGAGCTCTGTCTTTCTAGAAAATGCTGAAGGCTGGCATATTTGGAGGGAGTGCTGGAGTTGGAAAATCACCATTTTTCAATCTTCAGACTAAAGACTAGGTAAGGCATGAATTATCAATAGATGCTAAATCTAGGAGTAACTAGGTATTTGCACGGTTTTGAAGTATCTTGTCCCAGACTTGTCAGTTGCAAGAAAGAAAAAATATTAACTATAAAATAAATAAGAAAGATTATTTTTATTAAAAAAGAGAAAAAGCAGGGGGAGTGTTACTGTATTCTTCCAAAACGTCAGTCATCAAAGACAAAGCAGGCCATGGAAATGTTCCAGATAAAAGAGGCTAAAGAAATGTAACTCCTCAATAGATCATTTGATCCTAAGCTGGATCTTGTACTGAGGGAAGAAATACTATAAAGGACATTATCGTGTTAATGATACAATTGTATTAAGAATAGTAGACTAAAGTATTGCATCAAGGTTAAATTACTGAATTGACAACTGAACTGTAGTTATGTAAGAGAATATCCCTACTCTTAGATAATACCCTCTGAGCAACTTAAGGGTAAAGAGTCATGATGTATGTAACATCTTCAAATGATGCATAAAAATATGTTAAAATGTAAATTTGCATAAAGAGTATGCTAGTGCTTCTGTATTAGTTTTATTTTTCTAATTTCCCTATAAATTGGCAATTATTTTAGAATAAAATGTTAGAATATGGTGAGGGTTGGTTGGCACTTTTAGTATGTAAGAGCATTTTTGTTTGTTTAACAAACACCCAAAACATTATTTACCATGTGCTCAATAAGTAGCTGTATAACTATTAGCTCATTCTTAAAACACTCTTTTGAGATATGTCCCCTCTTCCACAAACGAGGAAACTTAGGTACAGGGAGGTTAATAACTGGCTACATATGATGTAACTTATAATTGCAAGAGCTGAGATTTAAAGCTAAGCAGGCTGAGTTCAAAGTTCCTATTCTTGTAACAAGTCTTTATTTCATTAAATAAGTAAAATATTAGCTTGATATAAATACCAAAGAAAGCTCAGGAATTTTAATAAGATGACATTGAAGTAGTACAATTATCCACAAAATGGGTTAGAGGATGCCTAATTACAACTCCAAAAACTCTTACCTATACATATATATAATACTTTACGTTTGATGTAATTACACATTATGGAGATCATTTTGAAAATCAACCAAAAATAGATGATATTTCCTGCAGACATACATAGCATCACATTTTTACTTAAAATTCACAATTATTAAGAAAAAGTAAATGTTTTAAAGATAAAAATAACATTTAAAGTTGGGAGAATAATAATCTTAAAGAATACTAAATGTTAAAATAATTTACAGTGTAATTCCACAAAAATTTATGATACCTCAAAGTGGGACATTTGTGAACATGAATGAATAGCTTACCTATTACAGAGGAGGAGAACATTCCTGGCATAGCACCTAAGAATATTTATTGTTTAAATTTATAAGAGGAGAGATATAATAAATTTCTTAGAATGTGTTTTCCCTCAGGTTTTGATATTTTTAATAGGCTTTGACAAACAATAAAGATAATATTCATTGCTTGACGATACAACTCAATATTTCCAGTACTAGATTTACTCGAGAAGAACACTTTAGGTTAGACTTGTTTGTAGCAATACTTCATATTTTCAGGGTCTCCATGCTTTGATTTTATCAATATGCCAGCCAGCATAACATCACTATATTCATCCATTAAGATCAATTTTATCCCACCTCTTGAATAACACCATTCCTGACCATTTCAGACTCAAATGTTTTCATTCATTTAGCAATAAATATCATCTTCTATTATGCATTCTCATCATTACCTTGAACAGCTATTCAAATCTTATTGTAGAAATTGAGTGTTTTTTTTAAACCAGTTCTATCATTTCCACCCAAGTAGATTATATAATCCTTGCGCTAGGGACTGTGTCATATTTCTTTGCATTAATCATAATGCTTAATAGTCTCTGGATGAATCAACTCAATAATTACTTACTGATTTTATTTTTATTGTCTCAAAGTTTCACAAAGAAAGTTAAAATAATTTCAAATCTTTTTTGACAGTGCTTTTGACAATTTAAAATAACAAGATAACAAATACCATGAATATTCTCCCTAAAAGAATCTATTTCTTAAAACTCCAATTCAGAACAGGCATGGTGGCCCACACTTACAATCCAAGCACTTTGGGAGGCCAAGGCAGGAGGATTGCTTGAGCCCAGGAGGTCAAGATTACAGTGAACTATGATTAAGCCATTGCACTCCACCCTCAGTGACAAAGGGAGAACCTGTCTCAGAAAAACAAACAAGCAAACAAAACCCCTCCAATTCAAATAAGGACATCTTCATAGAATTTTCCAGTTACTCTTCTTCTCCACATCACTTTTTTGATAGTTTGAATCACAAAGTTGTGCCCAAAATGTTAAGACTACAAAATAGAAAGTGCATATAAATTATGATCATGACTATGAAAAAAAAACCAAATTATTCCATAAAGCAACTAGAATGGCATATATAAAAATATTATCAGTAATAGCCTCAAAGTGGGACAGGGGTGGCTTTTCTCTTGTTTAAATTCTTCCATGGACTTTCACCCCACACACACACAAAAATTCTATAAAGAGCATATATAACATTATGCTCTTAAGAAAAAGAAACACAGAGACTTTATAATTTTTGTTTGTTTTATGTATCCCAAATGTCATTATGAGATCTTGGAGGCCAGTGAATATCATTTATTTCCCTAACACTATGTCTAGGTCTATGCTTGGCATACAATACTGCTGTCAGGTGTCAAAATTCCCTTTGCATTTTAATTAGGGAGATTTTTTGCTTTTTGTATGGTTATATATGAATTATACATAAATTATATATGCACATGCGCACAAAATTATGGAGACTCATAGTCTCATCCACCTTGCTTCTTTCTACCTGGCCCTCCCCTGCAAAGAGCTGGCTGAGCCAAAGCTGGGTCAATGAGAAGCATTTCTGGGATTTTTTTGTATTTAGGATCAGTAAAATCATTAAGGTAATCTATCTATCTCTCTCTCTCTCTCTCTCTCTCTCTCTCCCCCCTCTCCCTTCCACACACTCCCTCCCTCCTTCTCTTTCTTTTGGCTAAAACTGCAAGTTATACAACTTGAAAGCTATCTGATATATCTGATACCCAGGTTTCCCTTTCCTCTAAAAAACTACCTATACTATGAATGAATAAAATTAACACAAAAAAGAAGGAGAAGAGGAGGAGGAGTAAGAGGAGGAAAAAAAACTCCTATTATTTTTCTAATATATTTGTAATACTTTTTACAAATAAAATATTTTATACTAATTATTACAATGACAGCCTATGTTCTTGGAGTTCATATTTTTACCTGTCCCTGAGGCTCAAAATGCTCAGAGTCTAAGATGAATCGGGCAGACAAATCTATGTTGAGGCCCAGCTAAGTGGATATTTCCAAGAAGTCGATCCCAGAGCCTTTAAAATAACCATTCTTTAAAGAATTATCTCACCTATCCTTAAATGATCCTAAATGACTTAAATTTTGGACTTACATTGGCCAGGCGCGGTGGCTCAAGCCTGTAATCCTAGCACTCTGGGAGGCCGGGGCGGGAGGATAGTTCAAGGTCAGAAGTTTGAAACCAGCCTGAGCAAGAGGCGAGACCCCGTCTCTACTAAAAAATAGAAAGAAATTAATTGGCCAACTAAAAATATATAGAAAAAATTAGCCGGGCATGGTGGCGCATGCCTGTAGTCCCAGCTAGTCGGGTGGCTGAGGCAGAAGGATCGTTTGAAGAGTTTGAAGTTGCTGTGAGCTAGGCTGATGCCACGGCACTCTAGCCCAGACAATAGAGTGAGACTCTATCTCAAAAAAAAAAAAAAAAAATTGGACGTACAACCTATTGCAATTAGCATTATTCTGAAATAATGAAACCTAGATATTTCTGGTATAACTGTGGAGATTTTTTTTTCTTCCACTCACATAGCCCTAAGGACCAGATGCCAGCATTCTTTTCTTTGGGGAATTCTCCCATTAGTCAGCAGCCACGCAGAATAGCACAAGCCAAGTGTTTTCTAACTTTTAACAAAGACAGAAATGACTGACCCAGAACATCACTGTTGACAGAAATTCATTCGCATGGGAAGTAAAGGTGCAATAGGAAGTAAAGCATGGTATTTCTTCCTTGCAGAAAGGTTGACAAAATAAAACAAACTTCAAAAAAACTATTACATCAACACTTTTGTCTTAGAGTTTTGTTTCAGTTGCTGCTCATGCGTTTTATATGTCGCACCATTTCAGCCTCTAAAATCAAGGCTTTAGATTCAAATATTCATGAGTTTTGCCACTTTACTAGCTCTAAGATAATGGACATATTCTGTAACCCTTCTAAACTTCACCCAATCATTCGCTCAACGAATATTTGAATAGTAATATATACCAAATACTTTTCTAGGTACAGTGAGCCAGAGAAACAAAGGAAAGGATCCCACCGTCATGGAATTTACATGATCAAAAGAAGACAGGCAATAAGAGCATATATAATACATTTAAGTTAGTGACTAATGTTTTCAATTAAAGAAAAGATAATGGGACAGGAGAGGGCAAAGAGATTACTTGATTTAAAGTGCCCATGGAAGGCCACTTTGAACAGAGGCAAGAATTATTAATATAAGATAGAACCACCCATGCAAAGATCTAAGGTTGATGCTTTCCCCAAAAAAAGTAAATAGCTAGGACAAAGGCCTGAAGACAGGAAGCAGTCAATAGCTGGTTAAGAAAGAAAGGCAACCAGTACTGCTGGAACAAAATGAGCAGTGGAATGAAAGTGTTCTGAAATCAGGTGGTAAAGCTAGACAGAGGCAAGATGGAGAAGTGGAGTAGGTCTATGATATACACATCAGATTTCATTCTAATTGCAACCAGATGTTAGGGTTTGGATGCTCTAACTTGTGAAAACTCTTAAAGCCATTAAAGGAATGGATTATGGTGGGATTATAAAGGATAAGAGTAATAGTTTCATAAAGCTATTTTTCAATTGAATCCATAATGCATGTAAAGTGTTAATAGAGTACATGGCATATTTTACATCCAAAATAAATATTAGTGATAAAAACTTGCTGTTATTTACCCCCATACGTTCTGAAATCTGTACTGTGAGTTAAGACCTTATTCCGAGACTCCTTATCCTAAGATAAACTCTGCCCAAGGTCATGCAAATGTAATAACTGCAGATGGTGGTACTTTGTAACATGAAAATAAATAAGCAGGCAGTTTCTAACTTACAAATGGATCATCTTCCAAAAGTCCCTACACACATCCATCGTTGGAAATCCAAAGCAGACTTTCTCAATGAATGTTAGTTATTTTCCTAGGGTAGCCTGGAGAGTTCTGTTTAATATATAATGTGTCAATAATACTAGTTTTGGTTTTAGAGTCAGAGGTCCACATATATATCAGAGGAAAATAACAACAATTACCACCATTGCTTGGATGCTAAATGAGTGCCAACATTATCCCAAATACCGATTAATTAAAGCCTGTTGCGACATCACGAGGTAAATACTGTTACTATCTCATTTTACAGATAAAACACTAAGAAACACAGAGGTTAACAACCACCCCGTATAGTCAGTAGTTGCAGAGCAGGGAGTCAAACCCAGGCAGTTCAAAGCAAGCATCCATTCCTTTAAATCCTCTTAACAACCATACAATACTGTTTATGCTCATTTCTCATGCTTTAAAATGTGCGTACACACACACACACACACACACACACTGGAGAAAGTCACTGTTTGCCTGTGAATCATTACCAAACCCTTTTTGGAATGTATTCCTATATTCTGGTGCTCCATCTCAGAATGCTAAGTATGCTACTGTACTACTCCAGGTAAAACCATCCTACATAATTTTACACTACATAAATTGGTAACTAAATTCTTAATAAAATCCTTCACTGACACAAATTAAAAACAAATCTAAAGCAATAACCTCAGTCTCAAGGCTAAGGAAAGATTTTAGATTTTAAGTACCAGCTACCAGAGCCACCTCTGCCCAGTATCAGACTCCAGGCTGAGTAATCCTAGAGAACTTTGTAACCTGGTTCTGTTTTGCCCAGTTTCTTATTCATATCTACTTTCAAAGAATTAAAATTATTCTTCTCAAAAATTGCCAGAGGGGCAGAAATGATAACCCAGTAGTCAGGGGAAGGAGACAGAAGTAGTCATTTCTGAGAATGCAGGATGCACAAGAAGAGAAACAATATGGAATATGGGGACAGAGACTCATGGATTCATTTAAGCTGTGCAAATTTAAGCTGGTTACCTATGTTCTTTAATCCACTGTCTGGCCATATAATGCTAAAATAGTATCTAGGTGACTGTGGTTGTGCAGGTGAATAATAATCTGGTAGAAATGGAGAAGCAGCAGCAGATACCTCACTACGCATTCCCAATATGTCATGCACTTTATATTAATGCTACATATGGACCAATCTACAAACTACCTTACATATTAGGTCAAATATAATTTCCATTTCATAGAAGAGGAAACTGAGGTTTGCAGAATGATAAACACTTTTTGCAAGGTAACCCAGAGTTTAAGTACTAACATTGGGATTTGAACACTGGCAACCTACATCCTCGGTCCCAATCTTAACCACTAAGTTTACCATTCTTCCAGACATATAGTTAGCAATAAAATGCATTGTTATGATCTTTGTTGCCATCCCTATTATCAACCCTATTACTGGGTTGTTAAATGGATTTAAGGAATGTAAAGTACAAGCATACTGACTACCCCATAACCAATGTTTTATACACTGATTCCTTCCACTTTTCTACAAATTGTGTATTATCTAATTGGCTTTATTAAAACTGTCAGACTTGAGAATATCTGAAATCAATAACAAAGTAGATTATTCTTTACAGAAATGTAAGGCAATTAAACCTATAATAAACATTCGAATCACTACCAATTCTTATTTGTCCTTTAATAACTCATATTTATTTTCAAAAGTCACTGTGAATATTAAGTTAGTGCCAGAAAATATTGAGGCAGTTTATGTTCCTCAACTTTTGGCTTATTTCCCTTGCTAAATAACAGAAGGTCCACATTTTGCTTGCTTTGCTTGCTTACGAGTTCAACAGCTACCTTTAGCCATGTTTTTCCCACTTTTCCGGACCCACTTTAAGAGTTTCAAACCTCTCGCTTATCTTATTTCCTAGTAAGTTTTCTTTGTGAGACACGAAGGCCATGGAGCAAATACCTTGCTTTTTTTCCAGAAGTATACATTCGTATCCATCCTCTAGTCTTTATCCAACTACAGGAAACTTTTTTCACCCTGTGCTCCCTGGGATGGCCCAGCTTGAATTCAAGTCTGAAGCAGGTTTAACTAGTGAGCAATACAGGTTGAACATTCCTAACCCCAAAATCTGAAATCCAAAATGCTCCAAAATCTGAAACTTTTTGTGTGCTGAGATGATGTCACAGACGAGAATACCTGTAATCCTCAAACAGCAGCAGCGAAAAACAACAGCAGGCTTTCGGTCTCCACATACGACACTGTGTTTGATTAAAAGGTTATACAAAATACTTTCCACAGTATTTTATTGTAGTAGGTGAGAAAAAACACCAGAAGCAGTTGAGGGACTAGGGAGTAGGTGGTCTAGGGATGAGGAGGCATTCTGCAGGTTGGCTTTTGAAAACGTATCCTCCAATGTATAGTAACCTTTTTTTAAAAAAAACACAGCTTTCAAAGTAGAGACTGCAAGTCTGATCTTGCTTGTTGTTGCTGTGGTTTAACAGTGGATACAGGTACTCTGCTTATGGAACAGTGATGCTTGGTTACCCTGAACACATTATTTTTTCACTGTATTAATATTATGTCATTTTTTTTACTGTTAAGTACTTATGTGTGACTAGGAGTAAGAAAATGATTTCTTGCAGGTAGCATATAAATTCAGAGTCAGGATTGAACAAGGAGTCAGGAAACAACCAGATTGTCCACATGAGTGGCTAAGACAGTAACACCTTTGCTTTCTGATGATTCGATGTACACAAACTTTTTACATGCACAAAGTTATTAAAAATATTATATAAAATTACTTTCAGGCTATGTGTATAAAGCACATATGAAACATAAATGAATTTTGTGTTTAGACTTGGGTCCAATCCAAAAGATTTTTCATTATGTATGTGCAAATATACCAAAATACAAAAAAATTCCAAAATTCAAAACACCTCAGGTCCCAAGCATTCTGGATAAGGGATACTCAACCTGCACATGGAAGTAAGTAGTGTTCCTACTGTTGTCCCTTGGCAGATGGCTCCAGCTCTGCACATGTCCCCATCAGGGTGACCTCTCAGGTATGACAGTATTCTGGAGACTTCCCAGTGACAGTGCAGAAATAAACCTCAAGTGACCAGTGTAATGCCTTCATTTCACAGAAAAAAAAATGAGGAAAAGGGAAATTGTTCCTGTCCCATGGTTCCAGTTACCAAGGCACAACCTAGGAGAGAAACCAGTCTTGTGGTCTAAGAGATGAAGAAGGAAAAACAGGATGTGCTTCAATAGAAAAGAATTATGCCTATTAGAGCAGTATTAGTTTTATTTTAATAATATTTTTCTGATTCTAAATGAAATATATAATCATTGCAGAAAAATTGGAAATTACTAAAAGTATAATGAAAATAATCATAAATAATTGCAGAATTTAGGTAACTTCTGGCACAGATAGCTCAATATTTATGTCAGGATCATATTGCATATATAATTTTTTTCTATGATTTACTTATTTTGTCCTTAGATATTAATATTATTCAAATACTATATTGTCTATATAATACTTCATTAAAAGATACATTACATGACAATTGACTGAGCATTTAGTTTCACATATTTTCATTTTTTATCACTCCAGTTTATCATTCCATCATTCCATTTACAATTTCATCACTCACTACTTCATTATATACTATCATGATGAATAAACACCCTCGTACATAAATGATGCTCTTTTTTTCAATATTTTATTTGGTTAATATGGTCAGCAGAACAAAGGAGAATGGTGTGGATTATTTAAAATAAAAATCAGATGGTATACTGCATTTCTTGATTGAAAATAATAAAGAAACCTTCCTCTGATCAACTGATTAAATAATCAGCTTAATATTTTGTGAATAACTTTTGTAATACTAAATCCTGGACTATAGAAAGGCACTTTCTACCCACCATATTCACTGCCACTTAGGCCTAAAAAATATTATTCTTCTTATCAATAAAGTCACAAATAAAAAGTTTTAATCAGAATGAGTTTTTAAAAAATTGTTTTTACTTACACTCTGAAATAGCAAAAAAAAATGTTCAATTTCCTTGCACAGTTCTACAAGTCTAATTTTCAAGAAAGCTTTAAGCTGTCAACATGACGCAAGGTAGAATTTGTTACACGTCAGTGTGGGTAGTGGGTATATGATTAGGATGTTCAGCTACTTTCAGGAAGACCCATGGAACCTGAACTTTGCTGTCAGGAAGATCTGGGGTCCAAGTTGAGCTTGGCCACACCCTACCTGCATGGACCTTGGCTCTATCATCAGTGAGAAGGAAATACTACTTACTGTCTATCGAATAAAGCTCTGCTAGAGTCTAAAATGGACTAATAAATGCCAGTTACCCTTATTTTATAAAATTATATAGATGGATGTAGATTGTCTTTCTCATAAAAGAACAGAGAATGACCTTTTCATCAATATAATTCTAAGTCCTATTAAGAAAATCTGATTGTCAGAGAGGTCCAAGCTAAACTGTGTATTTAAATTGAATGGTACGCAGTGGCAGCCACACTGGACTCTTCTTAAACCAGCAATACTTGTGTATCACTCCCCAGGTCTTCAAAGAAAATAAAAATTCCGCATCATTTCCAAGCAGTTACAAGCCCAATTTTTGATTACCACTTCTCCTCTTCTGTCAAAGGAAAAGTCATCTTAGATACAGATCTGATCTTCCCCATAAAATAGTAATCAGAAGTTTTTTTGTTTTTTTAAAGCAAACTTGATTAAATCTGGTCTTTTTACCTTGAATGTTCAGTGATCTCTTTTAAGGTTGTTATTTGTAGATAACTGTATCAAATCTCGAAGCTACATTATACAAGAAAATCACTTTAAGAACAGTTTCATTCTTCCTGTGGCAGATTTAACCAAAACTGACTGTGAGAAGAGCTTTCCTCAAATTTTAGGTCTGAGCATTTCAATTTCTCTTGCTTTCTTATTTTAAATATAGTGAGTAAGCATAAGACCTAAATAAAATTTTAAGAACCAGGCAAAATCAAGAAATACTTGTTTATGAGACAAGAGTAATTTAATAACAACTCATAATAGAGTTAGAATAGGCTTTGTTTTCCAGTATCCTTTTTCAAGAACTTTATATTATCTTTTCTCTAAGCCAGAATTCTCTCCTCCTGAAATCTAGTACTGGCGATATATCTAATTCTAGGCTACTACACAGACATACTCATTTTTATTAATCCATAAAGATAGCTTTTAATGTGAAAAATAGAAGGGATCCCAAATGAATGTGCTCAAGTTGTTTAGTTAAGTAACATTAAGCAAATTTAGTAATTTTACTCTTTTAGTTAAGATCTATAATTGCTCCTTATTACCAAAAGGATAAGTACTCATCTCATTAGGGTATAAATTTCTTCATGATTTTGTCCTTGTCAACATGTCCGGTCTCACCTGTTCCATGTGTACCTATGCAGTAGCTCCATGGACCTACTTAACAGTGCTGTCAGAGAAGATTAGAATTGTCAGTATCCTAGGCAGTGCTTCTAATTTTGACAGAAGCCCACCCGTCTCAACGAGTTGCAACTAATTAGCTCCATTTTAGAATATGAGAAATGTGTTACTATCTGCTAACATGCTACCAAAAATCATTATATGTAATGACCTATGACTAAAGAGATGTATGTATGTTCTTCACAATCCTACTAAGGCAATATAAAAGTGAGGAGGCCTCTCAATAAGAGAGACAAATGGACCATTTCCTATTAGTGGCAGCATTAGTCAGCAAGCATTCTTGAAACAGAAAGCAAACAATGTCTTTTGTTACCATTTTAAGTAAACTAAATTGAACTTTAAGGTACAAATTAACATTTTAAAATCATATATCACCCATTTGCTCCACAGGCATTTGGCTGATAATATAAGTAATTTTTGGAATTTAATAATTTTAATCGAATAAATATTAATTATAAAGCTCATGATCACTCTCTTGTATTTGAGGTACTAAATAGCTCATAAATTGAATGATAATTTTGAAAACACTTATATAGAAATGATATTTTTCTTACTCCATAGTTTCAATAAACATCAGTTAAAGAAAGATATGGGCACATATCTAGTAGTTTTCATTTGAGGCTTTGATATATTTAAATATTTTAAAAACTGATAAATATTGTCAAAGTTCTAGACTACTCCATAAACTGTAAGAAAATAAAGATAATTGCTTTTGAGTTTTTCCTGAATGTAGGTTTATGTAGAATGTAAAATGTAACAGAAGTTCATTAAGGTCATATATCATGTGATGTGGATTTAGTGCAATGAGATTCCACATTGTGTAGCTCCTCCTAGTCCATTTTTTCACTCTTACCTTTGAACAACTCTAGATTGATTTTGCTTATTTTATCAAGAAGTGTCAGAAGGCATACCCCAGTATTAGGATTCGAATATCTGAATAACTCTGGAAATAACAACACTGTTTTAGAACAAAACCACAGAAATGAAGACTCAGGAACTCGTGCATTTCCAGCACTTAACCTCATCAATCACATTATCAAAGTTTCCAGTTTAGTATATAACCAGGTGAAATTAATCTTAAGTGAAATTACATTAAAAATACACATCTATCAGTCAAATAATGAGATTATTTCACAGAATTAGTAATTTCTGTTCTGTCATGGCCAGCAAAATTAAACATTTTTATATTAATCTACATCTTAAAATAATAGTAGAAATAAAGTTGAACACTAAAATATGACATCTTAGGAATTTGAAATATAGGATTTTAACAAAGATGTATTGAAATTCATCAAACCTCAACTGGAATCTAACCTAATACTATCTGAAATTCTGATAAATTTCTTGAGGGTTAAGAGGCATATTTTTAGTATTGCTTTATCATCTTTGTTTCCTAGCATCTAGCATAGTGCTTGAAAGATAGTTATATTCAGTAAATGATCTGCTGAGTTATTAGAATATGATTAATATATAAATGTATCTACAAGTATATGCACATATTATAAAAAATGAAATAAACCAAACTTCATACAAAAATAAACTATATATAGAAAATATATCTAAAATTTTTCTCTAGAAAAAACATTCTCTCTAGAAAATGACATACATAAAACTGGTGCCTTGGTCAGCTTTAGCTATGTCACACTAACATTCAATCATGCCTACCTTTAAAACTTACAGGCAATCAAGCAAAATACAAGAGATGAAAGTTGGACTATGAGTATAAACATAAAAATTACATGAAACAAACCTGATTTTCATACACTGCCATATACTGTATTTGCCAAGAAAATTCAAAGAAAAGATTCATTTGCCTTTGAGAATTTTATATTTGGATTTTCTACACCATTTGCAGCAAGTGTACTTTGTTCAACCTAATTGTAGAAAGCACATCCAGTGCTATGAAATTTCCATAGAAAAAAATCCCATTTACATTCTAGAGTAATTTTATTTTATTTATTTACTTTTATTTCAGCATATTATGGGAGTACAAATATTATGGTTACGTACATTGCCCGTGCCCCCCCTCCCCCCTCGAGGCAGAGCCTCAGGCATGACCTCATCCCCCAAACATTGCACATCTCACTCATTATGTTTGTATAAACCCATCCCCTCCTCCCCGCTCCCACCTGCCCGACACCCAATAAATGTTATTCCTATATGTCCACTTAGGTGTTGATCTGTTAATACCAATTTGCTGGTGAGTACATGTAGTGCTTGTTTTTCCATTCTTGAGATACTTCACTTAGTAGAATGGGTTCCAGCTGTATCCAGCAATATACAAGAGGTGCTATATCACCATTGTTTCTTAAAGCCGAATAGTACTCCATGGTATACATATACCACATTTTGTTAATCCACTCATGTATTGATGGGCACGTGGGTTGTTTCCACAACTTTGCAATTGTGAACTGTGCTGCTATAAACATTCGAGTGCAGGTGTCTTTTTCGTAGAGTGACTTTTGTTCTTTTGGGTAGATGCTCAGTAATGGGATTGCTGGATCAAATGGTATAGAGTAATTTTATAAATTATTTCTTTTAAATGTATAATTCATCAAAGGATTGAAATGTTTTTACTGCTTAAAAATCCAGCATCTCTTTTTAGCATTTTTGTGATATTGCAGCTATTGTAAAATCAATTCTTTTTTTACATTATTCAAATCATCAGCTATATTTTCTGAAAATATTCTTTAAAATAAGAGATTACTGCATATTGTCTCAAAAATATTACATATATGTGATTAATATTTACTGTAATGAAAACAGCACATTATTTTTGTTTAGCATAATGATAATCTGTTAATATCAACTTGAATAATTAATACCAATTGTTTTCATAATTTAGCATCCAAAAACAATTGCTATAATCCTCAAACCAGTGCAAACATACACATATTTTTCTCAACCTCACTCTATAACGTGAAATCTGAGAATCTCTTTACAAGTGTATATAACATAACTAATGTTTTTGTCACTTATGCTATTGAATTTCTTTAAATACTAATGTCTATCTAGTAAATTCTCTTAACCACTACTACTTCATGTTGAATAATTTACAAAATCATGAATCAAGCCTTGAAGTAAAATGGCCTTGACTCATTGCTTTTATGTTCTTGTCCATAGAGTATATTTACAATTAATTCTAGCACTAAAATGAGTTGTTCATATTTGGTGCAAGTCTGAAAATGCTTTAGGCTGGGCATGGTGGCTCAGGCCTGTAATCCTAGCACTCTGGGAGGCTAAGGCAGGAGGATTGCTTGAGCTCAGGAGTTCGAGACCCAGCCTGAGCAAAAGTGAGACTCGCATCTCTATTAAAAATGGAAAAAAAAAATTAGCTGGGCAACTAAAAGTAGAAAAAATTAGCCGGGTGTGGTGGTGCACACCTGTAGTCCCAGCTCCTCGGGAGGCTGAAGCAGGAAGATTGCCTGAGCCCAGAAGACTGAGGTTGCTGTGAGCTAGGCTGAGGCCTGGCACTCTAGCCTGGGCACTAGAGCTAGACTGTCTCAAAAAAAAACAACAACAAAAAAAAACAGCTTTAATTTCAGAAATAGCGTCTTAACTCTTAAGATGAAAATCACAGGACATCATTATTATTACCAAATAAACACACTAATGGAAGCTTTTATTCTCAAAAGGCACAGTTATATACATCATTTTGCACAGAAAAAATCAAAAAACATCAACAAGATATTATTTCTCACTTTATGTCAACCTGCATTAATATGACAACTGTCTTGGTCTTGGGTATCCTGACAAAGAAATGAAAAGAAGATATAAATAATAGATATTCTTTATAATCACTTAAAATTAGGTAGTAAAAATCAGTGACTATAAGAAATAATTATGCCACATCATTTTTGAAAAAAATACTAACTTATCACTTTACTGTGCTTCCATTATGTCTCATATTTTAATGCCAGTCTTAAAAATAATAATTATAATTGTTTCAGGGACCTGCCAAAGCTCTCTTTGTTGTGACATGTCATACACATAAAACGCTTATTACTTATTCATCAAAAATTCTAAGACCCCCAAAAATATATCCATAACCATTTTTCGATTGTAAACACCCTCATATAGTGGTTATGTCCCCATTTCAATAGAAACCCAGTTCATCTGTGATTTTCAAATGCAACTTGGTGACTTTTGGAAGCTACAAAGGAGCATAAGTTGGCTATTCTCTTTTCCTTTACTGTATCATTTATCCTCTCCTATTCTCACAGGCCTCTCTTTTTGTAAGAACTCACACAAAACTATTACGATTCAAGTTATCTTATTCTTACTGTGAAATGTGATAGTGGATTGGCTTTGTACTTACTGAAATACATATAGAAGAGATTTCTAACTACATAATTCCAACTGTCTTTTCTCTCTCTCTCTTTTTTTTTTGAAATATACATATTTGAATCTTTATTTCCTTTACTATCCGATTTATTGGGCCCATCTTTGTCCTATTCTTTATTAGTTAGAATCATTGAATGTAAAGCTGAAAAGGAGCTCAAAAATTATCTTCCTAGGAATCTGCAAACATAACTTCACATGACTAGTGTTACATTTCACATCCCTGCCTCTACTCACTAAACCTCATGAGATTAACAATTTCAACTACCTAATATGAAAATAAATTCTAAAACACAAATAGATCTAGAGCAGTAGTAATAACAGGAAATTTGCACTTTGGCTAATATCGGTAAAGAGAAGGAATTTTTTTTAATGAGCTTGGATCTACAAACTATCAGAGAACTACCAAGCTGATAGTTTTACTTAAAACTTAACTAAGAAATGCAATAGAGGCCTCTGAAACTATTGATGATATAATACATACTAAAATATTATACAGAAAATGAGCTTATTTGATCTTGTCAATGCAAGAAGTTGTTAAATGATAGGGGGGAGGTTAAAACATGCCACTGAAAAGACTGTCTCCTGCATGCCACCCTCACTGAAAGTGCAGCTATTTCCTCTTAACTATAAACCAAATCTGCTAATTCATTAGCTTCCACCCTCATGGGCAGAAATAACAGTATTAGAGTAACAGGAATGTGGGGAGAGAGAGAGAGAGAGAGAGAGAGAGAGAGAATGAATTTGAGACACATCATTAGTAATTAAATTAAATGAATGGAGGAGACATTTAAAAAAATAAAGTTAATTGAGGAAGAATTAAGAAAATGAATCAGCTAAGTGTTATATTTTCAATTACATTTAGTTTAACCAACCCAAATGCCTATAAATATTACAATAGTAAAATGACAGACCTTGTGACTACTTCACAAAAATTCTTTTCTTATTTTCTTCCTCAATTAGAAATATCTTCTATTCACCTGTTCACTGCAGGCTTTCAGCTTCCAGCAGCAAACGGAAAGGCAAAGTATGGCAATGGGCCTTTTGAAACCAAAAGAAAAGACTGTCACTCCCAAACTACCAGCTATTTCCCTTTTGAATACAAACATACTATTTGAAGTAATTCATTTAGCTTTTTCTAAAGGCACCTTGTGTAACCTTGCAAGTGGCGATTTGTAATGTGGCAGGCTGTTATCAGGCAGCTACAATATTTTACCTCGGCTCCATAAAGAGCAGCATTATTCTAAAGTTCATTCATACAGAAACATTTCAGGGGAGGTATTCTCCAAACCCAGTTCATGTTTATTCATTTGTTGATTGAGGGGGAAGGAGGAGGTTCTGGAGACAAACCATCTCCCTCCTCACTTATTTGACTCATTCCAACTCACAAAGGACTTCCGCATGTTTTATCTGTACTACACAGCCAAAAAAAGGATTAAAATAATCTTACAATATAGCATCCTATGCATTGCAGTGCCTGCACTTGACTACTTCTTCTCATCCTTTTGGCTTCAGTGCACATCTGCCCACCTTCCAAGAGCCAGGGCCTATGTACATCTCTTGCTTTAGGTCTGTATCTGGCTTTCAGGGTCTGCTTTTTTGCGCCTATGTAACAAGCATGAAATATCAGGGAATTAATGCCTCCTAGGAGCTGCTCTCAACCTATGGCTGATGCAATTTGGTGTAAGTACCTTAGCTCCCTCACCTCTCCACTGATTTACTATATGTTCTACTCTGGCTGTCAAAATTTCCCCGTATGATTAAGCACCAGTTTCCTATAGTAGTAACTTGCTTGAAAACAAATCCTTTGTTTGCGTTATTTTTTTTTTCAGGTCTAGTTTCCCCATTTCCTGAGATCACCTCCAAAATAAATTACTTGCATTTCAAATAATTTGTCTCAAGATCTACTATTTCTGGAGGAATCTGTAAGACATATGCACCTCTTTCTAAGTAAGTTTGGACCTAACTTCAGCCAAAATGAAATATTTATCGTAACTTTCTAGCAAGAATAAAGATGTTAACAGATAATAGCTGTGTTCTTTGTCCTTATTTCCATCTCCTAGGATTAGTAGAGTTTGAAAAGGAAAAGTTTTAAGTAATGTTTACATTATATATAGGTGTTTTAAATTTATACATAATTATAATTAGACTCACACACATTCAAACAAAGAAAAATGTCTTATCTTTAGAAATTAATAAAGTTCCTTTGGCATTTTAGTTAGTTTCAGCACTGGTAATTAATTAGTGGCAGCACAAGTAAGTTTCCATGTTCAAGTACTAATCTCAGTGGCCGTTTGTAGGGTAACCCAAACTAAAACATTATAAGAGATTGCTATTATCCTAGGACCAGTTCTGTTTTTCCTTGGTCAATATTCTTTTGGTTGCAAATAACATAAACCAACTGAAGCCATCTTAAATAATAATCAGAAATGGACATATCTTGGTAAAATTCTGGGGTTTCTCAAGAGACCAAGGTCAGCTAGGCCTCTTGAAAGATTTTCTTGGAAGGACCCTGGAAACCAAGGAAAACTCTCTCTCATCTCTACCTCACTCTGTACATCTGTTTTGTTCTGTCTGAAGATTAGGCCTACAGCTGCAGAGTTTACATTTCATCTGTATTAAGGAATCAGCCCAAAGTGGTTTGCTTCCTCTCAGTTTAATAGCAAGTTCTCACCAGAAAGAATCTGGTACCCACTCTGAGATGCTGGGCTATAGCCAGGTGAATGAGGGTCTATAATATCAGTGCTCAAAGAAGGGAGTTCAGGTTCTGAAAGGGGTCAAAACAAACCTGAAAAATGTCCTGAAAATCTTGTAACACATCAATTATATAATAATAATAGAGACTAGAAAGTGAATTGCATCTAAGAAAGCTGTACTTACTGTTCATTTCTAACTAGGAGTAGTCAAAATGAGCCTACAGTACTAATGATAAACATTAAATGTGCCAAAGATTTTATTCTCTATTTACCCCTGTGGATCTTAAATTATTATTGCAAAAGTTTGATACATATATAAAACGGCTCTTTTTAGGAATCTAAATACCTCTATAGATTACTATTTAATATAAAATTATACATTCTATTGCTTAGATTTCAAAATTGTGTTCCCTTTATGGTAATTTAAGGAATTATTGTCCAACAGTATGAAATTGCAAAAACATAAGATAAAATAGATATTCATAGGTCATCTAATCAAAACTTCCATTTCTAAAAAAGTGTCAATATGTAACTTTAGAAGAAAACAAAATATTTTTCTTTTTCTCATAACTTTCTATAGGAGATTCTAAACACCTCTGTGGGAACACATTTTGGTACTTCATGATTCTATGTTATTTGATGGCATCTAAATCCATTTTTCTTCCTGCCCTAAATGTAAACAAAAATCTTCCACTGCAAACCTACGTCCAAACCACATTCAATAGGTTCATTTTCCTTTGGGAGTAGTAGCCTTCCTGCCCATACAAACACACTTCCCTGAGAATTACCTTGTCAGATGCCAGCACTGATGTAGTCTGTCAGTCTAGATCATTGTTAAATCTTCTTTTTGGTTATAAGTGTTGACGTGATGAGTACATACATGTTTACTAAATGATAGTGGTTTGGTGCTTTAGGGATAAGTGTAAAGTCACCAGTCACTCATGCCCTTGAGCAATTTCATAAACTTTATGTCACATTTCAGGGTGATAGCAATGCTAGCAGTTGATATGCCACTGAAGATCAAGTGATAAGTTGAGCTATCACTGTGGATGCAGATGCAGGTCTGTTGTTAGTCTACAGTATACTTACTTTACCAATGGTAGTTTCTGTGCAATATATTTTTTCTTACAAAAATAGAAGAAGAATATGACCTAATATCTAAAATTATACAGTCCTTTTTAATGGAAATGTTTAATGTGTGTACTGTTTCCTCTATTTGACACTAGAGCCTACTTTACTACTTGGGACATTTGCTAGATATGACTACTGCTCATTAGCAGCAAATACCTTATTTCTTTATTGGCAGAATGCTATACTTGTCAAATTCAGTGAACACAAAGGCCTCTGCAATGGCTAGTCTTCTTCTCAATTATAATAAGTAGAGTGTATTCATACATTTTTCAAGGATTATGTTCTAAAGTCAGAAGGAAAAGCAAAAATTTGATATAGTTATACGTAAGTTTAAAGTACAGTATAAACATATCATGCTTAATAATTCACGGACAGCCACTGTTTCCTTTAGTATTGAAATAGATATATGGAGTGCCAATACTGGCAGGTAATTCAAATATTCTTAAACACTATAAAAAACACTATAATCTTTATTTTGCAATATTTTATATATTTAAACTTATACTTTCACAGTGTTTACATCATATTTTTTAACACTTGAAATACAACAGTGAGACAAAAAAGATCTTTTCAGTAAACGATGCTGGAAAATTGGATATTAAATTCTTAAAAAAAAAACCTTGGACTTTGTCTTAACACCATATGCAAAAATTACTTCTAGATGGGACATAAACCTATACTTAAAAGCTAAAACCATATAACTTCTAGAAGAAAATACCAAGGATACCTCTGTGACACTGATATAGGCAAAGATTTTCTGGAGAGAACACAAGCACCCCTAACTATAAAGAAAAAACTGATAAATTAGACTTCAGCAAAATTAATACCTTCTGCACTTCAAAAGACAAGAAAATTAAAAGCTATGCCACATATTAAGTGGAAATATTTGCAATTCATATTCTTAACAAAGGATACCAATCCAGAATAAACAACTCCTACAACAATGAAAGACCCACAGTCCCATTAAAAATTTGTCAGCATTCTAAGCAATCATTTCAAATAAGAATATATATGTGTGTCAAAAAAATGAAAGCATGCTCAACATCATTAATCATCAAAGAAATGCAAATTAAGTTACCACTTCAAACCACTAGAATAGCTGTTGTTAAAAAACTAGGAACTTCAAATGTTGGCAAGCAAGTGCAACAGCCAGAATTTTCATGTATCACTGGTAAGAGTGATACAGTATAAGCATTTTAGAAAACTGTTTGGCAGCCCCATATAATAAAAGGTAAAGCATATATATATATATATATATATATAACTCAGTAATTGTACTCCATGTTAAGAAAAAATATGTCCACAAAAATCCTGTATGTGAACATTCATAACAGCTTATCCATGATCAGCTAACACTAAAAATAGCTCATATGTCTACCCATAAAAGACTAGATAAACAAACCGGGACAGATTTATACAATGGAATACTACTCTACCATAAAAAGAAATAAACTATTAATATATGCAACAACATGGATGACTCTCAAAGAAATACTGAATTTAAGAAGAAGGAAGAGTAAATACTATATTATTCCATTTAAATAGAGTTGAAGAAAAGTCAAAGTTATCTATGATGATAGAAATCAGAATAGGTGCCCGTTAAAGGAAATGGAGGTTATTGTAAAGGTACAAGGGAAGTCTCTGGGCTGATAGAAATATTCTCTACCTTGCCAAGGGTATTGCTCACATAAGATTATACAACTATCAAAACTCATCAAATTTTATACTGAAAACCTGCATTTCACTGTTCATAAACTTTACCTCAATTTTTTAAAGAAAATTAGACAAAGCAAAGTATATAAATAAGAGAATATTTATTAATTTCTATCATATATTATGCATGTGTATATGCAATATTATGCAAAAATATTCACGAGATGATTAGCTGACCTATAAGACAGATGGTAAGAGCCTATTTCATAGATGAGGAAATAAAGGCTCAAAGAGATTTAGAAATCTGCCCACAGTCACAAAACAACCAGGTAGCAGATGCTGGATTCAAATAGTAGTTATTTTGACTTCACCTACCATATTCTTTCTACTAGAACAGTAGCTTTCAAAATTTCTACTACATTCCAGAGTAAGAAATGCATTTTATATAATGACCTGTTAAATCCACAATCAAATCCCATACACAAATATAAACTATAACAAATTTTGCATAAAGTGTAACTAATATATACACAGTCATATTCCACATAAAATTTCAGTCAACAATGAAACACATATAAGATGGTGGTCTCATAAGATTATGATGGAACCAAAAAATTCCTATTGCCTAGCCATCCTAACATCTAGCACAACACATGTTCCCATGTTTGTATTGATGCTAGAATATACAAAGCTATTACACTGGCAGATATATAAAAGTACAGCACATACAATTATGTATAGTACATAATACTTGATAATAAATGACTATGTTACTGGTTTATGTATTTACTGTACTGCACTTTTTAATGTTATTTTATAGTGTACCCCTACATATAAAAAAAAGAGTTAATTGTAAAACAGCCTCATGCAGGTATTTCAGGAGGTATTTCAGCAAAAGGCATTTTTATCATGGTAGACAACAGCTCCATTCATATTATTGCCCCTGAAGAACTTCCAGTGGGACAAGATATGGAGGTGGAAGACAGTGATATTGATGATCCTGACCCTTTGTAGGCCCAGGCTAATGTGCGTATTTGTGTCTTAGTTTTTATAAAAAAAATGAAAAAGTAAAAAAAAAAATTAAAAGTAAAAAAAGCTTATGGAGTAAGGACATAAGGAAAGAATATTTTTGGCCGGGTGCAGTGGCTCATGCCTGTAATCCTAACACTCTGGGAGGCTGAGGTGGGTGGATGGCTCAAGGTCAGGAGTTCGAAACCAGCCTGTTAGCAAGAGCGAGACCCCACCTCTACTAAAAATAGAAAGAAAATTAATTGGCAAACTAAAATACATAGAAAAAATTAGCCTGGCATGGTGGTGCATGCCTGTAGTCTCAGCTACTCGGGAGGCTGAGGCAGAAGGATTGCTTGAGCCCAGGAGTTTGAGGTTGCTGTGAGCTAGGCTGCTGCCATGGCACTCTAGCATGGGCAACAGAGTGAGACCCTGTCTCAAAAAAAAAGAATATTTTTGTACAGTTTTACAAGGTGTTTGTGTTTTAAACTAAGATTTATTATAGAAGAGTCAGAAAGTTTTTATAAAAAAATTAAAGAGATTATAAAGTAAAAGTTAAAATAAGCCAAAGTTAATTTATTATTGAAGAAAGAATTTTTTTTTTTATAAATTTAGTGCAGCCTGAGCGTACAGTGTCATACAGTCTACAATAGGGTACGGTAATGTCCTGGGCCTTCACATTCACTTACCACTGATTCACTGACCACCCAGAGCAACGTCCAGTCCTGCATGCTTTATTTATGGTAAGTGCCTTATACAGGTGTACCATTTTTAAATCTTTTATACCATATTTTACTGTACCTTTTCTATGTTTAAGTATGTTTAGATATGCAAATATGTATTTTAATATGCTTTTTCTATGTTTAGGTATGTTTCATATGCAAATATTTACCACTGTGTTCTAGTTGCCTAGTGTTCAGTACAGTAACATGCTGTACAGGTTTGTAGCCTAGGACCCATAGCCTGTACCACATGGCCTAGGTGTGCAGTAGACTATACCATCTAGGTTTGTTTAAGTACACTCTATGCTGTTCACACAAAGACGAAATCGCCAAATGATGCATTTCTCAGAATGGATCCTTATTGTTAAGCAATGCATGACTGTATTTGAAATGATACATAAGCATATCCTTTCTCCTAGATCCAACATAGTCATTATTTCCTCCAATACTGAAACAGACCTATGTTAAGAGCTATGTTGGAAGATAATACATTTATCTTTTCACACTATAATCTCAATCAGTAAGAGAAATGCTACAAGAAGTGTTAAGGACCTTCAGGCACAGTAGATTCAGGCATCCCACAGCATGATCAACATGGATCGTACCTTTGCCGACCAGAATGGAGGCAAAAATCTCTATATTGAGTGGAGAAGCACAAATCCAAGGGGAAAAACTATCAAAGTAGTGGCAGTAGTCAGCAAAGTCACATGTGCCAAGTCAGTACGAACAGTCAAAGGAAAAACTGGGTATTACAATGGATTTGAGAGAAGGAAAGACTTAGGATTCCAAAGATAGTCCTAGAAAATAACTTGGAGTTAATTTTACAGTATTATGAGACTGGATGTAGTTTTGTGGTTTTTTTTGTTTTGTTTTTTTATTTCATCATATAATGGGGGTACAAATATTGTTAGGGTTACATACATTGCCCCTACCACTCCTCCCCCCACCCACATGCCAGAGCTCCAAGCGAGTCCAATCCCCAGGTGGAGCGCACAGCTCACATTATGTAACTCCACACTTCCTCCCCCCTCCCACCTGCCCTCCATCCGACAAAAGATTATTTTTTTATACTTTGGATACATTGTATAACTTTGCCTCTCCTTAAGAAGGGTTAGAGGTATGCCCTTCTCCCCCACAATGCTCTCCACATAACACCGTTTATGCTATCCTGGATTAAGCTTAAGCCCGTTATCCAAAGTGAAGCGACACAAGATATGGAAAAAGGGCTCCACATCTACTCGCCATCAAATTGGTACTGACTGTTTAAAACTATGGTGCTCAAAGGGTGGTAGTGTACACTAGGGTTTCGGGAGGGGGGGCAAGACCCACATCATATGGATGTAGTTTTTTAAAGGGATGTTCCATGTTACACTAAGAAAGTTAGCAAGTGGAAGCAGAGGGGACAGAGAACAGGAATGATGGTGCAGAGCATAGGAGTTGTGTAATAATTTAAAAATGAGCAAAGGAAACAATCAAATGCAGCTGTCATTATTTTTGTTAGCTTAGAACTAACAGTGAGGACACTATTTTATATATGCTAGTTTACATATAAGGAAAAAGAGACATACAGAAGTTAAAGTAAATCAGTAAAAAAAATACAGGTCTTTCATTATAGGAACAAATAATGACCTAAGGAGTCCAGCTACAGCATCTGTCCTTTTAACCACTACGCTCAAATGCCTCTCTCATTCTAGTGTCCCCTTAAATAAGTTGAACCACACAAAACTGTGATTATTTCAGGTAAAAATGATGAAACATTATCAATTTCATACAGTTCAACGTAGTAATTATTCCTAGCTCTTCTCTCCTACGAAGTCAAACTTCTTGGAAGAATTCTTCAACCTGATTCTCTCATGGCCTCATTTCCTATGCAGTCTTCAACCTGAAGAAATACGGGATTTTCTCTAACCCCCTTCTCAATCTGTTCTTTGTTGCCAAATACATTAGAGCTTTTTAATCATCATCTTGCTTGATCTATCTGCAACATCTGAAAATACTAACTAAATCCTTCATTCTTCAAATGCCCTAATTTATTTGATCTTTCTTACCTACATTTTGGGAAACTCCTTTTAGTAAACTTTGCAGACTACCTTTCTTCAGTTTTTCCTTTAAATGCTGGTATTCCTCAGAGTTTTATCCAAAGACTACTTCCTAATGGGCTTTATATGATCTCCTTGGGTGATCTCTTCTACTCCCAAGGTCAATTACCACCTAATATTGATGGAACATAAACGTTTACTTGCAGCAGAGATCTTTCTTCACACCCATCTCTCCACCTGTATTTTCACTTTAACATTCCACAGGCCCTTCAATGTGAATCCAGCTGAATTCAACACTAACTTCCTTCTAATAAACATCTCAGCAACTTACATCACCATTAAATCAATTATGAAGAAGCAACCTAGGTAGCAACTTTGAGCTCCCTTTATTTTTCAACCCCTCTATCCAAACCAATCCTTTACATTTTATTTGCATAATTCTGTTAGATCTGTTCACTCCTCCACCTCTGCATCTCATTATTTAAATCTGAGTCACCATAACCTCTCTCCTGAATTGCTGCTTTAGCTTCTAGATGGTGTGCCCATGTCTTGTATCTATCTAATCCAGTCTCCAACAATGCAGCCACATTATGCTTTCAATGAAATTCAGCTATTATGCTTTCTCCCTTTTAAAACATTTTAATGATTACCATCGCTTTTAGCATGAAGTCCAAACTTCTTAACATGGTTTACAAGGCATGTGTGATAAGCCTCTATCACTGTCGTTAGATCCACTTTTCCTGATTCTTTCCCTTTTATTGTATGTCCAAGCATGCTTAACTTCTACCTATTTGAGTAAACGTTCTATTTCTTGTCAGGCTTTGGATATGTTGTTTGCTATATTCATGCATAATTCTCTCCAGATTATAGCTTCTTCTTCACTGAATCCCGGCCATATTCTACTTACTTGTTAGGTCTCAACTAACATGCCTCTTCCTATTGAAGACTTCCATGACCTCTGTAGACTTCTTTAGGTGTCCTATCCTAAATATCCTGAATTCCTAAAGCATCATTTACCTCCCTTCTCATTGTACTTCAAAGATTCTATGGAAATTGCTTATTTAATTGCCTGTATCTCCTAACCCCTACTCAACCTAAATGTAAGCTTCAGATAGCAATGAAAAGCACAGATAGTAATAACCAATTGGACAAATTGGACCGAGTCTGTATTGTTTCCTCTCTAGTCTCTATGTCTAATGTATGCTCAACACACACACATGCTATATATGTATGTGTATATATATATATACACATACATATATATACACACACATGTACATACACGCTACTCATTTTACTTAAAAGGAAGACATTTGGTTTATTGTAAGTCATTCCAAGTACTTATCATTTCATCTGACTCCATTAAATTGCTTTTAATGATCACAATGTTTTATTCTACCAGATTTTCCTTATGTAGATATAATAACATAATTTCCAACCTTTCACTAATTTCAGAAGACTACCTTAATGCACAGCCATCTATCATCCTGAAGTCCATTCCAAAGTAATATCATATAATAAAATGCCATCTGCCTTAGCATATAAGTGTTCTTTTATCTTCACACAATTCCTTATAGGCCTCTTTTTCCATCAAGTCTTGGATGGATAAAAAGGCAGCTCATACTTCTTACCTTCCCGAAAAAGAAAAGTAGACTGTCTGGAAACATGGATAATCCTTAATCCAAATTTATACTTACTTAAATTTCCCCATTTATAATATTTATATGAATAAACATGACATAGTAAATGTTTTCTATTATTTAGTCATTCATCAACTATTTGCATTCAGAGTCTTCTTTTATAGAATGAATGTGCCGCTGCACGTAAATCAAATTTCTAGAAAAATATATTTAAATTTCCTGGAAAAAATTATTTTAAAGGAAACAAATTCGACAGTAATCTAGTTATTTACCTCTTTTAGAGGTGTTGGTATTTCCTTAAACAAGTCACGTTTTTCTATATTGTTTAGGTTCAATGTCTAATAGCTGTTTTGTGATGCTTTTCTTGGACATTTACCTAACCTCTGATTTATTGCTTTAAAAAATCCAAATTGATTATGCTACTCACTAATCTTCCTCTTTATCTTTTCCCATAAAATAGGGACAATATTACCTGCCTTTCAGGATATAATGTAAAGACCTGAGCCAGTGTGTACATTCAATAAAAGTAGCTATTCTTTTAGTCACTCCTTCTCCTCAAAATTAAACACATATTAAACAAATTTCTTTTTATTCAGCCTCTTCACTGTTTTTTCTTCACACAGAGGCTTCCTCTCCTGAGTTGCAGTCAGGGCCCATCATTATCTAACATACAAATCATGAATTTGCTAAAAATATCTACACCCTAGAGAAAACACACTTATTCTGTTTTTCTATAAGAGTAAAATCTAATCTTTAATGTTTTAAAGGAAATAGACATCGATTGTGCCATTTCTGATAACAGTACAATAACACCAGCCATTCTGTTTCAAAGTTATTAAATCCGAAAACCAAAGAACCTATAGATAACATTTAAATCAAGCCACGTTGTCAAGTTATCTGTTTCTGACCAAATGTGAAATCTGCTCACCTCCAAATGTTAACGAAAATCCTCACGGCCTGAAGATACAAGAGGACCTACAGTTGTTCTCTGGTTCTGGAAGAATTCAGAAAATGTAAGCACCTCTCTAAAAACCAGAGAAAGAAAAATGCCTCAGCAAATCACACAAAGTTCCCCAATCTCTTTTGAATTAAAAAAGTCTGAAATGTTCCCCTGTGCCCTTTCACCTCATCACTAAACTCTCTAAGAAACAACAGTCAATATAAGTCATTCAAAAAAATGTAGCCTGTCTTAAATATCCTTAACCCAATTCTGTATTTAGGTAAATTCCTCCATTTAACAATTTGCTTGACTTTTATATGCTACACTTATGTTATGATGTGTGATAATTTGTCTAATATTTGCACTCAGAAACATAGTTCAGAAGTTAATGGCAACAATAAATGGATCTTCTAGACAAACTCTGCATATTAATATCTGGGCTTCCTTCAGAGCCTGACTAAAGTTGAGTCTCTGCCACAGGAGGCAGTATGGTGTAATGGTAACACATGGCCTCTAGGTGAAAAACCCTGGGTTTCCGCTCTAAAATTTATTTGGGACCTGAGGTAAATTAAATTTTCTAAGTCTTAAGTTTTCTCATTTGTAAAACTAATGCTAATAACTAGATGATAAGATTGGTAAGTGAATTCATTGTGGTAATGCATGCAAAGCATCTAGTACAGTGCCTGGCAAAATGTAAACTTCCAATAAATGTTGACAACCGTGATGATAATGATGATGATGATGATGACAATAATGATGAATCTCTGACTACCATAAACAACAGGAGTTATGACTTCCTCTGAATTCCTGGTATCATTAATCTCTAAAATTCATGTAAAATCTAGCAGATCTTCCATGAAACGTTACTTATATCATATATGTATGTGTGTGTGTGTCTATATAGTTGAATCCTCTACAGATTTTAAACCACATAAATTGAACATCTGATACCACTTCATATATTAGTAGCACATACTGCAGACAAGTGTTAGTAACACACATTCAAGGGCATGTGTGATTGTGTGGTCAAATGCAATAGTCCTAGCCCTATGGAATTCACCGAGTAGCTAAATTATAAGGATATCTATGGTAAATAATCTAATACTTTTGTTGCTTAGGTGTTCGTAAACGTTTATTTTCTTTCTGTACTACTGCAAAATCTCTTTGGAAGTGGTGTTCATGGAATAAAGGTAAGCAATGTAGGATGTGCTATAAATAACTTGTTTCTCTCCAAACAAAATCTAATAATGATTGAGAAACAGGATACTGGGCCATGAATTCTCAAGTATTTGACAAATCAAAGATTCAATGATTACAGAAATCTAAACTTGAGAAAATCAGGACATCATATAACATGGACATTTGCTAATTTATTTGGAGGATCAGCTATTAACGGGGACTCTATCTTTATAACAAATATTTCCAGATCATACTTATTTTATTGGAATTCACTATTTTGTGAGAAAAGAACCCTATTTGAATCTATGAATATATTAATATTAATATTGAATCTTACACTGTTTATAGCATTAAAAAAACAAACTGATGTCGGAATATAATTCCAATAAGATACATTTCTTATAATCTATCCAGACCAAAAAAAAAAAAAAAAAGATCAAATCCAATGCCCAAACAAATAAGTGCACAGGGAAAGCTGATGGCACTACACAATTATTTCCAAGGTTTTATAAAAACTATCTCTAAATCTCACTTCCTTCACTTCTACAGCTGTTGTGGGAACAAAAAGCTTCACTCTAGACTGTGTACTTAAAGAGAAATTGAGAATAATGATCAGTCTTTTCCTACTCTCAGGTACTATGCCATAAAAAAAACTTGAAATGAGACAATGAGAAAAATATTGTGTCTATTATCCATATGGAGTTGTCTTTGTAATATTTTCATTCTTTTACAAGTAGTTAATGAAATATTAATATACAAAGCCTATCATACATTCTCAAGAAAATTTTATAAAGAAGTAAATTAAAACACACAAATAAATGGGGACTGGACATTACACATAAAACAAGCATAAGACGACTTTCTAGAAGGGGGAAAGGAGGAAGCAGACTGGCCAAATCCCACAAGACTCATTACATGTCAGTGGTTTCCCTAAATTTTCTTTGTGCCTCCCATATGCCAGACTGGGTGCTGGAAAAGCTAGCAATCCAGAAACATTAACAGAAGCAGATCAAAAGAAAAAAAAAAACCTAAATCTGAACAATAAAGAAACAAATGTTGGATTCACAGGGACCTCTCAGAGTATAACAGGACCTCTCTGTTAGTTTAGAGATCAGTGATACCAGGAATTCAGAAGAGGTCATAACTCCTATTGTCTATGGTAGTCAGAGATTCATCATTATCATCATCATCATCACCATTGTCAACTATCTTTGCAACTTCCTGCAATCTGTACAATTACTTTAAAATTACAAGTTAAAAAAAAATGAATAGAGACCTTCAAAGGTGTCCCCCATGGTTTTGAATTAAATAACAATAAAATATGACTAAATTAAAAAATGATAGAATTCCTGGAATTTTATTGCTGGAGATACCTTCTAAACACATAGTAGGAGAAAGAAAATATATGAGGTCAGGAACATTCATTTAATGAACAATTATTAAAGTCTTCTACACAAGAGAATGAAGGCAGGCATTAAGGAGTCAGAAACAGAAGTCACAGTCCCGGCCTCAGGCTTAGAGGGGGAGACAGATAAGATCTAACACAATTATTTGTTGCGATGTTGTAGTAGTGGAAAGGTCAAGAAGAAAACCAGAAGTGCGCTTAATTTATAATGACTAGGATGAGGAAGTCATTATGAAAGACTTCCTAGAAGAAGGAATAGCCAGACTCAGTTGTGTTGAGTGAGTACAAATGATAATCAGGAAGATAAGATAGGAAGAGTACTTCAAAGCAAGGTTCCAGCACGTGCAACACCTTAGAGGTGGGAGGGGGCAGAGGAGGAGTATGATTGATGTGCAGAAGAGGTAGCAGAGAGGCCAACAGGAGTTGGCCTTCAGATTTTGAAGTCTTGTAGAGAAAAAAGGCTTTCAGGCATATATAGAGCACCACCATATGCCTCCCGCTGTGATAAGCACTGCTGATACAATGATGAGTAATACTTAGCTCTGCTGCCCAAGGAGCTCACAGTCTAATGAGAGAGACAGGTACAACTTAATCTTTATAAAATGATACTAGTGTGGACAGTGACCTAGAGTCGTTCATTATAGAAACAGGGAACAAGGAAACATATCCAGCTTTCTATGAATAGGTATGGGAGCAGGGAGGGAGTATAGAGAGTGAACTACAAGCAGTTTGGTGTGTCTGAGATAAATTAAGCAAAAAGGTTCCAGAAATGAATCTGGAGAGATAGGCATATTGTAAGAATGTCAAGGAGTATGGATTACAACTTGCAGGTAACAGAAATTATTAAGAAGTGTGATATGGTCAGACTTTAATTTTGAATGAATCACTGTGACAGCATTGTGTGTGTTGGGGTGGGGAGAAGGGTTATAGAGGATGCTGAGGGCAAGAAATGGCCAGACAATAAAGAAAAACCAGTATTATATAGTGCTTAGAAGAAAAGAGAGATGGAAAGAAATTGAAAAAACATCAACAATGGACAGTGCAGCCAAGAGACCTACCTGATGAGAGGTCAGAAAAATTTTATTAGATCTGGCAATTAGGAGATTACTATTTCACTAGGGTCATCAGTTTCAGGACAGTCATGAGGACAGAAGCCAGACTGAAGAGTTTTAAATAGGTAAGTTAAGAAAGTGAGGCAGCGAGTATAGACTAATATTATCAGAAGCCTGAAGGAAACAAGAGAGGGTAAGTGTCAAGAGAGATTGTTTTCACTACTTTTGGCAAGTGAAACAAATATTCTAATTGTTTTTAAGTTATTCAGATTGGATCATGCTGACAGGTTGCCACAAAAAAAGAGTAGATAGGGAGAAAGAAATTGAAGATACTGAAGACAGGATATAACTCTAGAAGGATTCTAGAGAAGATGAAGAGCATTAGGGTGAAGAACATGAGTGGGCAGGACAACCTTGAATGAAAGAGAAACATTTCATCTTCTAGGAATGAAAGACAGGGAGGATGGGTATGGAAGTTTTTAGATGGAAGTTGAGGAACACCAGAAAAGACATATTCATTTACCTCAATAAAACAGATGATGAAATAATCTGCTGAGCGTGAAGGACCTGTAGGTTTAAGAGAAGGCCTGAGCAGGTCTGGAATTACCTTAGAAAGAAACAGCACCAGGGCTCAAGCTCAAGGTAAAGACTGAGAAGAGATCATTGACTAAGGGAACATGATATTTTAAAAACTGTCTTTGCAATCATTTTTCATAAGATAATTTATTTCATAATTTGGTTTATGACTTCACATTTCACTCAGCAGTGATTCAGAGTAAGGCAGTACTTACTTTCCTTATTATTTTATAAAAGCTAGCTTCAAATTGAAGTCAAGTCCACAATGACATTAAAATGTCAAGAAAAATCTGAAAAGCATCATCTTATATTTGTATAATTTCTGCTTATATTTTTGTTATATTTGTATAAAGTCCCACTTATATTATCACAAGCAGAATTTTTTTTAACTTTAAAATACTACCCTGACTGGTAGCTATTACTTTTACTGCTTTACAGATGAAGAAACTGAGTATCAGAGAGGTAAAAAGAATAACATATTCTATATTTTACAGTAGGTAAAAATGTCAGTACTCAACCCCAAGTGTTTTACATGCTGAAGCAGATTTATTTCACTATATCATAAGTTTGTTTTAATTGGAGATCAAAGATAACTTGAATTTATTTCTTTTGCCCATGTTTGTTTTGTATTTAAGAAACATAAATAAGATTATCCCAAATCTACTGAAAGAAAAAAATATTAAATTAATCAAAAGTCACTTTAAAGAGTAATATGAACACTTTTTTATCAGAAGCTGCTTTTAGACATTATATCAATAACTTTCATAATTTAAAAATTTATTGTGCTTTATAGAAATATTTAAGAAACACATTCTAAATTAAAAAATGATCTTTATTGAGAATCTAAATGTAGTTAAGTGACAAGTTAGCATTTGTGTTAAATAGTAATCCCTGTTTTCCTCATGTTTTTAAGAGTTCTTTTTATATCTGCAAAAATAAAGGCCAATCCTAGACAGCAAGTGAAACTTTTCGCCAAAGTTTGCAACTAACACCTAGCATTTTTCAAAAACCATTTCAACTGTTGGGAGATTTGAGTTTGCAATTTGATGAGCCTACCAAAACAGTGATGAATCTACCAATGTTTGAGAAGAATTCAGGCTACAAAATCTTGCCTAAAACACTCTCGACTGTATAAGAATGTATAATATTCCTGAAAGTATAGAATCACCATAATTAAATCTATAAATTTCAGCAGATCTATGTCTGTCAGCAGACATAGAATATTTCCAGACAAGAATATTTCTATTTATGTATATTTTGGGGCCTAAGCCTTAATAATAGTTCAATAGACTTAAGAACATAAATTTGTCACCAATGCCCAAAATAATGTATATGCTTCAAATTCCATTATAGTGCAATAAATATATTATTAAGCATTAAACTAAGAAGGAATGAAAAAAGTTTCAAAAATGTGCAGGCATTGATTTCTGAATATACAAACATCACTCCTTTGCATCAGCAGTAGCCTGAGACTTAATTAGAATTGCAAAGAAACATATAGATTATCTAATTCAACTCCTTAATTTGAGAGACAAGGAAACTAGGCCCAGGGAAGAGAAGCTTACCAAGACTTAGTTGAGGTAAAAGTGGAACTAAAATCCAGGTATCTGGATTCACAGTTTAATGTACTTCCCAGAAGTAGCATAGATATAAATAACCTCATGTAATTTCATCTGGCAAGCAAATTCAGAGACTGAGTAGAACTTCAAGGATCACGCTGAGTTTGCTGTTTTATCAAATTCAAAACCACCTTCCATAACAAATGGATAACTAAATAACATTATAATTCAGAAGGAAAATTATTCTAATTAATTAAGCATCTTATATAAACACTACTCAAACCATATTTTTCAAGGGCTCTTCTAAGTAACAATCAAATACAAAAAAAAAATAGTTCTTGCAGTATCTTTCTCAGAATCATTCCTACTGAAAATACATAGCAGAAACAAGTAAAATAAAACAAACTACAGTGTATGACAAAAACAATAAATTAACAAACTAGTACTTTTAATCCCACAGCCTTCAATTCTAAATGAAGCAGTGGCAATTGAGCACTGATTTGCATCTCTCACCAATCAAAAAGCAAAATAAATCATTGTGCGAGCTCATTGGTTTATATCACTACCTGATATATATTAGCTTCTGGAAAATCATTCTGAAGAACTGAATCATCTGGATCATTTTTATTACTCACTCAGGCTTGACACTGTCTGCACAGTACTGACTGAAATGTACTTCAGTATGCACCTTCTTTCCAAATGAATATCTATGTCAGGTGTATTTATAGCCACTGCCTTCAATCAGTGCATTTTCAGGTATGAGAAATAAAATCATCTCAAAAATACTTTTCTATAAAGACCTGCACAAAACCTGGAAATCTTGGCAAATGGCCTTTGAAAAGACAGTGAAAGATTTATAACAAAACGCACATTAAGATTTATTGAGATTCCAATGAACACTTATCTTATACTCTTTAATAAGCACATGTAAATTCCATTACAATTAGAGTAGTAATTTAAACCCTAAGCATCTTTTTGAATAACTCTTTATGTACTCCAAGATTATTATCATCACCTTCTCCATTCTCTTTTCCCTATTATTTCTCTGAAATTTAGGCACTCTCTTTGTTTCTTACTTAGATGCTTTTTTCTCTCTATTTAGGAGCTTTTCCTCCTAATTCTTTACAAAAGCAGGGCATGCTTCCCCCTGCTGGGAAAAAATCAAATTACAAGGTACATCAGAACATGTTCCTAAGTACTGTTATCAAGAAATCAAGTTCCTGGGAAAGACAAAATGTTAAAGAACCAGGTGCATAGCCTTCTCTGATTGTTTTACCAGCCGCAAAAACACCTATGCACTCTGTTAAGAGTATCTTTTATAAATTTCTTTAGTTTGGAAGTTTTCAAGCACAGTAACCCACATTAATGACTGATGAATTAATCATTGAGCCAGTTGTCCCAAATGGAACTCCAATTAGCAGATCAGACAAAATGATCGATTTGCAACTTTTTTTTAACTTTAAAGAAATCATCAGCTAAATGAAGAAACTTATGGAAAATATATTAAACTATTTTAGAAGGCTTAATTGCATTTTAATCATTTCAAGCATCCTTAAGTATTAACATTTACTAACTCATTTTTCTATTATTTTAATGTAGTTGTCTTTTTGTAACAAAATAGAGGAAGAGTTTAATTTTTAAATGACTTTAATTTTCCATTTTAATTTTTTTATTCAGTAACCAAGAAAGTAGTAAGCATAATTGCATTTTACCTCCCCATTTATCCCTAAAACTAGTTTTTCCTTGAAAACAGTTTAGTTATTTCACGTATTTCATGTTTTGATTACAAATCTTTTCCTAATTATTTAGAATGCAAAGATAGAAAAACTACTTACACTTTAATGTTATTATAAATAGCAATCCATCAATAAAATATTAAAATATATCTACTGCCTATTTGCATCATGTATGAAGGAGCAGAATTTATCCTTCCATGTTACAACTAAGTCTCAAAAAAATTGTTTTAATGCTCAAGGGCTTGGGTGGAAGAAGTTGTCCCTTTTAGTATTTTGCTTTCCGTAAGTCCATAACAACCCCCACTGCAAAACTGCATTGTAGCCAATTTCATGATGAAGTAATTCATTATTAATGAAGCATTCATCCAAAAAAATCTGCAGATGTTTTTAAAAGGAGTGTGTGAATTACTACAGATAACAGGGGTGTCTTTAGTAGTTAGAGAACATTATTTCAACATAAATGGAGTAATCTGATTAATATTTCTGTCATACAGAAGTTTGTGTGTGTGTGTGTGTGTGTGTTTTTAAACAACCTTTCAAAGCAATGCAAAAGACTAGACATATATGTCCCTCTGGGAATGGAATCTCCTTTAACATTACAGGTACACAAAAGAAAATGCACACTTGGTAAAACAGTTGATCAATTATGGAGTATTCCCAGGGACCAATATCTTACAGAGTACCCAATCATCACACTTCAAATAAATTTATAAGCACTTTAGCTTCTGCTTACCACATTCACATACACACAAGAACATGCACACTTTAATCTAGGTGAATTCTAAGACTTTCCATAGCAAAGACTTTCATTCAAGGGTATCAAAGTCACTGAAAGAAAGAGAAGGAAGAAAAGAAAGAAAGAAAAGGAAAAGAAAAAGGAAAAAAAGAAAAGAAACGCTGATCTGTAGCCAAGAAGCCCTCAGAACACCACTACACTGATCACCATTTACTTCCAAACTGATTTCCCTTCCCTCTGCGAAGTGAAAATATCCCTGTAGACCGCGTTACACTTCATGGTTTTTTTTCTATCAATGATCCTAGCAGGTCACATCATCACTGCCATCACATCTCATGGCTCTGATCTTCCCCCAGTTAAGACGTGGAGAAGGAGCATTACCGTCCGCCCCAAGAACTGGCTCTGTCTGTCTGAGCTCTGAAGCGAGCATCTTCAGGGGGACAGTTTCCGCGAAGGCGTAGACAGGCGTCCCTCCCCAACTTCACTCCCCTAATCGAGCTGCGGCCGAGACGGGCAGCCGGCGGTTTGTGCCCATCGGTGGGGGCAAGTCCTACCTTCCGCCAAAAGGCGCGACGCGTGCACAAAAGATGGATCCAGGCTATCTTTCTCTGCCATCAGCTCAGGCAAATATTTCTCTTCTTCCATAGCGCGGACTTCGGACTGTCCCCGGGCGAAGCGCGAGGTTCCGCTCGCTCGGACGCGGGGTCGCCGGGCAGCGCCTTGCTCCCGCGCTGTTCCTCCTCCGCGCGCGGCGAGGGGACTTCTGAGCGTCCTCACTGGCCCATGCACCGAGCGCCTGCGACTCCCGCCGTCGGGCTACGCGGCCTCGCGCCCACACCTGCCGGTCCCTTCCGTCGTCCCTCACTCGCGCGGAGCCCCGGCTCACACCAGCGGCCTTAACTGGAGAGGCGGGAACAGGGCGCGGCCCACCTCCGCCGACCACTCATTGGTGGCGGTGCCAGGGGAGGCGGGGCGTTCGCGAAGGCAACGGGCCCTCATTGGGCCGTGCTGCACGTCGAGTCGCCTGACTGACAGGAAGCAGCTGCAGAGGGGAGGGGAGCTCGGAAGGTGCAAACGCTTTCTTCTTGCAGCCCAAGCCTTCCCTGGTTATTAGGCATGCCCAGTTCTGTGGAGTCCTCTATGTCTTCAGCTGAGGTGCTGACAGGGGAGAGAGCGGGAAAAGCACGGTTAAACAGAGAGGCCTGGGTCCAAGAGGATAGGGGAGATGAGGATGAAGGGGGAGCAGCTGAGGGGGTCGGAAAGCGCCAGGGAAAGTCTCAGGAAGGTAAATGGGACTTCACCTGCGTCCCTAAGGCACAGGTGTCTCCTGCCTCTCACGCAGCTCAGACGCACTCCAGTTGTGCGGGAATCAGCAGCGCACTGGGTCTGGAAATATAATTAAGACCCCATGTGATCGGCAGCTGGTATTTCTGATGACCTACATCCCGGGGCCGCAGTAGGATGTTCATTGATAAACAAATAAAGCGGCTCCGGGGCGATATCGTACAGCAACACGCTTCTAGTGTACAATCATTGGGATATTGAATTAGTTCTGGTTACCCGTCCATGCCTCTTTCCCAGACCCCTATCTGTGGAAGGGGCTGGGGGTAGGGGCTGAATTTAAAAACTATTAATAAGAAGCAACATAATTAGTCACAGTTTGTGAAGGAATTGGGAAGACATAGAAGAAAGAAGAGATTAGCAAACAGGTAACTACAGTTGCTCTAATATTTCCCTTTCTTCTTATTTTAGATTTGACATTCTCTTTAACCAAGTACTGTTGCTGAACTACTTTATATTATCCCACCTCTGTTTAAAGGAGAGTTAAACCCTCAAGGTATCACCAACAATAGAGTCAGAGTTCATCCTTCTCTTACCAATGGGGCCTTAAAATGTAGCTTGCTTACTACAAACGCTACAGAAACAATCCTTCCCAGTGTCTTGGATCCTCTTTTCATAAACAGTCATTTTCCAATTCCCCTCTCCCCCCTCCCCCGCCGTTTTTGGTGTGGAAGAGCAGGAACCCACTCTCCTACAAATAAAACATGCTGAAAAATTTCCAAGTTCTCTTACTGTATTCAAATCTTTTCCCTATTTGTGAAAAATTTTTTAGATGAAGTTGGGAGATTATCTTCCATTTGTCTAACATTTAAAATTTTTAACTACCCTCACATCCATTCAATCAATTTTTCCTTACAGAAGCATTCTGAAAAACATGGGCCAAGTGTTACTTCCTCTGTTTTTATAGATGTGAAAATCGAGGCAAAGATAAAGCACCCAAGTCTCATATCTAGTTAATGCTAAAGTTGAGATTAAAATTCAAGTCTGTTTATTACCATTCAGCTCCAGATTGTACTGCTTTAGTCTACCTTTCTGTATGTTAAATATTTAATTTACTTACACATCTACACATTCAATGAATGTGTATTGGATATTGAAATGAGTGTAGGGACTGTACTTGAAATTGGAGAATCATTGGGAAGATGCATGTATCGTTCCCTGTCATCCTAGAGAAAGAAATGGTAACTGTTGGCTTCAGTAAAGGCCAAGAAGGAACCAATCAAGGAGTTAAGAAAGAATACAAGTAGAGACTTTTTTTTTTTTTTTTTTTTTTTTTTTTTTGCCAGGGTAGATAATGCAGTCTTGCTAAGGAGCTGACATTTAAGGCAAAAACTAATAAAAAAAAAAAAAGATGGTGTTAGTTGGGTAAAATACCAAAGAAAGACATTCCAGGCAGGGGAATGAGTTTGGCCTATTCTTGGAATTGACTAAGAGGTCAATGTGACTACAATGATCTAGGAAAGAATGTGATCAATAATGGTGAGGGATAGATGGGGACAAACTACCCAGGATTTGATGGATGAAAAATGATTTGGGTTTCATTCTAAGTGCAATGGGAGACCATAAAGGATTATTGTCTCTGTTTGGATTTGGTTCTCAATCTCTTTCTGGCTCTTACATTACTTCCAAAGAAGAAGATACAATTTAGAATTAAAGATATATACAGAGAGTGCTTGCTCTTTTATTTGATTGTGTTCAGAATGTTTAGTAGTTAAAGGATCATTCATCCTGCACCTGATCTGCAACAGAGATATAAAGGGAAAACATGCCACCAAACTTCAAAGAGGCGGCCAGGATTTGCCATAGTAGTGAAGGATAAATAAGATGCCAACCACAGCTAATAAACTGTAAACGTTTTAGAATAAATATAAATTAGGAAAATTATTGCACAACAATTGCAATCACATTTTGCTTTGCAGCATACCAAGAGATTAAAAGCATATGGTGCTGAAGGGGGACATGCACAAACCCAGTTTTATGAATTAAACAAAATATAGTAACTCTTATGTCCAGCAACAGCAATTACATCATTATTCACAGTCTTCTTTACCATGATTAAAGGTGCACTAAGCAGATACCACAGAGAGTTATCCAAGTGCTGACTTTATTATACAATGTCTCTCTGTATATCCAAGTTATAAATATGGTCAGCTACCTAACTTTATTTTTCTTAGTTATCATTAAAACTAAGTATTTATTAGTAGTACTTTCTCAGGTAAACCCTCATTAAATGCATTCTAACATAAACAATATATTTATGTAGCTAAAACAATAAAAGAAACGTTAACATAACCTTTAGAAAAGTTTGTGTACTTAGTACATGATGGCTATTATAAAATTTAAAAAAATATGTAAACTACATTGACCCTTAATAATTAATGTGCTTTATAATTGGCTCACAAAATATTGCCTATTTTTAAACAGAATATGGCTGAATAAAGGCAAACTCCAAATTCCCTACTCGTCCAGCATCACATCCATGTGTTTTCAATAGATGGCTCTGTGTTACTATGTGTTCTCCACTGATTTCACATACCAATATTTATAGGTACTACATTATTTGTTGGATATTCTCAGAGTAGCCTCACGAATGTGAACCTTTTATAAACATTAATGTAAATAAATTAAGAACCTTCTGTAAATGATTGTTGAATATAGGGTATTTTGTGCCTAAACATGAATAAATCATAAGTGCTGGTGAGCCCACCTCTTCTTCTAATGGTGTAAATAACCAAAATTACCATTTAGTTGATTTGTCTAGCTTAAGTAAAGATTTATTCTTATTTTAAACATGAGTTCTAATCCCAAAAGTTTCTAGTTCCAAAAGGTTTCTTGAAAATGGGTTTGCAATCACTACAACACTATTTAAAAATGGGATATTATGGAAAATTTTGCCCTTTAATCAAATTCAGTTTTGAAGGATGAATAAGTCATGCACTATAAAATAAGTTCTGTGGTTAATGCACAAACTGTGTATTTAATACTTTCACATACCCATGTAAGAAAGGCCAGAATAAAGGGCATTTAATCAGATTCGTCTTTGCACACTAATAAAAAATACCTAGCCTGCATCATCAAATAAAACACACAGTTTCTGTTTCTTTCAAAGTTCCCAACAACTTTATGGATACCACACTAGCTTGACTATTTCCCACAAGGATTCAGCAGAACCCACTCACAATAAGAACCATAGGTTAAAATTGTCACAGCTTAATAATTTATGTGATGATAATGGAGTTTGATGGTGTCAATATTCACTTATTCTAATGCCTCGGTGCCTAGGACAGAGTATACGAAATATATGAAATATTGACTGATTCACTTTCATTTACTGAAGAGCCTGGCAGAGCCCATTATATAGAAGATGCTATTTTAATATTTCAATTTCCTTTAGTTTCATTAACTACATACGTGAAATCAGTTCCAATTTCTTTTAGAACTTTCATGATATATTTTTGGGATGTAAGAGAGGCCAAGGGAATGAGGACTTGGCTCTGCTGATAACCAATAGTAGTAATAGCATGTAGAGTGAGAAATCTCTCATACGTAATGCGCTCAGAACAAAACTTTATGCTATGTGCTAATAAACCACAGCACAAAATGAATATTTGCCTTTGGAAGCTGGCATATGTATGTGTGTTTTCTGATTAGAAGGCTTTCAAATTAGCATATTATATTTAAGCTGATACAAATATATAATTAAAGAACAGCAGAAGAGAAACAGAGAGAATAGAACTGACATTTGTTGAGGGTTTGCTATAGTGTTAGAAACACTGCTCTTCTGAATCCTCACAACTGGAAAGAAGAAAAGGAAGGCCAAGGAAGAAATGGTTCTTAATTCCAAAGTGGCCTAACAGCCCAGATAAACTATTCCTAATGCAGCAATTAAGTGTATTTGGGAAAATGACAGAGTTCATGTTGTATTTCTATGGACGATTGCTGCATTGACATATTTTAGACATCATAGATAGCAGCTGAAGAGCAGTACTTCATTATGGGAAAGGGGAATGAAGCTATCCTTCCAAGGTGAAAGTTATTGACTGACTTCTTAAAATTAAATCCTTGAATTGTTGAATTGTAGCTCAAGTATTGATTATTTCTGGAGATCAATATATTAAGGTAAAAAATCACATCAGTAAAGTATATTTTTCATGCACAGCAAATGAAGATCTGATCTCTGTTGTATTCAGTATAAAATAAAGAGATGAAGGCTAAAAGATGATTTGATAAAAAAACAATCTTAACGTACTTTAAAATTGTTGTCACAGAGGCAGCTGGGTAAGCTATTGTATATCATAACTAATATAAGGGAAGAAAGACTGGATGTTAAATTTCAATTTAATTTAGAGATTATAACAAAAGCACTTCTGGAAAGGATTGCTAATATTGAAAAATATTTTAGGAGAACATCATCCAATTCAAGTTTTTAAATTATTACAGATACTTGTTTGGTATATTTTTTGTCATTCTATTCTCTCATATTAAAAGATATTTCTATGCATTTGATAAACTTCATGAAATCCTATTGTATAAAATAGCTTTTATAAAGCAGATACCAGGCATAAAATGGTAATTAGAAATGGTAATACAATGGTAATTAGAAATCACAATTTCAAATTTAAAAATATAACAGTTCAATAGGTAGGAGAAAACAAAATTTTAAAAAATTCAAAGACATAGACATTGTATAAGATGCTGGGTGATGGACTATCATGGCCACCTAACCAGTATAGAGCTAATAAATATCATGAAAATTATTTCAATATATAAAAACTAAATATGTACTATTGGATTATATCCTGAATAGATTTTCTTTCTATTTTTATTTTTCACTATAAAGGACATTGATGGGATAATGGGTGAACTGAAAAAAAGTCTATTATTTTAATTTTCTGATTTTGCTAAAGGTATTGTGATTATATAAGTGAATGTGTTTTTAGAAACACTCAATAAAGTATTCAAGGGATAATGAAGCACCAGATTTACCACTTACATTGAAACAATTAAGATAAAAAAAATAAGTATGTATACATACACATAAAGGAGAGCAGAGAGAGACAGAGAGACAGAGATGGACAGAGATCGAGAGACAGGGAAAATGAAAAAGTGATACAGTAAATGTGGTAAAATATTTACACTTGGAAAAATTGGGTAAAGTATATATTGAAATTTTCTGTATTACTTCTGGAACTTCTCTGTAAGTCTGAAATTACTTCAGAATAAACAAAATTTTTAAATTAGCAAGTTATTAACAAAAATAACCTCAAAATAGCTCATCCACACCTCCGTTTAAGTATCACATTTAACTACCCAGCCATGAATTCATGATCCCATGCTTATATCATGTAGCTTTAGTTATAGTGTACACTGAATTTGCCAGTTTGGCCACAAAAGTTACCAAATTAAAAAAAGAAAAAAACATAACTTCACAAGTATCATTAGAAATACCAAGCACATATGTGTGAATTTCTTTTTATGTCTTCTTTCCAAATTAAGAATAATACAGATAATTGTGTTGGCTCAATTTTTCCTTTTAAAAAATCACGATGGCATCAATTTATTAAATAATTAGCCATTTTTAAAGAATTACTTTAAATAATCTATAGGCATAAATATACTTTTATTTTAATAAATACCAGAAGCAGTTGCAGTTTACTTTAATGATAGATGTAAAAGTGGAAAGAAAGCTTTAGTTTACATGCTTCTTATATATGATCTTGGGCTTTGAAAGTGTCATGATAAAAAACTGTTCCAGTTTTACCCTGTATCTTTTAAATGCTTTCATCCAGTTTATTGGACACCAAGGACAAAGTGTGTGCTCTTTTCTATCATAATATGTTCCGCATGTCCTTGAAAGCATTTAGTTGGCTGGTTCAGAACCTAAGGGAAGGGATGGAAGTAATGGGGTAAAGCAACAAAAGTTATTGCTGTCTTTTTATGACAAAAGGGTACGATTGTGGCAAAAGTTTAGAAGCAGTAGCCAAAGTTTTGGAGCAGTCATTCCTTCATGATTATAAAAAACACTCAGGAAATTTGGAAGAGATATGAACTTCCTCAACATGGTAAAGGACATTTATGAAAAACCTAGTAACATCACCCTCAACTGAAATGTTTCTCCCTAAGTACAAAAGTAAGACAAATCTGCCTACTTTCACCACTCTCATTCAACATAGTATTTGAAGTTTTAGCCAGAGCATTTAGACAAGAAAAATAAATAAATGGGATCCAGATTTGAAAAGAAGAAGAAAATCTGTATCTTTTCACAGAGATATGATCCTATATGTTGAAAATCCCCCCAAATCCACAAAAATGTACTAGGACTAATATACAAATTTAGCAAATTTGCAGACATTAGGTCAACGCACATAAAACAGCTGTGTTTCTATACATTGGCACTGAAAAATCTGAAAAGGAAATTAAGGGAAAGATTCCATTTACAATAGCATCCCAAAGAATAAAATACCTAGGAATAAATTTAACTAGGAAGATGAAAGATATACACTGAAAACTATAAAACATTACCGAAAGAAATTAAAGAAGACCTAAATACATGGAAAGATATCCCATGTTTATGAATTAGAAGACTTAACTATTTTTAAAATGGCAATACTGCTCAATGCAATCTATAGGGTCTATGTAATTTCTGTCAATACCCCATTAACATTTTTTGTAGAAATGTAAAAGCTGATACTCAAATTCATATGGAATTGCAAGGGATACCACATAACCAAAACAGTATTGAAAAAGAAGAATAAAGTTAGAGACTCACAATTCTTGATTTAAATACTTAATATGAAGTTACAGTAATCAAAAGATTGTGGTATTAGTGTAAGGAATAGAGCTGAAAATCTAGAAGCAAACCCATATATTATGTCCAATTGATTTTCCACAATTGTGCCAATACTATTTAATAGGAAAAGAATAGTCTCTTCAATAAATGGTGCTGGGATAACTAGATATCTACATGCAAAAAAACGAAGTTGACCCCTGATTCAAATCATACACAAAAGTTACCTCATAAGTGGATTGATAACCTAAGTATAAAATCTATTAATAAAACTCTAAAACTCTTAGAAGAAAACACAGGAATAAATCTTCACGACCTTGGATTGGCAATGGACTCTTAAATATGAGGCCACAAGCACATGCAACAAAAGAAAAAATAGACAAATTGGACTTAATCCAAATTAAAACTTTTGTGCCTCAATGGACATTACCAAGAAAATTCAAAGACAACCTACAGAATGGAAGAAAATATTTATAAATTAAATATCTATTAAAAGTCTTTTATCCATGATGGATGCTCAACATCATTAATCATTAGGGAAATGCAATCCAAACCATAATAAGGCACCACTTCACATCCACTAGGATGGCTGTAATTGAAAAAAATTAAAAATAAAAAGTTTTGACAAGGATGTGGAGAAACTGGAATCTTCTTGCCTATGGGAGTGTGTGATGCAGAAGCTGATGTAGAGGCTAATGGTGCAGAAGCTATGGAACATGGTTTGTAAGCTCTTCAGAAAGGTCATATGGTAATAAAATTACCGTATGACCCAGCAATTCCACCCTAGGTATATAATAAAGGAATAGAAAACTGGTACTCTTACTAATACATGTACTCACATATTTATATTAATAGTAGCATCACAAACAATAGCCGAAAAAGGTGGAAACAGTTCAAATGTCCATCATCCATTGGATGGTTAAATATAATGTGGTATGTCCATACAATGAGATATTATTCAGTCATAAAAAGGAATAAGATACTGTCAGAATTATCTCAGTACTTCTTGGAATTGCAAACAGCTCTTGTATTATCTGTAGCCAATGTTACTTTAAAGGCCATCTCTTTGTGGATAGCTATTTTCAAAATAAAACATAATCCTCTTCACAGGATGTGCTATTAAGCACTAATATTAATCAAATACCATACAAACTATAAATTATAAGAAGAATATTCAAAATGTAGAATATAAAATCAAGATATATGCCTCTGTGGTTTATAGGTTATCGCTTTAAATAAATTTAATTATTTCAGGATATCATTGAATTACAGATGCATCTCTACTTACCTGTGATTGTAGGCACCAATTCAAAGATTACAAATTTCCTATTAAATATATTAGAAAAATATCAAATGTATTGAATTTCATAGTAGTTGCTGTATTTTCTTTGAATATCAATTAAAGCAAGACAATGATTACACAAACACCAGTCAACCCAGAAATTCTTTTTTTCAGATGCCAGAGCTACCCAAAATGTGTAAGGAATAATCGATGCCACAAATGTATTTTCATTATGCTCCATGTATGCACACATTTGCCATGATCTGGATTGTTATTTCAAATGTATTATGAATTGCATGAAAAATGTTATGAGATCGTATACCAAACAGTTTTCTATGTTTTTGAAATATGGGCAGCTGTATAGTTTTCTGTTGCTGCAGAATAACAGATTACCACACATGTAATGGCTTAAAACAACAAAAATTATTATTTTACAGTTCTGTAGGTCACAAGTCTTATATGAATCTTCTTGGGTTAAAAACATGTTGTCAGAGCTGTTTCATTCCCCCTTCATGGGGGATCTGCCTTTACCGACTTTTAGAAGCTCCCTGCATTCATTGGCTCATGGGCTCCTTTCTTCATCTTCATAGCCAGCAATAGCAGGTTATGCCTTTCTCACATTGCAGCACTCTGACCTTCTCTTCTGCCTTCCCCTCTCACTTGCAAGGACCATTGTGCTTTCATTGGACCCATCTGTATAATCCAGAATAATCTCCCTATTTTAAAGTTGGAGGATTAGGAACCTTAATTCCTTCTGCAACGTCAATAACCTAAATAGTGCTTCCTCTTAATGTTCTCATGCTAATGCCCAGAACTGTGAATATGTTATATAATTTACCTAGCAAAGCAATTTTTCAGATGTGATTAAGTAAAGGACCTTGAACATGGAAGATCATCCAGCACTATCCACGTGAGGGTATAACGTCATCACAAGTGTCCTTATAAAATGGAGGCAGAAGGGCCAAGGAGAGAAAGAGGTAGTGGAGTGTGTGTGTGTAGGAGAGAGGGAGACAGACAGAAAGAAAGATATTAATTGTAATGTGTTACTCTTCTGGCTTTGAAGATGGAGGAAGGGGCCACTTGCCAATAAATGCATGTGACCTCTAGAAATTACAAATGGAAAAGAAATTGTCTTCTAGAGCCTTCAGAAGGAACACAGCCCTACCAAACCATTTTAGACTTCTGACCTCCAGAACTATAATATAAAATAATAAAATAGTGTGGTATTGTTTTGAGCTACTAAGTGTGTGGTAATCTCTTACAGCAACCATAGGAAACTCACAAATACAATCTCTCCATGTTTACAGGTTCCTTGGACTAGAATGTGGAGATCTTTTGTGGGCATTATTCTGAATACCAAAGCATTCATATTTTTAGGTAAATGAATTCCCAACTATGCATATTTTAATTGTATTAGTCAATTAAGAATTGTCTTCTACTTAAGTGAAAATAATTTTCATATATAATGGTGACCATTGCATCAAAAACGTAATTTGCTGGTGGCAGGTTAACGGCTTTCAAAGTTGTTGTTGTTTTTTAAATCCTCTGGTAAGTTCTACATAAAAAGAAAAATTATTTCTACAAAGCAGCCAAATGGAAATATGACTGAGCTCAAAATATATAATATTCTCCCATGAATACTAATACATGCTTTCATTAAAAATAAAATATAGCTCAGCTAAAATTATTGGCAGTATACTGTTTCACAAGTGTTTATGGAGCTTTCTTTGGCATAAGTTAAAAAAAAAGGTACTAAAGTTTCAAAGATAGCTTGTGGAAAGTAAAATGAAGGGAAATTTATATTTCCTACAAAGCCAACCAAAAGAAATAGTGAAACCAAATCAATGATAAAAAAAAAAGAGAGAAAGGAAAATCCATCCAAATGGTACACCAACACTATATGACAGAAAAAATCTTTAAATAAAACTAATTAAAGTACAGACTGGAATGGCTAAGAGCACTGAGAATAATCCAGTGCTATTCAAGATGAATATTGGTTTCAATTTGTGTTTTATATTCATTATTGAAAGTAAAAGTGTCATTCAGGGGAAAGCAAAACAAGATATGACTATTGACAATTAAACACAAAACATGTTTAAGAGAGATGTCTAAGATTGACAAACTTTCATAAGGTAGTCAGGGACACTCGATCCAATTGGATTGATTTCTAAGGAAAATAAATGATCTTGTATGTGGTAGAGCACTTTAATACTCATTACTGTACAGGCAAAAGGCCTTTTAAAGTATTTTCACTTCCTTACAAATAATTACAGCAACAGACAATGCACTTTATAAGGCACTCATGAATTTATTTCCTATATTTTTGTGCCTGGACCTGAAGAGAAGCCTGTAAGCCCTAATTCATACATATTACTCCAAAACCTATTCAAGGCATTTTCTTAGGAGGCAATATCTAAACAAAATAAAAAACTTTTGGATTCACTCCATACCATTTTCACATGGAAAGATGAATCCAGTGGATATGGATTCCATATTAATAACATCATTATTTCAAAACAGAACTTTATAAAATAAGTGCTGATTGTTTTTACATTTACAATCAAATTATTTCCTCAGTGAATGTTGAATTGTGTGTATTCTTTTTCTGAACTATAACTGTGAGTCAAGGAAAATGGAAAATATCCAAACCAAAGGTAAAAGCCAAACCATCATTGTTCCATGAAAGATATTAATATCCCTGGGTTTTCAAAAAAATTTTTTTTCTTCCATTTCTCTATTTCTTTTTTCCTCCATCCCTTCCTTCCTTCCTTTCCTTTTTTTCTTTCTAATACGAGGCTTTGAACACCAATAAAATATAAACATGGTCCCCATCCTCACTGACCTTTTTAGACTAGTTGATTAGGTAAACAAATTAAACAAGAAAAAAGAACAAATGACATTATTAATTATTATTATGGAGGAAAAATTTCCATCTTCTGGAAGAGAGGATTGATAGGAGGTAGCAATCTTTAGTTGGATTGTCAAGGAAGATCTATCTGAAGAAAGCAAATCAAAGCATAACCTGAAAGATAAGGAGTTATGGGGGTTGAAGTTAGAACCTCCTAGGCAGAGAACATAGCATGTGCTAAGACCATGAAGTGGGAGAGAGCTTTGTATATATTTAGATGACTGGAGCATAATGGGAGTATATTGCAACATTACCTAGAGAGGCAGACAAAAACCAGATAAAATCAGAAGTACAATTGTTAATCATTATTGACCTAAAGGTATTTTCCAGGCCACATTGTAGCTAGGTGAATCAGGTGACTATTTTCTGAACAATGTAATGAAAACTGAGGAGGTCTCATTAAAGGCAGGGAGGCACACCCTTCTGCCCTAGTTCCACTATGGTGCTACTCATGATGGCTACAGCTCTAGTAGTCCTCACGGACCATGATGTGAGCTTAAGAATCACACGCGATGAACTAGAAGGATCTTGGTTCTCTGACAGTTCCATGGAACTATCATGCCAGCTCTTCATTTTTTTTATATTAGAGATGAAATAACTAACTTTTTAAAGCAAGGTTATTTTGGGTGTTTCTGTTATTGCAGGTAATACCTAATGCAGGAGATTTATGAGGTAGTTCAAATAAAAGATGACAGTGGATTATATTATATTAACAGTGGGTATGGGGAAAAGATGACAAATTCAAGACATACTTTGGAGGTAGACCACAAAGGACTTAACAATAGGTTGGATATGGGAGGATGAGGGAAATAGAAATGTCAAAAACCAATCCAAAATATGTGGCTTGAGCAAAAATTGGTAAATGGTGTTATCATTACTTACTATGGAGGAATTGAGAAGGCGCAGATTTGAGGAAAATAAGAACTTCACTTTGGGATATATTTTAAAAATACCAAGTTCTTCCTTCATACTTGTTCATATTTGTGCCAAACCCATCAAGCAAAATGGAACATGTTTGCTAAATTCATTACAAAATTTGTAGTTAATTATAATTTTACCAAAAGACCTAGAGTCAGCTTAAGAATTCTCACTGAATTTTGTTTGCTTTTCCTTTATGTTACTCATAAGTAGATTAAATTGCTGTTTGCTTTATGTCACTCATAAGTAGATGAAGTTGCTGTACAAACATGCCATTTTCTTTCTTTAATTGTTATGTATTCTAGAGGAACAAAACCAACAATAATCACCTATATTTAGACTAGTAGCCTCTCTCATTTTTTTCTAAGGGGAATACCAGTGTTTTGTAGGCTCTCAACCATGCTAGTGATTTATCTAATTTGGACCTTAGTAGTAGGTTTTGCCATCATCATTTTCTAGATGGTAATGCAGCTAGAAAATGGCAGAACAAGAATTCAAAGCCAGGTCTGCCAAATCCCAAGACCTGTGTTCTTACTGCTAAAAATGTCTTCTTTCTTGAATGGTCACCTTATAAATAAGACCAAACAAATTTGAAGATACTATCTTAATGCTAATTAGTTATAATGATAAAAATTATTTTTGCAAATATGCTTACATATTTATACACATATATTCATGCATTTACACTCTGAAAATTTTCCAATAAAGAGCAATATATAAAAGGTCCAACCAGAGTAGAACATTTTGTGAGCAAATCTGTATCTCTGCATAGCCTCTGGCATTGATTAAATTGAAGTTTAAAAAATTATAATTCAGTTCCTTCTTCAGACAGTCCATTATCAAAGCATAATGCCTTTTAAATGAGTTGAAAAACAAAGCCCACAGGCAGTAAAAAGTAGTAAAATCAAAAATGATAGTCTAGTGCATGATATTTAAATGAGAAGTGAGGGGAGTAAATAAAAGGGCACTGCGAATTCTAGTCAGGGGAAATTACAGTGCATCCACTAGGGGAAAGGCCGGAATACGTTTTTATTGGAAAATAATAATTTACCTATATATAGAGTTCTTTTCCCTAGATTCCTTTTTTTTTCAAAAAAAAAAAAAAAAGGTCCTGCTTTTCTTTAATATATCATTGCATGATGTCTCAGAGTTCAGTTATTTATCTATCTATACCGAGTAAACCAGCATGCAAATTGCTCGTCCTTAGTATTCCATTGAAACGTAAAAAGGTTATATAAAAATATAAAATATATCATGCTTACAGTCATTGAGAACCCATTATATGAAAGGATTTGTACTAGGTGATGAGTGAATACAAAAGAGAAATGAGTAGTTTCCCACCTGAAGGAGTTCGCATCCCACTGAAAATAACACATATATACACAAATAACTGTATTCAAGTGAAGGCTGTCATTATGTTCATGCTGTATTTCTAAGTCAACAAAAACAAGCTTCACTGCTCATGAACTAGTTTAGTGTATAGTTCATTGCTAATGGCTATGTTGGAGGAATAAACAATAATTTAATACATACATAAATTGTGCCTTTATAAGTGGCCTTAAATTTACACTCCATTGGCATATTTGTACATTGTCTATTGCCAACCCAATGGTTTTAAACTCCAAATGAAGACTTTCCAGCTGACTATTGAACAAGGAGAGCGGCAGGAATTATTTACCTGCTGCCCCTCCTCCACCTCATTGCCTTCTCAGTGATGTTTCCTAACATATTTGGGGCTTCCATAAGGACACTCCTCTCCTACTCTTCTGTTTTGAACCAAGAAATTATGCACTGATATACAGTGACCTTTTCACCTACAGCGTTCCTTGCTGTCCCCATATCACCCAAAAGACAAGTTTCTGGCTGGGCTAACTCTGGTGTTGAGGGAATCCAAGGTGCTGGCCAGTGGCCCCACACACTTGGGTTGCAACACTTCCTGTTTGAACAACATCCTTGCCCGCTCCCAAATTAAATTCTTGTCCAATCTTGATCCCAAAACTTCCACGTAGGCACTGTATTATTTTTGTATATTTGAACTTATTTACATTCCTATTCGATGATACTTTCACATTAAAAAGTGTGTGATTTTCATATATTTTCCCTTAAGGTAGAATTTTTCTCCATATTTCCTTTTAATTTTCTTCTATTAATACTTTTTTCTTAAAAGAAATATATCTTACTGGTCATATTATTTTCATCAAAATGAAAATTATATTTCTCAAGTAAACAAAACAAAGTTCATTGCTATCTCCTAGTATATGTTAATGTATTGGGAAGAGAAACTAACTTTGAGAGGTACCTGTAAGAGTGAAATTGATGTACATAATAAGACATTTTAGGTATGGTGGTTATTTGATTTTGGTAGATGTTTTAAAAGAAAATTGTCTAAATTGTCTGATAATCGGATGTACTTTCATTCTAGCACTAAAGCAAATATTCCTATTTGGATATATGTAAATGCTTTAAAGATTTAATAAATGGTAATATTAACTTTAAAAAATATTGTTTTGCATATATGTAGTTTTAAAGTCAATAGTTTAATACAGTAGAGTAACAGTAATATTTCCTATAGGTTTATATAAAGTACAAAAGGAAGTATTCTGAGAGGCTTCTGGAAGGCTTAAATATATAAACTAATCATTTTAACTATATGAAGAGTGAAAGATTTCTTAAAACAGGGCATTCCAGTCTTACACTGGAAATTCATTCAAATAAATAAAGATCAAATTACAAGTCAGATAAAATATTGTCATTTTAAAGAGAAAGTTTTCAGAATATCAGTAAACAAATTTTTCTACTTTTTCTAGTTACAAGAATATAGGCTCAGAATGTTATGGGAAAATATACCATTTTCCCAAAGCTGGCACAAAAAAATAACAATCAGAATAGAAGATAATAAGGAAAGAGAACGAAAATAATTGAAAGAATAAACTTCTAAAATCTCCAGTCCAAATGTTGGCTGGATGAGTTCAATCCAACTTCCACACAGCAGCCTTATTTATGTTCTGTATTGTATGTTTCAGAGTAAGAAATAAGTCATCGACAACGTTTTAAAAAGCTAATATAAGTGAACCAAAACATTATTTTTAACCTCCTCAATTCCTATGTTAATAAAAATGCAAAAATTATAAGTTAAATATTAAGGAAATATGTTCATTAGTACATTAAAATAATTCTTTATCAACAAGTGAGGTTAATTTTCAGAAATGCAAGACTAATTTAATAAAATAAAATAAATATAAATCTGTATTTAAGGGAGGGTTTGAAGACTACCTCAGTTACTTACTGAAAATTTAACCTTGCCAAATTAATGACATTTGCCATGTCTCATTTTTTTATCCATAATATGGTGTTAATATTACTCATCTCAGACAAGTATTGTGAAGATTTAGGTTGGTTAATATTTGTTAAACACTTAAAACAGTGCCTGGCAAACTTTAAGAGTTCGATATTTGTTAGCTATTATTGGGAGTAATATTAAGTACTGCAATTATTATATTTATTATAAAAGAGATTACTAATAATAATTCACCAAAATATATCACTGGAGAAAAATAAACAGTTCAATACAAACTGGTAAGGCATTACATAAAATGAAATTCCAATTATTGAAAACTTGAAAAACAATAGGAAGAGAAGTTAATTTACTTAAACTGATAGAGATATTATAAAGCTCAAATGAATGGTTTGTATAATATTATTGTTATCATTATAGTTAATCCTATTTATTCCAACACCAGCATGCATCCAATTATCTGCCTTTGCCATTTCATCAAATTTAGACTTCTCTTTCCCAGACATTGTCTTCCACCTCATGGAAGAGCACTTCATGGAAAATTCTGCAAAATTGACAGGGACCTCTTGGTTTTTCTCTGTCACATTTTCACTTTTAATGAAGACTTTAAATGATCAGAAGTTTTTAATCTCAGTGTGGTGCATTATGTCATTTTCCCCTTTACTAGCAGTCTTCTGTGTCCGGCTCAAGAAATCTGTGATTTTTTTCATCATCATCAAGATGTTCTTCTGTTTTCTTATTTTTTAATTTTAATTTTTTTTTAAAGATAGGGCTCACTATATTTCCCAGGATGGAATGCAATGGCTACTCATAGGTGTGATCATGGGGCACTATAGTCTAGAACTGCTGGCATCAAGTGATCCTCCTTCCTGAGCCTCTGTAGTAGGTAGAGACACATGTCTATTTTCTACTTAAAGTTTTATTTTACCTTTCTAATTTAGATCTGTAATCCATCTAAAATTGATTTTTTATATATGTGTGCGATAGGGTCAAATATATTTTTTACATATGAATTTTCAACTGACCTAGCACCATTTATTGAAAAGACTACCCTATTGACACTTTCTATTTTGAAAATTCTATTCTCTTTCATTGGTCTCTTTGTGTAACTGGATCAAAATTATATGCACACAATGTCACAGTGTAAACATACTATGGTTTTATAATAAGTTTTGATAATGTAATTCCTTCAGTGTTGTATTATTTAAGGCTATCTTGACTATTCATGGTCATTTTTATTTCTACATATATTTAAATGTATGTATTCAATTCCCACTGAAAAAGCTCATTTGAAATTTGATAAAAACTTCATCAAATCTATAGATCAATTTCCGAAGACTGGACATGTTAAAAATCTTGAATCTTCCACCTCATGAATATGGTACATTCCTTCATTTGATTTTTAAAATTTTTCTCTCAATGATGTATAATTTTATCATATGGAAGTCTTGAATAACATGTATTATACTTGAGTTTTTGGTGGCTTGGATATTATGTATTTTTTTATATTCCATGTTCTGTTTCTTTCCTCTGTATACAAATACAATTAATTATTGGTTCTTAACTATATATCCATTAAACTTGGGGAATTCACAGATGAGTCTGCTACAATAGCTTGTCTTTATTTTGGATTCTCTTCATACACGTATCATTAGTGTATTAAGACAATGATATTTCTTACTTTTTAGTCCTTTTGTTGTAATTCTCTTTCTTCTTTCACTGGTTAATATTTCTATTACATAATTGTATAGAAATGGATGTATGGATGTAGTAGACTTTCTTACCACTTTTCTCAAGGGGAAATCTCCAAATATTTTATTATTATCAATATTTGTTGTAGGCATCCTGTTGAATTTCTTATCAGTTTAAGATACTTCATTTCTTTGTTTGCTATGAGTTTTTATCATGATTTGGTGTTGAACTGTATCATGTTTTTCTACAGTCTATTGAATTATACATTTTCATATTAATGTGATGAATGAAATTAAATAAATTTTAAATGTTAAAACCTTTTATACTTTTTAAATAAAACCCACTTGGTTATGAGTGGGATTTATTGATCGATTTTGCTGAATTTGTCTTTTTAATTACTTATTTCCAAAAACCATCATTTGGCTTTGTTGACTTTCTCTTTTATACATTTTTTGTATATCATTAATTTCTGATTTTATTTTTATTATTGCCTTCTACATTTTTAGGTTTATTTTTGCTGTTCTAACAGTTGAGATGAAAAACTAGAATGATGATTATCAGATATTCTTTTATTACATACACATGTAAGAAAAAAAATTCCCCTTTGATCACTTTTTATCTGCATCTCACAAGTTGTATGTTTATTACCATTCAGTTTAAACTATTTTCTAATTTTCCTTTTCCTTAAGTTTGTACCATATATCATGTAGAAGAGTATTACTTAATTTCCATCTTGTTTGGGATGTTCTAGTTATTGTTATTGAACTCTAGCTCAATTTCACTGAGCTCAGAAAGTGAAGTCTGAATTAATTCAACATTGAGAAATTTGTTTAGGCTTTCTTTATCATTTAACTTATGGTTAGTTTGGTAAAATTCCATGTGCTACTAGGAAGTTTGTGAATTGTCACAGTTGGCTTCAGTATGTAATAGGTATTAATAAGTCAAAGTTGTTCAAATCATTCGTATACATTCTATTTTTTATCAGTTTGTTCTACTGTGTTTCCCCGAAAATAAGACCTACCCATAAAATAAGCCCTAGCAGGATTTCTAAGGATTTGCGCAATATAAGCCCTACCCTGAAAATAAGACCTAGTGATGGGCGTGGCTACGCAGTCTATCTGCACAACCCATGCATTTCGTCGCTGAGAGGTAAAGAAGATGAGCAGCCCTTCTCATCTGCCCTATCCTGACAGCTACTATCCCAGAGGTGACCGGAAAGGTGTGGGCAGCCCCACCAACAAGGTCGGATCCCTGTGTCAGGTCCCGGCCATCCTGTGCGTGCTGCAAGCTGAGGCTTTGAGGGGAAAATAACACATCCCCTGAAAATAAGCCCTAGGGTGTCTTCTTGAGGAAAAATAAATATAAGACCCTGTCTTATTTTCGGGGAAACACAGTATCAGCTCTTGAGGGAATTATGTTAAAAATTTTCACTATGATTGTGGATAATTATGTTTATCTTTCTAGTTATGTTTATTTTTCCTTTATATGTTTGGATCTATGTTATATAAATACAAATTTAAGATTACTGTGTCATCCTGCTTGGTCTAGTTCTTTATCACGTCCTACATTTAGATGTTTCTGTTTGGACTAATATTTCTTGTAGTTGAAAAATTCTGTCAGTATTTCCTTTAATTCAAGTTTTCTTCATGTGTTTATTTGACACTCTATTTATTGCCTTTATTCTTAAAAGATACTTTCGGTAAACATGGTATTTTATGGTGACAGGTTTCTTTTTCCTCAGCACTTCAAATATGTAATTTTAGTGGTTTTTGTTGTTGTTTTAAATCAATTTTATTGAGGTATAATTTACACATAATAAAGTTTACTCATTTTGAATGTACAGTTTAATGAGTTTTGACAAACTTATATACCTGTGTAATCACTACTCCAATCAAAATGTAGAATATATCAATACCACAAAATTTTCACTATGTCCTTTCAGTTATTCACTCTCCTGACCTTGGTCTCAGACACCACAGATCAGATTTCTACTGTTGTAGATTAGTTTTGTCTTTTCTAAAATTTCATATACATGAATCACACATTACATAATCCATTTGGTTTCTCTTGATCAACATAGCTTTTCTGAGATTCTTCCATATGGTTGGATGTGTTAGTAGTTTATTCCTTTTTTGGTTTGTTTTGCTCTTATTCCATTATACCACAAATTTGTGATCCATGTACTTGTTATTGGACACTTCGGTTACCCAGTATTTTTTTTAATTATCTGTAAAGCTAGTATGAGATCTTCCTACAAATCTTTGTGTAGACATATATCTTCATTTCTACAGGGAAAATTCCCAGGAGTACAATTTCTCAGTGAAAATATAAATAAATATTTAATTTTTATTGATTTTATTAATTTAATATTTATTAATTTTATAATAAATGGCAAACTTTTCTAAGGTTGTTTTTACAATTCCTGCTAGCTAAGTATGAGAATTCTATTTGCTCCAAATCCTTACCAACATTTGATACTGTCAGTCTTTTTAATTCTAGGCATGGTAATGTAAGTGTAGTAATATCTCATATATTTAAATTTACATTTCCTGCTGACAATTGAGGTTGAGTATTTTTATGTGTTTATTAGCTATTTGTGTGCCTTCATCTGTGGAGTGTATATTCAAAGATTTTGCCCATTTTAGTGATTTTAAAGCTTTATTTTCCTAATATAAACATTAAAAACTATTAATCCTATGAAATTCTTTAACTAAATTCCACTGAATATCATAACTGCAAATTACAAGTTGGCTTGTTATTTTCTTTTAAATACAGTGATTTGTAACTTGATTTAAAATTCTTCTTCTACCCATGAATTATATAGAAGTGTATTGTTTACATGACAAATATTTGAAGATTATGTGGATATTTTTGTTATTGATTTCTTGTATAATTTGGTTATGACAGAGAACACACTTTGATGTAAATCATTTTAAATTTATTGAGACATATTTTATTTTTCAGTATAAGGTCTATCTGTGTTAATGTTCCATGGGTAGTTGTTGTGCAGAATGTGATATCTCTCTATCATCTATTTATCTAGGTCTCTAGGATACTTAACTAATTTTCCTACTGTTTCTTCTATCAATTATTGATAGAGTATATTGAAATTATGAAATTTTTCTATTTATACTTTCAATTCTATAATTTTTTCTTTGGGCATGTTGAAGTTCAGTTGTTAAGTATATGCACTTTTAGTACTTTTATGGCCCGTTAATAAGTTGACTCTTTTACCATTATGAAATGACATTCTTTGTTCCTGTAATATTCTTCTATCTTGTACAATTATTGCTACTATAGATTTCTTATGATTAAGGTTTTCATAGTTTAATAGTTATCATTTTCCAACCTTTCACTTTTAGCCTGTCAATTTTGTTTGAATATAAGCTTGGCATACTTATACACAGCATGTGTTTTAATTTTTTGATAATGTCTTTTAATTGGAATGATTATACTATTTACATATTTGTTCAAAAATTTTTATTGATATATAATAGCTGTACATTTCTCTGTTGTACATGTAATATTTTGATACATATATACTATGTGATGATCAAATCAGGTTAATTGGGATCATTGATATATTTGGATTTAAATCTACATTCTTGATAGTACATTTCTATTTGTCCATATTCTTTTTATTCCCCTTTCCTTCTATTTTTTAAAAAATGATTTGGTAGGTGATTCTGAAGCATTGCTAAATCTAGAACTGCTTTTTCTCCACGATTGGAGCAAGCCTTCCTGAATATTCTATCCAATAATTTGTAAATTATGAGTTTTTCTCAGGAGGTTGGTTGGAACAGGTATTGGAACAGGTATTATTCCTGTTTAGTGCTGGGCACTGTTCCCTTTAATTCTTCCAGATGGTTCTTTCTTTTGGCTCTGGATATTTTCTTCACACTCATGGGCTGATCAGTTTTTTGTTAAATAATTAATGAGGACCTTCTGTAGATCTCTGGCATTCTCTGGCATTCTTTTTGGTACTGTCTTGTGAATTCAAGCTTTCTTGGTCTCTCTTCTCTTCCTCCATCTCTATCTGGGTTTTCCTCTTTGTTCCTTGCCTCTGAAACTTTCCTGTGGCAGTCAAAGAGATAGACTAACCATAGAGCTTACTAGGTTTTTTGTTTGTTTGTTTTCTATTTCTCTGGATTCACTGTCCATTATTAACTTATGTCCACCGTTTTTATTGTTTCAGGCAAAAAGGTAAATCCAGTACCTGTTTTCCTGTCTTGGTGGAAAGCTGAAGTCTCCAAATAAATTTTAAAATAAAAACTAAACATAGCTATTTCAGTCAGGTTCCAACAGGGGGAGGATAGCAAACTCAAATCAGAAAAACTTGAAGACTGTTTTTTGTCCAAGGTGGGGAGCATTTACAGAAGTTTGGTGGTATACAGGGAAGCCACGAGAAACAGTATAAAAATCCTAGGATCTCAGAAGCAGAGCTGTTCTGATTCTGCTAACCCTAACCCATTTGGGTTTAGGAACAAAGGTAGTTAATGTTTATAGAACCCTAAAAAAGGAGGCTCAAGAAGGCTGCATTGGGAGCACCTGAGATGACTCTGAAGAGAGAAGCCAGTTTCATTTTTCATATTTTCATACACTATTTTCACTTGTTTCCTTCCCTCTTTTCTTCTAACTTTAGGCTAAATCCAAACCAGAAGCTGAAGGACAAGAAGGCATATGGAACAGGTCATATAGGCTGCCTTCCCAAAGCTCAGAACAGGTGGATTTGCAAGGGAAATGGAAGATATCCAACACAAAAAGTTTCTAGTCATTCCTCTACCCACTCAGTTGTACAAACCAGTGATGTGATGGCCATATTTTGTTCCTTCATGTCCCTCACCTCCCCACATTCAATTGGCAACTAATTCTATAGATTGTATTTCTTAATATGTTACATATTTATTGCTTCCTCTCCCATATTACTACTGCCACTTTCTTAATGCCATCTCCATCTTTCCTTACGCTTTACTTAACCTCTTAAATACTTTCCTGGCCTCCTAGTTTTACTCCCTCCTCTTCAGTCCATCCATTGCTTAAAAATAGTGTGATTTTTTAAAAATAAATTCTGATCGCAATATTTCCCATCATTGTATTTTCTAGTTTTTCAAACTTCTCAACACAGACTATCCATATTCTGGCTTCTACCATTGTAACCATCTTAAACAAGAAGCAGTCACAGCATAATACAACATAGAAAACTGGTTATTTTCCATAAATATGCCCTGATGCCTCCTGCTCACCTAATGTTTCAAATGCCATGAATCTTTGTTACAGTTATTACTAGGTTACATGGTGGTGTACTCACTACATCAACCAATTGATGTTTCTGTAATGCTCCTTAAACTAGCAATTACTTATATTAATATTTATATTATTTATCTTAAGAAAAGGCTGCTTTCTATGTAGGGGATACCCAGTATCAAATTTGGATGCAAATTTTTTTTTAATTCTGAAAGAATTCAGGATCGATACTTAATTCACTTTATTACTTAGTAGACCATCAGTTAATTCAGTTTCTAATTCAGTATTTATTTTATGTGCACAGTGAGACATTTTATATAGTATCTTAACATTTTAAAGTATCAGTTGCAGAGAATTTATTTGAACCATTTTTTTGTATCTCAAATACACAGAAATGTTGTTCAAATGACCCACCACTTATCTAGATCAGTCAACAACTATAGAAGTCTTCTGCTGTTTTTAAAATAGAATGGAATAGAAAATAGGGGAAGCTTTGCTTATTTATTTGTTTATTTTCTCTCTCTCCTTTCAATCTAAGTAAATACCATGGTGGCAAGTCTTTATGTCAATTTTTTATTCGCCACAATACCCCAGTGCCTGGAATAGAAAAACTGGTAAACACTATTTATAAAATTTGCTATTCGTTCACAAGGTCAAGATTCTTGTCATCGCTTCCCATTCCATTTCCCACTTCACTGAAATCTCATCCTTTACAACACTACTACCATCTTTTCATTGCATTTTCTCAAAGGTTTAAAGATTTCTAGGATGTCTGGGTCTTCATATAATTCCACCACTTACTATCTTGTGACCTGTGGCAAATTTCTCTTTGGACCTCTGTTTCCTGATCTGTAAAATGTGAATGATAACTACTACCTTAGGGTGTTTCTATGAGGAATAAATAAGTACATTAAAAACTTTAGAGGATTGTTTGTAATATCTGAAGCAATCCACTAGTATTATTCATTATTATCATGAAATCAAGTATGGACTCTTACCCAACTCTTTCGCCTCATTAGGGCCAATTGATTAATTTGATTGGTGCTGTTGCTCCCAGTCAGATCCTACCTCCCCTTTTCTCTCTTATCTCAGTTATCTTACTTTTCTGGATCTTCCACTTCTCCCTTGGCACTGGCTGTTTTCCTTTAGCATTTAAATATCTGAATATTTCTTCCACTGGAAAGGAGCTTCCCCCAGGTCTCAGTATGACTCATGCTCAATCACTTCCTTTAAATCTTCCTTAAAAGTCACTTTATCAGTGAAGACTTCACTGATTACCCAGTTGAAAATTGCACCATCCCTCCCTACTTCCTATCCTGTTTTTCTGCTTTGTTTTTCTCTCTTGCATTTATGACCATCTCACATTTTGCTTACTTACTTGTTTCTTCTCTCTCACCTTCCACTTCAAGTAAATTCCATGATGACAAGTCTTTATGTCGATTTTTTTTATTTGCCACTGTATCCCAGTTTCTGATAGGTAGTAGACACTCAATGAATATTGATAATGAAGAAATGTAAAAACAAATTAATAAGCTGATCCTTCCAAGGCCCAAATGCTTTGCTACTGACATCTGTTTTGCTTATGCTTCACAGAGTAGCATCTACAAAGAGTTATCTGTTCTGAACTCTTTTCATTTCCCTCTAATTTCTCATTCCTCAGCAAGTTGACCTCTATTTCCTCCACTTCACTTAAGTGGCTCTTGTCAATTAGGTCAAACATATGTTGCATCTTACAGATGCAATAGAAATGTTGCATTTTCCTACTAGCTTCAACTTCAAATAAAGCAAGCTCACCCTTTCTAGGAAATTAGGTTCTAAAATATCAAAAAGTTTTCCACATAAGGCAAATAACATACAGATTACTAATAATGTATTTCAAAGATTAAGAGCAAATTTAGAGAACTACCCTGAGTAAAATGGAGAATGGCAGAACAAAGCAATGGAAAAAGTGGATGTTCAGGTAAACTTGTAGATTTACTAGAGAAGAAAAAAATGCAGATAATGCTCAGCATCAGAGGATTGGTAATAGGCAACAAGCACAGATCAGGCAGTTAGTATTAAGGAGAGGCTGCCTGTTAGAGACTGAATTGTGTTTCCCCTGAAATATTCATGTGTTGAAGCCCTAATCACTAGTACCTCATAATATGATTGTATTTGGTCTTTAGAGAGGTGATTAAGTTAAACTGAGGCTATTTGGGGCAGGCCCTAATCCAATCTGACTGGTGTCCTTATGAGATTAACTTTGAACATACAAAGGAACACCAGGGGCACATGTGCACAGAGAAATGGTCATTTGAGGACACAGCAGGAAGGTGGCCATCTGCAAGCTAAGGAGAGAGACCTCAGGAGAAACCAAATCCACCAACACTTTTGCCTTGGACTTTCAGCCTCCAGAACTGTGAGAAAGTAAATTTCTATTGTTTAAGCCACCTAGTCTCTGGTAGTTTTGTTATGGCAGCCTTAGAAAACTATTAATAATACACTGCCTCAGTACTATTACAGGATATAGGGACAGAAATCCTTGTAGAGATTGGAATAATGAGCATGACACAAACCCAGAAACAATGGAGAACCACTTGTATTTATTTCCATAGCAGGTCAACTGGTGTTGGAACCTTCTCATGCAAAATAACTCTTCAAGCTATGTACTTTACATATGTATAACAACTCTTTAAAAGAGTTATGCAGTAACAAATACAGGATTATGATCCTTTACAGAAAAGAGGAAATCAAGTTGAGCGGTATGTACATACTAGATCTCTTTGTGAGGACTTTTCACAATTGCAGCTAACACTCAAATGTACATCCTCATTATTTCTTCCTTACCTTACGTCATTTCAGATATTCCAAGTTTTCTCTGTATCCACTCTTGGCTTCCTATAGTTCATTTTCCACACATAACAGATTGAAAAACAACATCAAACACCTACATTGGCTTCCCATCACAATTAGAAAGAAATTCAAATTCTTTGACATGGCTGTTAGACCATACATGAATTTGCCTTTATAAATATCTCAGACTTTGTTCCCTTTACCACAGCTACATAGGCCTACTCTTCAAATTTATTCTCTCTTTGAGCATTTGCTTATCATTCTCTGCATGGAAGACTCTGCTCTGTATCTTCTTTCTTTGTCATCATATCTCACTCAAAGATCTTCCTCCATTAGGCATTTCAGGGTCACCTGATCTCATTTAGCCTCCATCCTCAGAAATAACCAAAAGCCATTTGAAATTATGAATACTGATTTTTTAAAAAAATTTATGTTTGTCTTACCACAATTGGAAATTACATATATATATTGCAATTGGATCCCTACAGGCTAGATCATAAAAGCTGGACACTCAAATATGTTTACAAAAGTTCAAGATAAAGAAAAGGACAAGGAAAAGGAATAGGTGGAGGGTGAGATGTAGGAGTAAAAGAATGAAATGGAAATATGTTAGTCCCAAAGGAAAAGGGTAAGCAGGACTTTGGACTCTTGCCTGACTCATCTTTTTTTTTTTTATTCTGCTTCCCCAATTCACTTAGTGTTTTGTTTTTTTTTTTTTTCCTGTGAGCACATCCTTATTTAATTACTTGTCCATGAATTCTTGTGAAGGGACTGCTTCTGGAGAACTTGACCTAAGACAAACCCTAACATTTAATCTAGTTTTATTTATTGTTAAAAAGGAAAAATGAAAAGTAAAAATGAATTGTCAAGTTAAATCTTTAATAATGTCTATGTGTTCTTGCATAAATACTGTCAGAATAAAACCTGGGAAACTCATCATTTTTTGAGCAAATCAGATTTGGAGATATGGGTCTAACATGTGCTAGGATTGGAGAAGTATTGGCATTCTGAGCCAGCATTGACAGAAAGGCAAAACTGGGAAATATGTTGGTGGTCACGGGTAAGTACTGAGGGTGAGTATTCTGATGATTCTCAGAGTGCTCTGTACCAGCCCATTGAATCAGGCCATTGGGGTGGGGTAACTGATGGGCACGTTGTGAGATCTCAACTGCAAACTTCAGAACTGTTGAAATTCTAGTCCTTGGGTTGAAGAGGTAGGTAATAGAAGCAAGCAAGTTTATGACATCAAGGCAGGTCTTTGACCATGAAAAACACTGGGAGATAGTCTTTCTTATTAACTCCTCAGAGCAGAATAGCTCATGTATCCTTGTTTTCCTAGGGCTTAGTTCAGTGGCTATTATAAGGTATGTGTCAATAAATATGTGTTGAGTGAATGATTGAAGAAAATTGAGAAAATGTATGGAATGAGTCAAAAGCAATAGGACAGATATTTACATAATGGGACTTGGACACAAGGGCAGAGTAGGATTAATACAAGTTTGATTTTAGGCTGAGTCACTGAGATCTAAAACTAAAAGACTTCTTAAACTGCCCACTTAAAAATAGGATGAGGCAGGTAGTGCCATACCCAATTAGAGCCATGGTAAAGACGAGAACAGGGCTGAGAGCTTGGAAGATCATTTCAAATATAGATGAGCATTTAGAAATGTTTATTTGATGATAAAGAGTAGAGCTTAATAACACCTTTGATCGGTATTTGTTATATGCATGGATGGGTTTTATTTAAGAAAAGAGATGTAACCATATAACATAGAAATATAGTTTTATAAAAAGTAAAGTACAAATATCATTCACTAGATTATAAGCAGAAAATACTTTAAAAGATAGAAAATGAACAAGGGATTCATATTTAGGTGGCAATTATCATCATTAAGATAGCTTTTATTTCAGAAAAAATTATAACATTTTGATCTATTTGAATAGTTATCTTCCTAGTCAAATACATTTAGTTTCATTAAAAGCAGCTGCATTTGACTCAACAACAAAAATCTGCCCTGAATAATCCCATTAAAAGTGGGCAAAGGACATGAATAGACATTTTTCAAAAGAAGACATACAAATGGCATATGAAAAAAATCATCACTAATCAGTTAACATCATTAACCATGAGAGAAATGCTAATTAAAACCACAATGAGATATCATCTTACACCAGTCAGAATAGCTATTATTAAAAAGAGAAAAAATAACAGATATTGGCAAGGATGTGGAGAAAAGGGAACTCTTATATACTGTTGGTGGGAAAGTAGTACAACCTTTATGGAAAACAGTGTGGAGACTTTTTAAAGAATTAAAAATGGAACTTTCATTCCATCTAGCAATCCCACTATTGGGTATTTACTCAAAGGAAAAAAGTCATTATATCAAAAAGATACCTGCACCTATATGTTTATCACAGCACTATTCACAGTAGCAAAGATATGGAATCAAACTAAGTGTCCATAGATGAATAATTGGATAAAGAAAATGTACTACATATACTCAATGGAGTATTTTCTATTCAGTCACAAAAAGAAGGAAATGTCTTTTGCAGCAACATGGATAGAACTGGAGGCCATTATCTTAAGTGAAACAACTCAGACACTGAAAGACAAATATTTCATGTTCTCACTTATAAGTGGGAGCTAAATAAAGTGTATACATGAACATAGAGTATCAACAACGGAGACTTGAAAGAGTGAGAGTGGGGGGGTGGATGATGAGAAATTACTTAATGAGTGCAATGTACATTATTTGGGTAATGGATACCCTAAAAGTCCTGATTTCACCACTATGCAATCTATGCATGTAACAAAATTGTACCTATACCCCATAAATTTATACAAAAAAAGAAAAAATCAACTGCATCTGAATATTAACATAAAACTTTTTAGAAAAAGTGTTATTTTGTTAATTACTCTCTCCTCTCATCTGTGTTTTGCATTTAATTAATATATAAACAGTATATCATATATCCTATTCAATTTAAAATATAATTTAAGTATGTTATATGCTTAATTAATATATACCTCTACACATGTAAGCCTTAACTCTATAAAATACATTTTTTCTTAGAATTAAGAACTATACGGTGTCAAAATTGACTGTGTATATACAGATGTATTCATGTGCATGCACAAACATATGTATATACAATATGTATTAAAAAATTTATGTTCACACATCATATTCATTAGGAAAATGCAAGTTAAAACAATAATAAGATATCATTGCACAGCTATTAGAATGGTGAAAATTCAAGGCACGGACACTGCCAAATGCTGATGAAGGTATGGAGCAACAGAAACTCTCATTTGTTGTTGGGAATGCAAAGTTTGGCAGTTACTTAAAAACTAAACAGACTCTTACCATATGATTCAGCAATCACTCTCTGGTATTTACCCAAATAAATTGAAAACAATACCCACACAAAACTTGCACATGGATATTTATAATAGCTTTATTCATAATTACTAAAACTTGAAAGCAATCCAGATATCCTTCAGTAAGAATGGATAAATAAACTCTGGTACTTCCATACAACAAAATACTATTCAGTGCTGAACAGAAACAAGTTATCAGTCATGGAAAGACATGGAGGATCTTTAAATGCTTAGTACTAGGTGAACAAAAGCAATCTCAAAGGGCTACATACTATGTGATTCCAAATATTACATGGCATTCTGGAAAAAGTAAAACTATGAAGACAATAAATAGATCAGTGGATGCCAAGATCTTGAGGGGAAGGAAAGAGGGATCAATAGGTTGGACACAGGATATTCAGGGCAGTAAAACTGTTGGTATTATAATGTGGTTACATGTCATTATTCATTGTCAAAACCTGTAGAATGTACCACACCAAGAGTGGACCTACTGTAAACTATGGTCTTTGGGGAAAATGATGTGATGTGTCTATACGTGGGTTCATTGATGTAAGAATGAACCATGCTGAGGCAGGATATTGATAGTGGGGGAAGTTGTGTGTATGTATATGGGAACTCTGTGTACTCCCACTCAATTTGACTATGAACCTGAAGGTGCTCTAAAAATTATTTTTAAATAATGAATAATATCTATATTCAATTTTGTTTCTATGCAATGTTTTTTTTCATAGCGTTATATAAGAACTTATTATTTCTTCTTAATTGCCTAGACATCTACCTAAGCTTTTTGGATAAAAGTATGAAAATCATGCTCACTGGGCTCACTAGAATTCATACTACCTCCCTTTCACTGGAGTCTTATTGCTGCAGAGCAATATTTTTTATTTATTTTTGTTGGATTCTTGTCTTCTCCTCCATAAGGGACATTTTTTTCCCTCAGTCATCAGCTTGCTCTTCCTTCTTTAATCCCAGAAGATGACTTTGTTGCCAATTTATTTATAAAATTTGACTATACATTGTGAGTTTCACATATATATATTTGTTTTTTCCCTTAAAACATCTCTATCCTAACACTCACTGTAGTGCCACAAAACATCCTAAAAGTTTCACTCATTATTTCCAGTTTTCCTTCAGCCTACATTTGACATTGCCCACGACCCTTCCAGGATAGAGGTGTATCTCTGATCCACCCATTCCTGTTTGGAGTCTTTATGCCACTTAGGAGTCCCCATTTTTTTAAACTTTACCATTTCCTTTGGCCTTGCTGCTCTCCCTCTGCTCAGTTATTTCCCACATTGAACACCTTTCCTCTGCCTTCTGTCCCAGTTCAGTTCAGTTCAGTATAGCTAACTAGTCAATTAATTAACAAATGTATAAAGAAAATGGGTATGATTCATGGGACCAAGTTCCAGTGTCTCCCTCTGATAAATTTAATTGTACTCATACTCAATTAACTATCATGAGAGTAAATTAAGGTTTTTTTTTTATAGATGTACAGATCAAGTACAATAGGAGACTGACAGACAGAATGCCCCACTAAAAAGGTTTGCTGAGAAATATATTAATCATTAAGACTTTATCTCAAATAATCTTTAAAAATTGAGTAGGAAATCAATAAGTTGGCAATCAAGTGGAAGGAACTGTGGAAGATAAACTATGGCATCTGAAAAATGACAGAGGTGGCTTAGGAATTATTACACAGGAAAAATAGAAAAAAAAAATAAGATGAGCACTATAGATGTGGCACAAATATGGAAGGTCTGGAATTGTAGAAAGGAGTATTACCTAATTGTGAAGGCCATGAACAGCCATTGAAGGTTTAATGTGAGACTGATATAACTGTGGTTTGACATTATCACAAGAGTTTTCTGGTAGCAATGTTTATGATAAATTAGTATTGAGAGTGACTGTGAGTTGGAGGGCAGGATTCTGGAAGAATTCTATTTAAATTGTAGTAGATGTCCCTGTGGAAGTAGATGACTGCATGTGTAAGACTTTGGGCTCTGAAACTGTGCTGTGTCTGGTCAACTCCTGGCACTTTGGAAAACGATGACTACGATTTTACCTTTTTTTCATATTTGTTATGAAATAAGGCATGAAAGGCCCTTAGCACATTGTAGGCACAATAAGCACTTGCCAAATAGTCACAGCTATTGTCATCACCAATAATATTAACTAAAACATGGTAGCAAAAGTGAAAATGGAAAGCAGAATATGAAAGTAAAAGGTAATTGAGGACTTTGCAAGTTATCAGGTAGATGTGGGAAAGAGTAAAAAGTGTCTCAGAGGTTTAATTCTGGAAGAGTCAGAGACTGCAAGTGCCATTAATCAAAACATGCAAGTCAACAGGAGTTGCTGATTTTGGAGCCAAAGTAATAAATTTGGATTTGCTCAAGGTACATGTAGGTCATCCAGGTAGAGCAGTTATTATGTAATTGAAAATGCATTTTAAAAATCAGGGATAGAACTATAAATCCTCAAATTGCATGGACAGATTGAGCAGCTGGAGAGGGAACAAAACTTCTAACAAAATAAATGATAGTTCCGGGAATGAAGGAGTCCCTACAGCTCAACTGCCGCTAAGTCTTCCTTCCGAATGACACTTCTCACATAGGTTTCATAAGTGAATCCTACTGGTTTTCCAGTAGTGATGTCACCATTTTCTGCCACATCTACTTTAGTTTATTCACTCATAACTCATTTCTCTCTTAATGCCAAAAACCAGCCACCTGTCTCTGTGTGACTGTTTGCACAAAGCAATTGAAGAAACTGCAACACCATTCTCTAGCATACCCAATGATGCTGTGTTGATGAGACAGCTCTTTGAGGGTTTGCTTACCCTCACCCTGACACTCAGACCAAAGCCAAAAGGATTAGATGGAAAATAATTCACATAGAATCACTATGCTATACTCAGAAGTTTTTTTTTTTTTTTTCTTACGAGGAATATTTTCCAGGGGATTCTTTGGTCCGTATACTAATTCTCAATTCAAATAGCCTCCTGGGCCCTATAGAATTTTTCCAGTATTTTCTGTTTCCTATTATTTAATCTTCTTTCTAGGAATAATTTCCTAGGTCACTATTACACTCTCTGAAAACAGATATATTTCTACATTATAGCTGCTCAAGTTAAGGATTTTTCTTGTTCTGTCCCCAAAGATGTATCCTCAGGACTTCAGGCTGTTCGGCACTACATGTAATTCCCTCTTACTACCAGAAAAGTAGCCACTGGAACAAATGTTTTTTTTCTGAAGTTTGATGTTGAAGAAAATTATTCTATGAGCTCTAGTTGGGACATTGTGTAACTGAGAAACTAGCCACATGATGACCCACTGGGAAACTATCTTAGTAAGCTGGGTGAGAGGCAAAAATAGCATTACAAGACTGAAAATCCTAGAAAAAAACAACAAAAACTCCATAAGAATTAGTAATATTTTGAGATCTTGTCTTTCAAAGAGGTTTACTTAGCTATTTCAAATCAAATTTACCAAAAACCTAGAAATTTTACACATCTTGTTGGCATCTGCTTGCAATATTAAACAGTTAGAGTTAAGAATTTTTTAATATTTAATAAATGTATTACTTCAGTTCTAGAGAACACTATGTGACATGGGGATGTTAGTGTATTGACCATCATTGCTTAATTTTTCTATTTCTAAATATCATTTTAATCTTCCTAGCCCTAAAGTGAGATATTTAATCAATGGGTAGCATTGGGTCAACTGTCATGTTGGACATTGTTGATATGCCTGAGGAAGGGGTCATGCCCTACAAGGAAGAGTCTCCCATGGACTGCTCCTCCGTGGATTTTCTAAGGGCCTGCAGCTCCAATCAAACTCCAACCTGAAGATGGAAACACAGGAGGGGAGGCTTGACTCACTCATTGTCAGTATTGTGCTTAGTTCCCTTTCAAAAAGTGAGACTGTGTGCCCCCAGATAAATGTTTCCTTGTGCATTCTGTTTGCTCGTCTTGAGATTTGAGGAGAAGGAAAACAGGGACAAAAAAGAACAAGGATGAAATATTTCCAGATTCTGACTAAAGAATGAATGCCCCAGGAATAACTCAGTGAATCATAGCATGTGACTGGTTATAAACACAAATACAGCCCTGGAATCTGAAAATAATTGATTGGAGTCTTTTATTTTCTAGCCAGTTCTGTTGAAAGTGGGCAAAAGAAAAATAATCTATTTACATTATTTTTAGCCAATGCCAAAACATCTAGTAAAATAAGTCTTTTAAGAAATTTCATGATTTTAACTTCATTGTAAAATATTTCTTTTGTTTTGTCTACAAGTATATGATTCAATTTTTTACACAGAATGATGATTCAATAAATGTTGCAAGATATTGATTTACCTTTGATACATAGCATTATATGAGAGTATATAAACTACAAAATTATCTGTAAGTATTAATATTTTTATAATTTTGATAGTTAACAAATATTTATTAAGTGCCTATTATATGCCAAATATATATGACATTGGATATACAACAGTGACAAAACAAATATTCATTCATGACTTCTTGAAATTGCAGTCTAATGTGCATTTCATATGTGCCTTTAGTCTATAAAATGATCTGTGGATGAAAGTAAATTTTGCTATAGAAATAGAAGTATAGCTCAGGGAAGTCCAATCTGTACCCACAGATCAATCACAGTTCTCATTCAGTCTCCACTGGGGAAAACAATACTTAATGAAAATTGAACGAAACTTAGCTTTTCAATAGGATTTTACCATTTAGGTGATTTTCAAGGTGATCTTTAAATTATGACTCTAAAGGAAAGGAAAATATTGTTGGCAATATATAGCTTTACGTTGCTACCCATTAATGATTATGTAGTCTCTAATATTGTTTTTTGAATTTATTTTTATCTGGAGTGCTATACTATAATGCTTAAAATCTAAAATCATACCTCTAACCTCTTGAATGTGGTAATTCACAGCCTTCCATTCAATTTACTAAATGTTCATTCAAGGCTTACTACATGCCAGGCATTGTGTTCAGCACTGAGGCTACAAATGTATCAAAGACAAGGATTCCACTTCTAAGGAGCTAATCATTTAATAATCACATAGCCTTGTAAATGTCTCCAAGTATTCTTGGTTACAAAAATAAACATTTGGCCAATCCCAAAATATAATGCTGAAATAAAACAAAATTTTAATCTATAATATCTAATGACCCACTCTTTCGCAACTTCCAAAAACAAGTAAATTCATAATCTATTTATTACAATTTGATTTGTGGACAAGAAAAAAAAAGGCCTATAGTGATAAATTATGGAAATTTAATTAATTTAATTTATATATTTAAATAATATATTTAAAAATTATTATGGCACTTATTGATTATCATCTACCTATTGATTATAAGCTAATTATTAATGAAGGTATAGCTGTGTGCTGAAATTTTTACTTATTTATATTCAGCCAAAAAAGAGCAACAAAAGTTAAAACACACACACACTATTAACTATTAATTACTAATTGGAGACTGACTTATGAAACTATTCTAAACTTCAATATACCTTTGCCAGTTCCATAATGTCACTGACTCTCTAAGTTACAGAAAGCATAATATCAATAATTGATTTTGTCATCAGGACTCTGTTCTAGTGGTTTAAAAAATGATCATATATGTGGATGTTCATAAATTTAAAAAGGAGTTAGGGAATTCCATTGCTTTGACAAGATTATGATTATATAGTTGGTAGCCCTGAGATTTGCACCATGGTACTCTTCCTTAGATTACTGCCTTAATAGAATCATAACATGTGACAAGAGAAAATGACTGCTGTAGTAAAGCTGTGTGACCCTTGCTTGCCCAGTGATGAATATAGCAACCATCCTCTTCATTCCTGGTCTACCTGCTACAGGTATGGTATCATGGAAAGAGCACTGGTTATGTACTCAGTGAATTCCTGCTTACTTATGTTGTAAACTTTGACGTATGAATTAGATTGACTTGCAAAAATGTTAAAATAGTATAATATTTGTTTTACCTAGATTACAGAGCTATTGTAAAGATTAAATGAGCTCAGTTATGTGGTAATTTATCAAGCATAATACAAATGCAAGACATTATTATTTTTTTTTCTCATGGAAACCCCAGTTTTGTAGCTAATGTTGGTTCAAATCATCTATATTCTCAGTACAAACTCTACAGAAATTAATGAAGCTCTTTTACCAACAAAATTTTACATTACAGTTATTTCCATTCCTAATAAAATGCATAGCATATATTGAGAATAGGAACCTGTCAACATAGTAAAATCTGTCAACCTATATGTACTTAAGATGTATGCCAGAATCTTCAGAGCTGGGGTAGGGAGGTAAGAAATGTACTTTTAAAAAGCCCCAGCCTCATTCCCATCTCCACACCTTGCCAGGGTCAGCTGCTGTGGAAGAGACTGCGATAATTTGCCTTTGGATCCCTTGTATTCTCTTGGTATGACCAATTCCCAGTCCATAAATATATGGCAGAAGAAAAATTCACTCCATGTATGCCTATGTATTATCCCTCTTTTGGAATTAGAAGCTGAGGAGCTAAGATTGCAAAGTAATTTTGTTTGAGACTAATTAGGCCATATAATATTACTTAAGTTACCCAAATTTCAGTCTCTTCAAACCATTTAGATCCCAAGGAGGTTAACTTCTTTTCTCTTAACTTGGGAAACAGAAGGGATATATTTCATTTGCTCTTTCCTTTTGCTCACCAGGTAGTTGTTCCTAATAACTTCTATTCTCTCCACCACCTCGAATTGAGTCAGAAAGTCAGTGATTACCTAGCACATTCTCTTTCTCTCTCTCTCTCCCTTTGCTTCTCTCTCTCTCTCTTTTTCCTTTAGTTTTTTAATAGTCCATTTCTCACTCTAAAGAAAAGTTGGTGGAATATCTATATCTTCACACCTTTATTTTCCATATGAACAAACCCTACCAAAGGGCTCTATCAGATTTTACTTTAGGGGTGGGGTTCCTATAAATAATTTCATTGTAAAAAGAAATGGAGAAATTTGGAACACTGTTCTAAATATGACTTTCCCAGAGCACAAGAGAAAAGCACCCCAAATTTAAACTCCATATACGTATCCCCGTTTCCTGCTCTCACTACCCAGTTTTCAATATGCAACTCTCTAGTACTTTCTTTTTCTGATCACCTTGAGAGGAAACTATATTATCATAGAGGTTGCCTCACTGTGAAATCCACCCTCTTACTTTTTAGTATGTCTACTATTCAGCTCAGCCTGTCATAACAAAATACTATAGACTCTGTGGCTCCAAATACAGTAACACTGGGGGTTAAGGCTTCAATATATGGATTTCGGGGGGACACAATTCAGTCCATAGCAGTATGTTATTACTAATGTGTGTCATTCAGTGGGTCCCAATCTCCTAGAGGTGCCAGGAAGAGGATGAGCATCCTATATCAGGGCCAACATGAGGCTTCCACATCAGTGTATGCTGAACTTAATGGCTGCATGGATTTCTGTGATGCTTCTGCTCAGTGACAGCCGTCTGATGCTGCCTCTCTGTTTCTATCATTCTGTTCTGTGTCTCTCTGTTTCTTTATGCTTGCCTCTCTTTTTCATTTTCTCATTTTCCCTCTCTCAGTCTAACACATATTCTCTCTCTCTCTCGCTCTCTCTCTCTCACACACACACACACACAAAACGTCCAAGAACCAAATATTAATTTTCAGAGACAACATGTTCTAAGTCCAGTGCCACAAACTGGAATTCTTCCAGGGACATCTAGATAATGTAAATATAGAATAAAAGAGATAAAGTGAAATTTAAGAAGTGGAGAACCTCCCACCCCATACTCTTTTCAACTGTACCCCCAATGGCCTGTGGAAAGAATAAGTGAGAATTCCTGCTTCACTGGGTTCACCCCAACACCCAGAAAATGGAAATGAGTGTTTGTAAGTGTTCTGTTTTAATTTCAACCAAGGACTATTCTCCACCTAGTGTTAGTCTTGGGTGGGGCTGGGGTGATTTTCTTATTCCTACAGGAATCCTCATCTGTTTAATAGAAAAGCAAAAAGGAAGTCAGTCAAAGTCTCATTATACTGAGATACCACGGCTTTTCAGAAGTAAAAGCCGAGATACCACTGAGGAGTTCCTCCTTCCAGGTAGCAGCAAACACACTCTCAACTGCTCCCTGGCTCCCAGCCAGATGTAGCTTCACAAGGACTCTGATCTTTGGTTGGGGTGCAAATCTAATCTTTCTTCCTTTCTAGAGAAAAACCTAGAAGAAGCATCCTCCATAGTGCTGAATAATATCTCCCAGACTCTGCCCAATACTTTAACTGTTGATCTTCATGTATCATGTTCTGTAAACATGACCACAAGTCCTATCTACCCACCCTCCATGCCTCCACTGCAACCCCTGCACACTCACATATGTGGACTCAAGCCCACTCCTAACATTGGAGACCCTGAAAGAAAAGGACAAAGGGAGGCTACATCCCTGTACAAGTTTTTGTGTGTATACATGTTTTTATTTCTTTTGAGTATACTACTAGCAGTAGAATTTCTCATATGGTATCTATATGTTTAATTGTTTTAAGAACTATCAATCTGTTTTCCATAGCAGCTGCACCATTTTACATCCCACCAGCAGTACATAATGATTCTAATCTCTCCACATCCTTGCCAACACTTGTTATTATCTGACTTTTTAATTATAGCCATCTGCAATGAACTGAACATTTACGGTCCCCTAAAATTCATATATTGAAGTCCTACCCTCAAGGTGGTGGTATTAGGAGTGGGGCCTTTAGGACGTGATTAGTTATGAGGGCAGAGCTCTCATGAATGGGATTAGTGCCCTTATAAAAGAGACCCCAGAGAGCTAGCTCACCCTTTCCTCCATGTGGGGACATAGAAGGTGCTGTCTATGAGGAAGCATAGCCACACCGGACACCAAAAATGCTGGTGCCTTGATCTTGTACTTTCTGGCCTCCAGAACTGAAAGAAATAAATTTCTATAGTTTATAAGCTACCCAGGTTAAAGTATTTTTGTTATAGCATCTCAGAAGGACTAAGATACCATCCTACTGGATGTGAAGTGGTATCTCATTGTGGTTGTGATTTATAGTACTTTTCTTTGATCTTTTCCCACACAATTATACCATACCATAAGAACTATATACCTCTAGGCCCATAATAATTAAAATTTTGGTATTGTCTTTTATAACATTCTGCTTGCACACCTATCTATCCAGTATCAATTTAGGTATTATAGTTTCCTGATGTTTTGACGACAACATTTTTCATAATCGCTGTTAGCTTTACTTCAACAATTATCATTCTAGGTCATGATATCAGTTGGATTACTACATATTTCAGGAAGTATTTCTGTCTCTAGGTATATTCCATTGCAGTCTCTTCTTCTCGTTCTCACCCAAAACATCCTTTAGAAGCACCATTTCATTTCTTTACCCCCTCATCAAGCACATTGCATAGCTCTTCCAGATGTTTTAATTGAAATCCACTGTAAGGCTAGAATTTCTTGCTGTTAGTGAACTAGACCAAATTTTTGTCTGTGCTAATTAAGGTTATTGATATTACTATGTTGGACTCACCAAGACCATTATTCCTTTGCCCATTCTTTCCCTTCAATCTAGAATACCTCTCCATTTCCCTCTATTAATCTAACTTCCACTTTGTTTTTATGGCATTTGCCAGTCTATGCCTTCCTTTCCCAATCTCGGCTCTCACCAGCTTTGCACAGCTGGAATCATGGATATCATAATGTAAAGGCTCAGCCTTCATCCTACCACCAATTTGCTCTTAAAAACAATCAAAAAGTTTTTAAAGGAATATTACTGATTTCAAAATGGCATTAAAAAAAGCATAGAAAACATTTAAGCATGTTTTTATGTGGAAGAGGAGGAACAAGAAAGAGAGCAATTATACTTACAGGCAAGAAAGGGGAAGATTCAACACAAGAGGCATTAGAGGAGAAAGAAGCAATGAAGAAATGGTGGGGTGGCAGTGATGGTAGTATTTAATAGTGATGGGGAGGAAAAATACGCTTTTCCACTGTCGTGAAAAGAAAGAAGACTGTATGTTTAAATTAAGAGAGACATTGCAGTTGTGAGGAAGGAAATTACATAAATTCTTATCAAAGCTGTACCCCTTAGAACGACGGTCCCCAGCCCCTGGGCTGCAGACCAGTACTGGTCTATGGCCTGTTAGAAACTGGGCCGCACAGAAGGAGGTGAGCGGCAGGCAAGCCAGCAGAGCTTCATCTGTATTTACAGCCACTCCCCATGGTTTACATCACCACATAAGCTCTGCCTTCTGTCAGATGAGCTGCGGCATTAGATCCTCATAGGAGCGGGAACCCTACTGAAACTGTGCATACGAGGGATCTAGGTTGCATGTACTTTATGAGAATCTAACACCTGAAGATTTGAGGTGGTGAATTCTAGCTCTGGGGAGAGGCTGCAAATACAGATTATCATTAGCAGAGAGGTTTCACTGCACAATAAATGTAATGTTTGTGAATCTCCTGAAACCATCTCCTCCCTACACCTCCAGGGTCTGTGGAAAAATTGTCTTCCATGAAACCAGTCCCTGGTGCCAAAAAGGTTGGGGACCACTACCTTAGAAGACTTGATATGAAAACTGCACAAAGGATTAAAATGGAAAAGTTAATGTGTATCAGACAGAAATTAAAACAATTGCTAGTGTTGTACTAGCTTCTGCAAGGTCTCCAAAATTAGGTTTGTCATACTGATTATGGAGACGGAGAGACCTGTATTTTATTTTTTATAATTGACTCTTCAGTTCTTGACAAGCTAGGTCACTATACAAGGTTCAGCGTCCTCATCTGTTGATTGGGCCTTTGTGAGGATTGAATGAATTAATGTTTGTGAAGCACTTAGCACAATGTTTGGCACACGGTGGGTACATAGAGGATTTTTCTGTTGTTATTAATGAGACAATTATCTGAAAGGCAGACAATTTTCTGAAACATTGCACAGTTGTTTTGATGAGGCCCAGGATAATCCAGCAAATATAATTAAAAATATATCAAGGAAAAGATGTCACACTTGACAAGTGATGAACAAGTAAGAAAGGTACATGCTTTAGTTTACGCTTTTGCAGTAATGTTTAAGTCTCCCCAACACTGTTTATCCTAATTATCCTTACATGATAGTTATATATATATGAGATGCTTTCATTGATAGCATTATTTGTCAGACAAAATCTTTTTGATGAAATCCTAAACTTCTTGAATTAAAAATAAAAAATATATGTGTCTGTATTTGTGACCAATGGCTCACACATAAAGCATCAAGCCAAGAAAGGAGTTCATTTTTAAAGCAAATGGTTTTGAAATTTTATCATATTGAGATATTGTGATTCAATAGACCATGGGAATTACCAACAAGTATGTCAGGAAAATAAAATTAATAGTTTCTATCTCAGAGAGAGGAACACTGCAAGTTGATGAATAAGTTCTGGGAATTATCTAAATGCTAAAAATAGTGTGCTAAAGTCCAAAATTAGTTTTAATGTTATCAAAAACACTGCAATAAGTAAGATGCATCAAGTTGTTCAAAAGGAATGGAATAAAAAGATTTGTCTGACAGAAGAACGCAAGAGGTACTGGATGGGAGAGACCCTAGAGTCAGAAGCCTCAATCAGGAAGCCATGTTCCATGTTGAAATAATGAATCCTCAAATGTCTAGGAGAAAATTACATCATTTTTCTAATGTTTGAAAGATGCATTTCTCCAGCTATTCAGTGTCTTTTCTAGCCCTATGAGTCTACTAAAGCTAATAAAGGAAATGGATGTGTTTATGTGTGAGGAATTAAAAAGAATATTGTTAATGATGCAGGTTTTCTACTGACAGTGAAGAAGATAGACAGTGAAGATGATTTTGTTGAACATGATCATACAACCTGGGAGCATGTCTGGGTGCCTCTTATGCACCTCTTCTCTCCTCATAACCTATCCACCCCACCTCTTAATCCAGCCACCGTTCCAGATGCATTTCCTACAGGCTTGAGTACCTTCTTGAAGGTGCAGGCTAATACCACCTCCCCTGAGCCTGCACAGATCTTCTCACTTCCTGCCCCAATCTCCTAGAAACCCATTTGGCCCTCATGCAGAAGTGCGCAGTGTTGGCCAAATGGCTACCTTAGACCAAGGGGAAATGAAAATCAATTCTGAGGCACATTTTATAAGATTCCTCAGAAATGAAGTAATAGCATTGGCCACTTCAATAGACACATATTTTTTGTTCTTTCTACTTCCCTGTTTACTAACTCATACCACACTTGTGCATCCTAGATTTATATTCCTAAACTACACATAAGCCTCTATCTTAGGCTCTGCTTTTGGAGAACCTAGGCTAACACAGAGAAATTGCTTCTACCTTTCATGTAATAGCTTTTCTATTTTATTTTTCTATTTTATTATTTTTCAGAAAATGATCAAAGTTTTTGCCCAGGTAGTCATATAGCTCTACATGTTTTATTTGATTGGTTTATATGTCTGTTTATTTAAAAAGGCAAACGACAGGAAACAAAAGTTGTTTAGAGTTTACTTAGAAAGTAAAAACTCAAAAAGTAGCACCAGTTTTCCTTAGTATTGATGCAGATTTAATGCATAGTTCAGGTGTGAAGGGCAGTTTTATGGGTCAACTTGGCTAGGCTATAATACCCAGCTACACAATTGAACACAAATCTAGGTGTTGTTGTGAGGGTATTTTGTAGATATGGCTAACTTCTACCATCAGATGACTTTGAGAAAAAGAGGTTACACTGGATAATATGGGTGGCTATCATCCAATCAGTTGAAAGGCTTTAAAAGAAAAACTAAGGTTTCCCATAGAAGAAGAAACTATGCCCCAAGACTGCAGCATCAACTCCTGCCTAAGAGCTTCCAGTTTGTTGGTCTGCCCTATTTCAGATTTGCCAGTACTCATAATCACATTAGCTATTTCCTGGAAATCTCAGTCTCTCTCTCACTCTAAATATATGTTTTATGTATATATACACACACATACACATATGTGTATATGTATGTGCACACATGTATACATATATACATATGTGTATTCTACTGGTTCTATTTCTCTAGAGAACCCTTACTGCTACACCATGTAATATTCTAAAGCAATATTCTACATTTATCATATTGTCTAATATATTGCATGAAAATTTTTTTCAATCAAGAAAATAGTTACATTGAATAAACACATGGGGAACAAAATATTATATAAATGTTCCTTACAGAAGAATTCTAAATCATATAGATGCACCTCTCTCTACAAGGATAACAGGACTCAATTATTCACTTTGGAAGACTAGTGTAGGGAAATGGAAAAATAATAATGTCACAGTGGAAAAAGCTCATAAACACTACTTCACCCAAGTGATGAAGCTTAGCATCATCTGTGATGTCATGTGGACAGTACGTGCCCCCGTGTGATGTGACAAGAAAAGCAATTCACCTCCATCATTCTATTCTTCCCCCCAAAGCTGTAAGCCAGACTAACCATAAGGTCAACATCAGATAAACCCAGATTAGGGGATATTCTACAGGACAAATGGACAGTCCTCCTCAAAACTGCCAACATCATGAAAAAAAAGGAAAGACTGAGAAAATATTACAGACCAGAGGAGAAAGGGGCAACATAACAATTATATTCAGTTTGGTACCCTGAATTGATTCTTGGGAAAAAAAAAAAAAAAAAAGGAGGACATTGATGGGAAATCTGGTGAAATTCAAATAAAGTGTGAAGTTTATTTAATAGTAATGTACCAATATTGTTTCCTTAGTTTTGACAAACATTCCATAGTAATGTAGGAACATTCCTACACTGCTGGTGGGACTTTAAACTAGGTCAGCGTCCGTGGAAAGCAATATGGAGATACTTTAAAGCGATACAAGTAGATCTACCATTTGA
>VBSM01000361.1:23972917-24054209 GCA_008086735.1 Cheirogaleus medius
TATACATAACCGTAATATTTGTACCCCCATAATATGCTGAAATTAAAAAAAAGAGAGAAAACATCTCAAATCAATAATCAAAACTCTCACTTCAAGAAGCCAGGAAAGGAAGAAAAAAAATGGGAGATAATGGGTGTAAGGTATATGGAAATTATTTTTACTATCTTTGCAAGTTTTCTGTACATCTAAAATTATTACAAAATAAAAATTTGCTTTATAAAGGTAAAATATTTACTTACCTTCATTATTTACTAAATCATAGCAATATTTAATAAATTTGAGAAGCATTTCTGATATAAATGTTTTGAAAAATTTCCATGGTTAAAATATTTTTATTTAATAAAAAATGTTAGTAGTTTAATAGTCATGCAAGTTACATTATATATACAAAGAGAAAAACCTTCACATAAAAGCCAAATTTGACACCAGCTCAGTCAAAATTCCTTAACTTTAGGAGAAAAGTTCTAAAGAAATTAAAATTCAGGAGAATATCAAATAATGAATGTTATGACATTTTCCCTCTCATTTAGTCCCAATTCAATCTGGAAAATAATATCTAAATTGAAATTTTGTGGATGATAATGTAAATTCTGTTATATTATTCATAATAGTACAAACATGATCTATAAACAGACCTCTGATACTTTTGAAATATTTATGCTAAATTTTGATTACAAAATATTGGAAAAAATATATCTTGATATCAAAAGCAGGTTATTGGAAACAAAGTAAGAAAACCATAAAATTTAATAAAGTAATAGTTTAGTATCATTGATATTTTAACATGCATTGGCAAAACATTATCTTCCACAAAGGAATTAAAAACATTATTTAAAACATTTTTTATTTTATTTTATCTCTTTATAAAACAGTAACAGAAAAAACAAATTTTTGTTTATTAAACCCAATTGATTTCTTATTTGACTCACATTATTACTAAAAATGTGTAGAAATAGTATAGCAATAAATACCTATGTTAAAATATCATTTATATTTGATTGTTTTCTAAATTTACTGGTAAGAGCAGATTCTACATTCACTCCCTATCTGTCCTTGTGACAGATCTTACTTGTTCCCTAATCAGTATCTTGTCTGCAGGTTTTGTTTAGGGCAATGTGCCTGATGAAACAGCTTATATCTCTAGACTGCCTTGCAGTTAGCGGTGGATGTAAAACCTTGCTACCTGCAACAAGAGGAAGCAGATGTCTACTGAGAAGGGACTTCCGAGGACACACAGTTTCTCTAATAAACAAGAAAGTCTTAGCAAGCACGTATCTTTTGCTCTTTGCCCTTTGTCCTTTTCATCCTGCCTCTCCTGGAGGTAGATCCACCCTTTTGTAATCCCTGGGATAAAGTGCACATAGGAAAGCGCAACAGGAAGCTTGAATAAATCAAACTCCTTGCTTGCTTAAGCAATTTCATCAGCTTTGGATAATCTACTTTCATATGATTTCTTATAACTGATAAATACAAACTACTATTTAGTTAAAACACTATTATAGAGTTTCTGATGCATGCAAATTCCATCATCCTATATACTTTTCTCTATTCCAGAAATTGGTTATAGATCAGTTTGCTCATTTTTAGTCTGAAATTATAGACCATTTGGGTTTTGAATTCCTTGATCATCCAAAAGGTGGGAGAAAGTTTTGTAGCATCTTTCACTGTGGTGGGTCATTTGAGAACTGGAGTGATAATCCTTTCCCCTCCCTACCAGCATTTTAATGCTATTTCTTGGTTAAAGGATGGTTTCAATGCACGTGAAGAAATTTTTCAAGAAAACCACCTACATCTTAACAGCATTTATTTATTGGTGTATATGACTGCATTTTATCTCTACATGCTAGAATATTATTGTTATCCATTCTCTATTTAGTTTTCTCCTACATAGCATTCTTACATTTGAATGGCTATACTATAATTATATAATTTCATACAATCATAACAGCTGCTTGTCTCCTGATGAAACATAGCTTTTTAATACTAATCATTTTTTTCTTAAGTATTTTACATACTGTTAGTAAGAAATTATAAAAGTGTATATTCTATTCTCTGTGTTACCTAATGTTGTACATTCCCATGTTGGTTGTTTAGGATAGTAGGATGGTATTTGGTTGCACATAGTAAAAAAAATCTGCTCCCCAAAAGTAGCATAGATAAGATTAAAAATCTCTCATGTTAAAACCTGTAGATAGGCCGTCTGATTTTGTGGTTCATGGTGTCATCAAAGACTGTGCAGTAAATAACTTATCCTTACCTAAAGAGAAGTCTGATCTTTGTCTTTGGTTCCTAGGTGGTAATCTCTAAACCCTTAGAATATTTTCCTGATAAAAATCTTTGTTTGCCTGGGGGCCTTGGGCCAGCTATGCATAACAATGTTATTTAGAGTGAGAGGTTTGTGCAACAAGAAGATGTGATTTAGGTTAGGAACCTTGGGATAGATCAGATACTAACAAGATGATTTAGGGTGGGGGCTTTGGTTCCCATGGTATAAGTCCACTTTCAGAAGAATTGGAGACTGAAGTAAGTAACAGGTGTGATCAACAAGAGTCACATACCTGGACACAGACTCTGGATACCTGTGCTCTGGTGAGCTTCCCTGGTGAGCCATACTCTGTGAATGCTGTCACACTTTGTTGCTGGGAAATGAACACTGCTCACAACTCCATGGGGAGGTGACAACTGAAAGTTGGAAGCTAGGCCCTCTGCGTTTGAAACTTTCCTGGGCTCTGCACTATGTGCCTCTTCCCTTGACTGTATTTAATCTTTTTTTTAACTGTAATATACCACAATCATAAATCTAACATCTTTCAATGAGGTCTGCGAGTCCTTTTAGCAAATTATCAAACCTAAAAGTGGTCTTAGTGACTCATAAATTTGCAATTGGTGTCAGAAGTGACAATGTTCTTGTGGACTTATTCCCTCTAATTGGTCAGAGATCCACCTTCTATTTTTTGTTTTACCCATGCAAGTGGTTTCTATCCTCGAGGTTACTGTCTGATCCAAGAGGGATGTTAGAATCTCAGACATGATATTATCATTGAAGGCTGAAAGAGGCATCAAAGATACAGTGGCAAGGAGCTGTCCCTCTAAGTTTGGTAAACTTGCTCTCAGTAGCCTTTCCAGGAATTCCATACAGCATGTCTAGGTTATGACTCTTTAGGTGGGACTTAGTCACATGGTCACACTTAGATGCAATGGAATTTAAGAAGGTTTTTGATTAAGATAACAATATGTGCAGTAAATTCAAAATTATGTTACTTAAAAGGGAACATAAAGGTTGAGTTAGACAACTAGCAATCTGTGGCACATGTTCTATAATAGTATCCTTAACATAACATAAGCAATACATAAAAATAAACTCTTTGAGGAATAAAAATTATTTTTATAATATTATTTGATTATGGAAATAAAATATTTGACTATCTGACAGCTGGTTTTAAAAATCAATTATATGAAATTATCCAATAAAAATAAAAATATAATGTCCACACAAAGATTCATCCATAAATCATTGCAGCATTATTTATAATAGCCCAAAACAGGAAACAATCCAAATGTCTGTCAACTGGCAAACAGAAGTTTTACAAATATGGTAAATCCAATAATGAAATCCTATTTATCAATGAAAATGAGTGAAGCACTAATACTATAATATAAATGAATCCTAAATCACTATGCTAAGTGAAAAAAGCCAGATGAAAAAGGCCATAGTGAATCATTCCCTTTATATGAGATGTCCAGGAAAGGTAGATATGTAGAAACAGAAAGCAAAAAAATAGACTGCAAAAGGGCCGAGGAAACTTTTTGTGATAGTGGGCATAGCCTAAAATTGGATTGTGATAATGATTATATGATTTAATAAACTTACCAAAAATCCTTGAATTATACTCGTATAATGAGTGCATTTTACAGTTTATAAATTTTGCCTCAAACTATTTAAAAATAAATATATTATGTGAAATTCCAGGGAAGATGTGTCCAGGAGCTGGTCTAGTAAAAGGACAGCCCTGTAAAAGTACGTGTTTTATAGTAGTCATATGCAGTGGTTCTTACGTCTGTCTGAGGACTTCTCTATATTAGAATTATATAGTGAAATTCTTTATAGATGAAGGTTCTTGTATCCCATCCTGCGATCCTAGGTTGGAGTCATATAAATTTTATTTTAATGAGTTATTTAAGTAATTATTTTTCACACTAACATTTGAGAACCTCTGATCAAAAGAGATAAGTAATTTGGGCTAATAATATAGTCCACTGAGGATGTGGTTTAAGGATAGAGGGAGAATTGAATATTTTTAAGCTTAACTAGGATTTAATTTCTATAGCATGATGCCATAATTTGTATCAAACATTTAAGAAAATTATAAATTTGTTCATATTAATAGAAATGAACTACTTACAAGTTTCAGAACTAAAAAACCTTATGAAATAATGCAAACCTTTAACATAGGTAAAGGCCTAGCACAAAATAAATATTTTTGACTCAGTGAAGGAAAGATTGAGAAAAGAAAGAAAGGAACTTTGGGTAGGACTAACTGAGATTTAATTATAACATATCAAATGAAAGTTGTTTAAGTTGTTGACATACTTCCCTGTTTAAATTTCAGAACAAGTTAAGGACAATACAAATGAATACTAATTTTTATCTGAACTCAAGGAAGCAATATGATACTGGGCAGTTTCAAACTGGAAAATTAGTTTGTTAAGTTTAGGAAGTTAAAGTATTGATATTGTCTTAATATTAAATAGATCATCAGCTTCAAAATGCAGAAAAAGTATAGCCATTTTTGGAGAGAAACTTGCCAGTTCAAGATAGAAAAGAGAACAGATTTTAAAATACAATAACCATGATCTAATCTTGAATGACTGAATGGATAATGATAATTTAGAAGGTGATAAAAAAAAAAGTAAAGTAGGGAGTTAAAGAGCTTTAGGGAACAAAAATAATTATTTCCCCAAAAAATCAGTGACAAATGGGGTTGCTATTTTTTCGATAGAAAATTTTACATCATTCTAGAGAACTGCACAAATGACGAGCAATCCCTTAAAACTGAGAAGTCATCACTCAAAAAGTTCTTTGCTTGAAATAGTAATTAGTGAGAGACTAATTATTACCTCAGAATTATACAGAGAAAACTAAAGTGTTCAGAGAAGGCTACTAAGATATTTTGGATTCTGATACTTGGCAACAATAAAATCTTGGACAAGTAAATTTATTTCTTTATTTTTATTTCCTCATTCTGTAAAATGGGGCTGGTAATACTACCTTCTTCAAGCAATTTTATGAATATGAAATTGGATGACAGATGCAAAATACTTAGTGCCAATGTGTGACACATAAACTTTCAACAAGGGTTAGTCAGTTTTGTTATTCTTACTATGACTGTTCTAAAAGTTCAGTATTCTTTAAAAAAGATATCTCACTCAAAAGAAAAAGCAACCAAATACAGCTTTATTCACCAGATTCTAAGACATTAGAAATACTAGTCATTCCTTTAATGTCATTTTGAGTGGTTTAATCTTTCTGCAACCTTGAACTGTCTGTGGTTTCCAGCACTACTGATTCATGCCTCTATCTGCTTTAATCACACTTTCTCCCTGCTTGGAATTTCCATTTTTTCCTCCATCTTCCTCACTTTTAACTACCTAGCTTTACCTCAAATTTTCTGACAGGCTTATAAACCTTCTCTAGCCCCACTAGCACAAGTAAAGTATTTCTCCTTTAGGGCTCCTGTAATACTTTTTTGTGTAATATTACCACTGTTTTACCACATGGTTTTATAATAATGTTTATGTTAGCCAACTTTCTTAAAAACAGAAGCTGTTGTTATGTCTTTGTATATCATTGCTCAGAATAGAGGCTGGTTTATCAGAGGCACTAGGTAAATGTTATTTGGATTTCATTGGTTTGAATCAGTATATGGAATCTGTTAAACCGTGATACAAGTTGAAACTATTAATAGGTGCAAGAAGTATTTGAAAAATACATAGATTAAGGACTTATAAGATGTAGATTAAGCAACATAGATATATTTAAAGATTATTTTCAGGGACAACATGGTCTTCTAGGCAAATGTCCCTACCATCAAGTAGGTTTAGAATATTTATAGATAAACCATAGGTCTCTCTCATACTGTTACTAATATTTCTTAGATTCTGGTACATACTCTGCTCCTGTCTTTATCTTCTGCTAATTTTTCGTTCATTAACCATAACCAGTAATACTCAGATAAAAGTACTTAGTATTAAATAACCCCTTGATTCATTATAAAATAAACATTTGCTTTGATAATGTTTAATTGTATCAGAAATTGTTCTTGCTCTTACAACTTTCAATCTTTCAATAATTTGTAATATAAACTATGTCCAGCAAAGCATGAAACTTAAAAAATGACTTATTACTCATAACATTTTTATTTTCAGTAACTTGTTCTTGAAAACAATTCTATTAATACTGCCTTGAAAATCCAATCAGTATGTATTTATTGCTTTAGACAAAGGTAACTATAATGTGATCCCGGACTTTATGTAGTATCTAGCCTATAGGAGAAGACTATTGTTTGACACATTATTTTTTTATTTCAAAATATTAAAAGGGTACAAAATTTTTGTTACATGGATACATATACTTTATAATGCTGAAGTCAGGGCTCTCAGTGTGCTCACCACCAGGACAGTGTTCATTGTACCCACCAGGTAAGTTTTTATCCCTCACTTCCCTCCTACCCTCCACCTTCTTAGTTTCCAACGTCCTTTACTTTCTTTTGTGCCCATGTGCATCCATCATTTAGCTCCCACGTATCAGTGAGAACATGTGGTGTTTGTTTTTCCATTTCTGAGATACTTCACTTAGGATAACGGTCTCCAGTTTCATCCAAGTTGCTATAAATGACATTATTGCATTCCTTTTTATGGCTGAGTGGTACTCCATGGTGTGTGTGTGTGTGTATATATATATATATATATATATATTTACCACATTTTCTTTATCCACTCATGTATCGATGGGCATTTAGGTTGATTCCATATCTTTGCAACTGTGAATTGTGCTACAATAAACATTCGAGTACATTTTGTTGAAATGACATATTATTTTTATCCCTGAAAAACAAATTTGAAGTAGTCTTCAATGGAAGACATTCATACTGAAAAAAGAAATAATAAATAGCAATTGAAATAGATCCAAAACAAGGGGGAGACAAGCAAGCAATTAACCATGTTGCAAGAGAAGAATGAAAGAAAACCATAGTATTAATGTATTAGGTAGTTTTGAAGCACAAAATAGGAAATGTTTTCTACAAGGTAGGAAGAGATCAAGGAAAACTTCTTGGATAAGGTGGCATTTCGAATAGAATTTGATGGGCAGGGTGCAGTGGCTCACACCTGTAATCCTAGCACTCTGGGAGACCAAGGAGGGAGGATCGCTTGAGCTCAGGAGTAAGAGACCAGCCTGAGCAAGAGGGAGACCCTGTCTCTACTAAAAACAGAAAAATTAGCCTGGTGTTGTGGTGCACACCTATAGTTCCAGCTACTCGGGAGGCTGAAGCAGGAGGATCACTTGAGCCCAGGAGTTTGAGGTTGCTGTGAACTAGGCTGACGCCATGGCACTCCAGCCGAGGGGACAGAGTGAAACTCTGTCTCAAAAAAAATGAAAAAGAATTTGAATTTGATGGACAAGAACACATTTACAAATGGAGAAAGGCCTATCAGGTTAAGAGAATATCTACAAAATCACGAAGTTGTTATACAATGAGTATTTTGGTGTTGTACACATGCAGTGTATATGGGAGGGATGTGGGTACATTACACATATACAATAGAGACATGTTTTCTAGCAGAGAGAGGCTGAGTAGCATTATATATTGGAAAATCTTGGAAAACATGATAAGCAGTTTAGGGCAAAGGGGAACTATCAAAAAATTTTGAGCAGGGTGTCAGAACTCAGGCAGTTTTAAAGGGGAAAGAGCTAGATGAAGAAAGAACAGTTACATAATTAAGGTAATTAATTATGGAAAATACGGAATTCAGAACTAGGTCAGTAGCAATATTCTTTAAGAGTAGGAGCTTCATTTTTTAATATTTCATTGCACCTAACGAACTGTCTTGCATAAAATAAGTGCTGAAAGAGTATTTGCTGATGACTAGAAGGATATAATTTTAAGGAATTTCCTCCAGTCCCAGTTCTTTATTACCTTTTCAGAGTATGATAGACTTACCTTGGTTTCAGTTCACTTTTAATCTCTTCATAATTTTTAGGAATAAGGATAGATTCCTAGAAAGTGTGACTATATTAATTCATTCACGTTATTAAAATAATGTGGGTTGCCAGAATAAATTTAAATAAAAAGTATAGATTGCAAACTAAAAAAGCTTAAAATATCATAGAGAAGTAATTTACTCTAGTTGCTAGATTTTTAGAAAGCAAAACTATCCAAGAGAATAATGGCAATGATATTTAAAATATTTCCCAAAAAATGAAGAATATTTGCCTCATTTTTGCTAATTACGAGAAATATAGAAATCACACTACTGAATAATTGATTGCAAGAATTTTTTTTCTGGGTATATAATACAATACCATTTCTTTTTCTAATTTTGTCTTATTTATTTTTCCTAATTTATCAATTATTTAAAAAAAATCTTTGTCATACAGAAAAATACAAGTCTTTATTTTGAGTTCCATTTTAAAGGCTGAGTTAATTTTCCTATTTGATATTTGAGTTGAAATATGATCCTCTGGAATTCCAAAAATTACCTTGGAGCAGCTCTCCAGACCTCACCTCCTGGTTTGGATGACTACCTTGATCTCTCTTCTTACTGCCAATATCACCTACTTGTCCATTGTAGATAAGAGCAACTGGGATTTTAGTTTGGATATTGGTGAATAGGAGCTGTCAGAAAGAATTTGAACAGTTTAGCACTCCTGAAATGTAGTATTACCCCCTCTTTCTGTCCTCATTATCTGTACTCCCCACATACACGCATTGGCATCTGTGGCCCAATTCCAAAGTAGGCTGTTTCTGCTTCCTGTGAATTTTATAGCTGCAGAAATATCATCTCCAATTCTGTTACCACTCTCAGCATAATCTCTTCAACCAGGAACTCCTGAGAGCTTATTATTTAAGGGAAGTACATAATTCTACCTTTCATTTATTTTCAACCTTTTCTCTTTTCTTCTAATTTTATTTTCTTCTTGATTTTTGCCAAGGTTATGACACTAAATCATTAAGCTTCTGCTACAAGGAGCTCTTTAAGATAAAGATCAAAGGCAAATATGAAAAAGCCCAATGAACTGTCTCTTCAGTGGGAAACAGAAAATGTTTTAATATTAACATCATATACATGGACATAATGACACTTAAAATGAAAAGTGGGAAATCCTTTTTCAATAAAAACCTGAACATGCATATTAAGATTCTAGAGAGTCCTGCAGATTTTTTTAAATCAGAGCAATGTATTTTCAGCATTTCTTAAAAAAATAAATGGAACTTTCCTAAGCTGAAATATTTTTATAAAAAATAAGGCTCAATTGCTCTGCCATCATTAACTTAAAGCCACCATTAACATCTAAGTTTCCATAAAATATGAATGCTGCATTATTTTGAGAAATACATTTTCTCAATCAAAAGATTTTTGGGAGCTCTAGAAATTAAGGCTGACTCTTGGTGGTGTGCAATTATATCTGCTCTGTCCTAATAAAATCTACACCTCAAGAGTGATAGTGGAGATGTATATCCAATTAAATTTTAAAACTCCAGCATCATGACAGTTATAAAAGGCCTAAAGTATAGTAATTTTATTTTCAAATATTTGATATAAACACACTCAAGAATATACTCGGTATACTTTATTTTAAACATAAAATTATAAAAGATGCAGAGTTCATATACTAGATATATCAATGTTTCTTGCTTTTTTTATGGTCTTTTTCAAGGGTATTCATAAACTATAACCAGATAAAGCGGTCTCCAAAGATGGAAATATTTTTAAAATCTAAAAAATTTAATTTATTTATGTTTTAAATTTACAAAAGTTATATATATTTATGGTGTTCAATATTGATCTATAGAGAACAGAAAATTACAATACTTTCAATTCAGAAAAAATCTTAAATTTATAACAAATATCATCATATATAAGAGATAATACAGTCAAGTTCTTCATTGTCTCGTTTTTTTCTTTAATTAAATATGAGTCCTCTTTTGGGAAAAATAATTCTTAAATATAGTGGCCCTTTTTCTTGCTACATTTCTCTTTTAGATTGAATTTTCATTTCTATTTAAGTAAAAATACAATTATTTAAATCATTATATCTCTACATGTAATAATTTAAAGACTAATGAGATACATACGTTCAATTGGACTTTCAAAATTACTTTGAAATGTTCAGAAAATAGGCCAATAAATTCAGTTTTCAATCTAGTCAACATAAAATAAAGATCATCTAATATAGGATAACAAGGAAATTTAAATTATTTATCTAAAGACTGCAAAAAAGAGAAACTTTTATTTAGGATTGCTTTGTTATGATTACCTAAAAGCCACCTAATGGCTAAATTTACTCTGGATAAAAGATGAATGCTGTATTATTCTGAAAAATACATTTTCCATAAGACCTTTCTGGGATATATTCATGATGTATTTATACATATGTATACACACACGCACATATGGTATGTGTGCACATACACACACACACACACACTATGAAGAAATAAAGTTGATTAGTGCCCACAAAGAATACAGAAATTTCCTCCCTGACAAGTGTACCTGAATATATTTACCAATAAAAGAAATTTTATGAAAATCTATGATTTATCAGTCTATAAATGTATGACAGATACATAACAGGTAAACTCAATGCTGTAATCATTTTAATATTTTATTTAAAAAAAATTTTTTGAATAAGAATTTCAGTTGTACAGTTAGGTTTAGGTTAAATGCCACTTTACTCTGTGTTTACTACAACATCCATATGTTCAAATTTCGCCCTTAATTTTGCCTAACTCCCCATTTGCCATATTAATTTTTTTCTTAAATTCTGTGTTATTTTTTTCCATGAAAGTTACAGATAATTACTAAGTATTATTGACATATTTTGGATTTTATTAGGATATTTATTTATATTCATACTTGCACCAGCTTAAACATCACTCAGCTAATTTTCACAATAGTTGTTTCAAAGTCCCCCAAATGTCTAACTTTGCTCCATAGAAAAGATGAACATGTTTTTGGTTGGCATTCTGGCATTCACTTGGCCCAATTTTCCTCAAAAAGATAGTGATACCACGTGTTTAATCCTTTTTCACTTCTGAATGACATTCTGTCACTCTTTCCTTGCTCTCACACATTGTCATTCACTTGTTCATTCACTGCCTCTATTTCTCCCTCTCTTCTGGCTTTCAATCTAGATTGAAAACATCTTTGCTTGACTTAAAAACAGTTTGCATTGTTTTGCCTCTGTTATTTTCATCTCAAACTTCTAGAAAGCATAGTTTATAAACTCAGAAATCATAATTCACCCTATTCCTTCCTGATCTTCCCAAATGTTGGTTTTGCACATGTAACTGAATCCAAATTGCTTTTCTTATCTCAATTTTCACGTCTGCAAGTTGTCTGACTTATGTGACAATACACTCTCACTCTAAGAATTTGTTAAATGTATTTTCCGTACTTTTATTATAATGAGATATTTTGGCAAATGGAAAAAAGCTCAATATACAAAAAGAATATATCAATTATGTTTGTGTGTATATATTGCATATATGATGACATATCTATTTTCACATTCCTTAATAAGTAGAAAAATTTTTAGTAACACTTCTTATACTATTATAATTGGGGCATCATTTTTGCTTAAAACTACATTTGCCTATTGACATATCTCTGCTTGGTTTATCTTTTGCTTCTTTTCAATTTATTCTTTCTATCTTTCATGAACATCCGTGGCTTGTCAAATTTATTTTCTGGTCCCTACATTTCCTTGTACCCTTCTTCCCAGAAATTCTCTCAGCACTTTGCACTCAATTAGGACGAAATGAGTGCATTTCCTTTTCCCCTGAGCCTGCCAATGCTCCTTTCTTTTCCATTTTGTTAAGAGCGCCACCAAGTGAAGAGGCACACTCACAAAACAGCAAAGAGTCAAGTGAATCCTGCTTTCCCTTGTTTTCCAAGTAAAATCACCTATACACTCTGTTGGATTTATTCCTAATTTTCAGATAAATCCATACTTCTCAATTGTCACGTCTTTTTTTTAGGACCTTTTTAATTCTGACTTGAAATATTGTTACAGTTTCTTAACTGGTATCTTCATTTCCTTTTTCTTTTCATCATTAGTCTTTCATATGTGAAATTATCTTGATAAAAAATGCTATATTTTCTGATACAAATCTTAGAATATGTAAACTGGTAAATTATCTTTGTACTTCTGCAACACTTGAAATCTTCTCTGTGGGAGGAAATATATATTCTGAAATGTTAGAAATTTTGAAATATGTCAGCATTTTTATACGGACAGCAAAAGAATAACTGATATGAGGACTGTCTTTACATATCTGAAAAATATGCCTGTTAGTACTTAGAGCTGCACACTACTTAGAGTAGGGGCTAGATAGGTTCTATTGTTAACTCCATTTGTACATGAATAAACTTCAGTTTGAAGAAGTTAATGACTTTCTCACAGCCCTAATTCTAAGCTTTGAAACGACTATAAACAAATCACTCTTAATAGTAGATTTCTGACTTGAGTCTGATATTCTATAATCATGTTACTCAATAAATCTCTATTGAAGGAATTGAATTGCTACATTGAGGAAGATTGTAGGAGGGTCAGGTTTGTAAGGAAAGATCACAAGTCCAGATTGAGATTCATTAAGCTTATGAATTAACATGCTGTATAATCATTAGGAAAAAACTTGAATAAAAAATAGATACCATGATATTATTCCATTAATAATATTACTATTTTACTTAATTTATCACAGAATAAAGTCTCTAAACATTGGGAAAAGCTGAAACAATATGGACTACAGCAAATTTGGAAATAATGGAGTGCTCGATATAAACAATGAAGAAGTGATGAAGTAAGCAGAGGGCATAGGACCTATGAAGGAGAAGAGAAATTAAACACAGAACTAATGTCAATATGTATGCCAGGTGGAGCTCCCTAGGAGTATAAAAATTGTGGAAGAAGAAAAGAAGCTTAAATCTAGAGGGTCCTCAGGAAATGATGCTCCACATCAGCAATCATTAGGGAAATACAAATAAAAAACACAGTGAGATAATCACCTCAAACACATTAGGATAACTACTATCAATAAAACAGGAAATAACAAATGTTGGAAAGGATGTGGATAAATTGGAATTCTTATGCACAATGGGTGGGAATGTAAAATGGTGCAAAATAGTATATTGGTGCCTCAAAAAACTAAAAAATAGTATTATTATATAATTCAGCAATTCCACTTCTGGGTATATACGCAAAAGAATTAAAAGCAGGGTCTTAAAGAGATATTTGTATAGTCATGTTTATAGCAGCATTACTTAAAATAGCTGAAAGGTGGATGCAACCGAAATGTTCATCAATAGTTGAATGAATAAACAAAATGTAGTATTTAAATACTGTATGATGGAATATTATTCAACCTTGAAAGGAAGGAAATTCTGACACATGCTCCAACATAAATGGACCTTGAGGACATTATGCTACAGAAATAAGGAAAGGAATTAGAAATTGTCAGCCATAAAACATTTCTTGCCATACCAAATGCATTCCTTATCAGTCAAGTTTTTTGTTACTTAATAAAAGCAGTTATGTACGTAGACCCAGACCTAATTGGTCAATAAAAACTAGATTGTATTTAATTTTCTTATAAGATGATAAATGGATACGCTAAAGGATTTTTTTCCCATTTTTAAGTGAAACAAGCAAAATGGTAGTCTTAATGTTAGATGGACAGTATGTGCTTAAAGGCATAAATAACCTTCTGTAACCCCTTTTTATAACCAATTATTATAATACTTATAGATACTTCTTATAAGATTCACATAAATAATAACCCAGTTACCCTAATATGATCTGGTATATTTTCCCCTGAGCTCCGCTGAAATGTAGGTGTGTGGGAATATTAAGACACACGTGGATGTACTTCTGGGGAAAAAATGACTGTTATATGCAAGGAGAGAAAATTTGAGATACTCTAATTATCTTCCTATTCCTTTCCAGGAACACTATGCAGAAGTGATGGCTCATCACTCTGAGAGACCCAGGGGTAAAAGGACCAGACAGTTTAAAAGAGCTGTGGTATATCCTCCAGGCACCAAAAGGATTTATTACATGCAAATTTCCATTAGTGCTAATGGGAGTTATTATAGGTGATTCATACTCTAAAGATATAAACTAAAACTAAAAGTTCATTTCTATTTGCCTACTTTGAATGAATATCTCCTTTTGTTTTATAAAATGTATAAGAAAAGAGGAGGAATAAATAATACTTTAAATATTAAAAAAATAACAATATGTGATATGATGTTCTTTATGGTTGATGAATTTCAAATGTTAATTTTTAAATTCTCAACAATATGCCCCTGGCACATCTTTCTCATTTCTCACAGTGTGGAGTTAGGCAGTGAAAACTAATTTTAATATTAAGTTGATATGCTGCTATTATTAGTCATATATGACAAAGCCAAATAAAAAGGAGAGATTTTTTGTTACCTGAAATTTGAGTATAACTGAAAGAAGATTATCATCTAGCAGCCATACTATTATTTATTGGAAACCTTCAAGATACTGAACTAGATTGTCTGTAATAAAAACTTTCATCTCCTCTTTAAGAAGCACGTGATTTGGTAGAAAAACTATGTTTGTTGTTGAAGTATGAATGCAGGTTTCCTTACCTGCTACCCCAGTATTATCTTATATCCTATTGCCTTCCTTCTTTGAATCACATAGAGCATTATGTATCATTGTCTCCAAGAAGAAATGATGCAGCAGAATATATAACAGAAAAAGAGTTACTTCTCCTACTTCTAAGTTTCAAAAGCCTAGAACTCAAAGGGAGGGGATAAAGGACTCATGAGCTGGGACAGTCGGTATGGAAAAATGATGTATGTATCAGAGCAAGAATTTCCACTTCTGAGACTAGATAACAGTCCCCAGGGTAAGAAAAACAGAAGGAAAGTAAGTAGAGTTAAATAATAACCTGTCACTGAGCACCGGGTTTTTACTATATCAGGCCTGTGCCAGGGATTGAGTCAAGAGAAAGAGAATCCTCACCGAGGTTTAGGAATTGTAAAGTGGATGTAATCTGTGTCTACTTTCCCTATAGAGCCTGGGAAGCATGGCGGGTCTCCAGAGAAGAAATAATAGCAGGTGTACACAGAAAGATGAGAATTAGCCCATGTGATCGCCTTGGTTCAACATGATGCAGTTTTGGAATGTTCCCTGAGTCCCTGAAGGGACATCCAAAAGTATTCAAGAGAGAAGTCTTACATTAAAGGGGAGCTGAAATAGCAATGCATAGAAGTGGCTTAAAGCCAAAATCGAGTAGAAGAGAGACCTTCACAAAGGATGTCAAAAATGTAAAAGTGACAAAGTCTGACAAGAAGAGGCAGACTACTCCACGCCAGTCTTGACCTTCCCCATAAAAAAGCCCTGCAGTACTTATATTGCAAAGTAAGAGGAGAGAAATTAAAAATTGGTCCAAATTAAGTTTACTTCCAATATTGAGTGGAAGATACCCAAATTGATAGAGTAGTATTATGGAAAAATAAAAACAACTATATATCTCTGTGGACCGAGGAGTCTGTCTTCTTCCTATGCATACTACAAAGACAGACATAGTTACTCCACAGAAGTACAAATCAGGCCTTATGGGAATTTAGAACAATTATATAGGAAGTGTGTAGAGGAATGGCAACGTTTCCACTTCAATTATTCATAACGTTATTATAATAGGGCAAAACAAACAAACAAAAAAAAACAGTACAAAAAGTTTACCAATGTTTCCAAGGTGCTAGAAACTATGCTAAGCACTTCAGTTAAAACATGAATAAAATAAGGTTTTGTTCTAAAAGAGCTCAAAATCTAGCCAGAGAGAAAGATAAATGTATTATTGACCTTGATACCTTTAAAAATATCTTTTAAGCTTATCTTTTACAGTGGGTTGTCACAGATAGAATATAATTATTGGATATCTCTTCATAGAATCTAAATAAGCTGGAGATCTTATGGAGGACATTCTCGAATGCCGCAGAAGTGTGGCCTAGTGACCACTAAGATTCATGTTAGTGCTGATATTCTGTGGTTTTATAATGATAGAATGCTGAAAAATGAGGTTAAGTGTTAGGAAATTTATTGCATGTAGATTTATGTTTAAGGCCAGTTTAATCACAAATTTTTTGGATTATCCTTACTGATTTTGAAGGCTCATTTTATTTTGTTTTTTAAATTTTTCTCACATACACTGGGTTATATTCTTCTACGTTTTTGTTATGTTAGCTCACAGAATGGAACTCATTTCCATTTACATTATGTCAGTAAATATTTCCATCTCAGGAATAAACAAATCTCTAGGAATTTTGCTTGTATAATGGCATACTGCCAAGTTTATAGCTTTGTTGAGGAGCTTACACATGGCCTTTGTCTATGTGCAAATGAGCAAAGCTTTTCAGAAAACCAATCATTCTCATAGACTGCAACTTCCAACATTTCATAACAAAATCTTAAGTGATGGTTCAAAATGCATGCTGATCTTGATGACATATGCAAAGATGAGTAAAATCAATTTTAGCACTACAGGTACAGGTCACAGTTTCAGATCAGTAGCTGGTAGTGAGCAGACGCAACCTTTTTTAAATTTTCTGCTCTGATATCAGCATTTGTGATTTAACTATGTGATTTCAACGGATATTCATAAAAAGTCAAAAGAAAACTTTAGAGATAAAAATAATAGTATAATGTTCAACAACAAAAAAAAAACAATACATGGTGTTCAGGTACAAAAATTAAAATGCCTGGTAAGAATTGGATATGCTCTAGGTTTTGGCTTGCATATACAAGATACACTTACATGTTTCATCAATATTTATATTTGCATCTTGATGTTGACTAAGATGAAGTCCTTATTAGAAGATAATATGATGCAGTTCAACAAATATTTCTGAGTACTTTGTATTTTCCAGATATTCTGCTGGGTGTATAAAGATGAATGATTGAGTGCCTGCCCTTAAAGAGTTCATGGTTAAGAATGAAGTAGAATAGAAGCATAATTGCACATATATCTATGTATTTATAAGAAAAACCACAGAAAGTAAGAGTAAAAAAGTGGAGTGGAACTCCTTTAAAAAAAAGAGATATGAGTCAAATGGGATGGCTTGAGTAAAACTCTGCTACTTTAATGGATATACTTGACAATCTCACTGGCTACTTCTTTAAGACTCCTTTCCCAACTATATTACTTCTACAAATAATATAAATGTTGGAGACTCTCAGGAATTAATCCTAGTGCCTCTTTCTTCACCTCCCATCCTTGGTTTTAATTGGCATGCTTATACTGATGACTACTGAATTTTTACCTCCATTCTATTCCTCCCCTGTTAATCCAGGCTGATATACCCTACTGTCTATAGTACTTGGCATCTTCACATGGTTATTTTGTTAGCATCCCAAGTACATAAAAAATACTAGTTGGAACCATTTCTTCCCCCACCAGCAAACATGGTTTCACCCCATAGTTTTCTATCTCATGAACGGTACCAGTGCTCACCATGTCTTCAAACCCAAAACTGTAGGAGTGACCAACTTTTTTCCTCCTATCCTTCAAATCCAACATGGACATTAAATCATATTGTTTCTCCAACCAAAATATCTTATCTACTCACTTCCCTCTATTTCCATTATCAGACTGCAAGCCAAAAGAAGGCCAATATATTGATATAAATTCATAAAAATAAATTTGCTTATAGCCAGCATGCTAAAAAAATCAATTTAATTATTTATTTCAAAAAATCAAATAAATGTTATCAGAATAAGTTTGTCAAATAATCAATTCACCGGCAGTTTACTGAATTTGCTAAATTATCAATTTACCAAAACCTTGTTTTAAAAAATAAACAAAATAGCTTAAAATCAACTGTTTAAAAGCCATTTTATCAGAATCCAATTACCAAAAATACAAATTTATGCAAACACATATTAAATATTTACATGGTTTCAAGCATATCATGGTACATATAGATGCTTTCTAGAGGTTTTGAGAATTTTTTAATTGTAAGATGAGTTGATTCACCATAGTTTTAATACTGCTAAATTTTACTCACTCCAGTTGTTTTTCAGTGACTTTGTTGGAGCAGTTCATTCAAATGTCTGTTTTAAAAGTAATTCATATTTTAGAGCTTAAGAAATCCTCAAATATTATTAACCAAATTGAGCTTAATAAATATGTGACTGAAAATTTATTGGAAAACAGCATCTTATTCTTTTATTTTAAAGTCCCAATATTCAATATATGCCCAAACCATGTCATTGGAAATGCAGAAGACATTCTTAGTCCCAAACCAGAGAATATTAGAACAATCAGTTATGTATTTAATTTTGGCTTGCCAGAGTAAAATGAATCATAATAAATTAAAAATAAACTGAAGATAAAAATAAACAAATTAAAAATTACATTGTTTGACAAAAACATCTCAGGAATCTTCAAAGTTTATTAAAATCATTCATTTCTATCAAAATAGGTCTAAATTTATGAATAGATAACATTGTCAATAAAGTGGTAAATTTGGCATATTGACCTTTCAGCATATTTATAAATTATTTTTAAAGATCCAGTTATTTTATAATTGATACATATTTTCTCTTGGGCAACTTAAACTAAAATAATTTATTAATTATATCTTCTTTGGAATATTATAATTCTTCATAACTAGTTTTTCTTCTTTTTCTGTTCTTGAGCATTCTACCAATCCTCCCTCTACTCCACTGTCAGAAAAGTAATTTTCAAATGCTATGGTGAGCAAGTCACTGCCCATTTAGAGTTTATTAATGGAGCCTCAGTTTACCAGTAAAATCTAAACTCCTTACCAGAAGCCTTCAGGTCCTTTGGTGATCTCACCGCTAACTATATCTTCAACTTCATCTCATGTCACTCTTTCTTTTTCTATTACACTTCAGTCACCTGGCTTTCTGTCCCATTCCAGAAAAGATAAAATTTTCTGTCTCAGGCCTTTGTATTGTTCTGTCTGCCTAATTTTTTTTTTCCTGGTTCTTCACTTATTTGGCACCTTTTAATCTAAAATATTACTCCCTTAGGTAATCGTTGTCATTTGTCTATTTAAAACTACCTCTGTTATTCTCTATCACAGTAATCTGTTCTTTTCCTTCCTAATTCTACTTCCTTTTAGGTTTCTTTTTTTAAAGTATTTGGTGATGCATTTATTTTCTGTCTAGCTTCCTGCTATGTAAATTTCATGAGGAAAGGGAACTTATCTATCTAGTTTAGCATTATACTGTTACTGAGCTTAGTACATAGTAGATGCTCCATATATATTTATTATTTTATAGAATAAAAACAATAATATGACATTTGGTGCAAGGAAAATAAATTAATTGAATGGAAATAATGGAAATGGACTTTTCAATAGAAAAAAAATGGACTCTAGAATTTATCATATCAAACCAATATGTTTGATGTCAATATAAACATTCCTCATTGGATTATTAAATAAATTTTCTAAGGTATACAAAAGTAATATTGCTAATTATCAACCTTACTAAAAGACATCAGGTAAAAATAAATTGATTTGATATATCCTGATTAGATCTTTAGACCATTGGATAAAGTGATTGTTACATAAATAGCATGTTTTTACTTTAGTCTACCTTTGGCAAAATTTTAATAGCATTATAGATAACGTGGATAAATAGATACTATTTTATATTGCAGGCATGTAGATTTATTTCCATTTGAGCAACCCTCTCAAAAAATGAGTATCGATTAATGAAATGGTGCCAACCTGGAGAAACTGCTCTAGTGATATGTCATCAGATTATATTTTACTTTGTTCTATTTAACTTTTTAAAAAATCAACAATATTTTTGAAGATATATAAGGCAATCAGATCAATACTACAAAGCAAGGAAGATTGTTAAAATATCAGATGACAGGATTAGAACAAAAATATATGAAAATAGGCTAAAATAATGAGCTAAAGCAAAGAAGATAAAGTCTTTTAAGAATAAATATAAAATTTTATATTTATGTGTGCAATTTAAAAACAGATATTAAATGTTAGATGAGAGAAAACTGCTTAGCAACTCTCTCTCTGAGTATGTTTCAGTGGAATGCAAAGTTAACCAGAAGCCACCCTCTTATGGCTATAAGGGTAAAAGTGGAAGTTGAAAAAGAGTTTCTGTTAATAGAAACATATTGTTCAGACAAAGACCTGAGATTAGTCTCATTGCAGTATTCATAAGTCTAACCACTTTAAGCTTAGTGTAGCTAATTCTGGTCTTCAAATTTTGAATATGAGACTAAGAAACCAAAAGCTTATCCAAAAGGTAAAAATGCCTGGGAATTGTTATTTAATCTGTACTTATATGAAACACTAAACTAGAAGACTATTAAACAGATATATGACATGAAAAGTACTTTTAGATTGATAATTTTTGTTCTTTAAAGAAGTTAAATTTTTTTATTTTATTATAGCTAGAAAGTAGTTTTAAGATGTTAAATAAAGAAATAAAAATGTTAACATAGTTCCATGGGGAATGGTAGTTTTGTAATGATAAAAGATGTCATTTATTAAGCACTTATGTGCCTCATACTATAGAAGGCATTTTACGTGCATTATCTCATGTCACTCACACAGAATATCTTGGAAAAAATGGATATTATTGCCCTTGTTATATAATTAGTAAATTGAAGCACAAAATAATTTAATAATATTTTCCAAAGTTCAGAGTAAGAAAGTAACAAAGCTGGGATTTGAGCCCATATTGGTTCTTTTTCCAATATAACAAATTATTTTTTTCCAGTGTCTTTACATTTATTTATATTTTATTATGTTTTCATAATGACTATTGATTATTTTGATAAAAAGAAGAATATTTAAGTTAAAACAATAAAAATTTTAAAGTACTGAATTGAGAATCTGGAAATAACAGCAGAAAATGATTTGCAAATAGAGGAACATTTTTGAATAAAAATGTATTTTTTTTTAAAATGGTTGTATTCATGTGATTATTGATGTCATGAATTTTAAGTGACTAAGAGAATATTTCTAATATCTAGAGTAAAATAAGCGTGGTTTTGTGCTTGTGTAGAAAATAGTTTCATCTTAAGACTAGATGCCATCATCAAAAACCTGTGAGATGCACCATCAAATTGGTTTCACTGACCAACACCTAAGTGCACATATAGGAATAACATTCATCGGGCGGCGGCCAGGTGGGAGGGGGAGGAGGGGATGGGTCTATACATACATAATGAGTGAGTGCGATGTGCACCGTCTGGGGGCTGGACATGCTTAAAGCTCTCACTGGGGCGGAGGGGGAACAAGAACAATATATGTAACTTAAACATTTGTACCCCCATAATATGCTGAAATAAAACAAAAACCCTGTGAGATGGAGCTTAACTATTAAATTAGCAATTAACACTTGTGTTAATACTTTATAGTTTAAATCTTTTGTTGTCAAAATGTTCCCCATTTGATTCTCACACAATGCCTCCTTATTTTACAGAAAAGAAAACAGAAGAATCAGAAAATTGAAGTGACATAGTTGAGGCCACAGAATAAGCAAGTTGTAGAATAAGACTACAGTCCAGCACTTCTGACTCCAAATTATGTGTTACTCACCACAAAACAGCAAAGGCAGCAATACACATATAAAATAATAGAAAATGCATCATAAAAACGGCATTATTGATAAGAACTCAACATTAACAGCCTCAGTGCTGAGCGTTTGAGTCTAAGAAATAGTCCTCTATTAGTGCCTTATCTCGTTAAACGCTCTTAAAACCTTATATGATGATAAACTGAACATCTGTATCATATTCAAGCCCATCTTTATTTTACCTATTTTTTAATTTTATCAGTAATTATATTCTAAGAGGAGAAATACATCTTTATCCCTATTCCCACTTGGAAGAAATTCTGTACTGTCCTTTTATACAGATTTTCTTTGTTGGAGTTAACTTGAGCTAATTTATCACCAAGTGTGTGCTGTAAAATTTACCTCTTATAGAAAAATAGTTTGAGTTAATATGGTTTTACATAGCACATATCCTAATAAATTTGATTTCTTATAACTAACATCCCCTAGAGACTATAATCTAGAGGTTACAAATCAAGAATCCTTGATAATATTAATACCAATCTTGTTTAACATTTTAGAAAAGCTCTTTGCTCTGATTAACAAAAGGACTTAGAACCTCAAATTCATGGTGGTAAGATAGAGAATATATTTATTTTTTATTTTTTAGAGATAGTTTATCTCTCTGCCACATAGCTCATTGCAACTTTGAACTCCTGGGCTCAAAGGATTCTCCTGCATTAGTTTCTTGAATAGCTGGGAACACAGGTACACACCACCATGCCTAGCTAACTGTTTTCCCATATTTTTAGAGAATGGGTCTTGTTATATTACCGAATCTGGTCTTGAACTCCTGGCCTCAGGCAGTCCTTCAGCTTCAGTCTCCTGTAGCGAGTAGCTGGTATTACAAACACAAGCCACCACACCTGGTAGAATACATTCAGATTTAAATTAAATTTTAAGGTAATAGGGAAATATCTACCAACTTCTTTCTTAACTGTTTTTCAACAGAATGAACTAGCTAGTTCATAGGTTATCCTCTCAAATTATCTATGTCAAACGTCTATCGTGCTTTTAAGGTTTTTTTTTGATAACCAATAATGAAGTTATACTTTCTAGTCATGGCTCAATTAAAGAATATAGAGATTGCTATTAATTTGGAATTAATTCATGGGCACAGAAGTCTTTGGAAATCAAGAAGGGAGGAAGGGGGAGGAGAGTAGGGGTAAAAATCTACATAACAGGTACAATGCACACTGTTCAGGTGATAGGCATACTTATATCCCTGACTAAAGCATTATGAAAGCTAAAGAGAAAAGAAAAGAAAAGAAAAGAAAAGAAAAGAAAAGAAAAGAAAAGACAAGACTAGAAGCAAAGTGTTAATCAACAGAGAGAGTTTTTAAGTTCCTTCCCTCTGGGGAATCTGAGAGGTTTTGTGGCAGCCGTAGGTCAGGTAGACTGAAAGCCATGCAGATAACAGCCACTGGGTACCCCGTAACTTCCTGGAGGGCAGGAGGATAAGAGATCACAGTTCAAGAATGGAGGTAGAACCAATGCTGGGCATACCTGGCAGATAACCGTGGGCCTGGGTCTAAGAGGGTACATCAGTTTACATTCCATTTGGCTGCTATAACACGGTCAAGCCAGATAAAAAAACGTTTTCTCTCTTAGGTAACTATCTGAGTATGGAAGAAGTCAAACATATCATGTCAGGCTGATATGAACTTTCTTATGCTTCTGCCATCCTCAACATGCATTTTTCACTTTGTGATCTAATATGGCTGCTGTGAGATTGTAATTTTATTTCTCCACATCTAAAAACTAGTCTCATAAATTTAATTATAAGATACTCCCAGGGAGCAAATGAACATGAATTAGGAATAGAAGTATTTGAGACAAAGAGAAATGTCTTAGCAGATCATATTTTTAGTCTTTAACATGAATATATATGTGTGAAGTATGTGAGTGTATAACTTTATAAACTTCATTTATCTCATACAGATTAATCTTACCGTTGTTCAGCCTGAATTCATTTACTCTATGTGCTTTTTTTTTGTTTTTCCCTTGATTCTCTATTATTAATAAGAGTATCAGGTAAAAATTAATTTTTGGTGGAAAACAAACAACTAATCAAAAACAAATTAAATTATCAAAATCAAGATTCACCTCTTTCCTTTTGATTGAGTACTTCTATTTCAAAGAATCTTATTTTAAGAAATGTTTGGTAATTATTTTTCAATGATGTTGATAGTGATGATGAGTCTAAAGTCCACTGATGTAGGAGGCTGTATCATAGCTTAAGAGCATAAGATCTGTGTTGGAGATGAAACAAACAAAAAAAAAATGATTATTGAATTTTACTATTTTGGCAAAATATCACTAAAACAGTATGCTGTCCAGTAAATAGAGAATATAAAGAAAGCCAGCATGTTCCCAGAAATATCAGCTAACAAAATATGATACCAACAGAGCAAGATGCTCTTAGCAGAGCTAATAGCTTATAGAATGGTATAGTAAGTATGCAATTTATGATTTGACTGGGAGGCCTAGATTATAACAGATGTCACTCGAAATGTTAGTACTTGTACCATGTCACAATGAACAAAAGGTAAGCCCTTAGATGAAACCAACAGCTATGTCACCACTGAAACTCCTCTTAGGCAAATAGTATGTTGCAGATTCATCATGACATTAAAACAGATTCAGGGATCCTGTCATTTGTTGAAGTCTGTGAGCAATAGAAATATTACAAGCGTAGGGTCCACCATTAACAAGACAAGCCCCCATAAATCCTGAGCCAAACAATCTTTGGGACACATTCAATTCTGCTGCCAAGTCAGTACAAATGTGGATTGCAAAGGGTTTCTGAATAACTATTTTATGCAAACTTGAGAACAACAACCAAAATTACGATAGAAAGATCAAATTCTTTGAGGACATGCCTAAGCATAATTTCAAGCAACAGGGCATAGCCAATGACTGCTGGGAAACCATAGCAACAGGCAGCACAAGTTGGCATGTTAGTAATCCGAGATGGGATGGTTTTTTATAAAGGGAGGAAGCTGAGCTGTAAGCAGGATCAAGCCTGTAAACACAAAACAAGCATACTTCTCACTTATAGAAAGGAATGCAGCCCTATTAGTTACAATAATCTAATAGATGTTAGCAAAAATAGAACCATGAAACAAGAATCACACTGGAGACTTCTTTACCTTTAGAATCCATGTATCAGGACCACCTTAAAAGGAAATAATTTTGATAATTCAGTAATTTAACCCCCTTGGATGCCATTTGAAGAAAACATTACATTTATATCAAAAATAATAAAGCATACTAGAATAAGTCTGTAATCTATACTATCTAAGTTAAGTGCCAAAGCATGTTGTGTGGCAACCTAAGTTTAGAAATTGATGGTGTACAAAAAATGCCAAAAGTGATAACTTTGTCAGATACTGAAACCTGGAAATTCAAAATATTTAAATAAGTATTCCTTATCAAAAATGGAACATTTCATTTCCTCACTGTAAATCCTGAGAAGAGAAGGAACATATAACATGTAGAAATGGAAACATTAGGATTCTTTTTATATTTCTAGAAAGTAAAATACTTTATTCTTTTCCATGTCTACTATAAGGTATTTTATCTATAGCATAATGTAAAAAGAACCACTGACCACTAATAAGATAAAAGATATTCTCTACATTTCTTCTCATTATTACTGCCTTGGATATTTATAAAGATGGACTAGACATTTTCCTGCACAAATTAGCTATAAATCTCAAGTCATATTTTAGCCAAGTAAATACATCTTCAAGTAAAGACCTTTAAAGAAAGGAAAAAATGGGATTTTAAAGCCAAATTTTAAGTACACCTCCCTAAGTAGTATTTTATTTGAAACACTTTGCTGTGTTATCAGTAAAGACAGAAAATGACACTGAAGATGAGCATTTTTATGAATTGAGATTGAAAGCAATAGATTCATAATTGTTTCCAAGAGGATAAAAGAAATTTTGTAAAAGTCTAAAATATTGCATGTAGTCATAATCAGATTAGTTTAAGAAAATCAGTACTATAAAAATTATTCTTAATAAGTGGTACAATAAATAATTATAAATGGAGGTCTAAAAGAAAATGTAAGATGTTTTAGCTCTCTTCCCTCAAATCCTATAAAATACAACAAAATGAGCAAAAATAGACAAAGAAACTTTTCTTTAATGAAGCAGAAAAGAGATAACAACCCCAATACATACATTATGTATGTATGTATTGAAAAGTGGTCAAGAACTCTGAAATTTGAACTAAAATATAGAGAGACAACATGTATAGAGGTACATGTTTACATATATCTCTTTAGAAAAGGTGAAGTGGGAGGATGGTTAAGGTATCCCCTAAAGTATGAATTAGGTTCAAAATACAAAGATGGGTGGTCATAGAAAAAATATGAATATTCCCTCAGTTTGGCACATTATAAATTCAGGAAATTAGAGCTGAAGGAGAGATTATAATTATCAGCTTTTACAATTTATGTCAGGCTTTTATTTAAGAAGATATCCCAAATACATTGTAACAAAGTAGGGAAGAAAAGCAGTTATCATAACTTAAAGGCCCCATGAATGAAACGGCTTTATTATGAGTCATATCAACCAGCTGAGTGGAAACAACTGAGAGAGGCTGTGTTCTGGAGGATAATGGACTTAAGAAATTAGGACTCCAGTCAACAATCCTGAATTAAAGTCATGGTTGTCCCCAGATGACCTCCCTCACACTATCCCCACACTATTATTCAGCAAATGGCTAGCTTGAGTTAAAGATAAGGAAGGAGGAGAAAGATAAATAAAAAGGGAACCACCATGGCATCCATGTATGGACTTGACCAAAATCCGAGCGATGAAGAATGGGAAATGAATAAAATTATGGTAAAAGATATATAGCAAGTTTGAAAAGAAAGAGGAATAATTTAAATGGTAGCTCTCCTTAGTGCATATGGAATAACACACAACATGTTCATAAAGGATGAATCAAACAAAGCAACACACACACACACATACACAAAGAAAACAGAAGATAACAGCTTGACATCAAAGGTAAAGAACTGTAGTTCAGGAAAGGCAAGAGCTGATTGTGGCTAATATATTAATGGTGGGTAGAATGAGGAGAAGTACTTAGATTCTAGATAGATATTAGAGAAAAAGTGGACAGAACTTCAATGAATCCAAAATGGAGGGAAAGAGAGTAAGTGAATTCTGTTGCTGTCTCCTAGCATCCATTCAGTAGTCCTCCTGAGGTTATAATGCTGCTTTGATTTATATATTCATCTCTTCCCCAACTAACATATCTGACTTCCTCAAAGCTGGCTCTATTTTCACCTTTAGGACTGACATGAAGTAGTCCTATTCAATCAAACTAACCCCATCCTCCCTGCCAGATACAGTAGTACAATCAGTATTTACCATTTTCCTGGTTAATGATATTAGTCCAGAGGGGCACACATGGCAAAATTTGGTCCAAAAAGGAAAATACTGTTTTCCAGATGAATTAAGAGGTTATCCTCCAAAGATGTGAATATCTGGGATATATTGATTAAGAAGTTGAATAAATGAGCCTATTTTAATATATATTAAATTGAGAATAAATTAATAATGTGTAACTGGTATGCCAAATAAGAAGAAATCATAGGATTTATTTATAAAAGAAACTTTATTTTATTTTTCAGTATGTCTTTACTTGCATACTCTGAATTTTACAATTAGTGTTAGGCAATAGAAAAACCTATAGTTATTTAAGACTCAGCACAGTCTCAAAGCAGTAATTGAAAATGTGCCATCCCAGTGATAATGAAGACTCTGATTGATTTAATGATAAATTTGCTCCTCTTCTTCTCTTACTCCCTGGCTGGCTGGCCATTTGATGTGGGAGAGAAGAGTGTACTCCTACTTCCTTCTCTCTCTTTCAGACTGCTGAATGTGTTTTCAAACCAGGTCCATCAGAAAGAGGAAGTTAAGTGGGAAGGAATGTTCTCCACAAATTGATAAGTTGCTAAGATGGATTTTTCTCTGAGTCTAGTGTGTATTTAAAGATGTCTTTTTTCCCCTCTCTTGGACACTTTCAAATGTTCTTCAGGGACCCCCAGTGGGGATATTTTACTGCAGGTTCCCATTCCTCCTCAGATAATTTTCTTATTGGACTTAAACTGGCCTCAGGTTATTTTTCTTTGATTCATCACTCACCTTTGATCTATAGAAAACTCTTAGGTAATTCTGCCTGGGTTATTTCTAGAAGTCAGGCCAATTCCAATGTAGCAATTACGCCCCTTACTCCCTTATTGAAGTCTTTAGCCAAATCATCTTACCCTTCAAAAGCAGACTTCGGATAGGAATCAGGAAGAATTTCACTCAGCCCCATTAGCTTTATCAAACATGTTAAACACTTAAACAGAATTCATGAAAGGTACCACTTCTCAGATTCAGAAAACCCAACAAACATCAATCATTAAAAATAAAAAGAAATACATAGCTAGATACTGTGTGATGAAATTGCTGATTATTTCTTTAACGTGTCTGTCTCTTTGTCTTAAATATCCTAAGTTCTGCATAATTTTTAAAGATATAACTTCTATATAACTAATTCTTTTCAGTAGTACTTAAATAAAGCAGAATAGCATAGGACTGAAGAGTACTCTCTGGAACCAGAATGCCTGAGTTAAATCCTGAATCTTACTTACCAATAAAGAACTTGGCGCAAACACTTAACATTTCTGGTTTTACCCTTTTTTTGATCTCATAAGTTTCTTTCTTTCTTTTTCTCCCAGTTCTGCTTTGCAGAGAGAGAGAGAGAGGTAGATTTAGATAGTCGGGAAGACCTAAAGATACATAAGTAAATGAATAATATGATTAGCGTCATATGGAAGAAATATTAACCCATAGGCAATGTGTGCATTCTGCATTGGTGGGCTAAACGTTGTAGCTGGTGATCTCAACTAGGATATAGCCTGTACTTAAGAATATTAAAAAATCCAGAAAAATGATTTAAGAAACTTGTTCTAGATTAGAAAGGGTGGGATTGGAAATGAGATGAGTCATTCAAAGAATATTATAAAAGTATTAATAATTGTATGTAAGGAATGAGGTACAAAATACTAAGAAATGGGAAAAAGGAATCTAAGAAAGAAAATGTACTTAGTTTAGGTATATTATATTTGATGTCCCAAGGAGACACTCAGGTTAGTGTATCTAGCATGTCATTATTACTGTAGATCTATAGCAAAGAATCAGATAAAATAAATAAATATAGAAATAATATCTAACACTGCTAGGAAAGAAAGTGTGTTGAGAGAAGAATAATGGACTAAGAGCATCCACATGTACCAAGAAGTTAAAGAAGATTAAGCTTGTTATACCCTCACTTGAATGGGCCCTTTCCAAAGCCATGGGAGGGTTCATAGGAATATGTTCACATGATCATGTTTTTTTAATATTCACAAAAGTAATGTTTCTTTAAAATTCTTTTTATTATTTTAAAAGAGGCATACACATATACACATATATGTATGTATGTGTATATATGTGTGTGTATATATGTATGTATATACATATATGCATGCATAGAATTGACCCTTGACCAATGATGTGAAGGTCAGGAGTTCTGAACCCCCGCGCCATTGAAAATCCAAGAAAAATCCTCCAAAACTTAACTAATATACTACTGTTGACCAGAAGCTTTACAATAACATAAAAAGTTGATTAACACATATATTGTACATTATATGTATTATATATAGTATTCTTACAATAATGTAAGCTAGAGAAAAGAAAATATTAAGAAGCTCAAAAAGAAGAGAAAATATGTTTATTATTTATCACATGGAAGTGGATCATCATAAAGGTCTTCATTCTCATCATTTTCACATTGAGTAGGCAAAGGAGGAGGAGGAAGATAAGGGGTTGGTCTTATTGTCTTAGAGGTGTCAGAGACAGAAGAGCTGCAGGAGGTGGGAGAGGTAGGCACACTTGATGTAACTTTATAGAAATACATCACAATTTCAGTCTGACATTTTTTGTTTTTTTCATTTCTTTAAGAATGCTTTGAATGAATAGCAAGATTGAGTCAGTAATTTAAAAAATCTTCCAACCAAAAAAAGAACCTCAGGACCAGATGGATTCATAGTCAAATTCTACCAAACATATAAAAAAGAACTGGTGCCAGTTCTAATGAAACTGTTCTAAATGGTCCAGAGGAGGAAATCTTCCCTAACTCATTCTACAAAGCCAGTATCACTCTGATACCAAAGTCAGGAAGGAATGGAACGAAAAAGAAAACTACAGAACAATATACCTGATGAACATAGATGCAAAAATCCTCAACAAAATACTATCGAACTGAATCCAACAGTAAATCAAAAGGATAATTCACCACAATCAACAACATTCCTGGTTTTATATGAGTAATGCAAGGATGGTTCAATATATACAAGTTAATAAATATTCAATAAGGAGAGTAAGAGCTACTTAGAGTTAGTCAAAAGACAGGCAATAAGTCAAGAATTGGAGCTATGGAGATTGATCTCTGAAAGAATTTTAGAATTAGAGATATTGGAAGCAAAAAAACTCTAATGTCTTAGGAATATGTGTAGCTAGCTAGACCTGAGATACCCTATGTGGAGTGAACATTTCAAAATCAATATATTCAATTATAACACAAAATTATACTGCAGAGTTTATAGAGCTTCACATTTCTCAAACTAATGCATATCTTCACACACACACATGCACACTTATAGACATACAAAATATACTACATACATGAGGATATTTATTAACCTAAATTAGCAGGAAGCTAAAAGTTTGGAAAGACAATAAGATAGAGGTTTAGCTTATAATCCTACCAGAAATTATACTAATGATTGTTACTTTAATATTTATTCTAATCAATAAAACATGACAGTGATTTATAGAGATCATTTTCCTATTAAAATCATTTTACTGAAATATTTTTCATATTCTCTTATAAAAATACAAATTATCTCAATGTTTAGGACTAATAGGCTCTAACCAACATATTTTAAAAATTAGCTTCTTAATTTTCTCCTCATTCTGTTCATATGTATTGATGATTTTTTAATAGTTTAAATTCTGGAAAGAGACCTCATATTTCTCTTTCATATGTATACATTTGATTTTTACTTTCAAAGAATGAATGCTCACCAATTGCAACTTAATTCCTTTTTGATTTAGCAATCACTCTCAGTGTCTGCTTAAGACATATATTAATGTTACCTTTATTCACCTGTCTAAGCAGGTGAATAAGCAAATATCAGAATATTGAAGATGTCTCTAATTTTAGTACACAGAATATTTTTTAGACTATAAGCACTGGTCATTTATTTTTTTCCATTAGCACAGAACATTACACTCAAAGATACATTCACCTCAGTGCCTTTCAGTTTTCTCAAAAGATTATTTCACAGTGTAATTGTTTTATACAAAAGAGTGAACACTCATACGTTACCATGGTATTGACTGTTACAAATCAATATGGATATGCTCGTACTATCCAAGCAGGAATATAGAGAAAAAGCACATTATGCTCTCACGTGAGTAACAATTACAGTATGAATCTTCGCTGTGGATGATTAATTTCATGTTATGAGCAATATTCTTGAAATTAGTATATGAATCAACTAGTTACTATCTTCTACGAATGCAGGATATTTTATGGAAACATCTCTTCCATGAACTTTAAACATAAATGCCAAAATGAAAATCAGAAAGATGTTCATTGTACTTCACTAGAAAAAGAAGGAAATGAACCTTTCTTATCATTTAGCAAAATTTTTAACTAAATGTTTTAAACTCTGTTTTTGGAAATTTATGGAATTTACTCTGTTTACCTTATCAAATAAGTATCAAAATAAGAAACTGTACTGAAAACAAAAACACCTTTCAACTTAGAGATGCAATGAGATGATCATTATTTAATGGCTTTGTAAGAAAGGAATTCAACATTCACTTTCTATAATAATAGTGTTGTAATTTAAATTCAGTAAAGTGTCTATTAGTGAAAGGTCCTTATCTAATTAAGCACAAACAAATGTATCTTAATCCATGTCCTCAACAGAAGTAATCCCTTTATATCACAGCCAAGTTCAGTGCTTCCAAAGGATTTAAATAACTGAGAAAGGTACTTAATCAAAACAGCTATTTATTCCAATTAACTTTCGTTAAACATGAATGATGCTTCATTTCTAATGTCCTGTGCTATAAATGGTGACAAATACTTTATGCATTCATTTGTTGATCAGCCAATAAATATTGAATAACCACTATATGCATAGAACTGCTCAAAACTTTGAAAGTTAAAAATAAAAAAGAGACCTTTCTGGGAGGAGGCCAAGATGGTAGACTAGAAGCAGCCTGAACTTGCTCCTCTCAAGAAGATCAAAGGTTGAGGATAGAGATTCACCCATGGATGGACTGTTTCAAAGAGCATTTGAATCCTCAGTGAAGTGACCAGAGACACCCAAAGCAGGGGAGGAGATGCAGGGTGATCTGCTTGGCAAGACCATAAGGTAGGCAGAGATGCTGCATCAGAAAGCAGATGCAGTAGGGATCTGGTGGTTGCTGATCCTGGGTTTCTGCAGCTGACACCACCCTGAGCTCTCACCTGAACGGTGCCAGTTCTGGGCTGGGGAGTGAACGGGCAGAGAGAATGCTCCCCTGTACCATGCCCTGTGACTGGGAGCCAACTGCCATTTACCCCAGTGTGGAATCCAAACAGAGAAAGAGCCTTAGGAAGGACAGGCATCACCTGGGAAGCCTTGGGCAACTGCCTCAGCAGGACCTAGGCAAGGAGATGACCCAGGCCATCCAGCAGCCTTGGTCCACCTCTGTGGTCACTGGGCTGCTGGAACCAACTCCTGCCCACATACTGTGCCCTGTGTTTGGGAGTCAAGCATCCCTCTCCTCCCCCAGAGTGGAATCTGAGCTGAGGTGGTATCTCAGGTTCCATGGCACCTCCTTGGAAACCTTGGGCATCTGCCTCAGTGGGACCCAGGCAATGGGGAGAATTCAGGCAGTCCAGCAGCCCATCCCTCCCTGAACTGCTAGAATTGGATCCTGCCTATGTGACTGGGCATCTGTAGTACCCATACTGGCAGACCAGCCCCTTCCCTCTGCAGTCCTGCCTCCACAGTCCTCAATTACAATTCTGATGCTCTCATGGTGCCTGGGACCGAGGCTCTGACCCTGTGGTTCCAGTGTAGTGTCTGGACCCCAAGACCTAACCTCTGAGTCTCCAACACTGCTGCTTGGCTGACAGAACCACCCTGAGGTCCAACACTTTGTCAGGAACCCCACCAGCCTCAAGCCTCATTACACTTGGACCTGGTTTGAGGAAACACCCATAGCCCAAACACTCATGACTGCTGCCTAGATAACCTCACCCAGTTGCTAGTGACACCTCTTTGGGGAGAACCTGGGCAAAGGAATCTCTGCTGGCCTCCATGGAGAGGGTCCCACAAAGCCCCCAACTTGAACTTCCAATAACAATCTGGGGAATAACTCACTACACCAAAAAAAGATCATTCAGCACCAGCTTGAACTGTGACAATCACAGGGGAATAGGACAAGACAGGACAGCTGCACTACAGGCGCTCAATGCACCTGCCTCTCCATTGCCAGGTCAGCATTCCAGAGTAGGACACAGAAGTGCAATCTAGGGACCTACCTTTCTTTTCACTAAGAAGGAGAGTTCCTAGCATAGGCGAACAGGTTTCCCTGCAAACCTATCAGCTGGTGGGGCCCAGGGGATCTGTGTGATCCCAGAGCTTAGACAATCTGAGTGGCCTGCCATCCTAGGAGAGGGACAAAGATGACCAGAGTGCCAGGTTTCATCCATCCAGACTCTTTTCCTCCACTATCCCTCCCCATCCCCTGCTAAAAAGTGACATGGGTGCCCAAAGAGTGAATGAGCTGAGACTCTCAGGAGCAGCTGCTCCCCTCTGTTGGTGCATCCACTACATTGAAGCTCCCACAGAGAGTGGGGCTCACACAATTCCTCTTAAAGACATGCAGTAGACCAAGGGGTGCTCAGACTTTGAGTTCCCTGACCATTGGCCCTCTCCAGTGCTCTTCACCTTGCTTCTTTAGCAGAGCAGGTCATATTCCAAAGTGTAGGGACATTAAGCCCATTTGAGCACTCTACGGGCAACTTGGAACCAACATGCTTCACACTGGCATGGTCAGGGACTAAACTTGGGAGATGAGGGGACAGGCCTTCAGGCCAGATCCTATACCCTCGGGACTCAATAGTGTTGCTCAGGGGCACAGAGGGGAAATTTGTGAATTAATCTTTGGAGATAAGGGAGCCTACGCAGGCAGAACTGAAAGGAGAGTGCAGTGTGGGTCCAAGCTACAGCACACTCACAGAGCATCCCTCCCCCACAGGAAAGCCATGCTTTCAGTCAGGGGTGGGATCCTAGGCAGAGACACTTGCAGCCTGTGGTGCCACTGCCAGAGAGCTCAGCTAATTTGGGCACCAGAAGGAGACCTTGGGACAGGGGAGGATGGAGAAGAGTGAAATCAACTGCAGATAGCCAGTCTGTGAATCTCAGACAGCCCCTCTCCCATGAGCAGACTTTCTGGCTTGGTGGGGCAGCTTCAGCCCCTTCCTGGTGGTTTTCCCTGGCTTCCTGGGAGCTGACCCTCTTCCTCTGCTGCAGCAGCTCTTTTGCCTGCTATTATGGAACTAAAAGGCAGACTCACTTGAGCCTGTCCTACCTAGCTTAACTTCTCCACCCATGTCTGCTGTCATGGTGAATAAAGAGTCCCCTGGGAACTCCAGGGACCCATTCTTTGTTTGGGGAACTCGAGTGCTTCTCCTGAGGGGTGAGAGCTGGTCACAGGTTCCAAAACACAACACTACAGCTTGATGTTTCTGGAAAGCACCACTTACTGGCAGGGAGGACAACTTGTACAGCCCATTACAGCATTTACTGATTCAGTCATACAGGGTGTGGCTGGTTCTTAGTCACAAGCACCACATACTGTTTCAGAGATTAATTAACCTGGGCATCATAATATAATTCACACTGTTAAGAAGAACACAGGGGTGGGGAAAGAGAAAGGATATCAAAGATCTCTATCTTCCCTCATCAACAAGAGACAGGGAATCTGCCTCTGCACATAGTATACCACCCCTACGGTTTACAAATAACTAGCAACTGAGGAAACCACCACACTAAGGGTACCTAATAACCAAGGTATTCTTCCAGAACCTCAATACTTAGATCCCCGTCAAAGTACTCACAAGCCAAGCCATAGGTCCTTACTCAACATATGCTACAGACACACACTTAAGAGTGTGTGTGGAGCCAGGCTCATCTAATCAAAAGAAAATCTAAAAACAAGAAGCTATGGCTGCTCCAGATGAGAAAGAATCAGCCAAATAACTCCAGAAGTATGAAAAATCAGAGTGAAAGACAATCCCAAAGGAGCATACCAGCTCTCTAACAATGGATTCCAAACAAAATGAAAATATTGAAGTGACAGATAAAATTTCAAATATGAATTGTAAGGAAGTTCAATGATATTCAAAAGAAAATGGAAATCCAACTCAAAGAAACAAAACAAAAATTCAGGAAATGAATGAAAAATTTACTAAAGGGATAGACATATTAAAAAAAACAAAATAGAATTTCTGGAAATGAAAAATTCATTTAAGGAAATATAAAACATAGTGAAATGATTTAAAAATAGGCTAAACATGGTAGAAGAAAGAATTTCAGAGCTTGAAGACAATTTTTTTGAATTAACTCAGTCAGTCAAAGGGAAAGAATGAAGAATCAAGAACAAATAAAGTCTATAAGAACTATGAGATTATGAAAAATGGCCAAATATAATAATCATAGACAACCCTGAGAGTGAGGAATAAAAAGCACAGGGTCTGGAAAACCTATTTGAGGGAATAATTGAGGAAAACTTTCCTGGCTTGACAGAAATTTATACATCCAGATACAAGAAGCTCAACAAACACCTGGGAAATTCATTGCAAAGAGGCAATCACCAAGACATATAGTCACCAGTCTGGCCAAATTCATCACAAAGGAGGAATTCCTATGAGCTCTGAGGCAAAAACATCAAGTAACTTACAAAGACAAACCCCTGAGGCTAACTACAATCTTCTCAGTGGAGACCTTACAAGCCAGATGAAATGGTTGCTCCATCTTCAGTCTCCTTAAACAGAGCAACTGCCAGCCTAGAATTTTGTAGCCTGCAAAAGAAGTTTCATATATGTAGAAGAAATAAAAACTTTTCCAGACAAGCCAACACTAAGGGAATTTGTCATGACCAGACCTGCCCCATAGGAAATACTCAAAACTGCATTACACATGGATAAACACAAGAGATACCCACCAGCGTAAAATCATCCAAATGTTAAAGCTCACAGCTCAAACAACAGCACAAGAGAGAAAACAAAGAAATGAGGTCCTACTAGCATGATGAACAGAATAGCATCCCACATATCAATTCAATTACTCAAAATTAATGGTCTCAATGCCCTACTCAAAAGATGAAGGCTGGCTGAATGGATAAAAAAACCCAACCCAAGTATCTGCTGTCTCCAGGAAACACATTTAACCAACAGAAACTCACACAGACTTAGGGAGAAGGAAAGGAAAAAAAATTGCATGCAAATAGAAACCAAAAGAGAGATGGTTTAGCCATTCTCATAACAGATAAATGTGACTTTAAATCAACAGTGGTTAAGACAAATAAGGTCATTATATAATAGTAAAGGGAACAATTCTATAAAAAGACATAACAATCTTAAATGTATATGGAGCTAATACAGGAGCTCCCAGATTCATAAAGCAAATCCTACTAGATACAAGCAGAAAGGAAAACAGTAGCATTCTAATTGCCAGGGACTTCAACGCCCCACTGACAGAGCTGGATAGATCACTGAGGCAGAAAATCAATACATAAATACTGGACATAAACAGGACTCTAGAACAAATGGGCCTAATCAACATTTACAGAACATTTTACCCAGTCCCTACTATATATTCTTCTTATCTTCTTACTGGACATTCTCCAAGATTGATCATATCTTAGGCCTCAAAACATGTCTCAACAAAGTCAAAATTATCAAAATCATTCCATGTATCTTCTCGGACCATAGTAGAATAAAACTAGAAATCAATTCCAAGAGAAACAATCAAATCTACATAAAATCATGGCAATTAAACAACCTACTGCTGAATGACTATTCAGTTAATAATGAAATTATAAGATGGAGATCAAAAGACTCCTCAAACTGAATGACAAAGGGGACATGGGACATAAGCTATCAAAATAAACAAAACCAGTCCTTAGGAGAAAATTCATACCCCTGAATGCCTACATCAAAAAGACAGAATGAACATAAATTAACAACCTAATATCACATCTCAAGGAATTAGAAAAGGAAGAGTAAACCAAAACCAGACCCATCAGAAGAAAGGAAATAAAAAAGTTCAAAGTAGAACTAAACAAAATAGAAAACAAAATACAAAGGAACAATGAAACAAAAAGTTGGTTTTTTGAAAAGATAAATGAAATTGATAGACCTCTTGCTAGATTAACCAGGAATATAAGAGAAAGACTCAAATAAGCTCAATCAGAAATGGAAAAGAAGATATCATAACTGATGCTACAGAAATACAAAATATCATCCATGAATACTATGAAAATCTCTTTGCACATAAACTAGAAAACATAGAGGAAAAAGACAAATTCCTGGAAAACAAAACGTCCCAAGACTCAAAGAGGAAGATATAGAACCCCTGAACAGACCAATAACAAGCAGCAAGATCAAAGCAGTAATAAAAAACCTCCCAACAACAAAAGGCTCTGGACCAGATGGATTCACAGAAGGATTCTACCAGACCTGCAGACAAGAGATGGTATCTGTACTACAGATATTATTCCATAACATCAAGAAAGAGAACATCCTCCCCAACTAACGCTATGAAACCAGTATCACCTTGATTCCAAAGCCAGGAGAGGACATAGCAACAACAACAACAGCAACACCACCACCAACAAAGAAAACTACAGAACAATATCCCTTATGAATATGGATGCAAAAATTCTCAAAAAATATTCTAGAAAACCAATTTCAATGGCACATCAAAAAAATAATCCACCATAAACAAGGTGACCTCATCTCAGGGATGAAGGGATGGTGTGATGTATGTAAATCAATAAATGTGATATACCACATAATCAGAAGCAAAAACATGGGCCATAGGATCATCTCAATAGATCCATAAAAAGCATTCTACAATATCCAGGAGACTTTAATGATAAAAACCCTCAACAAACTAGGCATAAAAGGAACATATCTCAAAATTATAAACACCATATATGACAAACCTACAGCCAACATCATATTGAATGAGGAAAAGTTGAAAGCATTCTCCCTAACAACTAGAATAAGATAAGGGTGCCCACTGTTGCCCTCTCTATTCAACATAGTTCTAGAAGTCCAAGCCAGAGCAATCAGGCAAGAGAAAAACCTAAAGGGTATCCAAATCAGGAAAGAGGAGATCAAACTATCGTGTTTTGCTGACAATATGATATTGTATCTATAAAATCCCAAAGATGCCACAAACAGACTCCTGAAATTGATAAATAAATTCAGCAAGTTATCAGGTTATAAAATCAATATACACAAATAAGTAGCATTTCAATATAGCAACAACTGTCAAGCTGAGAGTTTTTACAATAGCTACAATGGATATAATATAACTAGGAATATGCATTCACTTTCACAAGGAGGTGAAGGATCTCCACAAAGAGAACTATAAATCACTGAAGAAAGAAATTGCAGATGACACAAACAAATGGAAAAACATATCATTCTCATAGGTTGATTGAATGAACATTGTTAAAAATGTCCATACCATCCAAAGTGATTTACAGATTTAATGCGATCCCCATGAAAAAACTAATGTCATATTCCACAGATCTAGAAAAAATAATTTGATGATTAAATTGGAATAAAAAAAGAGCCCAAATAGTCAAAGAAATCTTAAGCAAAAAGGACAAATCTGGAGGCATCACACTACCAGACTTCAACTATACTACAGAACTATAATAAGTAAAACAGCATAGGTATAACAATAGAGATATAGACCAATGAAACAGAACAGAGAACCCAGATATAAAACAATCTACCTAAAGCCAACTGATCTTTGGCAGAGCACACAACATAAATTGGGGAAAAGAAGCCCTATTCAATAAATGGTGCTTGGAAAATTGGATAGCCACATGTAGAAAAATGAAATAGGACCCTTATCTCTCACCACTTACAATAAATTAATTCAAGATGATTAAAAGACTTAAATGTAAGGCACGAAACCATAAAAATTCTAGAGGAAAAAGTAGAAAAAACTCTTCTAGACATTTGCCTAGGCAAAGAATTTATGACCAAGACTCCAAAAGCAATTACAGCAACAACAAAAATAAATAAGTGGGAATTGATTAAATTATAAATCTTCAGCACAGCGAAGGAAATAATAAACAAAACAAACAGGCAACATACAGAATGGGAGAAAATGTTCACAGACTATACATCTGATAAAGGGCTAATATCCAGAATCTACAAATAACTCAAACATATCAGCAAGGAAAAAAACCAAAATACCCATTAAAAGGTGGTCAAAAGATATGAATAGAAGCTTTTCAAAATAAGATAGAAAAATGGCCAATAAACATGAAAAAATGCTTAACATCACTAATCAGGGAGATACAAATTAAAACCACAATGAGATATCTTACCCCTGTCAGAATGGCTATTAATAAAATAGTCAAAAAATAATAAATGTTTTCATGGATGCAGAGGGAAAGGAACACCTATACACTGTTGGTGAGACTGCAAATTAATATAACCTCTATAGAAAACAGAATGGAGATTCCTTAAACAACTAAAGGTAGACCTACCATTTGATCCAGCAATCCAACTTCTGGGTATCTACCTAAAGGAAAAGAGCCATTTAATCCAAATGACACCTGTACTCAAATGTTTATTACAGCACAATTCACAATCACAAAGATGTGGAATCAGCTTAAGAGCCCATCAAGTCCTGAGTGGATTAACAAAATGTGGTATACATATATATATATATATATCATGGAATACTACTCAGCTATAGAAATAAATAAATTAATGTCTTCTGCAGCAATTTGGATAGAACTGGAGTCCATTATCCTAAGTGAAGTATCTCAAGAATAGAAAAAATACCTCCACATGTATTTTCTGATAATTTGGAACTAGTCAATGCTGACACTTGGGCACAGAAAGAAGTAAAAGTCATCGCATATCAAGAAAGAAGGAAGGAGGAGAAGAGGAGAGGTAAAAACCTACCTAACAGCTACAATGAACACTATTTGGGGGATGGGTACACTAATAGCCCTGACTTAAGCATTATAAAAGCTATCCATGTAACAAAAACATTTGTATCTCCTTAATATTTTTAAATAAAAAAGTAATAAAGTATAAAAAGACCTTTCTGGTAATCAAAGAAATTACAATCAACTAAGAATTAAAAGGCATATAGATAATTATTTAAAATACAATATAGTAACTGTTAAATAGATAATAATATCCCAAAATTAGAAATATTATCTGAATTTCATGACTTTCTTCTCTACGTAATCATTACTATAATACATTTTAATAGACCTTTAATTTTGAAATTTTATTTGACCTTTTCTATGACAATATCCTACTCATAACGATGATGGTGGTGATGCTAGCTAACAGTTATTGGACATTATGTGTTAGTCACTACTCTAAGTAGCTGATATTTATTGACTTAGTAAATTCTCATAACATCTCTAAAAGTAGATGCTATTATATTAATGGTTTATAGACAGAGAATCTGAAAAACACAGAGGTTAAGAAATCAGCCCAAGTTCACTCATCTTGTATGAGCAAAGCCAGGAAGCAAAACTAGCCTAAGTGGCTCCAGAAGTTACATTGTCAACCACCACATAATGCTGTCTCTGCAATTGTCATTTCATATATCAGAAAATATCATGAAATGTGCTCTATACCAGAGAACTCATATACAGAACCACTTCTCTTTAGTAGGATTTGACAAACGTCCTATAAAACGATAAGTAGTAAATATTTTAGGCTTTATAGACCACACAATCTCTGTTGTAAATATTCAATTTTCTGTAGTAATGCAAATTAGACATATACTACGTAAATGAATGGGTATGGCTGTATTCCAATAAAACTTTATTCACAAAAAAAGGCAATAGGTTGGATTTCATCTGTGAAATGAAAGATATTAATAAGAATAAAAATATCAATACTTTGAGCTAGATATCTCAAAATAAATCTATGCAAACTTGTAAAAAAGATTTCTATCCTCTCACATCTTCAATTAGTTCCTTGTCATTCTTTCCAGTAAGTTCTAAATTAATTACTTCTGTCTCACCTGCTGTGTCACCTTAGACAAATTAAGATTTAAAGAATTTAGTAACTTTTCCAATCTGTAAAATGGGCCAAATAATATGATTGCCCTATTTAATCTCAGATTTCCATGAGACTCCTGGGTTTCTAAAATCTCCATTATCAGGAAGACATTGTCCCTAAAATTGAATTTTTCCAAAATTGGTATTCTTTTTTTTAAATCAATTTTATGAAGCATAATTTAAATATACTGTAATGTGGTTATAGGAAGTATACATTTCGATGCATTTTAACAATTTATACACCAATGTAAATAGCATCACAGTCAGGATATAGAACATTTCCATCACCACAAAATTATTTTGTGCTCTCAAGCAATCACTACCCCCACCTCAGCACCAGACAAGTATTGGTCTGCTTAATTGCACTATAGATTATACTTTTTGTTCCTATAATTTCATATATGGGTTCATACAGTTGGAATTTTTGTAACTTTCTTCTTTTTTTCTGCATTATTTTGAAGTTCATTCAGTTTTTGCTGAATATCAATATTTATTCATTTTATTTTGAGTTACAGTTCATCGTACAAACATACCAGAACTTGTTTAACAACTCACTTGTTGGTTGAAATTGGCTTGCTTCCAGTTTGGAGTTTTTATAAATAAAACTGGTATAAATATTCATATGTAAATTCTTATGTGAACATTTATTTCATTTCTCTAGATTAAAATTTGGAATCACATGGAATGTGTCATTTTAACTTTAAAAGAAATTTCAAAACTATTTTAAAGTGGAAAACATTCCTATCAGCTATATAAGAGAGCTCCAATTGCTCTACCTTCCTTCCAGCACTTGATATTGTCAGTATTTTTATTTTTAATCATTTTAATGAGTGTGTAGTGACAACTCAGTGTGGCTTTAATTAATTTGTATCACCCTAATAGCTAATGGATCTTGAATATCTTTTTCGTGTCCTTATTTGCCATCCATGCATCTGAATGCCTGTTCAAATTTCATCTATTTTATTTTTTAAATTTGGCTTTTTATCTTATTATTGAGTTGTTAGAGGTCTTTATATAGATTCTGGACCATCTTTGTAGATGTTCATTTGTGTAGATTCAAGTTGCTATCTCCTATTATATTTCTTCTGCCTGCAGAACTTCCTTTAACATTTCGTGTAATGCAGGTGTACTGGTAAGAAATTCCCTAAGTTTTTTATTTTTTTAAAAAGTCTTTTCTCCTTTATTTTTGAGAGACATTGTCCCTGGGTGTACAATTCTGAGTTAAAATTTGGTTTTCTTTTTGCACTTTAAAAGATGTCACTTTATTGTCTTCCTGCTTGTATAATTTCTGATACAATGTTCGTCGTATTTTTAACACATTGACTGCCACACTAGAAAAATTTTTTTCCTTGTGGCCACAGTGTTTAATTATGAAAATAGAATAAAAACTTCAAAAATAAATGATCCTTTCCAATTTAATGAAAAATTTGTTATTTTTTATTGTTTTCTGTGCATGAATTATATACGCCTTGAAAAATAATTCTTGTGGCTCCCAAGGTGAAGAGATGTGTGAGTTACATATGCTTCACGAGGCCCTGGGCTATAATCTAGCATGATTTAATAAAACTTATAGGGTAGTTAATACTGGTATGTTAAATCTTTGTTTCTCTGCATGTAATGTGTTTTCTTTACTCCTCTGGGTGCCTTCAATACTTTGTCTTTACCTTTGATTTATCTGTTTAAGAATAATGTATCTATGAGTTTATGTGTGTGTGCGCGCGCGCGCGCGTGTGTGTGTGTGTGTGTGCACTCACCTTGTTTGGAATTCTCTTAGGTTAGATCTATAGCTTGGTACTTTCTATTATTTTTGTATGTTTCTTAGCTATTATCACTTCAACTATCGACCATTGTCACTTCAAATATTTCTTCTTCTCTGTTCTTTCTCCCTCTCCCTGCTGGGAATTCTAATTTTACATATACTAGACCATTTGATGTTATCTTACAGCTTTTGTGTATTAGTTTCTCTCTCTCTCTCTCTCTCTCTCTCTCTCTCTCTCTCTCTCTCTTCTCTTTGTGCTTCAGTTCAGGTAATTTCTATTGACCTTCCCACAAGTTCAGTTCTTCTATCAACATCCGTGTCGTATGTACTGATGAGCCTTTTCAGGGCATTCTTCATCTGTCACCATTTTTTTTTAGCATTTCAACTGTACTCTATGTTGTAGCTTCCCTCTCTTTCCTGACATTATCTATCTGCTCTTGCATGTTCTATATTTTTTCTATCAGAACTTTTAACACATTAATCTTAGCAACTTTAAAAGTTTTGGCTGATGGTTCCGACATCTGAGTGATCTCTGAAACTGATTTTGTTCGTTGCTTTGTGTTTTTACAATAGCTTGTTTATTTTTGCATTTTGTGTTTCTTAAATTTTTGTTAAATTTCTGATACTGTATACATGTCAATAGTGACATTGGTAAATTATTTTCTGGCCTGGAAATAGGCATACTTCTTCTACTTGGCACTACATGTGAGGGGGATAGGCTTTCTAGTCACATGTTGAGATGGGTTTGGATTTTGGTGTTGCTATAGTTACCCTCAGTGCATTTCCAGCTTCAAATTTGTCTACCTTTTCCTTGTAGTGAATGTGAAGACTTGGTTGCCAGGCAATTTTGCTCCATCTTTATATTTCACCCTAAGTGTCTCATGATCTTTCAGGCTTTTGCTCTTCCCCTGCAGTGGATAGATAATGCCAGTTTTTTGTTGTTTGCCAGCCTGGTGTTGCAAAGTAGGTGAGGTGCTCTGTTGTTCTGATTCAGCCTCAGTTTTAAGCAGATCCCATATTCCTGTGTCTTCGTGATGGGGGCTTTTGAAATAATACTTTCGATGTTCCAGCTGTAAAAAATTTCTAATAATCTGGGTTCAGGACAACCTCCTGTCCCTCTCTCTAGGATATAAGAATTTTTACGATTTATTTTTTCTGCAAAAATGGAAAGTAAATGAAATGATATTCTACCATAATCCAGGAAGTCATCTGGTGATTTGCAACTCTATGGAGTATCAAAAAGTAAATATGTTATCTTTCTCCCCATACTGTGCTATTGATACTGAGATATCAGACTGAGTTAAAGAAGTAAGGCATAAATGAATATGTACTTATTCTATAATTGCTTACATAAGGTTTAGAAATGGGAAAACTAAGATGTAGTAATGTAAATAAGAACACTGGTAACCTCTAACAGGGAGAAGTGAGTGGAGAATGTCTGAAAATAGATGAAAGGGAACTTTATTATATGATAATAATTTCCTTTATATTGATTTTAATGGTGGTCAAATGATATGCATTTTCAAAACTCACAGTACTGTACTCTTAACATCTGTGTATTTTATTACATGTAAATTATACTTCGATAAATTTCAGCTATAACCAGATCAGAAGACAGATGAAATTCAATTCAGAGATTAATGACCTTAGAAAAATTGAGGTCAATAGAGAATTTTACTTCTATAATTATACTTACAAGTTTAAAATATTTTAATGTGCATTCTTTAATTTTTACTGGATTGGTCACGAGTACTATTTTCTCCTCTTTATATATGAAGTCTTCTGACTTCAAATTTGGTTCTAATTGGAAGAGTTGGCTACCTCATGAGCCAGAAAAATTACAAAATTTCAAATAAATGCAATAATAACTTGCTATAATTTATAGAGTCACCTGGGAGGTTTGCAACTCTATGTAGTAGAAAAAAGAGAATGTATTCTCTTTGTCTCCATACTACACAGGTGACAATGAGGATTTCTATATTTATCACAGAAATCCTTACCCTAAATAGCTATGGAAATGTCATTCTTTAGCAAATGCCTGCAATAAAATGCATTGTTATATTTTCTTTTCCAATTAATTGACAAGAAAGTTTTTGGCCAATCCGATTTATTTAGTGTTTTCAGAACACTTATCAAACAACGGGCTTATCCTGATATTAGGCTAATTAAAAACATATATTTGATTGTTGCTTTGTTCATTTGCCTACTACTTATTACCAGAGTGTTTGGGACACTTTAGTAGGACTGTTCTCTTACAAATTATGAGAGGACTAAACCTATAGTGAGCTAAATAAAATGTTGCATCAATAAAGTAGATGCCATTATCACATATATGTGGTCATGACACTGATCAGGCAATACTTCACACATACCAAAAAGAGTTTATTTGGTGTATGCTGTAATCACAGCTTATAATGTGGTTCTTAATTATTGATCCTCTGTTAAGATAGGGTGCTATTGCTTATTTATGTTCCCTTTGATTTAATGTTCATGCAAAGCACTAGACCTTAAAAATGACCTTAACTTCAAGTATGGTAATGGCTGTCCATTTGTAATTTTGAAGGTGCACAGGATCACATTCTAATAGCCACTTAGGTACTAGAACACACATTTAATAATCCAAAAACCATCACTATCATTAAGTATCTCACAAGTCTTACCCTATTTCCCGTCACTCAGAGGTATACCTGTGCAGAGAGGTGCTGCTCAGTGATAGAAATGACTAATATGATACTTGATGGTTTGGACCTCAGAGAGTGACTCATAATATGCCTCATGGAAGGCCAGATAATTTAGCTCAAATTGAGCTTTCTTACCTCCAGTTGCTATACACACTAGTCCCGGCTCCCTACTGTTGCTACTTCCTAGTTATCATTTGTTCAGATTGTACTACCTTTTGCATTTGCCCTTGTCTCTGCCTGCTGGGCTTGTGATTGGCTTGAGCGAAGCAAAGCCAAGTAGATGTGAACATTTGTTTAGTGTCAGAATATTGACTACCTCCCAGGACATCATTACTTCAGGATTTCCCCAGCATTTGGTGCCGATTATAGTACCCAAAGCCACTGGCAAATTCTTTTCAGAATTACCATATGGCTTTATTGTCAAAGTAAAGTTTTATACCATAAATGGAAGATACCCTTAAAAAAATTGTAGGGCTGAAAGGGAATGGCTAAGTAATGGCAATTTCCTCCCTGACACTATTGCTTATATTTTATTAACTTTTAAAAAAAGGCTTTTTTTTTTTTCTATTCTGATCACACAATATGAAAGACAGAGGAAACTAAGAAGTGGTTGGGACTGGAGGTCACAAAGCTGGTATTTCCTCCTTGGTCACATAGCAGATAGCCAATGCCTGTTCAAACATCAACGCCACTTTCTTCTTTTTTCCAGTATTAGGTAATAGCACGCTAAGCTGGAATCTTCTTCCTCTGTCTTAAGTTTCTTGATTCCTACTTTTGCCTCCTCACTAATTAATGTAGTGCTGGGTGCCACTGAGATAGTAAATCAAATGATAATGTCCCTTTCTGATTTGCCAACTTAGACTGTTCGTTACTTCTAAGAGCCTTGCTTTTGGCATTCTATATATAACTTGAATTACCTATTAAATCAAAGAAACAACCTTAAGACTCCACAAGCAGCATTCATTTCCTCATTATTTTTTTTCCTGAGGCATAATAATCACATACTCCACGCCATAAGTAGCAATGATAGAACAGAAACAAAGAGTTGTACTAAGAGAAACAACCACACATCTGAAACCTAACTTTATGTCATATTTCAGTCTCAGTTCCTGCTCTATGAAATGAATTATAAAAATGTATCTAGCATCCACTTGTTTGCTTTTGTTTTTGATTGTACATAGCTCATATGAGCGCTTCCATAATGAAATCAACACATGATTTTTAATGTTTCTCATATACATTTGTTCCAAACTCAATATATTACATGTTTTCTAAAATTCAAGCCCAATAGCTCTTGGATGAAACTCTGAGAGGCATGTTTTCCCACCATCTCACCTCTTGCCTTTACACACTGTGGAGACAACTATGAAGGCACTGATCTTGAAGTGGACCTAGTTTCAAGTTTCATTCCTTACCATTTACTAGCTATGTGGTCTTAAATAATGTCAATAATATTTGTGCGTCTCAAATCCTTTGTAGAATAGGAAACCATGTACCTCACAAGGTTATTTGGGGGACAGAATGATGTGGGACAATGTGCTCTGAAATTGTTTATATGTTAGAGAAAGATAAGGTCTGGTATAAGAGAATTCAGATTTATAAATAATCTTATTACAATGGAGTTTTAGCTACAACTGTAAGAATGTGACAGATAATAATGCAGCATATATTATTTAATGATTATAGGTTTTTCTTTCTAATTTTCATTCTTTAGTACTCAAATATCTCTGTTTTGTTTGATTTTGTGGGTGTGTGTGTGTGTGTATAGTGATAATCAGGGTATTGTGGAAAACTCCCAGAATTCCTAGTATTGACAAAGGTCTCATGTAGTTACCAGGAGAGAATTTCATCTCCAGCTTTGCCTCTCTCAGCAGTTAGCCATCAGTTCAGGGAACATAGCTGACAGTAATATAAGATGGTGTCACATCATCGGTGCCACTTTTTGGAAAATTACAGGATGTTGTGTCCCTTTTATGTCAAATTTGGTGTTAAAGGATAGCCGAAACGCTAGTGTTGCTACCATAAAAGCACTTTTCTCTTCTATGACAATGAGAAAACCAGCCATGTTCCCTATAGCCATAGGTATGGTGATGACAATCTGTCAATCTGAGAAATGCAGAAAGTACTACCAAAACCAAAATGGTGTATTTTCCTTCAATTTGGTTAAAAATTCTGAAGATTTTTCCTTTGCTTAACTGCTGGCATGATTCATTCACGAGTTACAATAGATGGAATAAAGTTTTTAATTTACTATACCTATTTCTCTTTAGATAGTTACAACTACTAAAATATTCACATGGAGAGCAAACATTTCAAGAGCCTTCACAGGAAGCAATTGTAAGATGCCTATATTTTGTGTAATTATGTAGCTCATTCTTTGTCTTTCTCAAGAGAATTTTGTATGGGATAATAACTTCAGAAAATGATATTAATATATCTGATGTCAGAGCTATATCCAATCTTAATTTGCACCATTCATGCTCCTTTGAATATTTTATTTATACTAAAATGTCAACTATGCAACTGAAAATGGCCCAAAAGGAACATTAGCTATCCATATCTTTGGATAGAATGTTCCCATATCATCCCTGACAATATTAGATGCTCTGTGATACAGGTTTGCATACATTTTGTGCTTTTAGACGATTGCAGATGATCAAAAATTCCATATCCATGGTTATACAATTTGCCCTTATTTTCATAAATCTCCAACACAAAGTTACCCCTATAAAAGTGGTTGTGAGGTATTGAATGAGGACTAACTCAAATAATGCAGTGATTTAATTGGAGATACAGAAAAATTACTAAACATTCTAGAATTAGAAGAATACTTGGTTCTTCATATAAGATTTTTGTGCTCTCTGGTATAAGAAAAAGGGTTAAACTTTTTTGATGAACTTCACTATCAAGATTTTAAATATATATATAGATTTTATACATACATATATTTTTATATATATATACACATATATATTTTATACATGTATAAAAATAGACCAGGAATGAGAAAGGGTGGTCTTTATAAGAATGCAGTCTTTATAGCAATGACCGTTTCATCTCTTTTCCTTCTTATTTCTTCTATAGAAAGCACTTGAAACATGTATTTTCTAAGTTCCTATAAATGATATCCTCTTATCAGGAAATTGCTGAATCATTGAAACAGTTCAGTCTCTCCTGCTGTTAGAGCACAGAAGAAGCAAAAGAGAGGAGGCAGAGCATAAATTAGAGCCTAGATTCTCTCCAGTTAGATAGCAATGGTAAGTGCCTTCTAATGGACACTTTGAATATTTATAGGGGCTTAAACATTCTTGCCAATACCTCCAAAAGGGCCACCTATTGAGAAAAGACCCCCCACACACACCCAGCAACTGTACAAGGCTGTGAAGTAGGTGACTTGTGGTAAGACTGACAGTGAAGGAGAATATGAAGAAGTTGCATTTCAAGTGGTTCTCCTATTCCAGGAGTTCATGCCAAGAGAGAAGACTATTGACCAACTAGCAAATGCATCATCAGGAGTGAGATGGCATTAGGACACAAAAATTGCAGAAGACACAAAGAGCTAAGACAGTATTCAGCAAGGAAACAATGACAACTAGAAGCATCATAGCACCCTCACAGTCCTAGATATGTGGGATATGGAGCTACTCACATTGCTTTGTCCAGCAAGGCCAGACATATAAAGAAATGTCTTTGTCTTCTCTCCCTCTCTGCTTCAAGACGAGAATGAGAGTATGGGCAAGAGCGTGGTGTAAAAGAAAAGATCTCTATCTTCTCTAACCCCCACAGCTGGACTTTTCAGCATAACATCTCTGGGAAGGGGGACAAGGAATATTTTAAATCAAATGTAAAATTGAAGTATTTTAATGAACAAGACCAAATTTTAATTACTGAAATGAGACTTTTTAAATAACTAAAACAACTAAAATTTTATAGACTCAGGCTAAAATATCATTAAGGGACATGCCAAATCATCATTGTGTCTGTGCATAAAGCCTAAAATTTTTTGTACATTCCTTTAATTTTTTTCACATTTATCTCTGCACAAGACATTTTGAAGAGCCCAGTTCTTGTGAAAACTTCATATTAATATATTGGAGGTATAGTAAAATTGTTGGTGTTTTAATCTATGAAGTTTAGGAATAGTTTGCAATTTAGCAATATTTTGGAATAAGTTTTTTTTTGTTTTATTTTCCAAATGATACAAGCCTTTTCTCCTGTCAGGGCAGCAGGTGATTATTCTGATTCTTAGTTCAAATTGAGCTGAAGTTAGAGTGGTTCACCTGTGTTCAATCCCAAACTTCCACCACCTTGTCAATATATGGTATTGGTATTACTATAATATTGCAACTGGATGTTGTTAGGCAGCAGTTTGAGATTTTTTTCATCTTATATTTCAACTCTGGCATGACAATACCATGAGAATTTGCAAGACTATGCAGTTTCTGTTTTCTAGACCCTCCTCTATGGAAATTTCTTGGTAATATCTGAGTGTGTCTGTTTAGGGGAAGAATTCTTTACCCAACTGATTGTGTTTGCATTTGGGCTCTTCTTGATTTTATTCCATTCTGACTGCCTCTACCTCGTTTAAATCACAGTTGATTTCTGTTTGTCCCTGAAAAGATTCTCTATGGCATGACCATTTCTCAATTTACTTTTCCCAGCACAAATGCACACCCCATTATGAAAGTTGCTGCCCCTGTAACTTACCTAAGAAAGGTTGATTTTCTCTGAGATTAAGGTTTTCAAGGTTTTCTTGTGTCTACTCCCCTTTGTTAGACACATAAAATATATAGCATAATATAGCACATCATTTGTTTGCATATTTTTTATAATGGGACAAATGTCTTTCATATTCTTCTACACCATGACTGGAAGAAGTCTACACATTTATAGTCAGTGCTATTCTTAGCTATTTCATGTTTTAATTTCTCTTGTAAAATAATCACTGTTGAATTATAACTTTTAATGAATATAATATTAATTTTGCTCCTTCTTTCATTATAAAGGTTAAACTTCTTATCTTGATTTTCTTTTTGCATGGGATAGAATTTCTTAAATGGAACAAAACAGAATAAAAGAAACCTACAAACAAGAAACTATGTTGGTAATGGTAACACCACCAGAGTTTCACTACAAAATATAATGTTGGTTATTAGTTCATGACAGAAAATTTTCATCAAGAACAGATCCTTCCATTACTAATTTTTACAAGGAATATTTGTTAAATTTATAGCACTATTTGAGAGGCTTATATGGCTTATATTCCTTTTTGGACCTATGGATGTGAAAAATTATATTAGTAGATTTCCTAAGTTAATACCATTCTCTGATTCCTGGGGTGAACATATCTTATTCAAAGAGGATAATTTTTTTCCTACTGTAGTTTTGAAATTGACTCTGATGATGTTATATGGGAGTTCATGTCTATGCTATTTCAAAATATTTTTTTATAACAAGAATGGGAATTGCCATAATTTGTAGAACCACATGTGTTTCTAGCAGATATTTGTATTTGGTGGAGGAAAATGAAGCTAACAACTCATTATTTACATGATTCTTGTCAGCAGCTAATAGTAATGCATCAGAGTTGAAATGAGACCTGAAGCTTACCATCATTAATAGATGCTTTTTGTTTTTTATATACTCCTTGTCAGTTTTAGCACCAAGTTGCACAACATCCTCTCTTTTTGGTTTACAAGTGTCATAACATGTGAATTTTCGATTTCTAGAAAGTTTAAAATAATTTTTTGAAAATATCTACTCCAGAGGTATTTTAGGAGGTGATTCCCTAATAACTTCTTCAACATCTTCTGTGGCTGTAGGTTTATCAATTTTTTAAAAAAAAATTCCTAATTTTTAGTAAGCTTTGCATCTTCAGAATATGGTATATGTCATACTTTTCTGCTGTTGATATGAAGACAATCAATGAGAGGAACTAATTTTTTAAGTCATAAAACTGAGATTATAGTGCTATTAATTATTATAGTTATATGTCTATACTTTCCTATTCTGGCTACATTAAAAAAATCAGTATTTTGTTGATTACTTGTGGACAATTATTTTCTATCACATTGAATATTTTGTTCTGGCCACTAAAATGGTTACCCAGTAAATCACGCTTTCTAGTATTTATACTCTTGTGTAGACAATTCTCCTTAAACTGGAATTGGAAATATGACTTTTTACCAAGCATGCAGAGGATGGATGCTGTGTGACACTTAAGGCTATGTCAAAAGAAGCCTTGCAACTTCTCTTGTGGTCTTAGAACATTTGCTCAGGGGATGTCAGCTTCATGTAAGAAGCCTGATCACCTGAGCCCACCATGCTGTGAGTAAGCCCAAGCCAGCCTTAGAGAGAGAAAAACATTCCTAGTTGAGCCCAATGAACCCACAAAAGTCTGAGAGATTAAAAAATATTATTTTAAGGCACAGAATTTTGAGCTGGTTTATTACGCAGCAAAAGATAACCAGCTTAAAGTTAGTCCATTCCCTCTTGGTGTTTGTCTGTTTTTGATAATTTTTTTTACTAATCTAATTGATACTCTATTATAGGTAAAACAGGATTGAGAGGTGTAAAAGTCAGCCACCAACAAAATTTGAAGGAATAGTAATACAAAGTCATCCTGAATTGCAGGTTTGAGGAGCTTTCAAAACCATTCTCAGTTTTGATAATATGTTAGAAAGACTCACAGAATTTACTGAGAGCTATAATGCTCGGGGTTACAGTTTATCACAGGGAAAGGATACAGATAAACATCATCAAAGAAATGAAACACATAAGGCAGAGTCCAGGAAGGTTCTAAACATGGAAGTCCCAGTTGCTGTCTTTCCATGGAGTATTAAAATGGGAATGCTTCTTAGAAACGATGCATGACATTACACAAGGAGTACTTCCAACCAGAGAATCTCTTGGTGTCCTGTTTTTATTGGAGCTCCCTCACATAAGACTGGTTGACTGCCCAAGTGACTGATTTCAGTCTGCAACCCCTCAGGAGGTTGAGGTGTTAGCACATGTCCCCAAATCCAGACCCTACGTCACACTGTTAGTGTGGCTCAAAGCTCTCACTCAAATCACAGTGCAACTGTCTAGTTGGCCCAAAGCCCTCAGGGAAAGAAAGACAGGCGTGGAAATTCTAATGGCTTAGAGATTGCCTCCCAACAGCAAAGGACAAAGTCAGACCTCTTTTGGACTTTAATAAGGTGTTCTCCTAATTCTTTACTAAAGGTAATCTAGCTTTATCATTTCAGTAGAATTTTTCAACACATCCCATTAAAATGCTGCTGCTTGAAAGCACTACTGCACTATCTCTGCATAATCCTAACCCTAAGCATCAATTTTCTTCTTTCTCTTCTTCTCCTGCCTAATAGTAAGAATCAATAAATTTCAAAAATTCTGAAGATTACGAAGGCAGTCCCTCATACAGTGTATATTAGCCAACAGGCACAGAATTGTGGTATTTGATACTCACAGTTTTAAAAATGTAGAACACTCTAAAGGGAGCAAAGTACCTAATTTATTATAATCTATTCTAAGAAAATTCTTATAGCTAGGGTTGCTAGATTTGTCATTTAAAAATACAAAAAAATATAATATTCTCATTTAAATTTGAAATTCAGATAAACAATCAACAATTTTGGGGGATGAGTATGTCTGAAATATTATATACATATATATATACTTAAAAATTTTTCATTATTTATCTAAGAATCTAATTTAAATGGGCATCTTTTATTTTATCTGGAAACCCTACACTTAGCAATCCTTTCAACCCAGTGATAGTTTTGAACTAAGAAAAAATATGATCATTGATTTGGACTTGTAAAAAAGTTCTTGAAGGTATATAAAAATGCTAAACTAAATATAGTCCTATACAGAGTGTTATTATTTATTATAACAAGTATAAAAAGAATAAACTAACCACAGAGTTGTTTATTCCCTCAAAGATTTAGATCAACAATTTAATAGGGCTAATTTAAACACTGACTCCTTGTTTTCTACTGATTTGTCAATGCCTAAATGAAAAAAATTTAATTTATGATAAGCTCAAAAGTTGTCAATATTTTGAACATTTCACCCATGGTCTTATTGTTTCTATATTCCCCTAAAATTACCCAAGCAAATTAAGCTGTAAGTGATCTACCTGGATGATTTAGTGCTTCAACAATAAGCAATATTCATGGCTGTGTCTACAAGCTAAACTCTAGCCACTCTAAGCATTTGATTTAAAATAATGCATAATTAACTTTAGCTTCTTTAATAACAGTATGTTTTGTTTTGACAACCAAATAGCGAAAGCTTACTGTGTTCAACTTCTATTTTATTGGGATCAACAGACAGAAACCAAAAATAATTGTTACATGCTTTTTGTTAGTACCAATTAGTTAGCATCATAAAGAAACAGCTGTAAACAAGAACAGTGTTCCAGCCTGAATCATGAATTATAAATTTACAAATTGATTTTCTTATGCTTTTTCGTTGACTTGAACCTTAAAAACATGCCATTGATTGAATATGTCCTCTATTGTATATGATGATGAAAAGGAAACCTGCAAAGACTGAAACAACAAAAAGTAAAGCAATGCATCTATCTTAACAAGAACTATTGGTGGGAGAATCTACTTCTTCCCATTTTTCTCACCAATCCAGTTATTGGAACTCTTTGATTATACTAAACCATAATACATGGCATGTTCCAAGAGATATTGCGAAAGCAGGAAAAATTGTAAGCGGTAAGAGTGAACCATAGATTTACCTATTTTTGTCTTTGAAAAAATTATAGTCATAAGAAGTGCTTTAAAATTGTCTTCCTAAATTCTTCCTGTGAGAAATGTGGTTATTATTTTTTCCCTTTATATTCAGGTCATTTACTCTTTCGTTTATTCATTATTTCAAATATGGATTGAATTCTTAGTACAATACCACACAGAATGGTATGTTCTGACTATTCAGAGATAAGTAACAACAGCTTCTTTCAATAAACTTATAAACTAGTGGCGAAAAATAGAGTAGAAAATCAATTATTGCAACAAAAAGTAAAAAGTGCTAACATCAGAGAAATGCATAGTGAGAACAAAGGAGAATATTTTTTCTCAAACTATTTGTGTGTTAGTGAAAGGAAGGTATATTAAAAACATTTCCACAAAGACATCCATAAACTAAGTAATTATTCTATATTTTTACTGAAAATTATTTTTCTAAATATCTACCATGGAATAGATAATTGGAGTATAGAGTTCACACACGGGATGGGATAAATGTGAGGGAAAGTAAAAAATATATATGGGTTTTAAAAATTCCACCCTGGTCTCAAAACATATTATGTGAAAAAACAAAACAAACTTTAAAAGTAGGCTAAACTATAGTCATGAAGTGAAATGAGAAAATCAGTATTTTGCATGTGGGTTCTCAACTGTTCAGTCCTGAGATAAAAATATTTAAAATCCATCTTTCCTAAATTCTTCTCTTATTGGCTTAAATCTAGTAAATTTTTGTTTATTCACTTAAAAATTCAAATCAAAGCAAAAAATAAAAACTTCCATTTCAAATACTATCCAAAACCTGTCCCAAGTGTTAATTCTTATTCTTGCAAACTCTTCTTCGATTTAAGTCTAAAATATGATATCAACCGAGAAACTCAAATTACATAATAATGTCATTTTAAAGATCTATTGGATGTTTTTGCTGTGCTATTTTGTAGTAGTGCTTAATTAGTCACCTTTATTTTATGCTATTAAAAAATTACAAGTCTGGGCTTTCCAATCTATTAATACGCATGAGGAATGAGTGGACTTCCAACACGTTTATTTCTTTCTCATGCTATGTGCTGGTCTTTTTTACTATTTGAAGAAGGACAACGATTGTGGACAGATACAAAAGTGTGGTTGTGGGTAAATATTCAGAAAATTAATACAGACTTCAGTCTTAGATCTTTCATGTAAACTGCAATTTAATAATATGGAGTTAGACCAGCAAAAGTAAGAGACCAGATAATTTGATGTTCTGCCTCCTTTTGAAATTATGCTCAACTATTAGAATTTATGTTTGTAAGATCTTGGAAGTATCTTAATATCATCAAATAAGATCAGACTCAACTTTTTCAGGTATCCAATTATTTTGGTTTAAAACATTTTATGTAGGATATTTCAAAATCAAAGTTGTGTTTCTTAATGAAAGCTGTATGATATTTATGTAATAGTTCAATAAATCATTCACAATGGAGAAAATTCACTAGATAAAAAAATAAAGTCACTTAAGAACAAAAGGTGTGTTTCTAATAGACAGCTTTCAAATCTTAACTGTTATATAAAATCAATAACCAAATATGATAATTCAACTTTCTTTCTTTAGTGTTTACTGCAACTATTTATTTTAGTAGGTCACAGGGTTCTAAAATCAAAATAATCTATAAGAACAAGACTGAGGATTTTAGTTGCTATAATGGCTGATAATGCCATTCAGTGGAGACTGGTAATGCCTTCTTGGGAGATTTGTAAGGTCAAAATAATTTCAAGCATGCTATTTACTGATCATTTGTCCACATATTAGAAGTAAATGTGGAACTGTTTCCTGTTTATTTTTGTAAAAAATATTTTTATACAAAGAATTTGTCATTCGATTATAACATCAAAGATTCATATTTATCCTTGCTATATGCTGTAATAATAATAATAATAAAATAGTCTTTAAACACGTACCTTGTACCAGGTGCTCTGCTAAGCATTTTTAAAGCTATACACAAAAGCCATGGTAATATTATTTTTTCTGTACTATATACAATGAAACTGAGATTTGGAATGGTTAAATAAATTATCCAAGGTCACATGGTTACTAAATGACAGGACTGAAATTACTATTGGGGTCTGATTCTAGAGCCCATGATCTGAACTATCATGCAATATTGCCTTCCTTTTCAACTGAAAATTATCAAGACCTTATGTTCAGAGAAGGAAAGGAGCATCTCTTTGTAAAGATACATATTCTGAGAAAAATTAATAAAGATAGTGGATCTTCTTATTTTTCTTGTTTTTGTCTCTTCATGTTTCTTGTTTTCTGGTTTAAATTTTTTGTCTCTGTTTATTAGTTTTGTATCTTTTCCTGGCTCAGTATTTTTTTCTTTTGCCTGCCTGCCTGCCTTCCTTCTTTCCTTCCTTCCTTCCTTCCTTCCTCCCTCTCTCCCACCCCTCTCCCTCCTTCCCTTCTTCCCTTCCTTTTTCATTTTGTCTGTCATTCTGCCTGCTGTTCTTTCTTTCTTTCTCCGTTTCTTGTGTGCACACACACCACAATGTTTGGATCATGTAGTTGAAGATTTAATAAGATCGCATAAAGGAAACGAAGTGAAGAAAAAATTACCTCATTCAATTCTCTAGTTTATCAAATTAAACAGTTCCTTGAAACTTATGATCACAAAGAATATTTGTTTAATCACATGTATTTCTTTGTCAAAAGAACTTGAAAAGATATCACTATTAGCCAAAGTCAACTGAACTCCCATCAAAATACCAATGTTATATTACATAGATCTAGAAAATGCAAAAGAATGGCAAAATCGTAAGATACAGTTAAATTTTTTCCAAAGAAGGTTCAAATAAACATAATTTCTATTTAAGCAAATTTATTATTTATTTGGAATCTATAACTGTGATATCCACTGGCTTGATTCAAGGAGATGTGCGATAATGTATACATAAAAAGAGTTTATCAAACCCGTAGCCCCAAGAAAATATCTCAAACACTGTTACTAGGAATCATTCTAAAGTTAAAATGTTACAATCTATAAATCATTTTGAGAAAAAAAAATCTTATTCATAAAAAATATGTGGTGAATTGTTGATTGTTTCATGTGAATTAAAGGGTCTTGAATATTTATTCTAGGAAAACTCAAAGAAATAATTATGGAGGTGCATAATAGAAGTTCTAATATCAGAAACAGCATTACTTTAAGCGTCTACTAGTAAGAAGAGCCATGACAGCAGGAGGACATGTCTATTTTCTTCCCTTTGTTCAGATGCAGAATCGGATGTTTTAGAAAATATCAATGGATTATTTTGGACATAACCGTAATGTAGCTGCTCCAACAGGATTTCTAGTAAATCAAAGTTTTGCTTTTCTTCCTTATTATAAAACATTCAGATCATACTTTTAATCAGAACATGTCAGAATATGTAATTTTGATTTGCCATTACATATATTGTACCTTATATGAACAAATTAAAAGGCATTTGGGATAAGTAATTAATACAAATAATACTATATTTATTAAAATAAAAATTTAGATTTCTTCCAAAAAGGAAGAAAAATAGTCCAAATAAATCAAAATGATTAAAGTGCCCTTTCATTTATCTTGTTTATGTATTTGCAAAAATATTTTATAAAAATATCTTAAAATTTAAAAAGTTCAACATTGAATATTTATGTGGAGGAAAAGCAAGATAATAATGAGTAAAATATATTTTAGAAGGTTTACAACTCATCCCCTGGAAGTATAATTATGACAATTATATATATTTTCCACAAGGCCTTTTTTTTTAACTAAATGTTCATTATTTTGGGTAGTGAAAATATGACCCTGGAAGGAGAAATAAAATTACACTAATTTATGCACATTGTTTTTATTTTCTCGTTTAACAAGCAGTTGTTGATATGGAGATGTGATGAGATTTGAGCTTATTTTTCCTTTCTGAACATAAAGTTTATAACTATTCAAGCTTGTATCACTGCCGAAAACCTTACAACAAAATAAGATTTAAGCAAAATTCATAAATGAAATTAATAAGAAGGAACACTAAATGCTTGCTGTCATGATTAACAATATAATTTGTGTCATACATGTACAGCCTCAAAATTTGCTTTTTATAAAAATGTATTTATAGTCTAATAAATTCTTAATTCAATTTAATGACTTATTAGTAAAACAAAAGAATAAGAAGATGAAGAAAAGGTAGAAAACCTTTTAACATTTGATATATTGACTTATTTTTTTTTTAAATCTCATGTATGTATAATTAAACTGAAATAAATCTTGAAAAGACTGTCAACTTGTTATGTTTGGTATAGATATTCCTCATGTATAAGTTCCCTAATTCCTAAATACAACATCAAAGAGCCCATTAATTTGAAAACCGCAGACATGGCATTGCCACTTATAGTTGGGTTGTATTTGCCTCTGATTAATAACTTGGACCACAGACTGGGTGGGAATCAAAACCCCACAGACTATCCTTAGTACAAACCAGTGACTTGCAATATCATTATTTCTCCTGCCTCCAAGGTAGCTCCACTGTACTCTTTTCTTCTACCTCCCTTATTGTCTCTGCTACTGGTACTCCAAACATGTAGGGGTATTTAATCCCTTACTAATCACATCTGCTTTTAAAGTTCACAAATGGGAGATTGGCATTTCCAAAAATTAGAACATGTTAAGTAGGGGCCAAATTAGGTAGTAATTCAGGTTTATAAATCTTATCATGCTAGGGGTTATTCCTTGCTCCTGACAAAGTCCTATCCCAAGTTAAGCTTTATGTATTTTGATTCCACCTCAAAATAAATTCCTCCTCTGTCTGAAGTCTCCATGTTTTATACGTTGGCACAGCTTTCATTAGCTTTCTTTCTTTATAAGTGCTTATGGAAACTTAAAAATTAGTCCAAAAGACTTTTTCACCAATATGCAGGAGGTATATTTTTTGACATCTTGGTGCCCTGGTCAGTGGTTTAAACTTCCTGTGTTGGGCAAGCAATTTATCTCTACACAATGACCACCCTCCATCCCCATATTAGATTGTATATGGCTTTTTTCTTCATACTTTTATGACACCCTTCTGGTTGAAAGAGTCTCTCCTTTCTTTTCGTCATGAACTGCACCCTATTAAACATCGCCTTAGTATTAGAAAGTAACCTGTACTCCTTTCATCAGTATGACAAAAGGAAACAGGTAGTTATTGAAAGTCCTAGATTTTGATCAAGTCCTGCAAACAATTGCTCATGTGAGTTGATAAGTTGGTTGTACTGTCTGGTCCTCATTGAAGGATAAAAATGTTGAAGAGATTTAGTTTTGAAATTTTGTCAAATGTATGTATTAAGTGACAATCTTTGTTTAGCTTTACTCTGGTATTACTATGATAAACCCAGCTTTAAAAGAGAATGAAATAGCTGATATCCACAGCATTAATAGTAAGAGAAAAGTCAGGAACTCTGGGGTGTTAGGGCTCTCTAGAGAGGCAGACCCAATACGATATATATATATATACACATAGATATAGATAGATATAAATATAGATATAGATACAAGTATATCTTTCAGACATAGTGGATTTGGTTCCAGATGATTGCAATAAAGCAAATTTAACAATAAAGAAAGTAATTCAAATTTTTTGGTTTGCCAGTGCATATAAAAGTTATGTTCACACTATTCTGTAGTCTATTATGTGTGCAATAGCATGATGTCTTAGAAACATTGTACATATCTTAAGTAGAAAATATTTCATTACTAAAAAGGGCTAATCATCATCTGAGCCTTCAGCAAGCAATAAGCTTGTTGCTGGTGGAGGGTCTTGCATCTATACTGGTGGCTGCTGATTGATTAGGGTGATTGTTGCTGAAGGTTGTATTGGCTATGGTAATTTGTTAAAATAAGACGACAATGAATTTTGCTGAATTGATTGACTCTTCCTTCCACGAAAGATTTCTCTGCAGCATGCAATGCTGTTTGATAGCATTTTATTCACAGCAGAACTTCTTTCAAAATTAGAGTAATTCTCTCAAACCCTGCTGCTGCTCCTTAACCAATTAAGTTTATGAAATATTCTAAATCCTCTGTTATCATTTGAACAATGTTCATAGCATCTTCACCAGGAATGGATTTGATCTCAGGAAACCACTTTCTTTGCTCATCTATAAGAAGTAGCTAATCTGTTTAAGATTTATCATGAGATTGCAGCAATTCAGTTACATCTTCAGGCTCCACTTCTAATTCTAGTTCTCTTGCTATTTCCACCACATTAGTAGTTACTCATTTCACTACAGTCTTGAACTCCTAAAGTCATCCATGAGGATTGAGATTAACATCTTCCAAACTGCTGTTAGTGGTGATATTTTGACCTCTTCCCATCAATCACAAATGTTCTTAATGGAATTTATTGATTATGTTCACTGTCTTATATGGGCGTAGTTCATGGTGCCCTCAAACAATTCAAATAGTAGCATCAAAGATTACTGATCACAAATCACAATAACAGATATAATACCAGTGGAAAAGTTTAAAATGTGAGAATTGCCAATATGTGACACAGAGATACAAAATGAGCACAAACTGTTGGAAAGATTATGCCAATAGACTTGTTCAATTCAGGGTTGCCACAAACTTCAATTTGTTAAAATCTCAATATCTGCAAAGTATAATAAAGTAAAGCATAATAAAACAAGATATGCCTGTATGTAGATACAGATATAGTATAGCTATAGCTATCGGTATATGATAAGAGATTTATCAAGGGAATTGTCTCACAAGATTATGGAGGCTGAGAAGTCCTCCTATAAGCTGTCTGCAAGATGGAGAACCAGAGAAGCCAAAGCTAATGTAATGTGAAAGAAACAGAAAATAAAAATACTGGTAGCCAAAATGGGATGGGATTGAGAGGAAAGGAAATTTCCTGGGGAGATGAAAAATTTTTATTATTGTGTTAGGTGTGTGAATTTCACAGGTCTCTAAATATTTTTCAAAATTGAATAGCTAACAATTATACATCACAGTATGTCCAAAGAAGAATTTTGTCTTGCTTGAAAAGAGGTCTGACTTTTGTCCTTGGCTCCTGGGAAGTCACCAATAAAATCTTGGGATTTTTTTAAGTGATCGGAATGTTTTGTTATTCAGGGTGAGCACCTAGTAACACCTGGATACACCTAACAGTGTATGCTAACAAGGTGACTCATGGTAGGTCCTTGGGGCCACATGATAACAGCCGTCCCACCAGGAAAGGAGGTGGAGAATAGAAACTGAATTCAACCATGTGAACAATCAATCCATCAATCAATTATGCCTCCATTATGAAGCCCCAATAAAATTTTTGGATACCATAGCTTGGATGAGTTCCCTAGGCTGGCAATACTCCATTCGTATTGCCACACATCAAATCCAAAGTGTAGCGTGTCCTGAGGACAATGGAAGTTTTGTATTTGGAATCCTCCCTGATAGTTTCTTTGGCTAATTTCAGTGTATCCTTTCCTTGTAATAAACCATAACCTTGAGTATAATTGCTGGATGAATTCTGTGATTCCTTCTGGCAAATTATTGAGCCTGAGAGTGGTTTTGGGACCTCCCTCTTAAACTTGTAGGTAATGTATCTTGTCAATGTATCTAAATTTCACCTTAAAAACATAAAGTAAAAACATAATAATCCAGTGGAAGGATGAGGTATGGATAAAATTAAAAATAATACAGGAATGGCAGATTCTTGATTACTGTTGAAGCTGGGTAATGAAAATGAAGATGGGTGCTATTTGTAATTTTATTAATATTTTTGTAATTTTATATAATAAGAAGTTAAAATTCTCTCAGTCTTCATAGTTTTTCCCTTTAGATTAGGAAGGTACAGAAACCACAAAAATTTAATTGTACTATGATTTACTTACTCATTCTACTACTTTAAACACAGAAATCAGAATTTTTGATAGGTAATGGCAATAAAGGAAACAATGAAATTAAGTCATTAGTTGTTTTTCAATTAATTTCTATAAGATTTCTTTTGTTTTTTAATATCATAATTATGTAATATTTATTTTTTGGTCAATTTGCTTCATTTTTTCACTATGTAGTATTTTTCTGAGTATCTCTAATCAATAAATTCTATTTAACCTTCTTTGGAGTAATCAGTTTACCATGAAAGAGCAGAAGGGAGTAACCAGATTCTTTGAAATGCAGAATATAGAGATAATGATATAAATTCATTCAACCAAAAATAAATCCTTTGGTCTTGGATTAGACCAATCCTTTGGTCTAGTTATATACTCTGTATCACCTACCACCTGGAGAGGTGGCTGTTCAGGCACCAGGGATTGTCAAGTGACTGATAATGAGTGAATGGTGCCTGAAATCTCTTTTCCATTCAGCAGATCAACAGAGCATATCATGGACATTGCATTTAGGGATGAAAGATGAAATCCTAACAAGAATTGAGCATCACGATCACCTGGGAAACATTTTCAAAATAGGCATTCTTGGACTGCACTGTATAGCTATTTGGAGGCAGTAGGTCTGGAGTAGTAGCCAGGTATATGTGCTTTAAAGACTTTCCCAGGTAATTTTGATGTGTATTGTAATTTAAGAACTCCTGACTTACAGATATTGTCCACATTTGCTGACTGAAAATTATGGATGTTCCCTTTTTAAAGAATGTAACAATAGATGATTTGTTTCTTTCTAATTATTATATATGTTTTGAAATAACATGACTTTCAACTTATTGATTATATATTCATGTATATTGACTGATGATATGGTTTAAGTGCTTGTTGTTCTTACTATAATTTTCTTTTCATTTATTATCTTGGATAAATCCTCACAAATACATTATATCTTTGAATCAAGAAATCATTCTGTGTCACACGTGCACAGAGTCTTTGCACTTCATCTCAGAAAACCTGCATTTTCAATTACATCTTTTATTTTATTTTTTTGAAACAGAGTCTCACTTTGTTGCCCAGGCTAGAGTGCCGTGGCATCAGCCTAGCTCACAGCAACCTCAAACTCCTGGGCTCAAGCAATCCTTCTGCCTCAGCCTCTCGAGTAGCTGGGACTACAGGCATGCACCACCATGCCTGGCTAATTTTTTCTATATATTTTTAGTTGCCCAATTAATTTATTTCTATTTTTAGTAGAGACGGGGTCTTGCTCTTGTTCAGACTAGTTTTGAACTGCTGACCTTGAGCGATCCGCCCCGCCTCGACCTCCCAGAATGCTAGGATTACAGGCATGAGCAATCGCGCCTGGCCTCAATTACATCTTTTAAATCTTTTTTTCTGCCATCTGTCGAATTTCACTATCCCTGGGCCTTACTAACTTAATTATCTATCTAGTCTGAAAGGAATAGGGACTATAATCTCTGAGATTGAAACTGGATCTTGCCATGTTTCTCAACATTCTCAACAGCTATTCAATTCATACATCAAGGAAAGTTTATCTCTTTGTACCTAAGTCAGAAAATATTCTGCTTTATTTTTTAACTCATATTTTCACAAGCAGAGAAAAATATGCCTTTTGGTACTAGAGGCATCAACAAATCTACAACAAATCAGAGATCCACTTTCTAGTTCCTGGCTTTGCGCCAACTCTGTGACCACAGGCAAGTTTTTTTTTGTGTTTTTATTTTTTTTTTTTTAACATTTGAGCCTTGGTGTCCTCATATAAATGATATGATAAGGAATTAATTAAATGTTCTCTCCAATCCTGTTCATTCTATGAATTTCCACATTTGGTCATGCATTCCAGAACATGCATGACCTAATTACCCCCCAAAGGCTTTATCTCCAAATACCATCACTTTGGGGATTAGGATTTCAACATATGAATTTTGGGGGGACACACACATTCTCTCCTTACCACATGTACTTACTTATTTATTGGGAAACGGAATACTTGTTCAGTGTGTCATACTTAAAATTAGTTTGAGAATATAAAATTTGAATGGGTGTCTATAATATTCTAGACATCTCTTTAATAATAATAATACTATTAATCAGAGTAACATGGAATAAATATAGCTTTAAAAAGACATTTAGTTTCTGATATTGGACTTTTAAAAATTAAAATATTATAATATATGAAATTCAGTCTTCAGAGATGTTGAGATTAATTATTTAGTGAAAATATGACAGGCTTTTAAAGATTATATTATCTAACTTCATTTAATAGATGAGTCAGTCAGACAATGATAGGAGAGTAGAGCTTCTCCAGGTGACTAATTGGTAATAAGACTGATATTAGGGAACCATTTCTCTTTATTCTAAGCCATAATATCTCAAAAAATGAACTAACTCCATAAATGATGAGGGCATCATTTCCAGAAAATGTGGACTGATCATGTGGAGAAATTTCTAATGGTAACTCCTTGGAATTTTCAAAAATGTCAGGAAATTTTTCCTAGAATGTTATCTCTATTCATCACTTAATTATAGAATTATTCTGATTACTCATGTTCTATTTTAATATACATGTGTATTTTAACTTATTTTAGGTAAAGCCTATAAATCATTCTAATTCCTTCCCAAAGTCATATGATAGCATGGAAATTTTAATAAATGGATGTATGCATTGTCCCTTAATGAAAGGGAGAAATAATTTTGGATCAGGCATTTATTGCAGGATGGGCTGGGGTGAGTTACACCTAAGAGATCTTTGACAGCTAAAAGTTTGCATTAAGAATAACAGAGGAACTCTTGGGACGTGTAGGTAAGTACAAAAAGGAAGCTAGCAATGCATCACAGACAACTTTGCCTGTATTTAAATTAAGCTCTGGGTTTGAATATTTGCAAATATTTGATAGTATTGTTGATAATTATGCATGCTAGCTTTGAAATAATTGCCATTAATTGATGCCTGTTGTAATGCAAAAGAAAATTTCAATTAGTGCGAATATGTAGGAAAACTTCATTAGTCAGTACATACAAAAAAACAAAATAGTGGTGGACCATCACTGGCATATATCAGTTATGCAAACCAGGATATGTGTAATCTTTAACTCGGCAAAAGTTATAGAGCTCATCACTGGCAGCTGAAACTCCTTTAGCAATGCAATTGCTAAGAAAGGAGATTACCCACTTAATTTTGTGGCTTAAGCATTTTCATTCATTTCATAAATTTAGCTGTTTAGTGTCTGCTAGACTACAGAGCAAAGGAATTATTGGGAGATGCCCCTGTGGTGGAGAAGAAAAGAAGTAGCTAAAATGAGTGCATTTATCAAACCTTACATTGTTTTAAGTGGAGAAATTCCGCTTGTTTGTTGTATTGTGAGAGTCCTATTAAATACCAACAAAAACTTCTTCATCTGACTGTCCTCAAGAAATAACAAAATTAGGTAGTTTACACAAAAGGGGGACTTTGGATTTTAAGCAGCACAGTAAATTATTTGTAACTTCTTTAATTAAAATGATCAAATATAATTTAAGTTAGATGTGTTCTCACTCAAATGTCATCATGTTTGCATAACATTTAAGAGGGTCATGAACATAGCAATGTTTAGTACTTTTAAATTCAAATCATTAAGTTTCATTATTTCAGATATTAACTCTTAACTGTATTAGGTAGTCAAAAAATCTGTGGTAGTTTTATAGACTATTCCAGCTCACCAATTCCCAGCATAAAAATTGCTTCACTATATTTCTAATTCCGATACTACATTGATTTTGTGCATGTGTTTGAGTATATTTTAATATACATACACATTTAACCCCATCAAAGATGAGGTCTGTACATCACTGCTATATGTGGGGTTAAAAAAATCCAATCATGTAAAATATGGTGTTGCAATATTGAAAAGTTAAGAAAATAAGTGGGAGAGTCTTCAGCAAATAATATATAAAAGTTGCAAATATTATTATATCCAATTTGTATCATCAGTTTTTGTTTTACTGTTTTTCATGTATTCAGGGAGTCAGCAAACTTTTTCTATAAAGAGCCAGATAGTAAACATTTTTGGCTTTACAAGCCATACTTTCATAACTATTCAACTTTGTTGTTGTAACATGAAAGCAGCCATAGACAATATCTAAATGAGTGGGTGCAGCTGTGTTCCAATAAAATTATATATATGGACACTGAAATTTTAATTTCATATAATTTTCATGTGTCATAAGATATTCTTGTTTTTTATTACTTTCAACCTATTAAAATGCAAAAAAGATTGTTAGCTCATCAGGAACACAGTAACAGGGAGTGGGTTGAACTTGGCCCTCAAAAATAGTTTTCTTAGCCATACTTAAAATGTACATTTGCAAGCAGATGGTAAAGAGGTAAACAGATACCCTAGTACTCTAATACTAGATACTGTAGGTACTCTTTCTTTACATTCTAGGTAAAGAAAGTGAAAGAAGCAAAAGGCAGAAATATCAGCCAACATCTTACAGACTGGTAATTTTTTTTTTGAGAATCTAGATAGTGGGACTAGGCCATTTACAAAGAAGTAATACTTAATAAAATCTTATAAACAAATCCATCTAATTTTAACCAATTAGACTATAAGTTAAGATTTTTATAAACCGTTAGAATCTTTTGATGACTATCTCTCTTGGTTAAATAAATGACCCTTATTTTATAGTGGCTTGTGATTGTTTTCCAACAAATGTTTTAAGCCTTTGATATATGACAAACTTTCCAAACCCAAATTCTAAATCCAGCCTTTTGACATTAATCTAACTTTTAATATGTTAGGGCCACTGAAAGTCTAAGACAGACAATAGGTTTATTTGGCACATTAAAACCATACAGGAAACATTATCAAATATGAAATGGTGTTTAACTTTGTTTGGGTTATATTTGTATAAATACATTATTCATATATGTTTCAATACTATAAAATATTGATATATCTTGTGTATGTTAACAATAATTATGGTTATGTTAAATTGCCATATGCCATAAAAATAACCAACTTTATTTGTCAGCTGTCTCTTTAACCATAACTAGTCTAAGAGTTTTTGTTTTACTTTGATTCATCTCAGAAAGTATTTTTAAACTGACTAAGTCCAAAGTTTACTTCTTCAAGGAAAGTCATGGAAAGGACTGATAAGTTCTCTCGAATACAGGCTTCTGATAACTTTGGAGATATATACCACTGGACTAAAATAAAACAACCTTCCAAGACTTTAATTAGAAGAAAGCTGATATGTCCATGAGTATCCTTAACTCAACATCAAACAGAAGAGAAATTAATTGCATGGGACCAAACTAAATTTTTTATAACTTTTTATTTAGAACATTACTGATTCTCTTGTTTTGTGTTCCAGAATCCTGACAAGTTTTAAGTAAATAGCAAGTTTACCTGTTATCTCCAGAATCTAAAACTATTGAATCTGCCAATGCCTGTTCAAACATCCTCTCTCTAGGCTCAAGAACTATCATGGAAGAGGGGGTGTGTGAGATTGTAAGGGTCGATTTAGAGGGATGGAATTAGTTTAGACCTTCCAAATCAAGGAGGGGCACACAGAAGCTTAAACAAATACTAACTGGAAAACTTCGTCTTTTCAGGCCACGTGGTGCAGACATCCATCCCAATCATAACATTTTTATTTTCCTGCTTTCTGTAGACTTAGAATTTCCTGAATATAATTCTTCTCAGTTATGGGTTTATGTAAAAGGAGATGTAACAAGTAATTTATCAGCCACCTTAGTATAAATCACTAAAGAGACTAAAATACTGTGACATAATAAAAGTCTCTAAATTCCCTTAAAAAATAGAAGCAATGTTTTATCTCCAAAAACAATAGTATTCTTTTTAATATGAAGTTAATACAATAATTTTAAATCTATTATGTGCCTCTTACTGGGTTCAGTTCTAGGGTTATAAAAATGAATAACACATGGTTTCTGTTTGTGAGCAATTTGCATTCTAGTGGAAAGTTGTGAACTGTAAACCAATAATTATAGAATAGTGCAAGGAATAGTGGAATATAATGTCTACAAAATTATAAAGAAACACTACAGATATTGATACCTGATTAATTTTAATGAGGAAGGTGAGGTAGAGAGGTGAGGAAAGGCTTCACAGATGATTTAATAGGTTTTCCTGAAATTAGTGAAAACAGAAGCTTTTAAGATGAGTCGTAATAAAGAGAAAATAGTATACCAAATGAGAAAGAACATGCAAACTCAAAGAGATATAAAGGAACAAGTAATTTTTTTTCCTGGAGTATAAAGACACAAAGGAAGGTAGGAGGAGAGGATGTTAGTAGAAATAAGATGGATAAAAATTTCATCCCCAAACTCATAATTAATTAGGCAATATTACTTTTTCAGGGTATATGCTGAAAGTAAATGAGTTAAAAAGCAAAATTAAGAGACTGGGGCCAACATGGCAGACTAGAAGTAGCCTGCACATGCTGCTCTCTAGAAAAGGATCAAAAACTGCAGGTGCAGATGGACCCTCTTGGAGAGAGCATTGTAGGTCATCAGAGAGTAACAGGAGACACTCAGAATGAAGGAGACCAGGCCAGGGAGATCCACTCCCCAAGATTGGAAAGTACCCAGGGAGACCCCTACACGTGGGGAAGGGATAAACGAGAAAACCCAGGACCCCATGCTCTCCACATGGACAGTGACTCAAGCTGGGTGGGGGCCCCCATTACCACCACAGGTCTCCATACTGATCAGGAAACTGTTTGGAGACTGTATTGTGAAATTGCATCAGGGATCAGGCTTAGCAGGAATCCACTTGCCTCAGTTCCTGCATTGTTGCAGCTGACATGACTCTGAGCTCTCTGATCTGGAGCTTTGGGTCTACACAGGGATCAGCTTTTTGCTGCAACTACCCCAACATTGCTCCTTGCTGGGCTGAGGAGGGAACAAGGAGAGCAGATGCTCTGCAATGACCCTGACTGGGAGCCAGGTGCCCCTTCTTCCCACAACCCAGGAAATGGAATGGAGCTTGAGAGGTCCCACAGTGGCAGCCTCAGCTGTACCTGTGTGAGGAGACAGCTCCAGCCATCCAGCAGCCCAGTCCCTGTGGCCCTGCACAGCAATCGGTGGAACAAGTCCCTGCCACTCCAGGCACTGCTACACCAAGGTCTATGCCTCTGTAGCCTTGGGTGCCAAGCAGAAGTCCATGCCCCCGCAGACCTGAGGAGTGGCAGCCACATCCCTATGGTTGTGTGCACCCACCAGAAGAACAAGATACCTGGCCCCTGCACCCTACGCATAAGTCCATTCTCCTTGTGGACCAGAGCTCCATGTGGTAGGCCGTGGCTAACCAGCCTGGCACACCTACCAGCAGGCCACAATCCCTCAGGCACACATTGCCTATGGTGGGTCACAGGCCCTGGTTTTATGCACTGGCAAGCAAGTCATGACCCCAACCCTGCACACCATGCAGTAGGTCATGGCCTGCAGACCTGCTCTCTTTGAGATGGGCCTTGGCCCTTGGTTCTGTGCACTGCTGGAAGGACATGCTCTGATGGCCCCAAGCACTGAGCAGCAGAACAAGTCCCCGAGCCCTGCCAGATGGCCAGGGAGCCACGCCACCATAGCACTTCCTGAGGCCATACCTGCCATCCAGATCTCTTTAACACAGATCTGGCCACAAGTTGTATGCCCTGAAACTGATCCATCTGCAGACTGCAGTCCCATGATGTACTCAGATGCTTGACAAGGACCTGCAACCCATCACACTGACAGCTGCAGTCCCATGATGTTTCCAAGCACTCACCAAGGTCACATTACCCACCCAGACACCCACCAAAGACCCACCCACCTCTATGGAAATAGACTCGTGCAGCCTCATGCCTGAGCTTCCAACAGTGACCTGGGGACCAATTCACCAATCCAAATTAATATCCCCTAGCATTGGCTTGGACTGTGAAAACCACAGTGGATGGAGAAAATGCAGCAGAAGAGCTGTGCTATAGGCTCCCAGTGCATCTGCCCTTCTCCTGCCAATCTGCCAATCCTCCTTCCTCTGTCAATCCTTTGTAATAGGACAGAAAAGCATTATCTAGGGACCTCTTCTCCTTCTTACTAAGTAGGTTAGTTCCCAGAAAAGGAGAACAGGTGTGCTGCAAACCTATCAGCCCTGAGCTAAGAGAAGAGGCTTCAGACAAGAAAAAAAACCCCAGCAAAACATTTCTGGCAATACGAAAAAACAAGCTGGTTCAATACCACCAAAGTTTCATAATAGATCTACAACAATGGACTCCAACCAAAAAGAAATTGCCAAAGTGTCAGAAATGGAATTCAGAATATGGATAGAATTGAAGAGAAAGTTGAAAAACAAAAAGAAGCCAAAGAAAATCTCAAGACTTGAATGAAAAAAAAAAATGAAAAATTCACTAAAGAGGTAAACAATATATTAATAAGAAGAGATATAACAGAACTTAAAGGAATGAGTCATTTAGGGAATTACAAAATACAGCAGGAAGCTTTAATAACAGGCTAAACCTGGCAGAAGAAATAATCTCAGAACTTGAAGACTTGACTTTTGAACTGATCCAGTCAGTCAAAGATGAAGAAAAAAGAATAAAGAAGAATTAAAAATCACTCAGAGAAATATGGGACTATGTGAAATGAGCCATTATATGAATTATAGGTATTCCAGTGGTAGAAGAAGAAAAAGCAAAAAGCATGGGAAACCTATTTGAGGAAATTATTGAGGAGAACTTCTCTGGTATCACCAGAGATTCACATATCCAGATACAAGATTGTCACTGAACACTGAGAAGATTCATAGCAAATAGGACATCTCCAAAGCACATAGTCATCAACCTGGCCAAAGTCAAAATGAAAGAAAATTCTACAAGCTCCATGAAAGCAACAACTTAGTATGTACTAAGGAAAATCCATCAGGCTAACAGCAGACTTCTCAGCAGAGACTGTACAAGCCAGAAGGGATTGGGGCTCCATTTTTAGTCATCTTACACACAACAGCTTCCAGCCAAGAATCGTGTCATCTGAAAAACTAAGTTTCATAAATTATGAAAAAATACATACTTTTCCAGACAAGCAAACACTAAGGGAATGTGTCACTACTAGACCTGCCCTAATAAGAAATGCTCAAAAGTGCATTACACATGCAACAGCACAATAGATATCCAGCAGCATATAATCACCCAAAACTTATATTTCATAGCTCTTATAAAATAATAACATAAGAGGGAAACTAAACAATAAGGTACCATCCAACATGATGAACAGAACAGGATCCTATATATCAACACTAACACTAAATATTAATGGTGTGAATGCCCCAATTAAAAGACAAAGAGTGGCTGAATGGATGAAAAAACACAACCTGAGTATTTACTGTCTCCAAGAAACACATTTAAACCACAAGGACTTACATATACTCAAAGTTAAGGAATGGAAAAAAAGTGTTTTATGCAAATGGAAACACAAAGAGAGCGGGTCTAGCCATTCTCATATCCTATAAAATAGACTTTAAATCAACAATGGTACAAAAAGACAATGATGGTCATTATACAATGGTAAAGGGAGCGATTAAATAAGAAAATATAACAATCCTAATTATATATTCATTTAACATAGGAGCTCCCAGATTCATAAAGCAATTCTTCTAGATCTAGGCAAATAAACTGTAGCATATTAATTGCCAGGGACTTTAACACTCCACAGATGGAACTGGACAGATCATCAAAGCAGAAAATTAATAAAGAAACACTGGACTTAAAAGGGACTCTAGAACAAATAAACCTAATATACATTTATGGAACATTTTATCCCAAAACTTCTGAATATACATGTTCCTCATCAGCACATGGCACATTTGTCAAGGTTGATCACACCTTAGGCCATAAAACAAACCTCAGCAAATGTAAAAAGATTGAAATCCTACCATGTATGTTCTCCAACCACAATGGAATAACACTAGAAATCAACTCCATGTAGGAAAGACTATTCTAGACTTCAGTCTAAGCAAATAATTTATGACTATGACCCCAAAGACAAATACAGGTGCAACAAAATAAATAAATGGGACTTAATTAAATTAAAAAGCTTCAGCAGGGTAAAGGAAATAATACACAGAGTTAATAGACAACCTACAGAATGGGAGAAAATAATTTCAAACCATGCAACCAACAAAAGACTAATACCAAGACTCTACAAAGACCTCAAACTAATTGTAAGAAAAAAAACAAACGACCCCATCAAAAAGTAAGCAGAAGACATGAGCAAAAGTTTTTCAAAAGAAGATAGACAAATGACCAAAAAAACAAAAAAAAAGCTCAACATCACTAATCATCAGGGAAATGCAAATTAAAACTATGAAATGCCACTTCACCCCTTTCACAGTGGCTATTATTAAAAAAGTCAAACAACAGTAGATGCTGGCATGGATGCAGAGAGAAAGGAATGCTTCTACACTGGTGGTGGGACTGCAAATTAATACAACTACTAAAGAAAACTGTTTGGAGATTCCTCAAAGAAATAAATGTAGACCTACCATTTTATCCAGCAATCCTACTGTTGGGTGTCTACAGAAAGGAAAGGAAGTCATTTTATCAAAAAGCTACTTGCACTCGAATTTTTATCACGGCAAATTCACAATTGCAACAATGTGGAATCAACCCAAATGTCCAGCAATTCATGAGTGCATAAAGAATATGCATTATGCATATACTATGGAGTACTACTTAGCCATAAAAAGGTTTCGAACTCCTGACCTTGAGTGATCCGCCCACCTCGGCCTCCCAGAGTGCTAGGATTACAGGCATGAGCCACCGTGCCCGGCCTACTTAGCCATAAAAAGGAATGAAATAGTTTTATTTCCACAACTTGAATGGAACTGGAGACCATTATCCCAAGTGAAGTATCTAAGGAATGGAAAACCAAATACCATATGTTCTCACTAATAAGTGTGAGCTAAGTGATGGTTATACACTGGCATGAAGCAACATAAAGAACATGAGAAACTAAGAGAAGATTAGGTTTGGAGGGGGTAAAAATTTACCTATTGGGTATAATGAACACTATTCCGGTGACAGGCACACACGAGCCCTCACACAATTATATTAGATAAAGTATCCATGTAACAAAAATGCTTGTACAACCTTAATTCATATTTTGAAATAAAAACAATGAAAAGCAAAATTATTCTGTTCATTTTATTATTTCCTAGTAAAGCCATCCCAAACTTCTCTAGCATATTAAGTGTACTGCTAGATCTGTTGAATTCATCAGAGAAGTAAATGAAGACATTACTTCAGTTTAAAATGACCAATATTTTCTATCCGTATATGTAAGAAGACAGATAGGAAATCATGTAAGTGTAGAACATAAGATATTATTAGAAGATTATTCTATCTGAAAGAGAAGAGTATATAATTCTGGCTGAATTGCTAGCAATTGTATTGCCTTCCAGATTTTGAGAAAATCATTTTTTCTACTCTCCCTGATTTTTACCTACACATTTAAAACAGAAGAGTATGACTATGACTATTTTCTTAATCTCAAATTACTTTTTAATTTTGTACATAAACTAAACAGAAGAATATGATGTTCATTAGCTGGTAGTTTACATCATTTGAGTTAATCTTTTTCAGTTGTCTTAATAAGAATGAAAGTGGAAAAAGTTAACCTCAAAATTTAATGCTGAACAAGTTAAATGGGGAAGATCGGAGTCCAGGTGGATGAACTCAGCTCAAGAATTTTGTTCTTCAGAGCAAAGAAGGGCTCTAATGGAACTGATTTTCAGTCCAGAAAGATGCTAGGTTCTCTAAGGAGTTTTGCCAGGAGTGTTGCCAAGGTAAACAATTTTGTCTGATTTTTGAGTAGTGATGTGCTTTAAAATGTAAACATTTTAGGAGGAAAAAAATTCCTGGTCCTCTAAGTATCCTAAATATACATTATTTTTTTCTATGAGAATTTACCATTTTAACTTAATCTCTTTCTTCTTAATATGTGATCTTAACAGAAGTTTTTCAACCAGAAAGTGAGAGCATTGATTAAACAAAGGCACCAAGCCTCAAACTATACAATCAGATCAGGGTCATAAAACAAATAAAGAGATGGCTATTTACATGGCTTGCCATCACTTTCTCTTTTTTTTCCTTCCTTCCTTCCTTCCTTCCTTCCTTCCTTCCTTCCTTCCTTCCTTCCTTCTTCCTGCTTCAATTTTCCTATAGCATGTATCCCCTGCAATTATATTACATATTCCTATGTGGGTACTTATTTATAACCTGAGTTTGTACTTATTTACTATACTCCTGTAAACTCCATTCAGGCAGGGATTTTGTCTTGTTCGCTGTTTTATTCTCAGGACCTGGGACAATTGTGAGGTCATAGTAGGTACACACTGAATATTCCTAGTAGGTATCTATGGATGAATACTTGTAGGTATGAATGAATGAATGATTTAGTCAAATGTCTAGGAGAAATACATTTGATAAAACAGACTAATTGTAAAACAGAGAGAAATACATTTAATAATATTTAAATTAGATCTGTAAACAAAACTCTGTAGGATTACAAACAAGAAAGCAATTATTTCCGATTTGAGATTTATAGAAGGCATTACAAATAAACTGAAATTTGAGCTGCCTTGGGTAATAAGTATAAGAATAAGAGGGCATGATTAATACAGAGATGGACAGAAGAGAATTTAAAGGATAGTATTTACAAAGGACTTTTTATTTCAATGTATTTAGAGGTTACAAGTGCAGTTTTGTTACGTGGACAGATTCTATAGTGGTGAGGTCTGGGCATTTAGTGTACCCATTGCTTGAATAGTGTGCATTTTACCCAATCAGTAATTTTTCATCCCTCATCCCCCTCCTGCCCTCCGACCTTTGGAGTCTCCAATGTCTATTATTCCACTCTGTATGACCATGCATATCCATGGTTTAGCTTTGTGGAAAATGAGGCTGGAATTACAGGTTTGCCTCCAGTGTCAAGCAAAACCATCTGGATAATTGAAAGTATCAGGAAGCCATGGAGTTTTATTGAAGAGATGACTATGACTATCTTACCAACTGTCACTATCTGGCAACACTGGGCAATTATTCAAGCCTACTTATGTAAATGTAAGTGTACGTGTTAATTACTGAGACAAATCAACAGAAGTAGGATCTTAATGACTCTGATCTCTTGTTTATTCATTTGACTTTGGTTAAAATACTACTTCTTGCTGTTATTTGAAAAATTATTACTTTAATTAATTTGAAACTAACTTGCTATTTAGTTGGTATGTGGTAGCATGCTTGCAATTAAAAGATAGCACATTTTGTTGAGATATGAACTGATTGGATGTAGAGATTTTTGCAAATTCAAGGTTATATCACAAGAAAGACCATTCAAATACTTCTGTTCTCAATCAGAGGATCTGAATTCCAATATATTATCTATCAATAATTTAATATATAAAGTAAACTCTGTGCCTTGATTTCCTTTATTTTTAAAATGAAAATATCACTACTCTATGTTTCTAATCCTAAAAAAGGGAATAAGGTATTTATATAAGCTATTATGCCCCGTAAGTATCAGTAAACAATATAGACAATAAAATACTAGATGCTAGTCCAAGTACTTTTTTTGATGTTTGCTAAGAAATATATTTTATTCATTCATCTATTTTTAAATGATGAATATTCTTAGTTTGTTAAGGTATATAGTATACAGTACAACTATGAAGATGAATAAAATATTGCCTGATTCTCAAAAAATTCACTTCTCAGTACAGAAAATACATTATACGTGTTAGGTTGAATTTTAAAATTCAAATTAGTAAAAGATTCAAAAAGGACTAAAGGTTTTCAAAGATTTATTGGTTGATACAATGAATGGATATATAAACTAAGCAACATACCTTAAAAGAGAAATTTAATGAAAGTCCATCTCCAGCATGACCTATATTCTTCATGAATAAAAATTAATAAATATTATATATAAATACTCAAATAAGTCTATTAATATTAAAATAAGTTTTAAAAGTATTGATAGTAAGATGGTAGAATGAAAACTAGACTATATTAACTGAAAGTTTGACTTTATTTCGATTATTTCTATATAACTTCTGCATCCAGCCCAATAAAGGGTTACAAGCATAAATGTACAAGCAGATAAAACTATATATGGTTTAAATGATTCCTGGCATTTCTTTACTGATTGTGGCCTACAAGTTCCAAAGATATATCAGCCTTATTGTTTATTTCCTCACTGGTAGAATGTCTGTACAGAACAGGGACTCAAACTTGAATGGATACTTGCAGCACTCTAGTGGCCATTCTGTTTAAGTGCAAAGACACCTTGTGAAATAAATCACAGTGCATGACACAGATGTTCTTGAAAAGACAGTCTATACTCAGTATATTGAAATTTAACTTAAATCTATTATTCTTACAACATATGTAAGTCAGTTTAAAATGAGTGTATTTATTCTGTTAATTTTTCTCTCTTTCAGTGCTGCACATTTTCGGGGAAAATATTTGGGAGATATGGAAGCGCAAAGTGATTAAGGAGGTGAGGAAATATAGAGATTGAAGAATTCATTCAAGTTAAAGACCACAGACAGCCCAGTATGAAAGATTTTTTGAGGCCAATATTGATTAGAGTTATAAACAAAGACAGATTAATAACTTCATATTTCCGGAGTTCAATCAATTTGGGGCCTGTGATTTTATTTGATAGAGCAGAGTCCTCAAACTTAAAAGAAAAAAATTCGATTGAAGGAGATGCCGTCTATGGAATACCTAAACTGTTTACCAAAGTTTTTATTTAACAAGATTTGTGATCATTATAAGAGTGAGGAAGAAGTGAAGGCTTTCAGAGGTATTATAAATTGTGCAAAGAATAGATTAGGGATAAGCTATATTAAACATCAAAGTAAATTAAATAGAAAGAAGGTAGAGATAGAGACATGAAAGTTAGAGTCCAGCTACAAAATAAACCGCTTATGAATATCTACATATATGTATCAAATCATGTGTACCTATCAAAAAGACACTTTTGGTTAACTTGTAATTACTTTCTTTCATTTACCTATGACCATTTTTAAAATTTCTAAAAGATAATTCTAGAAAAATATATTTTAAATACTTTATCAACTGAGAGTTAAAATGCCATTCTTACCATTTGATAAAAATTTGGTAATAAAATGTAAGCTGACAATTGGTCAATGATGTTTAGATGAGCCTATCTGTTTTCTTCAGCAGACGTATATATTCGTTAAAGTTGTATTTTATCTCACAAATAATAAATATATTTTACAAAATTACTTAGCTGAAAACAGAGCTCATTAAAATTTCAGAAAGAAATAAAAGACAGCATTTTATTTTAAATTATTTTATTTTCTATCCACAGATTCAAATAAAAACATATAAGGTTAAAAAATTTTCTTTAACCAGTGAGAATTATTTTGATTAGTAGTGTCTACACACACATGCAGGTCTGTGTACTTGTACAAGTCAAATATTAAAATAATAATTCTAATGCCAAAGCATTTAAACAATTGAATCAAACAGCCTTCCTCTGACATATGCAAACACAGTTTTGATGAAATATACCTGGAAATGATCCCATACCTAAACAATTTCTGAGGTGTCTTTTTGTAAATAAGAGAAAAATGCATAATGTGAAATTCTTTCCAGATAATTACCAATATGCAAATAAATCGTTAAGGGAGTAAAAGGTTAAAATGACCTTTTATCAAGGTCAGTAATATTAATTATTTTTGACAACATTTATGTAAGCCCTGTCTACACATGATCAGACATATGTAAAACTAATCAGCATATGTTTTAAAAACTAAGTAATTGCTCAATTTGTTTTCAGTACTCGTAAATATACAGAATTATTTAGCCTTCAGTTGTTCATACTTATTCTGCTATAAATTGTTGAATTTACATTAAATATGTACATATAAATCATGACATATTTTAAAGTCATCTATTTTAGATATTTATCTAATATTAAAATATTTTCCATAGTAAATACAAACTATGTTATTTAAAACAAAGGTAAATATTTAATAACTTAAAATTTTATGATTTAGATTATTAAGTTGTCTTTCTTTCCAAGAAAGGGAGTGGAAAAGTAGCAGCAGGTGAAAGAGTTGCCAAAATGCAATTGCTCATGTTAAAGAAAAAATTATTCTGACACTTGTTAAAAAGGTGATAGAAGACTTAATTCAGTATTATTACAATAGGTGTCAAGATTTTTGCAATAGGGGAGAAAGATAGGGCTAAACTCCAAATACAGCAAAAACAGCTGGGGATTTATAGCCAATGAGCAAATTGAAGGCATTAGTGGAAGGAATATCACTGAGGAGGATTTTTGCTAAATGAACTTAGCAGAATTCTTGCTACAACTGAGTTAGGCATGCTTGAAGGCAAGGCCCAAGGATGAAGCATAGTCAAAAAGAAGGCTCAGAGAAGCCTGTCCAAAGTTTGGTCAAGGAGAGAGTCTTTGTCATTCATGAAATCATTTTAAAAGAGATTTAATTGCCATTATTCATTTATATATGCTGAGTATTCAGCACATGAGAAGGTAATAATTCATGAGTTTTCATATTCACTTTCTTAAGGTATATGAAATATATATTACCCTTGAATATTTATTACTGTATTTAAAGGTTTTATATCTGCTACATTCTCTATTGATGAATTTATATTTATGCATGATACACTTGATTAGTATTTGCATTGTGCTTTGAATTTCTAAGTACTTTATAATCATTAATTAGTTATTTCTCTCAATACCCCATATGAGGTGAGTCTAATTCTTAATTCTCATATAATGTTTCCAATTTCAGAGCTTTCGGTAAACAACACCTAGTTAGTTTTGACATCCACTCTTGAAGGCTATTACTCCACTTTATTTTATAAGGAAAATAGAAACAGGATGGTTAAACTATTTTCCTGAACTGATAAAGGGAATAATTATGAGGAAGAGGAACATTTCATCTTCAATAGAATAAAAAACAGGGGAGTGGCCATAAAGAACCTATAAGCACTTTATTATTGAGATGTTATGAACTTGTTTTTTATACATTAGTCCTCAGTGTAATCTAATAGAAAAAAAATTAATTTACAAATCATATACCATATCAGCTAACTTTTATGAAAATTTAGGCTAATCAATTAAACTCACTTTGCTACATATTTTTCACTTGTAGAATGACAATGATTATACCTTACTCTTTTTGAGAATAGTAAAGAAACTTATAAATTAATGCCTGTGAAAATAAATTGTAATGGGTAATAAAATTAACAACGTCACAGTTTTAGAACCCAAAGATATATCTGTATTATGCTACTCAATAAGTCTGTTGATTCACAAAAGCCTAAATAGATCCCCAAATTCCACCTACAAGCTGATGTCCAAATTTTTGTGTGGCTGGCCAGACCTCCCACGTGCCCTCAAATGCCTGCGTCATCTGTTCCCTGAATGCTTTTTAAGCTTCATTTCTTGCCAGTCTCTGTTTTCATTATGCGCCAAGTATCTGATCTCAGTATCCCTTGCAAAAAGCTCCCTTCAGATCCTTCATGTGTACACTTTCCTCTTTCCGAATGCCTATTTCCAATAGCCTTTACCTGGTTACTCCTACACACTAATTAAAAGTTAATCATTCAGCAAAGCTTTCTAATCTCCCACACTGAGCCAATTCTTTCTCCTGTATAATCATAAATCATTATGTACTTTTCCTTTATATCATTTATCAGAGTTGTGGGTAGTTATATATATAATAACTTGTTTGATATCTAATTTCTCCCACTAAACTGTGACCTCCACGAAGGCTGGAGTCATCATGTCTATTGTGTTCAGTGCTGTCATCCCTGGTCCCTGGTATAGTGTCTAATGTCTAAAAGGTTTTAGCTCAGTATTTGTTGAATCTATAAAGTTATATTGTACCTGTTAATCACCTTCATCATCTAGACCACAAATATTCTATTCCAGGTCACAGAAAGAACAAGTAGACTTGGGAAAAACAATTTGGCTAACATTAGTAAGAAAACTTCTGGCTTTAGGCATGACATTTTTAAAAATGCTGAATTCCCAAACTGGTGATGTCAGTTTACCTTAGCCTCAAAATTACCTAAAATATGAGAAGAGAATCCCAAACACATGCAAAGGGACAGTAAAATTCAAGGAAATTCCAATAAAAGTTGGGGCTGGAGTTCTAGAGAGGAATCAGGATAGACATATCATCATATAAATCATGGGCAAGAGAAAAGAAAAAAACATTGGAAAGAAACATGAAATTTATGAAGAACGTAATGAAAGACAGGATGATAAATTTTTTTACTGAGAGGATATTTTTAAAAAAGCTAAGTGAGTTAAGGAAAATTATGAGGAACCACAAATTTTAATGATAAAATGAAGAACTTTTGCACTAATAAGGGTAGAATTAAACTGTAGAAAATCCAATAATTTCTATGGGAATAAATTTGGGCAAAAGATAAAGAGAAAATGACAAATAGAAGAAAACAGTTAAAGGTGACAGTTATGAACAAGAGAAAAAATCTAATAGAACTTTAGTAAGTATTCCTGAGAAGATGTGAAAATAAGTAGAATATAAATAAAAAGTATGTTTATCAGAAAATTACTTTTCTCTACAAAAGAGAAACTTAATTCTATACATCTAAAGAAGTCCTTCTAATAGTACAAAATTCAGAAAAGATAAATTCTTAAGTAAATCCTGTTGAAATTATTTAATTGTAAGGTAAAAGAAAATATACTGTATATGGCACCTGCGCACCATAGAAGGACTTCTTTAGATGTATTACAAAATTCAGAAAAGATAAATTCTTAATGTTGGCATGGATGTGGAGAGATAGGAACACTCCTACACTGCTGGTGGGA